>CM072513.1:9135240-9137740 GCA_036898135.1 Oncomelania hupensis | reverse complement strand
ACATCAACTACTAGATATAACACAGTTAATTTCCTATGAGCAGTCTGGACAGGTAATCAAAGAGCGCTTTCTTCTCCGTATTATTTAAGGGCGATGAGTGACCCTGTTTTGTAAGGTCCAAAGGGTTGTCATGGTGAACCTGCTGTGGTTTCTGGCTGGTATGGGCTGGCTTGGGGCTCATGAAGTCGTTCAACAGCGGTTGTGGAGGCGGTTGTGGAGGCAAGAAACCCACTTGTTTCCTCATAACTCCTCTGGGGAACAGCGTCAGAGGAGTCATGAGGAAACAAGTGGGTCCCTTGGACGACCGCTGACCCAAGAGGTTGGGGCTTTCAGTTCAGTGTGGGATGTGGGTGTAGACAACCTTTCCATGTTGACGCTGACCTGACCGCTGGTATCAACCATCTGTTGAATACGACTGGGGTTCTGCGACAATAGGTCATGGCGCTGGTTCTGCATTCTTAATTTAACGGTCCCAGAGTAGCAGCTTTTGACGTTGACAGCAAGGCCACTGCTACCCCGAATGTTAAGATGCACAATGTCCTTCATCCAGACAGTTTTAACAACACCTGTCTTGATGTAGAAGGCAGTGTCATTGTCTCATACATCAACTCCAGCAAACTGATGACAGACTTGTTTGAGGCAATGGTTGGAGCCTTGTTACACTCGATGTTGTTTTTTTATCAGTTGATTCAGCCCCGATGCTTGAAACCTGATAAAGTGTAACTCAGATTCGTTTATCCACGCAGCCTGCTCACTCAGCAACAAGGCAAAGTCGTCGTATGTAGTTTTCCAACTTTATTCAGTGAACATCAACAACTGCATACAATCGCTTTTTCCACTCTCAACTTTTTCCTTTTCACTTTACAATATAATACAATATAATTTTGAAACAGTGCAGCACTTATATAGTCTCTCTAACTCCAAAAAGGGTGAGAATACTCCAGCGCTACACACCACAACCAATCAGAACCAACTTCCTCATCACTGTCTCTCGTCATACAACCTTATTTGGGATGGAAGCTTCTCTAGTTACCACTAGAATTATCCATGCTTCGATCGATAGTAAACAACCAACTCTAGAAAATTCTCAAATAATATCGACCAACTAAAATTACAAACATTATACACATCTTCTTCTAATAACAACGCAAAATCAAATCAAGGATAAATACACTCTATTATTGCATGCTTTGCAAAATAAAACGATCTGATCTATCGCGCGCGTCACACACGAACTAGCGTGCGCGTTTCAACGTAACAAGCTTTTGATACTTGAGCTGGTGTGATCATGATCATCATTGTGTGGTAGGATGGTAGACATAATGATTCTAGCTTTGGTGAAACAACGGCGACATTCTGTCACGACTGCACGCCACGTTGAGTTACCCAGCACATAACCCAGTTTGTGACATCAGGTTGAATAGCCGTACCCGACACCGCTTTTGGAATGGACGACCTGTCCAGTCCAGAAATTGTAATAACCTGGGATTTCTCGCTTGCTACTGACATCTTGGTTTCATGCAGGCCTGCTACCACAGAATCGCCCAGAATCAGTGCTTTTGTATTAGAGTTCAGACCTGCGAGTTGTGGTCAGGCGGAATCAGGAGTGTCAGGTGAGTCAACTGAAGAAGATGCCTCGGAAAAAAGCACTATCAATTACTGAACATTCAGTACCCACGCTGCTCTCATCTTGCATGGTTGAATCACCATCAGCGTCCAAGGCACTCTTTAGTTTTGTGCCTGGGCAACTGGGTCAAAAAGAAGGTTTGGAGGGTTGTTGTGATGCGTGTTTGAGAACCACAGGGCTGGGACTAGAGGGTTTGTTACGACGCTGTGTTGTTGGGCGAGGGTGAGAGAGTTTGCTGCGAGGATGTAATATGGGTGTAACCACAGGGTCAGATTTGGTGGGTTTAGGTTGTAACTGTGGAGTGTGACTGGTTGGACACTGTGAGGAGCTGTAGCTGCTAAGACCAGATTAGTACGAAGTGTCAGGGCGCTCCATATTCCTCACCAGCATCTTCAAGTCGTTCGTCTCAATCTTCATTGAGTACCTAGTTTCCCGTAAAGCAGAACGAAGTGCAGCAATTTCTTCACGCAAGTTCTCTGTCACGCGATTATATTCCTCAAGAGTCACACAGTCTTAATGACAGTTATAATTATGAATATAGAACTCCTGCTGAGTAGCTTATTAGCTTATTTTAATGTGCTGTAAGATGGTTTCGAAAGGATATGTATTTAGTGACTGCACTGCGGAGAACTTCTGGAAAGTTATTCTATAAAGTGGAAATGGAATATTTAGTTTGGTAGAAAATCTGGCAGATTTTCTAGAAAAAAGAGAAGAAAGATAGGAAAGTGTATTACCAGAAAGCATTCCTTTATTAAATTTTAATCTGTTTGCAGCAAGAGGTGGTATGCTGGGGGGAGAGAGAGAGAGAGAGAGAGAGAGAGAGAGAGAGAGAGAGAGAGAGAGAGAGAGAGAGAGAGAGAGAGAGAGAGAGAG
>CM072513.1:9120240-9130240 GCA_036898135.1 Oncomelania hupensis | reverse complement strand
TGCTACTTTTACGCTACTTTAAAAAAAAGTAGCTAACTACTTTTCAAACTACTTTTTTTTAAAAACTGTAATCACAACTGGGACTGCTAAGTATTTTTTTAAATGTAAGTGACTTTTAAAAAAAAGACAAGAAAAAAAACAAATAATGAAATACTTTTAATGATATATGCTCTTCGTCAAATTACACCCCCCCCAAAAAAAAAAACAAAAAAAAAAACACAAACAAAACAAAACAAAAAAAAAAATTTAAAAAAAATAAAAATAAAATATATATATATATATATATATATATATATATATATATATATATATATATATATATATATATATATATATATATAGACATGAATTGTTCTTATGTGGGGCATTTTCCGTATTTTTGAGTTTATTGTGGGCATGAAAAAATTGTGGGGCTTGTAAAACGCCCCACAATTTTAACCTGTTTACAATATTGCCGCGGGGTTGCTGATTACTGTCCTGTATAGATCTCACAACAACGTTTTATATAAAATTTTAACCAAAAAATAATTGGATTGCCTCCCTTGCTTCAAAACTTTTCAATCTGTCCACCATGGTGATTTTGCCATGGTGATTTTAATCTTCAATGTGAAAGGAGAGTTACCGTTCTTGATTGCAACGAGAATGGCCTCACGAAGATTCAGAGAGCCTGTGCTTAAACCGGTGAGTGGAAATTTGTTATACTAGTACAACACTAAGTTTGAACAAAATTGGTCGATGTAGTTGTTTATCTTTCAAAGCAAATTGTGTTTTTAACATGTCGGCGAAGGTTGCTCAGTGAAGCACCGGTGCGGTGGGTCGCTATTTTTCATTGAACTTATTTTACTAAATCTAAGGGGTTTGGTCTAGGTGCATGAGTAAACGCGTGTTCAACTACGCATTGCATAATGTTACAGTCTTCTTCTTCTTCTTCTTCTTCTTCTTCTTCTTCTTCTTGGATTGTAGCACTACAATAACATTTTGATGACAAAAGAAGACACCTTCGCCGATGTTTTCAACGCAACAAAAATCGTGATTTGTTTTGGGAAAGTGACATTTTTGCTACTACAGTACTAGACTACACGCAAAAAGCCGAGGCACTTTTTCGGTATATCTCTAAAACTCTAACAAGGTCTACGCCACAGTTCATACTTAAACGCCATTTAGATTATGTCTACTGCATTTCATTTTAACTCAAAAGGGCACAGTCGCTAAAGGCTCGTACATGTTTTGTAGGCCTACGTTTTGCTTGTCAATCGTGGCAGCCATTTTCGATGGTCAACTTTCAAACAATCATTTACACTCAATTTTCCACAGAAAATGTTTATTAGGGAATCCGATGACAGATGAATTATTCATTTCTGCTTTTATGCGGGTATCGTTTGGAATATTACTACATTTAATGTAAATCAAGCTGTTTTTCACTACCCTACCTAACAGGAAAATCGGCACACCGATTGGCTGAATGGCTTTTCCTAGCAGAAGTCTTGTTTGCGCTTTTTCACTATCGTACGCTTTATGATTAATCACAGAATTCTAAGTTTTTCTTTCAAAAGTTGATAATTGAATGGTGTTTAAAGATAAACTAGGCGTACAGTTTGTTAAATCTACAGAAATAAACCAAAAAGCTGTATCAGAACAGTAGATAATAGTGATATTTATTTAAAATTCCTTTTAATATAGGCCTACTCCCTACTGTACTGCGTTGCTAACATTGTTGTGTAAATAGACTATTAAAAAAAGTTTTTCTTTGCCTTTGGTTTATTGGTTTATTACAATGCTGTGACAAAAGGCTTTTTTAACTTACTGCTTTGGATTATTTTTATTTGATTAGACTAATTATTTCATTTATTTATGTAATTTTTTATTTCATTTTATTTATTTTATTTTATTTTATTTATTTTCTTTTTTTTTTTTGGGGGGGGGGGGGGTAGGAGGAGGGGGGTGTTGAATTTGTATCATTTTTTTTTAAAGAAATCTAATAACTATATTAAATCAAAAAGTGAAAGAAGAAGAAATAGTTTCCAATGGTAAAAAGCCGAAGTTGCTGTGCATAATTTATTCTCGTTTGTCACTACCCTACGGTAAAAAAATGTATGTACTCTCCTCCCTCCCCCCTCCCTCCCGTCGCAAATTTGGAATACCCCCCCCCCCCCCCTCTGAAGGCCTTGATCCGGCCCTGGCTCATCGGAGAGAGAGAGAGGAGAAAGAGAGAGAGAGAGAGAGAGAGAGAGAGAGAGAGAGAGAGAGAGAGAGAGAGAGGATAGGGGGCCTAGTATAATGCAAAACGAACCACATCCTTGAGAGTAGATAATGATCTAGGCTTTGGAGACAGAGGAGATAGCACGCAAGAAGTAAAAATGTTAGTCCCCTGTACTTCTTACTAAAAGGGTAACACTGTATATATATATATATATAATATAGGCCTAAATATAAAATTTCTTTTTTTTTACTTTGTTTACACAGTGGATCGTACATGCAAAGTTCAGCAGTGGTTGAAGGGCAATCCAGCACAGACCTGTGATGAAACATCTATGGAATCGTTGGTAAGAAACATGTTGTCTAGGCTACTGTTGTCTGTTAAGTTACTTTCTTCTTCTTCTTCTTCTTCTTCTTCTTCTTCTTCTTCTTCTTCTTCTTCTTCTTCTTCTTCTTCTTCTTCTTCTTCTTCTTCTTCTTCTTCTTCTTCTTCTATCACCATCGTCAGCAGCAGAAGCAGCACCAGCAGCTTTATCTTCCTCCTCCTCCTTCTCCTTTTCCTCCTCCTCCTTATCATCATCATCATCAACAACAACATTATAATCATCATCTTTTTCTTCTTCTTCTTCTATCATCATCGTCAGCAGCAGGATCTTTCTCTTCCCCCTCCTCCTCCTCCTCCTCCTCCACCTCCTCATCATCATAATCATCACCATCTTCTTCATCTTCTTCTTCTTCTTCTTCTTCTGAATCAGAAACTTTCAGATAACCATTTTTTACTAATCTATCAATAGGGATACATTGTCCTTGCTAAGAAAGCAATTACCAGCAAATCGATGCATGTATCTCCAAGAAAGAAAAAACATTGTTCACGGCAATGACATTTAAATTTACATTGGCTTACTCTTGTGAAGGAAAACTACTTGCTACATGCCAAATTTTCTCCTGTTTTAACGCCCAGCAGACAAAAATTAGAGCTACTCTTTATTGTCTAACTTTAATGTGCATGTTTATACTTTATTTTATTATTATTATTATTATTATTATTATTATTATTATTATTATTATTATTATTATTATTATTATTATTATTATTATTATTATTATTGTATTATTATTTTTTTTAAATTCAGCCTCCTGATTGCTCAGACGATGAAAGGCTTGACTTTGAGTTCGACCCAGAATCAGAGTCGGAGGTGGAGTCGGTGATGGAGTTGGTGATGGCACATGACGGTAATTTTGTTAATATTCCTGAGAAATAATATTTTGGTAATTTTCCTGAAAGACTGTAAACAGTGGAATCTGCTGGACACACTTTAAGGGTTTTGTGTTTATTCAGTTGTGGTTTGTCTGGTTTGTTTCCACTAGATCATTAAGGCCATAGAAGTAAACTGGTCTAACTTGACTTTTTCTTGTTCAGAAAAACTACCTCCAAAGGTTTTGGAAAACGTATGTCGGGACACATTTTACATCATTTACTTCACTTACTTTAAAATGTGTCTGTGTGTGAATTGTAGACACTGACATGTATTTGGATAAATTATGATGTCATGCTATTGTTTTTCATATGTATGCTTCAGTTCATCGGTATGGTTATATTCCAAAAACTTGTACTATTAGTATTACCTTGGGTTGTTTTTTTAATGTGAATGAATGCTTCAGTTCCTCTGTATGTTTATGTCCTGAAAACTTTTCGTGTACTGTAAATTGTTCATGTATCCCTTTATAAATGGGGCAAGGGCTAGATGTAAAGAAGCACCCCTGCTTACTCTTCACCCTGAGAATAAAAAGATTCTCTCTCTCTCTCTCTCTCTCTCTCTCTCTCTCTCTCTCTCTCTCTCTCTCTCTCTCTTCTATTTTCTTTCCATTTTTCCATTTTCCCTTCCTAAATTTGGGTGGTTTGCATCCAAGTGCAATACTAATTTTCTTATTTTTAAATTGTGTGTGTGTGTGTGTGTGTGTGTGTGTTTACAGGTGCTGCGGATTGAACGAGGAGAACTAACAGTGGTCAGGCGCCCAAGTTCTGTAGAAGATGCTAAACGTGAAAACTATCTTCCTTGTGTTCAATGTAAAGGGTGGAGTTTTGAAAACAATTTATCGCTACATTCAATCAATCATTTTATTGTCCGGTTTACCCTATAACCAATGTTTTATCTCATCTTATTCAACAATCTGTAGATATTTAGCAATCGTTACATATATAAAATTAAAACTTACAACAAACGAGGGGAAAATGATTTGGTAAAATGTGAATTTTTTGTTGCATTTTACCATGCCATATTTTGATATATTTTTTACTTTACAAGAATGCAAGTTTTTTTGTGCATGAAAATCGTTTCTTTTGTTTTACTTGAGTGGTAAGGGAGAAAGGTGTATAGGGAAGATGCACTTAAACAAAATACATAAAAATGTACATTGAAAGTACCCTTTTCAATACCTAAGGTGCTAGTAATTTTGTGCCTAAAATGCCTTAGATGTCACAGATTTTAACCTTTATTTAAAAAAAATTTAACCCATGTAAATGCCAATTACCTAAAAAGAATATTTGGCATAATTATTTGTTTTGCATAATGATCTGCTGTAATAAAGTTTAAAGTGAAAATAAACATTCAGTAAAAGTTTTATTTAAAAAAATCTCTCTCTCTCTCTCTCTCTCTCTCTTTCTCCCCCTCTCTCCCCCCCCTCTCTCTCTCTGTCCTTCTTCTTCTCCTTTCTTCTTTTTCTTCTTCTTCTTTTCAAGTTTTCTTTACCTTAGTTATTGAAAAAAAATCGGATTACTCATTTCATGTTTAGTTCGTTGCCAAATTTTCAGCCGATTCGGGTCAACATAATAATAAATGAAAAACAAACCGGGTTGGTGGGGGACATTTAAGGAAGAGAATAAGTATTCATAAGAAGACACTAAGTAGAAAGTAAAAAGAAAATAAATAAATAAACTCAGCCTTAATCCATACAATAAATTATAATAAAAACATTAATGATGGGGTTTAGAATGATTTCATTATGCATTCATTCACTTCTTCATTGATTTATGCAATCCTGCTTCGTTCATTCATTCTTTAATAGTTTACATTGTATCGAGAGCAGAGACATACACACATTAATTTGAATAAAAATGTAGCAGATGAAATATTTAATTTCCAATGATCAAAAAATGCATGAAACATTCATTCACACTGCAATTACACAACAATAAATTACTTTCTTCCTTTTCCCATTCACATAATAATAATTAATAATAATTTATTTCATTTAAACATTCTACGCCTTTCCCTCAGGAGAAGCTCAAAGCGCAGTTACAGCCAGACTTAACTAAATAATCAAGGAACATAAAAGAATAAAAGCATCAAACACAATACCAAACACCACAGTATTAAAATATAGTCAAACACACCCACTCACTCTATGTCTCCCACGCATACACACACACACACATACATACACACACATACACACAACCACAACCACACACACAATAAAATACAAAAGCACAATAAAATTGTCTATCTCTATCACCACAGTATTAAAACATAGTCAAACACACCCACACACACACCCAAAGACACACACACAATAAAATACAAAGCACAATAAAAAATTGTCTATCTCTATCACCACAGTATTAAAACATAGTCAAACACACCCACTCTCTCAATGTCTCCCACGCACATACACACACACACACACACTCAATAAAATACAAAGCACAATAAAATTGTCTATCTCTATCAGTATACGTGCATTTCACACAGAAACAGAAACGAGCAATTTGCTTAAAAACGCCATGGAACAACTACTATGATCAGCACAAAAAGACACCACAACACAACACCTGCACAGACACTCAAGCAGCCAAACACACCTGGGCCACAACGACGACGAAGATGAGGAAAACAGCGACGATGACGACGACGATGACGACGACACTGAGAAAGAAGATGACAACGACGGTGACGATGATATGATGAGGCTGATGACGACGATGATGATGATGACGACCATGATGACGACGATGATGAAGGTACGATGACCACAAAAGAGGTTGAGGACGGCTGGTGGGCAGGAATTTATTTCAAGAGGTGTTCATGGAAAAGATGTGTTTTAAGTCTAGATTTGAATGCAGATAGAGTAGGAGTGTCACGGAGAGGCTGAGGCAAGGAATTCCAAAGTGTAGGAGCAGCAAAAGAGAAAGAACGACGACCATACGTCTCCAGCTTGATGCGTGGCACAGAAAGGTGACCAGCGTCAGCGGAACGGAGAGATATATGGCCCACAACATGTAACATATAATGGCCCACAACTAGCAACAGTAGGCCTATATATCTGCCTCATAAACAATTCTATTATAAAAAGCCCCACAATGCTCTACATTTTGAAATACATATATATATAATGCCCCTCAAACCAACACCAGACAGAAAACCCCACAATAGGTTTATACGTATAATGCCCCACAACTAGCAACAATATACATCTGCCTCATAAACAATTCTAATATAAAAAGCCCCACAAAGGTCTAATATAAAAAGCCCCACAAAGGTCAACATTTTATATATATATATATATACATAAAGCCCCATAAAAAAATGCCCCACAAACCAACACCAGACAGAAAACCCCACAAAAGGTGAGGTTCATGTATATATATATATATATATATATATATATATATATATATATATATATATATACATGAACCTCACCTATTGTGGGGTTTTCTGTCTGGTGTTGGTTTGTGGGGCATTCTGTTGTGGGGCATTATATTTTATATATATATAAAAAAATTAAAAACTAACCGATTTAAGCACAGGCTCTCTGAATCCTCGTGACACCATTCTCGTTGCAATCAATATAGGTAACTCTCCTTTCAAATTGAAGATTAAAATCACCATGGCGGACAGATTGAAAAAAAAAAAACAAGGGAGGCAATCCAGTTATTTTGTGGGAAAAATTTTATATTATATAAAACGTTGATGTGAGATTTGTACAGGACAGTAATCAGCAAGCCCGCGGCAATATTGTAAACAGGTTAAAATTGCGGGGCGTTTTACAAGCCCCACAATTTTTTTATGGCCCACAATCAACTCCAATTTTGGAAAATGCCCCACATCAGACCAATCCATGTCTATATATATATATATATATATATATATATATATATATATATATATATATATATATATATATATATATATATATATATATATTACAAAATTTGTTATTAATAACATTGCAAGTCAAGATCAATATATAGGAGCACACTTAATACATTATGTATGGTATAAATATACCATTTTGCCAAATACACAAAATATTCTTAATAATAAATGAATAATAAAAGTCAAAAATAGAAGAAAAAAAAGTTATATGTACTCTGTTATGTCTGATACAAAACATAAATACAGCCATAAGGTTGTACAGGCAGTTGAGAATAAATGGGCCAAATTAGTTTTAAAAAAATAAATACACACAGACTGCAGTCCAACTAATCATTCAATGAATCAAGAAAACACTGACACTGAGATGACTGATGCGCGCTTTTGAAAGTCACGTGGCTGGCTTTTGCTTTCAGCCTATCACAATCATGCTTCCGTTCGCTGAGCGAGTGATCAATCTCGCGCGAGACAGCACTCGCTTCGGCTTGACTGAAAGTGCAAGTCACACGGCAAGGAAAGTAGCGTAGCGAAAAACACATTTTCGCTACTTCGCTACTGACAAATTAGTAGTTCGCTGCTATACAAATATCTTTTTACAATATGTAGTTTGGATCGTTACAAACTACTCCAAATAGTAGCGAAAATACAAAATGTAGTCACTACTCTCGCTACTTGCCCATCCTTGTAGTAGTAGTAGTGGTAGTAGTAGTAGTAGTAGTAGTAGTAGTAGTAGTAGTAGTAGTAGCGGCAATAGTACAGCAGCAAAAGTAGTAGTAATAGTCGATGTTATAGTGGTCGTCATAGTACAGTAGTTGTGGTATTTTTCAAAAAGAACAACTAACACTGGTGCAACAATGACCAGGTTGTCCTGGTTCTGAAGGTGGCAATATTTATCCTCTTGTCTGCTTGATTAAAGGTAGGTGGCTAATGGTAAGCACGGTGGCTAAAAACAGCGTGGCGGTCACTGTTTTTATCCAAACCGCTCTCCGTGTCAGCTGCTGCCAGGGACGTGCCGTGCAATATCATTGTCTACAATTGTGATGATGATGATGGTGATGATGATGATGATGATGATGATGATGAAGATGATGATGATAAAGATGATGATGATGATGATAAAGATGATGATGATGATGATGATGATGATGATGATGATGATGATGATGATGATGATGATGATGATGAAGATGATGATGATAAAGATGATGATGATGATGATAAAGATGATGATGATGATGATGATGATGATGATGATGATGATGATGATGATGATGAAGGGAAGGAGGAAGAGCAGAAGGAGGAGGAGGAAGAGGTTGATGATGATGATTATATTGATGATGATGAGTTTGGTATTGGTGATGATGATGGGGGTAATAGTTATGGTAGTGGTGAAGTTGACGATGATGAGGATGATGATGATGATGATGAGGAGGAGGAGGAGGAGGAAGAGGAGCGATACGATGGTGATGATGATGATGATGATGAGTTTGGTGGTGGTGACGATGATTGTGGTAGTAGTTGTGGTGGTGCTAAAAAAGAAGAAGAAGAAGAATGCTGTTGCTGCTAATAATAATGACGACGGTGGGAGTAATGTTTTAACATGGGCGAGTAACAATAAAATACTACAGCCCATCATCTATCATTGTGGTCCATGTTAAGCTTTCGTTATTTTCAGCAACTCTTCTTCGCTTTGCATAGGCCAACCTTATCACCAGGATTTTGCAGGATTGCACTGCTTTTAATAAACGACTTGCAGTTGGACACCACCCCCCTCCCTTCCATACACATCCTCCCACCCCCCACCCCACCCTGTAGCTCAGTAGTGGAGCATTCGCCCTTGCACCCAGATAACCCATGTTTTTATCCGGCCGTGGTGGACAAGACAAAAGTAGCCTTTTTTTCACTGTCACTAGCACAGTTACGTTCCTATTCCCACTCTTACCTGGGATGGTTATAATCCCAGTCTGTCGTATCGCTAATGGTGGGATCCGGGATTGGACGTTTAACCTTTAAGGTGCATTGACTCAACCTGCTGTTTGGACTAAATGGCTCCTCCGCCCTTTGCTGGAACTCTATATAAACGTACCCACCATTCTTGAAGTCTCTGCTTTGGAAGAACAACGTGTAACGAACGTCCTATGTATTGTAGGAGGGTTGAAAGCGGGTCGCCATGCACCCCGCCACCTTGATAGTATACATTTTTGTTTTATGGCCGTATTTTATTGAAACCGGGTCTAATACAATTGTTAAAAAAATTATTTTAAGGGAATCCCTTAACTCCTATTCCTGAATTTTCTATTGTGCTGTTGGATCAAATAGCTGATCAGGACGTTGGCTTAACGCTGTGTGGAGCCCACTTCAAAGCTCGCCCTTCATCTCGCATTCATAAGCGGCAAAGCTTGGCCTGTTCCTGTGTGCGTGTTTGTGTGAAACAGCGAGTGTTTGTTGACCGTGCTACAATGTCCAGCATCCCCAACCAGCCAAAGCTTTCAGCTCGTTAAATACGCATGTATTACCGGCACGTGTACCAAACGTCTCTGAAGGCTGACGACAAGGCCAAACACACTACTAGCCTATGGTACCGGAGGCCATTTCCCATCGTTTTTATTCTCCATAATGACGTGGAGGGCGCTGTTAAGGTGCGTTGT
>CM072513.1:9070240-9112740 GCA_036898135.1 Oncomelania hupensis | reverse complement strand
GGGGGGTGTTCCACGTTGTGCATGAATGTCAAATACTGTGATGGCCTGTCTTAATTCAAATATTCTTGAAAGGATTTAAAAAACAAATTTCCGAGGTTCTTGGATCTCGACCGTAGGTAGTTGCTGAACCTTTTGGACAAAAAGATTTTTTTTAAGTTCAGGGAGCTAGGTTCCGGGATCTAAGACCCTCCCTCCCCCCACCTTAAAAAAAAAAGAAGGAAAAAGAAAAGAAGTGTTTGAAACCTCGACGAACGTTCCAAGAACCTTCCAATTACGACAGGCCATTAGCATTATTCCTGAGGAGTCGTATCTACGTACAGTTCAGTATATAGATTCTCAAGGAAGGGTAGATTGTTTTGGGAGGTGAGGGTTGGATGAATTATTTGGAGATGGAGGAGGGAGAGGTACAGTGATGAGTGAGCGGGCGGGTGTGAGGTGGATAACAAACCTTTGACCTTATGGGACGCTTAAAAGGTCCCAAGACTTTTGTTTACTTTTGGCCAAAACGGGTGTACCCTTAAAATTCGCATTGTTATTCCCTGAAACGAGGATCAAGTGGGTCGACGTTGCTCACAGCAACCGCTACAGTTTGAAGTTTGGATTGTCGGTTCTGACCAGGAGAAACGATTTCCCCTGTTAAAATGGGTACGCCGATACCATAGCCGCGTGGCCTTTGACCCTATTTCCGAATGAACCAAGCGGCTTGAAGAGTGCGTGTTTGAGGCTTGGGGTTAGTTAGGGCTGGGTCTCTTGTGTCAACCTGAAACGAATAACCTTAGAAAGCAGCTTTCTTATAGCTTCTGGCTATTACCTGTGTTACGTTGAAACGAACGAAAGTATGTCTAAAACGCGCACGATAGATCTAATCGTTTCGTTTTGCAAAGTATTCAATAATGGAGTTTATTTACCTTTGATTTGAGTTTGCATTGTTGTTAGGAGAGTGTTGTTGTTGATAGTGAGTTGGAAAGTAAAAAGTTGAGCGTGAAAAGGCGATTGTATGCAGTTGTTGATGTGTGCTGAATAAAAGTGGAAAACTTCATACGTCGACTCCGTGTCTTGTATGCTGAGTGAGCAGGCTGCGTGGATAAACGAATCTGAGTTACACCTTATCAGGAATTCAGCATTGGGGCTGAATCAGATACTGATAAAGAAAACACCATCATCGAATCGAGTGTAACAACCTGCTTCGATAGATGCAATTCTTTTTAGCGCCAGAACGTTGCTATCCTATCCTATCCTATCCTATCCTATCCTATACCGTAACTCAAAAAAGTCGTTGGGGCACAACAGATGATCGTTTAACTAGCGTACGCCATCTTTCCCTGTTCTCAGCAACCCTCAGGAAATCGCTCAGTGTCAAGCCCAGTCCATTCTCGAATGTTGTCCTCCCACCTCTTTTTTCTTTCTCCCCCTCCTTCTGCCTCCTTGCACCGTGCTTTGCAGGATGGTCTTTGCAAGGCCTGATGCTCTGGTGACGACGTGGCCATACCATCGGCGTTACCGTTTCTTCACCACTGTGAGCATGTCATCGTGCTGTCCAATGGCTTGTGTGATGGTCTTTCGGACTTTCGTCGTTGGTGATGTGCTGGGTATAGGAAATACCAAGAAGTCTTCTATAGCATATCATCTTCAGAAGAACGTTGGCTAGCCGTGGCTATTGATAGTATTGTAACGCGTTCACCAATGTAACGAATCCGCAGGTCCACCAATGTAACGCGTCCCTATATTTGCGTTATCTTGTGAGAGTTAATCTAAACTACTTAATTCTGTACTTGTACGGGGAACGGGCATGACAAACCAAATTATAATATACAAGACAAACAAAATAGAATCAGTCTCACTGCCGTTCCAAAAGGGTTTGCCACGCGCTCAAATAACTCACAATAAACTACAGCTTGTCTCCCTTTTTTATACAATTTTAATAATCTAACTAATACATGTCAACCAAGAAACATAAAACTCGCATGCACATATATTCTAACTAACAATGCAAATAATAGTCAAGTAAATTCATTGTTTCTTACCGCATCTTTTCAGTTTCTTTCGCCCTTCTTTCCTCCATTGAAATCACGAATTTTCACCCTATACTAACAGTAATAGACTAAAACAGCAATCTAAGCTATGCACACACCCTTAGAACCGACCAACCCTAACTTATTTATCAGCTCATTTACTGATTAACTTTCAATCTCACTTTTGCCTCTAAATAACAAAATCACCAATTAAACAACTACTAAATGCAAGCCACCAAGCTTTGTAGTAAATATCCTACACACATCCTAACCCATTATGCACAAGAGAAGAGAGCCCGCAGTCTCTTTACATTATTAAATTCACTACATATTATATACCGACTGCCCTAAGCTCTAGCATTCTATACAGAAGAGAGGTCTGGACGAAGCAGGAGGTCAGAGATAAGAGAGCGAGTCCTTTGTCCGTCCTGGGTTATATAGTACAAGTTTCCCAGGAAGCATTCCTCTACATAAGGAGATGCCTTAATCCTACGTCATTACCACGTGACTGACCGCGCCCCAGTACCTATCACGTGGTCAAAACTAATCATGGTCTTGCACACAAAGAATGCATGCCCATGTGTATGCGTCATTGTCTGTCTATGCAGACTATAAACTTTGCCGGCTAGTGACTGCTGACCAGGCGAATGTGTATCGCACGTGCCAACGTTATACTAACACTTATACATCTGAGTCACTATTGTAACCAAGCCAGGCTAAGCAATGTTTAATCATCTCTTACCACTATCTTATTCCCCTGTAGAATTTTTCCTCTAAGGTTATAATTCATATCTTCCTCTCTTGTACAACTTTTCCCTCAAAGGTTATAGTATGCACACAAAAAATTTATTTTTATTTTTTTTTATAAAAATCTTTCGACAGTTCTTTTTTTTTTAAAGCTTTGTTTCTAGTGAGACAATACCCACTGTGAATGTTTAAAACGATCTGTCGGGGTAAAAAAGGTACAGGTAATCCCATAGCCTTATGGCCGTAGGGGAGCGTGGTGTTGGAGATCACACTTATCTTGGGCCAGCGTAATGAGGGTGATGCCCATCTCTCTCCCTCGCTGCTTTACCTTCCACACCCTTAAGAGAGTAGGTACTCAGTCACAGTTGAGTCAACTGGGGGCGTTGTTATTTGTCGCTTCACTTTGCGGTCACCCATCCAAGTGCTAACCGCACTGGACGGTACTTAACTTGCGACACAGTAGCGAGTGCTCCAACCACTGCGCTATCCTTGGAGAAAATATTAAGATTTAATCCTTGCTCCAAGGCGCTATCCGACACCCCACTGTCGGGGAGGACGAGGTCAAAGTGCGTCCTTCAAAAAATGATAACCAATAGTAGCGTGGTAGTGATTATACAGACCAAAAAAAAACTCCCTCGATACCAACATGTATTATCCTAAGCGAATGTTACAATGAAGGGCTGAGAGACTGCTAGAGCGTTATGGAAGTAAAATATTAAAATATTGAGGTCCATTGGTCTTTTTAAAATTTTTACTACATTTCAATATTTTAACATGCCACGCAAAGCTTGAAAGATCTTTAAAGGACTTTTAGCGTCAGTGGTGTCTCTGCTCGGAAGGACGTCCATTAAGGCCAACAGATGACATGTGGCCACCTACACTTTTGTCCCCGTGCTTCACTCAAGCTGCATGCTGTTGACCTCCATGTTTTAGGTATTTATGGCCGCATTGTGTTTCTTAAGGGCGCACACTCTACTTCTGAAGAGGTCTTAATGCGCCATCATGGCTTGTGCTATTAAGGCGGAACGCTACGCAATAAAAACCAAACATAAATGTTTCTTTTTATTTACATGTTTAAAAAAAATTCTGTCATGTCAAAACATATTCTATAGTTGATACATTACTATTTATACAGATAAGTCGTTTTGGTAATGAACAATGTCTGGTGTTCCGTCTCTGTTAAGTTTCTTCAATACAGTAAACAGCGAAACAAAAAAGGAACGTTTCTTGTCGAAAACTATTTTACCATTGATACGTTACTATTATAGATAAGTCCTTTTAGCCATGGAAAAATATACAGTGTTAACTCTACAACTGCAAGATATTTTTCTCGTCAAAATATATTTCTGTAGTCATAACAGATAAGTCGTTTTGGTAATGAAAAGCGTCTGCCGTTATGAGAAGAATCTCAACGTTAACCGTTTTAAGGTTCTTGACATTTGAGCTGGTATAATATTTTGTTTGTGTTAATGATATGCAGGTGCACACTTCTGAAGCTAATACAGCCTCGCTCGTTGAGTAAAAACCCAGTGCCTACGGGCGTCTGACTCTGCAGATTATATTTACATTCCATGAGAAGTTCATGCAGCTATATGTCGTAATAGTGTCAAAATCGCCAATTACAATAGTTTATAAAAAAAATTAAAAAATTAAAAAAAAAAAAAATTTCCTGTTCTTGCTCAGCGCACTTATAACTCAAAGAGCTACTCAAGACGCTAAAACTTGAAGTCACCCATAGACACCAACTTGCAATGTCAAACGCACTGTCTAACGGCCCGGACAATTGAGCCACTCTAGGCGACCTATATAACTGAGCGTTTACATAAATACTCGTATATGGAGAAACACATGGAATTGAAAGCCAGTAGGTCGCACTTTTTGTCCACCGTTGAGGGCAGGATAATTAGCTTTCTTGATGTTTAATGCACCTTGCCTCCTTTAGCTTGTAATATCCCTTGCTCCTCTATGGCCTCTGTGCGGTGTAGCCATTTTGAGAGTGTTTAGGAAATAATAATAATAATAATAATAATAATAATAATAATAATAATAATAATAATAATAATAATAATAATAATAATAATAATAATAACGGATTTTTATATAGCGGGTACTCCAGCCTATGACCAGACTCACCACGCTTTACATAGTCATTACATATAAATACATGCACTCGATGAGACGTCACTTTTACTACAATACACCAAAAGACGGGACAGTAAAGGTACAGACTATTTACAACTATGTACATAAATTACAAAAAAGACAAAAATATACTATTTACAACTATGTACACAAATGACAAAAAAGACAGAAAGTAGAATAGCAAGAACCTATTCACAGCTATTTATATGCCCGGTTAGGCCCAGGAAGAAAAACAGTATAAATATTTACAGCCGTTTATACACTTACGGATCAGACATAGACAAAAGATGAGAGAATGGCAGCGGGATACAAATCAATCTGAATAATGCAGTTTGAAGAGGTGGGTTTTGAGGGCCTTTTTGAATGCTTGTGTTGATTGTATGTTGCGGATGTGAGAGGGAAGGGAATTCCACTGCTTAGGTGCGGAGTAAGCGAATGCACGTTGGCCGTATGTCTTAGTGCGGGTGACGGGAACCTTGAGTATGCGAGTGTCAGCAGAAGATCTTAAAGTGCGTGAAGGGGAGTAGACAGACAGTAGATCAGCAAGGTAGGAAGGACAAGAATATGTGAAGAAGTTGTGACAGAGAACAGAGAGTTTGTACTCTATGCGTGCTTGCACAGGAAGCCAGTGAAGGGAATGTAGTAGAGGTGTGATGTGATCGCGTTTCTTAGCTCGGAATACTAGTCTAGCTGCTGAGTTCTGAACCTTTTGTAGTTTGTCAATGATGTGTTTCGGGGAGCCAGCAAGGAGAGAGTTGCAATAGTCAAGACGAGAAAGGACGAGAGCGCAGACTAGGGTTTTGGTGGCAGGGACTGTAAGATATTGGCGAAAGGAGCTGATTTGGCGTATGGCCGTGTATGCAGAGCGACAGACTTTGGAGATGTGGTTGTTGAGGGACAGGTCATCGGAGAGAATGTAGCCGAGATTTCTTGCTGAGGATGAGAACTGAATGTTTGTTGTCCCTACTGTAAGCGATGTTGGGAGAGGCGGGAGTGAGGAGGAGGTGTTGTGCTTGTGAATGAGGAGGGCTTCGGTTTTATCGTCATTAAGCTTAAGCTTGTTGAGTGTCATCCATGACTTAATGTCTGTGATGCAGTTCTCCAAAGTCTGAACAGTGGAATTAATGAGAGAGGGGGTGGTGGATTTATACAGTTGTGTGTCGTCTGCAAATGACTGACTCTCAACAGCATGCTTTCTAAGCAGGAGAAGCAGTGGCTTGGTGTACAGAGTGAATAGCACCGGCCCTAAAACGGAACCCTGAGGCACGCCGCACACCAAGTCTGCTGTGCTGGAGAAACAGCCATCGACAGTGACTGCTTTTGATCTGTCGGAAAGATATGAGTGCTCTCTCTCTTTCTCTTTTCCTGACATACATACATACACACACACTATATTTTTCAAATTCCAGTACTGTAGGATGCTTAGTACAGTGGTCATTCAGGTATACTATATATAGTATGTGAAAACTACATTGGAGCGCGTGCGGGAGACAGTTCAGGTTGATTTCTCAGCGAGAACAACAACAACAAAACAACCAACAGCAACAACAATAGCGAGGCAGTCATAGCGACGCGATGGCGCTGCGTCACCCAGGACAAAGAGGGAACAAGACCCAACAATTAGTTTGGACATACCCCAGTGTGATTATCATCCTCTTTAACCCGAATACGTCCGTACCTCTTCCGTATCCATAGATCTTCCCTTTCTAAGTTCAGCAGTAATAACCAACCCAACCATGCATTGCTTGGGAATATATTTTCCGCTTACCCCCCGACCCGTCACTCCTCCTACCCCCCGTTGGTTTGCGTCGATCTTGAACCTCACAATCTTTTCATTGTGCAGTAGAATGGCTGTATAGTTGACCCACAGTATTCTTCATCATTTGTACAGTTGATCATGCCTGAGCGAGCATTAGACGATTTTAGGGGTTAATTATTTTTTTAATTAATTAATTAATTAATTAATTAATTAATTTATTTACTTCTTCTTCTTCTTCTTCTTCTTCTTCTTCTTTCTTCTTCTTCTTCTACCCCTTGGGGTCATGAGCAATCTTGCCACTGTAGATTGTTCTAACCTATAAAGGGAAAAGTGAAAGCCCCAGTTGAAAACCTGTCTTGACTTTGTAGGCAAGACTGATTCACTGCGGCAACAGTACCCCCGTTGGAGTTCCGGGGGTTTCAGTATAACTTTCTGGAAATTTAGTGCTTTAAATTCCCACTGTCGCTGTCTTCCTCATTTGCTCTTTCCCATTCCTGATCTGTCCTATCACTCTGCTATACTATATCTTCTTCTTCGCTAGATCAATGACCTACCTTTTTCTTGAAAACTCTTCCTGGACAAGACTCCTTGTTTGTGTATGAGGTCTGTTGGATCAGCTTGGGAGTGTTGGACGCTTTCTGCCGGGTGGTCACTAGGGCTTCCTATGATGTTATTATTTAGCAATATAGGCATTTTATATGTATGTGTTTTGTTGATGATTTATAATGATGTTTGTATTCTATTTTGTTTTTGTAATCGGGGGTTCGAGTAGTTGGGGTAAAGCCTCAGCCGTCCCCTGCGTGGGATGTCTTTATTATAAAGTGACTGGCCGGTGGAGGGCGTTCAATTTTCCCACTAGAGTTGTTTCAGCAGATCTTTTATGCGGATCGGGGGTTGTCCGGTCCTGATTTGGCTCGGAAGAGTCCGCTGGACCTAAAGCAACAATCAATCAATCAATCAATCAATCTTCTTCTTCTTCTTCTTCTTCTTCTTCTTCTTCTTCTTCTTCTTCTTCTTCTTCTTCTTCTTCTTCTTCTTCTTCTTCTTCTACAGCGAGTTACCAGCTCTAAAGTTGCTGGAGGCGGAGGCCTAAACAGGACCCAAAATCACACCGCCTAAGGCGCAATCTTGATACTTTTGTGCACATCGTTTGGCGCCCCATACAACTGAGCATACCGGGATAATACCGGGTTGGGAGAATGTGACCTAATGCTTGCGGGTTGTTGTTTTAATTTATTTTTTATTTTTATTTTACAAAATAAATTCAACCTAAGTTGCACTTATTTGTTTACGGTACGAGCGTCATGATCTGTAAAAAAAAGAAATCTGTTGCCTATTAATCCGTTTACTTTGAAAGAGAATCTGCGACACTACCGGCAGCTTATAAAACACTGTTTCGACTTAAGGTACTTTTGTGTTGTAATTTAGGAAGCTGAATGTTATAAATTATTAAGGTAGTTTTATAATGTGATTTATTGATAGTTGTAAAAGACTTTGACGAGTCACACCTGTGAAAGAATAGATTAACACGCTGGTCCAGGGCGCGGCAAAAAAAAGAAGGCCTTTGATCATCTCACTGTAATCGTTGCCGCGTTGCAAACTTTGTAATTTTGAAAAGGGCACAGCTTTAAAAGCTTTTAGCGATCTAAAAATCCATTCTTAAATTCTGGTTTAGACGCAAGACTATCCGCTTTTAAAGTAACATTGTCCGTTTTGTGGAAGACAATTTTCCAGTTTTTATCAAGGAGAATTTTCCGCTTTGGACAAGAGTAGTTTTAGGGTTTTGTGTGTGTCTGTGAACAAGTTGAATTATTCTCCAAAGCCGATTTCCCACCAGGATTCTCCCAGTTTCCTCTTTGGATTAAAACGTTCCCCGTCAACAGCATCGGGCGACATCAAATGAGAGTAACATCAGTGTTGGCAAACACGGCAACCACTTAATAAACATTGTTTCCTTGGCACTTTCTCTCTCTCTCTCTCTCTCTCTCTCTCTCTCTCTCTCTCTCTCTCTCTCTCTCTCTCTCTCTCTCTCTCTCTCTGTACAATAGGTTACCGTTCACTAACTATTCCCGCATCCCATTTTAAATCTAACCATCCTGACTGGTTGTAGAAATGTCTCCAACAAACTAAGAACAATGCCTACACAAAACGAAGCTGCCTTCAAAAAGGATGGGTATTTCCGATAGAAAGATGTTCGCACAAAGCTGAAGCAGCGGCTCCGATTAACTAAGAGGATGTTTAGTTTTAAATGGATACTGGTCGTTCCGGTTGGCTTGACATTAACTAGACGTGAAAGCCTAATGGACCACAGCACCGTCCGTCCACAGATGAGCTACAGAGCTTTACAAAATGACAACAGGGACCTTTAGGGACGACAATAGCGCCTCCACCGGCCTTCGCCAATGACAACAGCACTTTTTGATGCCTTTAGCAATTACTGCAGCAGAACGCCAAACGCGGAAGTCTTTATTGAAGCTGCATTGTGGCGTTGCGCTTGTGAAAAGGCAACATCTCACCCGGGCACTGGCTAAAAGAACAGTTTTAATTGAACCATCAGGGTACGGTGTGTGTAACTAATTGAACGGTCAACATTCCATCAACGCCTACTTTTCCGTCTTGGAAGCTGTGTCGAAGCTTCGTTCCGAAGTGGAAAAGTTTACCTCAAATTATAGGGCTAGCAAAAAAGAAACCTCCCAACGGTGGTGGTAGTTTGCTTGCTTGACTGTTGGTCCAGGCCACTGGTGTTCCTTTCTCTGGGAGTCACCGAAGATATTTCTTCATGGGATCGTCGAGCACTGCGTGTGTAATGACTATACAATTCCACACACGGTTTCACGCTTCAGTCACACCTCAGCAGCACGTTTAAAACGAGTCTGAGATTATTCTCTACCTCTTCCAACCCCTTCCAAACGTTTACACGAGATAGTATGATCATAGAGGAGTTTAAGAATCCACATTATTGAGCTGCGAGCTCTCCAATAAGCGTGTACGCAGCTTTAGAAAAAAAAGACGTGTGGTCCCTCGATAACGTCACCCCGCGAATCTCGCAAATAGGGCTCATTCTATTACAGTCATTACGCATCACCCGATACAAACAGGCCCAGAACCAGTCACATAGAAACAGCCGCCTCAAAGCCCTTCAAATACACGCTGGTAACGTTGGGTCATACACGCAACCAAGTTACACCATGTATGAGCGCTTGTATCGGTATTCAAAAGCTAGCAGACGTTTTGATTTTTGAATGGTCTGACACAAAGTTTAGATTCATATTTAGAGAGACACACACATCCTATCCTATTCTATCGCGTAACTCGGAGGCACCACAATTGATCGTTTAACCAGCGTACTCCATCTTTCTCTGTCCTTAGCATCCCTCATGGCTTTGCTCAGTGTCAAGCCAATCGATTCTCGAATGTTTGTCCTCCCACTTCTTTGTTTGTCTCCTTCTTCTGCCTCCTTGCACCGTGCCTTGCAGGATGGTCTTTGCAAGGCCTGATGATCTGGTGACGTGGCCATATCATCGGAGTTTCCGTTTTTTCACCACTATGAGCATGTCATCATGTTGTCCAATGGCTTGTGTGATGGCCTGTCGGACTTCATCGTTGGTGATGTGCTGGGTATAGGAAATGCCCATAGGTCTTGTGTAGCTTGTGTAGCACCTCATCTCCATGCTTTGTATTGTTCGTTGTAGGTCTGCTGTGAGGGTCCATGTTTCGCAAGCGTAAAGGAAGTTGTAGGTGACAAGGGAGCGCAGCACACACACACACACACACACACACACACACACACACCCCCACACACCCACCCACACACACACACCCCCCACACACACATACACACACAAATGTATGAATCTAATATTATATACAAATAGTCATCTCTTAAAGTGAATAAAACATTTTAACATAAGGGTTTTGTTTGTGTGTTGTTTTGCCGCAATGCTGAATTCGGCTTCAGACGTACTTTTGATTATTAATCTCGCAGTCCTATCAAGAAGGAAAGGCGAAGGCTCAGTTAAAAGGCGCACACAAACAGATCGGTCGCGGGGTTAAAGCAAGTAAGCGTCTTAGGCGGTAGAAGTTACATCTTTATTTCAGTCAGTGTCACAAGCAGGTCTTTCAGCTGATACATGCACTGTATTATAAAAACAATGCTTTACTTCTTGCTTTTGATATTAATGAGGTTCTAACCGGTCAAAAACAACTATTGGGGGTTCAAGAGTATACCCAAAGTATAGTCTACATGCGTACCCGTTTTCTTTAGAACCAATCGGGCCCCCATAGACCCCAAGTAAAGTTCACGTTTTTGGAGATTGCCGAGTGAGACTGAATATGCAACGAGGGGTGGTTGGGGGGGAGGGTGGGGAATAAACGGAATTTCCACTCCTAGGTCACAAACCCTGAACGTCACTCTTGGTCTTGATAGAAATTAATTGTTCCATTGCCTTGTGCGACAGCTGTCAGGGCATGCTAATATACTATCGTGTGACTGGATGAAATTTCACTCCCAAAAACAGCACACATTCGTCCAATCTTGATTTCCTTCTCTACGTCACAAACGGGAAACCCCGTTTTGTCGTTTAAAATCCGATTTAGCTAGGTTGCACAGGCGCTTACATTCGGATATCGCTAACTGAGGGCGTTTTAGAAACGGTTGTCGGCCGTCATGACAGTAAAAATACTTTCACTGGCAGGTACCACAAACGTGACTACGATTAAATTTGCTTCAAAAAGGCTTACATGTATATGTTGGTGACATAAGCTTAAAGCAACGAAGACGTTTTCAACCAGACTTGAAATTAGCGCGAGGCAATCCATTAATGGAATGATCGATCCCTTCACTGTGATTTACAGTGGGATCAAAATCTCAAGTGAGCAATAAAAATAATGACTGCATAATTCTTGAAAGACTTGGGAAATATAACACACGGAGAGAGTGAGAAACACACACATACACACACACACACGCTAGTCAGAGAGAGAGAAAGAGAGAGATGTATACAGTCAGAGAGAGAGAGAGAGAGAGAGAGAGAGAGAGAGAAAGAAAGAGAGAGAGGGGAGGAGGTAGGGAATCACACACACACACACACACACACACACACACACACACACACCATTAAGTGAGATTTAAAAAAAAAAGGGACTGACAAGGAGAGAGGAAACGGAGAGAGAGAGAGAGACAGAGAGAGAGAGAGAGAGACAGAGAGAGAGAGAGTCATACTCACACACACACATATACATACACCGGTCAGTGAGAGAAATAGAGAGAGAGAGTGAGAGAGACGTAGACAGACAAACAGACCGAGAGAGAGAGAAAGGGAAAGAGTGGGGGAGGGATCACACATAGGCAGCATATACGCACGCACACACACATCAGTCAGTGAGAGAAAGAGAGAGACGGATAAACGTGAGAGAGAGAGAGAGAAAGAGAAAGTAGTGACAGAAACAGAGAGACTGAGAGAGAGACAGACAGAAAGAAAGACAAAGAAGGAGAATCACCAACACAACAGGGAGTGAACGAGAGGGAGAGAAAGACAAGGGGGAAAAAAGAGAGAATCACACTCACACACACATACACACACATATACACACAACAATCAGTGACAGAGAGAGACTGAGAGTGGAGACAGACAGAAAGAAAGACAAAGAAGGAGAATCACCAACACAACAGGGAGTGAACGAGAGGGAGAGAAAGACAAGGGGAAAAAAAAGAGAGAATCACAAACACATACACACACACACACACACACACACACACACACAACAATCAGTGACACAGAGAGCCTGAGAGTGGAGACGGACAAACTGAGAGACAGAGAGAGACAGAGAGAGAGAGAGAGAGAGTGTGAGCAGTGCAAATGCGTACAACTCCACATTCACCAACTACTCTAACCTCTCTCTCTCTCTCCCTCTCTCTCTCCCTCTCTCTCTCACACACACAACACACACACACGCACACACATACACACTCGCTGTTGTCTTTGATTTGCATTTGCTCGCTACTGCATGCTGTCCAATATCTGGAATCACGGCTTGGACAAAAAAGAGTAAAATGCCACGGAACAATACAAAGTCGCTAACGTCTCTATAAACGACAACGGGTAGCAGAATGAACAACAAGTCCCCTATACGCTACGTGTTCGGGGACGTTAATCTACTCAAGCAAGCAATTAACAAGGGAGTGTCGACCATGAAGAGAAGACAAAAGATGAAACACGATAACAGAGAGAAGGAGATAATAGCATGGTATAATAGAGAGATCCGAGATAATAAAAGAACTGAGATACACACAGAATTGAGATAAATAAAGAACTGGAACAGACGGATCACGCGATGAAGACAGTTAAAAAAAAAAAAAAGGAAAGACAAAACAAGCAGAAAGACAGAAAAAAAAATGGGGATGGAAAATTGTTGGGTTGTTTAAAATTCGCTCTTTGCATCGTACATTTTACACAAAAACACCGAAAAAAAATTTACAAAAAAAAATTCTTTTAAAAACTGAGAGATGACCAATTGATTTTACATGTATACAGTATTTAATGTCTAATATATGCGAAATTTGATTCCAAACGTCGAGTTTAAAAGGTCTTAAAATTTAAAAAAACAAAAAAGTCTGCTATGAACCGTACACGATTTACTTAGCTCCCTTCTAAAACGCTATTGTGCACGCTACAGCAGCATTCTTAATACCGCCGGTGCTCGTCTACACTGACCGCATAAGCTACAACGCTTAGCAGTAAGACAACAAGGAGGGTGACTATTGCCTACTGGGGTGGCCTCGTGGCTCAGTGGATAAGTCGCCGGTTTCCTATGCCGAAGGTCGCGGGTTCGATTCCCGCAAGGGGCGACCGTATGTGACTTAGGTACGAGACTATTGAGGTCACCGAGGGTTTTCTCCGGGCACTCCGGTTTCCTCCCTCCCTTCAATAATGGTACAGGATGCAGTCAATATAAAAATTTCAAAACTAAAAATTCGATTTTCTTCCGTCTTCTAATAGCGATCTCCCTGCCTTTACACCACCTGTTTGAGTGATGTATGTGTATTTGGTGTGTGTGAGGGTAAATGAGACAGGTGAGCGTGTATGTTGGTATAGATCGCCGCGCTTTGAGCCTTGGGGAAAGGCGCGTACGTAGCATCCTGTATTATTATTATTATTATTACTTAGACATCAGATCAGAAGGGAGCCCTCAATAGGGTTGTTGGCTCAGTGGTGTAAGCAGTGTACTCTAAGGTCAGACCGATACTAGTGCAAACCTGTAAACAGGCAAGTGCATGTTCACAGCCCGTTAACGGGCCTGGAGCATACCCAAAATAAAATTTTAAAAAAGTAATAATTGAGACACGAGGCACTGCGCTCCTACACCTTCGATTGAGAGTATAAACCGAGGTCTAGTCTGTGCACGCACGCATTCCATCGAACGGACTTTAAAGATCCTCACGCTCATGTTCTAGACGGGTGAGTGCCGGCTACACACATACACCAGCACGCACTAAGTCCGTTCTTTCCCATGACCGGTCGACCAGGAATATGCTCAGTCGTCTGGGCGTCAGACTATGCGCTCAAAGGTTGCAAGTGGGCGTCTCGGGCGGTTTTTAGTTAGATCCCGTATCGGCCACCGCCTTCAGCAGGAAAAGCGCTACGTAAAAGTGATTAATTGATGAATATCTTAAATAGCGTCATAGTATAGAATTGTTTGGGCCTGCAAACGTGCTGCTTATGCCCTTACTGTATGAGACTTTTTACCGCAATGCTGTGGATTAATAAACTCCTCTACGATTATACATTATTATTAGTTTAAAAGTTTGAAAACATATTGCTCTCAGGCTCACTTTAAATAGAAACTCTCTGTCATTTTACAGCATATGGGCGGGCATCATTCATCTCCAGGGATTCGCATGTCATGTTAAGTGTCTAACCTTTTGCTGTAGTGTTGGCGCCATCCTGCCTATTGTCTTGAAGAGGTGTGGCATGAGAATTGGAGTACGGGATACCTACCTCGTTCAGTACTCCTTGATAAAGGGAGACCACCATTGTCGTCTTCTGTAATGACTCTACAACGGTGTTTCACTTCCCTTCCGCTCAGTGAGCCTCCGATATTGTAAAGTAGTCAGCGTTGACACGGGTGTTTTTGATTGTCAGTACTTCCCTAGGTGGGTCACAACTCTGACTTCGGCTTGACTTCAGTTAGTCCAGCATCGAAGCGGCGGTACCAGCGCATGTTTCAAAACAACTGGGCATCAGTACTTATCAGCAGAGCGGAACAAATGGAGTTTTAATTACTGAGACATTCAACAAGATTTTTTCTCTCGTCATTTTTTCTGTTTGGGGTTTGTTTTGTTGTGAAATGTTTTTGTCACAAATGTTGGATTGGTGAAACTCGTCTCTCTCTCTCTCTCTCTCTCTCTCTCTCTCTCTCTCTCTCTCTCTCTCTCTCTCTCTCTCTCTCTCTCTCTCTCTCCCAGTGAAAGCACATTACTGCAGCTGCAGGGCAGCGTCACCCAAACTAAAATGATACCGATCCATCGACTCTTCCTTATTGGAATACATTATTTTCTTCACCGTGTAGGTGTAGAAAGCGGCGAAAACAGTTGATGCATTCAACATCAAGCGATGACATCGCAGCCCAAACGATCGGTGGTTCCAAGTTGGTTGACCACCTGGGATGCCGTAAAACACCACCACCACCACCACCTCCACCTCCACCACCTCCACTACCACCACCACCACACTCCGCCTCTGCTCCTTGGGACGAGTGCATGAACCGAAGTCTAGTCTGTCCACGCACGCATTCCATCGAACGCACGGTCTTTAGAGATCCTGACGCTCATGTCCTAGACGGAGGAGGACCGGCCACACAAATCACCCAGCAAGTACTAGGTCTGTTCGCTCCCATCCCCGGTCGCCCAGAATTGTGCTCAGTTGTCTGGACGTCAGACTATGCGCCCAAAGGCTGCAAGTGGGCGGACCGTGCGACGTGAGTGAGATCCTGTTTAGGCCAGCGCCTTGAGCAGCTCTTGAGCTGGAAAAGCGCTACACGAGAATGATTCAACAATAATATATAATATAGCGAGCGTTGTGGCCGAGTGGTCTAAGGCGGGACTAACTTGCCTTGTCCACAGGCTAGAAACCAATGGCGTCTGACAGATGTGGGATCGATCCAGCATCTGGGCGTCATGTTTCTCCCCAGAATTATTTACTTTCGACTCGGGCAACGTCTCGGGGGTTTTCTCCGGGTACTCCTCCAGCAAAATAAAAAAAACAACAACACTAATATTAAGTAGGTTGGCTTTGGGCGCGCCACAGGCTGCGATTATGCCTTCCTCAATGGGAGGCGGCCCAGAATTTCCCGATAAAAAGGGACAATAAAAAGGCAACAATTTAAAAATATCAAATATTTAAGTAAACAAATAAATAATTTTATGCATTAATAAATACACACATGCATACATACATACAAATATACATACATACATACATACATACATACATGCATTGAAATAAACAAAATGTGGACAGAAATATAAAATTAAATCAATAGCAAGACGGCCGTTTCGGCCATTTTAATGGTTGAGGAAAACCTTAGACGAAACCTGTGCCCACTGAAAGACTATACTAGATCAGTACGCAGCTTAGCTGAGACTCGCATAGTGCCTCTCACTAGTGGAGAGGCGAACATAAGCCTCGGTTGATCTCAGCCACGCAGTGTGCTAGAGCAGCGCTCTACTGACTGAGCTATGAGCTAGTTAGTACCTAGCCGGCCCCGAGGTCCTGGTTAAATAGTTGGGGACGACTTTTGACTTTCTGCCTGCCTTTGAGTGCACAGATTGACGTCGTGAGGACGAAGATAGGACAACCGACGGTGACAAAGATAATGTCTTCTGTCAACACGGGGCACACAAAAAAGAGCTAGCGTGGTGAACCATCCATCCAGCCATGCATCTTCCTCTATTGCCCCACCATTGTGCGACCTTAATGCTTGTCAGTAAACAGTGCTCCTTTAAATGCTTGTGAGTACACAGAGCCAAAATAAATGAATGATCGTCCTATGCACAACGGTCTTTGAAATTCTCGCCAATGTACAAAAAGACCACAACGGACTTTTAATCGTTGTCAGCACACAGGACGAACATAAATGACTAATCGTCGTAAGCACATAAACGGCCTTTGACATTCTCGCCAAAGTACCAAAAAGGGACGTTAGATGGTTGTCCGTACACAAGGCGACCTTGTTAAAACAATTTCTGTTGTGACCTGAACTGCTCATCGACTTTGCTTGTCAGTAGAATGAGGGACGTTTCAGCCTTGCCAGTGAGCCAACCAATCAAAACGGTCAAAGTAAAACAAAAAGTAGATTTGTCTGAATCTCTCTTTTCAGCAAAGAACTCGGTAAATCATTGGAGATATTTCATTTTCCATGTCAGTTGAATTTAGCCCCAAATCGTTGGAAACAGATCGATACATCTGCCATTAACCTATTATATGTTTATCTCTGGCTTGTCACGGCTTTTCCGTATCATGCACGTTAAGCATGATGGAGAACGTCCCTTTTTCAAGTCGGCATCATCATCATCGTCGTCGTCGTCGTCATCGTCATCATCATCGTCGTCATCATCATCATCATCGTCGTCATCATCATCATCGTCGTCATCATCGTCATCATCATCATCATCATCATCATCATCATCATCATCATCATCATCATCATCATCATCATCATCATCATCATCATCACAACCATCACCATCATCATTAATCATAGGATGTTCCGTTCTAACTGTTTTCTATTTACTGAATAGTTTCTTTATCCCGTCAAAGGTGGGGGACAGACAGGGTTCTTTTAGTTTAACTGTAAAATATAGCTCTACGTTGCTGGATGGAATAGGGAAAAGGATGTCATTTATACAACACCCCTAACCCTCCTACCCTCCCCCCCAAAAAAAATAAATATATAAATAAAAATAAAAATAAAATTAAAAATAAAATAACTAAATAAAATAATAATAATAATAATAATAATAATAATAATAATAATAATAATAATAATAATAATAATAATAATAATAATAATAATAATAATAAGAAGAAGAAGAAGAAGAAGAAGAAGAAGAAGAAGAAGAAGAAGAAGAAGAAGAAGAAGAAGAAGAAGAAGAAGAAGAAGAAGAAAAAGAAGAAGAAGAAGAAGAAGAAGAAGAAGAAGAAGAAGAAGAAGAAGAAGAAGAAGAAGAAGAAAACGAATACAAGGATGAAAGCGGACGAAAGGAGAAGAAAACCATACGGTGGACCTCTGGTGGCCATTGTCCATCCTGACCGTTGACACAGGGTTTGACCGATGGTCAGTTTTTTGTGTTTTTTGTCCGGGATTTTGCACCGTGTCCAGCCCCAATGGACAGACGGTTCTTCATTCTCCGGCCCTAAAAGTGTCTGACCTCTTGACTCGTGTCCATTTCTGCCTTTTACCTGTCGGTCTGTTCAGTGCGCATCAAACCCAAAATAAATACAGCCATTAGCATCCCACAATGCCTTTTCCGCTTCCGCAAACAGCCTCGCTCTATAGCGGACGCATGCCCTCTTGTCATAGGAACGACCCGTACCGTCGAAATATGCGTTGACCCTTTTGATGAAATATGCATAGATTTTCTTTAAAATTATTGTCATTGTTATTATCCTTATGGAACATGCCAACAGTGTCTTCTTCTAAAAGTTACCTTTGAACCAATAAAAGGTGGATTTGGCTGGGTTCTACCAATGTGTAGTAGAATATCTGTTCTTAAACGTCTTATCGTTTTATTTTTAGAAGGCAATTTAGAATTGCTTCAAATGCTGAACAACGCTGGAATAAAACTCATCCCTACCCCTATCCTATCCTGTCCCGTAACCCTGAGGTCGTAGGGGCACCACAGATGATCGTTTAACCAGCATACTCCATCTTTCTCTGTCCTCAGCAGCCCTGATGGCTTCGCTCAGTGTCAAACCAGCCCATTCTCGAATGTTGTCCTCCAACCTCTTTTTCGGTCTCCCTCTTCTTCTTCCTCCTTGCACTGTGCCTTGCAGAATAGTCTTTGCACGGCCTGATGATCTGGTGACGTGGCCATACCATCGGAGTTTCCGTTTCTTCGAATAAAACTCATACCTTTAAAAAAAAAAAAAAGGTTTCTGATGTGGAAAAACGATTTAATTTTAAAGATGCAAGAAGACAAAACCTGAACTTCGGAGAAAACACCTTCAGTGGTCTAAGATGTTAACCACACTATATACAAATCTTAGCGCAATATTTATATTTATATTTATCAATGGCTCGTCATCGCTTTTTCGCATCATGCGTTTGCAGGTGTGCAGGCGAATGTACCTCTCTGTGGTTTTGGTATTTGTAAATAATTGTCACTGATTTCCCTTAGTGCGCCTCTCGGCACAAACCTTTCTTGTCACTCAGCTGGTCGCTAGGATTAACATTTATGAACAAAAATTACTTATTTTCCCGGTCCGTCTCTCTTCTCCGACGCCCATAACGCAGAAAAATATGTGGAACCCAGAATACCGCGCATTTAGGCGTTCAATGATGAATTGTTACAGTCTGCAGCGAGCTTTGACACAACGAATTTGTATCCATCGTTGGTGCATCCCCAACTGCAGACGTTCCATCCTTCGCATTTTATTTTAGTTCCGCACCCGCATGAATCACAATTATAACTGATATATGGTCTTCTTCTATTCGTGCCAATGTTGTTTCCCCCCTTCCCCCCTTCTTTATATTTCTTCTATTTTGTTTTGTGTCAGCATATTTAGGGTAGGTCTACTACATATGACACAAACCTCGTCACATCAACATGCATCAATGATCGGTTGTATTTTATTCAGTCACATATTTCCTTGTCTCTGCTTTTGCATGTATCATGCACACAATCTGCTCAACGCATATATAATAAAGTCTCCTTGCACAGTAGCATACAGATGGATCACAGTTATCCTGCGTCATATTTTCACCTGCAGTTTTTTTTGTCCTCCTAGCTATTTTTTCTCCTCCTTGCATTGAGGCGATGATGATACACGCTGACAGTTTGAATGCTTGGAACTGCAAAGAGAAACAGGCGCGGTAGACAGACACACAGACATATAAACAGACCCGCGTAGTTTGGGTAGGAAAAGGTAAGGTAAAGGTAGTCCCATAGCCTTGTGGCCGTAGGGGAGCGTGATGTTGGAGATCACACTTATCTTGGGCCAGCATAATGAGGGTGATGCCCATCACTCTCCTTCGCTGCTTTACCTTCCCCACCCTTAAGAGAGTACGTACTCAGTCACAGTTGAGTCAACTGGGGGCGTTGTTATTTGTCGCTTCACGTTTTGCGGTCACCCATCCAAGTGCTAACCGCACTGGACGGTGCTTAACTTGCGACACAGTAGCGCTATCCGACACCCCTAGTTTACACACGCGTAGGTTACATGTACACATACGCACAAATAAAGAATTCATATTTATTTATTAATTTATTCCTTTATTTATTTCATCGCTCTTATATAGCGCTTTTCCAGCTCAAGAGCTGCTCAAGGCGCTGGCCGATACAAGATATAATTGAAGCCGCCCGAGGCGCCAACGTGCAGCTTTTGCGAGCACCATTTGACGTCGAGACAATTGAGCCCAATCCTGGGGGACCCGAAATGGTGGAGAAGGGACTTAATACGAGCTGAATGTATTTGTGTAGCCGGCACTAACCCGTTTGGGACATGAGCGTCAGGATCTTTAACGTCCGTGCAATAAAATGCGTGTTTGCACAGTCTAGACCTCGGATTATACACTCATCTCTTATTACACACAGTAACCACCGCTGTTATCTTTTCAATTCCAACGTACCATAATAATAATAATAATAATAATAATAATAATAATAATAATAATAATAATAATAATAATAATAATAATAATCTCCTGCAATAAACTGTGCTCTCTCTCTCTCTCTCTCTCTCTCACACACACACACACACACACATTGAAAGGGGCCACAGAGAGATGTCACCACCTTGATTGCCCATTAGTAAAACATCAATTCTTGCTACACTGGTCGTCTGTATTGCTGACTGAATCGAATAGAATGGAACCAGGGGACGGCGGGGAGTTTAGCTCTCGTTTGTTTGACCAGCAATTTAACACTCCACTGCACGGCCAAAGAGAGGGATAAGGGAGGAGGGGTGAAAAAGAGAGAGAGAGAGAGAGAAAGAGAGAGAGAGAGAGAGAGAGAAAGAGAGAGAGAGAGAGAGGGAGACAGACAGACAGACAGAGATACGGGTACAGATCGACAGACAGACGAGACCGACAGACCGACAGACAGAAAGACAGAAATGTAGGCGTTGGGGGTTTGTGTGCGTAAAAGCAAAGAGGTCACGAGTATGACCTAATATTAGCTTAGTGGATGTTTCCAAAACACACATTTCAAGTTATTGCATTAGTGTGTTAAAACTACTCCGATTCTATCAAACATTTAGGCCATCATATTTGCTTGCATCGCACAACGTAGATTCCAGTAAATGCTTTGTGTGCATAGAGGATGAAAGTGCTGTATTAGCTCTACCTATTGAACGGCCGCGCTTTGAACTAATGAAAGAGCGACCAGCACCACCAATTCCACGTGTCAGATTGTTTGATACACGGCAAGGGACGATTCTTCCCCGATGCTTTAATCTGTGTAACTCGAATTCCTTATCCACGCAGCCCGTTCACTCAGTAACAAGGCAGGAGTCCGTAGTTATACTTTTTTTTTTTTACACAAGCAGACAACAACAACAGCATACAAAGTCTCTTTCTTAAAAAAGAAACAGAAAAAAAGAAAGAAAACCTTCTGGCACGCAGACAGCGTTTCTTATAACTGTAGTCTATCAGCGATGTTGCAGAATACAGAAAGTGTTAGAATGACGCAATCAACAACCTATCACATAAAAACTCGTCACCGGAGTTACGCACTGTCTGTCGTAATAGAAAGTTCTACAAAAACTTCAATGTAATCATCTACATGTAATACTAAACAGATCTCGAATCTTCGAGCACGTGCCTCCACAATATGGCCCGACGGAAACAAATAACTAACATTATGTAAGGTCAAGGACTGCACTCCCTTGTCGTTATCTCCATCTTCCTATACGCTTGCGAAACATGGACCCTCACAGCAGATCTCCAACGAAGAATACAAAGCATGGAGATGAGGTGCTACAGAAAAATTCTGGGCATTTCTTATACCCAGCACATCACCATCGACGAAGTCCGACAGACCATCACACAAGCCATTGGACAAAACGATGACATCCTCACAGTGGTGAAGAAACGGAAACTCCGATGGTATGGCCACGTCACCAGATCATCAGGTCTTGCAAAGACCATCCTGAAAGGCACAGTGTAAGGAGGTAGAAGAAGAGGGAGACCCAAAAATAGGTGGGAGGACAACATTCGAGAATGGACTGGTTTGACACTGAGCGAAACAATCAGGGTTGCTGAGAACAGGGAAAGATGGAGTATGCATGCTGGTTAAACGATCATCTGTGGTGCCCTACGACCTCCGAGTTACGGGATAGGATAGGATGGGATGTAAGGTCCCTTTCAGCGGATTAGGTCAATGGAAAATAAACGTTATCATTGCACCCCTTGTGCCTAAACACAATAGTCGTAATTAGCGGTCGTGACTCAGTCGTAACACGGATCCCTTTAACATTTACAATGAGTTTATTTTAGTTATCAGTGCTGATTTGTTGCTGTTGTTATGTATTCATGTATTGTTATTATTTATTTTATTTATTGATTGGGTAATGCCATACTCACCCCTACCCCACCCTAAAAGTTAGTTAACCTACGGAACTCTCTCTCTCTCTCTCTCTCTCTCTCTCTCTCTCTCTCTCTCTCCAATGAAGAACTGTTGTTTTTCATTTAATTTAATTTATTTAGTTTAATTTTTTTTTAGTTAGTTAGTTCTTTCTCTGTCCTCAGCAGCTGTATGCTGGTTAAACGATCATCTGTGGTGCCTCTACGACCTCCGGGTTACGGGACAGGATAGGATAGGATAGGATAAAATAGTTAGTTAGTTAGTTAGTTAGCTAGTTAGTAATAGTAGTAATAGTAATAGTAGTAGTAGTAGTAGTAGTAGTAGTAGTAGTAGTAGTAGTAGTAGTAGTAGTAGTAGTAGTGTCAGTCTAATATTACTTAATTGTAAAACAGTTTGTAAATAAATTGATGGCATTGAACCGAAGTGAAGGGGGTGTTCTTATCCTATCCTATTCTATCTCGTAACTCAAAGGTCGTAGGGGCACCACAGATGATCGTTTAACCAGCTTATTCCATCTTTCTCTTTCATCGGCAACCCTCATGGCTTCGCTCAGTGTCAAGCCAGTCCATTCTCGAATGTTGTCCTCCCACCTCTTTTTCTGTCTCCCTCTCCTTCTGCCTCCTTGCACCGTGCCTTGCAGGATGGTCTTTGCAAGGCCTGATGCTTTGATGATGTGGCCATACCAGGGGAGTTTCCGTTTCTTCACCACTGTGAGCATGTCATCATGTTGTCCAATGGCTTGCACGATAGTCTGTCGGATTTCGTTGTTGGTGATGTCCTGGGTGTATATAGGAAATGCCCAGAAGTCTTCTGTAGCACCTCATCTCCATGCTTTGTATTCTTCGTTGTAGATCTGTTGTGAGGGTCCATGTTTCGCAAGCGTATAGGAAGATGGAGATGACAAGGGAGATGGAGATGACAAGGGAGCGCAGTAGCCTTACCTTGGGATGTAGACTGATGGTCCTGTCTTTCCAAGTGAGTTTTGCCCCACATTAAAAAAATATGAGTTTGTGAAGAACATTACTCCTCTCACAGGCATAGACTTTATGTAACGACTCTTTATGCGCTGTTCCATTTTCCCCTTCCAACCTCCAACCCCCACACCTTCAAAACCTCCATCCTTATCCGCCTGTGTCGCCTAAGCAGCACGAGAAAGAGTACGGCCATTCTATCAAGAGGGGAGGTAAGTGGCTCAAATAAACACACAGTAGCACGGGTCTTTTAGAGCCGCTCATTGGTCGGTGAAGGTCGACAGTGCGTTTTGATGCATGCAGTATGTTGGCGTCGTGGATGGTGGGAGTTTGATTCGGATTACACTAGCGCCTTCAGCATTTCATTGAGTCGGTATGAAGGGGCTCTATAATGATGGTAACGGTTACTTCCCTTTACGCCCAGTTGATTGCCTGGGCCTATCGCTGGCTTACACCGACAGTGAGTCATAATGATACTACTACTACTACTACTACTACTACTACTACTACTACTACTACTACTACTACTACTACTACTACTACTACTACTACTACTGCTACTACAACTACTAAATAAATAATACATAAATAATACAAGATGCTATCATTACTACATTGAGTAATAATAATAATAATAATAATAATAATAATAATAATAATAATAATAATAACATTAACAATAATAATAATAATAATAATAATAATAATAATAATAATAATAATAATAATAATAATAATAATAATAATAATAACATTAATAATAATAATAATAATAATAATAATAATAATAATAATAATAATAATAATAATAATGATGATGACAACAACAACAATAACATTATCAATACTACTACTACTACTACTACTACTACTACTACTACTACTACTACTACTACTACTACTACTACTACTACTACTATTACTACTACTACTACTACTACTACTACTAATAATAATAATAATAGTAATAATAAAATAATAAAATAAATACATAAATAAATAAATAATACAAGATGCTATCATTTCTACAGTGAGTAATAATAATAATAATAATAATAATAATAATAATAATAATAATAATAATAATAATAATAATAACAATAATAACAATAAAAATAATAATAATTATACAGGATGCTATTATGTCTTCAAGCGAACTCAAAGAGCGGCGGTCTAATGAGATCGCAAGTACAGAAAGCGGAAGAGAAATCCATTTTTAAATTATAGTTTGGAAGTTCCGTTTACTGGATCCAAAACGATTATTGAAGGGATTAAACATAAACGAAGATGGGAAGAAAATACATGGGATGACCCGCGTTTGAATTTCTGTGTATTGTTTCAGCTTGTCAACCTTTTCTTTTCTATTCTGTTTTTATTTTTTTTTAATTTTCTTCGACGTCAAATGCATGAAAAAAAGATGGCAGGAATTCAAATGTATTTCCAGACACACACACACAAAAAGGTAGTCCCATAGCCTTATGGCCGTATGGGAGCGTGATGTTGGAGATCACACTTATCTTGGGCCAGCGTAATGAGGGTGATGCCCATCTCTCTCCCTCGCTGCTTTACCTTCCCCACCCTTAAGAGAGTGGGTACTCAGTCCCAGTCGAGCCAACTGGGGGCGTTGTTATTTGTCGCTTCACGGTTTTGCGGTCACCCATCCAAGTCGTAACCGCACTGGACGGTGCTTAACTTTGCGACACAGTAGCGAGTGCTCCAACCACTGCGCTGTCCGACAGCCCAAACACTTCCAGACACTCACACACAAAACCGAAAAATAAGTATTAGGGGTCTTTCGGAACGGGTAAAAGTGAAAGTGATTGTGTGTTCGTTTCGTCCAACGAGAGGCACGCCGGGAGATTCTTACGCCGCGTTACGAAACGAAACGAACGTGTTTCTGTGCGCTTTCGATTCCAGCACCTAGTTTCGTTGTGATTTTATTGAGCACACACAGGGCAGGCCCAGAGGCAGAGCACTATTATGCCTACGTAAGGCTTCTTCTAACAAATCATGATTTGACACGAATGTAACGATTAGGTTGAACTTTAAAGATGGATTAGTGCTCTAACATTGAAGATATTTTACATTCTAGCTTCGAGTTTCATTTTTGTCACATAAAACAGTTTTTGGACTGCTGATTGGTGATACAGAATAGATAGATTCTAGACAGCCATGACGGCTTTTCAGTAGCTCGTTTGAAAATACGTTTTAAGTCTGAGACCGAGTTTAGATCCCCATTATTCCTTCTAAAATGGTTGAGTAATGTACCATATACAAATTCAAATCATTTTTGGACATTTTACAAACGATTTAATAACCAAAATGTACTCACTAACATTAGTTCGTGGAAATCAGGTTTTCCACGAAGTTTTATTCCTTGTGGTAGGCAGACTTCGTGACCTTTCACCACGGGAAGTTAAAGCGTCACATAAATTGCTGACGTCACAACAATAAGTAGTCCCGATTCACATTCACTTTCACTTTCACTTTCACCCGCTTTCGAAAGATCCCTATTTTGAGAGGTGTTTATTTTATTGGCGGTGTCGTGACTCGGCTTTATCCTGCAAAAACAAAAGGAAAACATAGGGGGCCCCGATCTGCATGCAATAAAAATTATCAAAATTGGCTGAGTCATTTGCTTTAGATACAGCGCTAAAAAGTGTTTAGAAAATGATGAAGCGCAATGACCTTGACCTTTGAGAAAGTAAACCTATGAATGAGGTAACATGTTTAGCAGTAGTGACAGTATCCGTCAAGTAAAAAAATGATGAATTTCGGTTGTTATTCTTTGAGATAAGGCAAAAAGTTGGTGTTGAACTTTAAAAAATGAGGGACTGACTACATTCCAAGGTAAGGCTGCTGCGCTCCCTTGTCATCTCCATCTTCCTCTATGCTTGCGAAACATGGACCCTCACAGCAGATGTCCAACGAAGAATACAAAGCATTGAGATGAGGTGCTACAGAAGACTTCTGGGCATTTCCTATACCAGCACATCACCAACGACGAAGTCCGACATGACAGAGCATTACGATCACACAAGCCATTGGACAACACGATGACATGCTCACAGTGGTGAAAGAACGGAAACTACGATGGTATGGCCACGTCACCAGATCATCAGGTCTTGCAAAGACTATACTGCAAGGCACAGTGCAAGAAGATAGAAGAAGAGGGAGACCGAAAAAGAGGTGGGAGGACAACATTCGAGAATGGACTGGTTTGACACTGAGCGAAACAATCAGGGTTGCTGAGGACAGGGAAAGATGGAGTACGCTGGTTAAACGATCATCTGCTGTGCCCCTACGACTCCGAGTTACGGGATAGGATAGGATAGGATAGGATAGGACTGACCTATTGATCGACAACCGGACTTCTACTGTGGGTTGACCCATGATGTGAAGTACCTGCTTATCAAAACTCAACAAAATCGCTTTAGCCGTTTTTGGAGAACTTGAGCAAAACGTGCTTAGCGACAAATAAACCCCAATGACCTTGAACTTTGTGTTAGAGCAGATATGATGGCACAGGTTGGAGCCCACTAGCCTAGATAATGTTCCTAGAACGTTGGGTCAAAATCCGTTCAGTAGTTGTTGTGATTTATCTTCCAACAGACCGACCGACATTTGGCTCGCTCTGATTCCCGACTGTTTCAAAGTATTTTCAGATAGGCAAAATAAAATTAGCATCGGTCGATGGCAGGAAAGACACTGGCATAAGTTCAATAATGTCTGCGTTTAGTCTGTTGACAAGGCACTCTCACGCTTGACCTCTGATTAAAACTCAAACAAAAGCAACCTAGCTCCACACGGATTGCAGTGCTGGATATTGGGAAGCTCAAATATTATAACTGACATGAAAACAAAAAGGTTCAACTTAGATTTCAGGCTGGAATTATAATTATTATCCTGAGACTGCCAAGCTCAAATAAAACTTTAAATAAAACCACAAACTGGATTGGGTGTCGCAAGTTTTCTGAGAGACTGTGAAGATCGAACATGGTGGTCGTCACAACAGGGTGCATCCAACAGAAAGCATCAATCAAGTCGAGAGCCATGATCATTTGTGGACACATTGTAAACCCCCGTCAGGCAAGAGCAACCGATAAATCCGCGCCATATTTTTTATTGGTCACTATTGCCGGAAACAATACGTTGTCATGGTAAACTCAAGGAGTTGTGTCCCTTTGGGTTCCATCCCTATAGAATAATGAAGTACCTTTCATCGTCATCCTTCCTCGCCCAAATTAAAAGCATTACATAACCTAAATAAAACCCTGTCCTGTTTCACAATAGGAGAATAGGGTGGCTAACAGTGAGCTAGAACTGGCCTCAGAGTTGACAAGAGGCGCTGACCATGTATAGGTCCAGAATCATAAATGCTGCTAGCATGGGAGGGAGAAGGGGGAGAGGAGAGAGAGAGAAAGAAAGAGAGAATTGCGCTATATTAAAATTCTTAATGCTACTACTACTACTACTACTACTACTACTATTACTACTATTACTACTACTACTACTACTACTACTACTACTACTACTACTACTACTACTACTACTATTACTACTACTACTACTACTACTACTACTACTACTACTGATGATGATGATGACGATGATGATGATAATAATAGGAAATATTATTATTATTATTATTATTATTATTATTATTATTATTATTATTATTATTATTATTATTATTATTATTATTATTATTATCATTATTATTATTATTATTATTATTATTATTATTATTATTAATATCATCATCATCATTGTTATTATTATTATTATTATTATTATTATTATTATTATTATTATTATTATTATTATTAAGCCCATTATTATTATTATTATTATTATTATTATTATTATTATTATTATTATTATTATTATTATTATTATTATTGTTTAAAAAAAGGTAAAGGTAGTCCCATAGCCTTGTGGCCGTAGGGGAGCGTGATGTTGGAGATCATACTTATCTTGGGCCAGCGTAATGAGGGTGATGCCCATCTCTCTCCCTCGCTGCTTTACCTTCCCCACCCTTAAGAGAGTAAGTGCTCGATCACAGTTGAGTCGACTGGGGGCGTTGTTATTTGTCGCTTCACGTTTTGCGGTCACCCATCCAAGTGCTACCGGTCCTGATTTGGCTCGGAAGAGTCCGCTGGACCTAAAGCAACAATCAATCAATCAATCAATCCAAGTGCTAACCGCACTGGACGGTGCTTAACTTGCGACACAGTAGCGAGTGCTCCAACCACTGCGCTATCCGACACCACATTATTTTTGTTATTATTATTATTATTATTATTATTATTATTATTATTATTATTATTATTATTATTATTATTATAGAGAGAGAGAGAGGTGGGGGGAGAGGAGGCTTAGGAACATAACTTTAGTTAAGTTGAACAATAAATTGTAGAGGGGGATAGTCTTGCGACAGTTTGACACTAATGTGGGGATTGGGTAGAACTGCAACTAAGGCGGCGGTTTAAAGCGCTTTCTAAATGTTGCTTTTGTTCCTGGTTTTAGTTCCAGACTTCTTGTTGTCTTAGTCTATGAGTGCTGTGATTTAAAATCTGATTGATTAGCACACACACACACACACACACTCACACACGCAAACACACACACACACACACACGCAATCACACACACATACACGCACATACATACATACATACATAAATTTACACACACACGCAAACACACACACAAACACACAAACAAACACACACGCGCGCACACGCACACCAACCCACACACCCACCCACCCACACCCACATCCCTCACCCACCCACACACACATTCTGTCTTAACTCATCTGTGAGAGCAAGTGCGCGATGTTTTCCTTGATGTATGATTGGCCATATGGCCCACAGTCACTTTCACCTGACAAATTACGCCCAAAATGGAATTTGACTTCCAACCTGCGCCAGAACTCCGGCCACATGACGAATATTGTATCCTGAGGTATAGTGTGCGACGATTAAAAGACGATAACAAAACCAAAGTTGATGGCAGTACATATGAGAGAATAACCCATATAACAAATTGAATTTGAGGTTGGACCTTCGGTGCACTTTCAGTCACCTGACGAATTAGACTCAACGGAATAGGTCTAGTACACAACAATATCAGGTTGTATCCTAGGAGCATGGTTTTTATCTAGTACCTATTACAAACTAGCGCAAGTTTAGGTATATGGCTTTACTTTCGGAAAGACATGCACAAGGGAGGTAACATGTAAAGACTACTGTGCCAATATCTTAACGTTTTCCATGTTGTTGTTGTTTTGTTTGTGTGTTTTTGTGTGTTTTATGGTAATTTTTGTTTATTTATTTATTTTTAATATATTTATTTTTTATTTATTATATTATTTTTTTTTTTGGGGGGTGGGGGGGGTGGGGTGGGGGTCGAGGTGGGAGTGTGAGGTGTGTGTGAGTTATTTTGGTAGGGATGGGCATGCTGGGTGGGGGAGTGGGGCGGGTGGGAGAGAGAGAGAGTATAACTGACTATCTGTTGAAATACTTGCTTTGGTACTCATCACGTTGTCTAAATGTTGTCGCATGCTAGCTCTATCATCCCCAACAGGGCGCCGCTTTCTTTACCGCAAGTCAATGCTGGTCAAATGGAAGCATATGTTGCTCAATCATTTTTTAAAACTGTCCTTGATCCATCACTGGTTCAAACTTTTTTTCCCCGTCGTCGTCCTCCTCCTCCCCCTCCTCCCCCTTCTTCTTCTTCTTCTTCTTCTTCTTCTTCTTCTCTTCTTCTTCTTCTTCTTCTTCTTCTTCTTCTTCTTCTTCTTCTGTGTCGTCGTCGTCGTAACCGCTGTTGCCTTCTCCTTATTCTTTCGTCGCCGCCGTTGTCTTCTTGTTCTTGTTGTTCTTCTTCTTGTTCTTCTTTTTTTTTTTGTTTTTCTTCTTCCTCTTGATCTTTCTCTTCTTTCTGTTCTTGATCTTCCTTTTGTTCTTCTTCTTTTGTCGACCACGCCGTTGTCTTCTTCTTCGACCATTTTGTTCTTGTTTTTCTCTGCCTTTCTTTCTCGCCTCCACCTATCCCCCACTTCTCTCTCTCCCTCTCTTTCTCTCTCTCCTTCTCTTTCTCCTGTCTTTCTTTTTGTTTCTCTCTCTTAAGCCTACATTGGTGTATAAAAATTGAAAAAAAAACTTATCTAAATTAGCTTTGAACTTTTGTTTTGTGTGTTCATATGCGTGTGTGTACATGTGTGTACATGTGTATGTACATGTGTATGTGCATGTGCATGGACATGCATGCGTGTATGTGTGCGTGTGTTTATATATAGAGGCTCTCGGGTGTGTGTGTGGGTGTGGGTGCGCTTATTTGGGAGAGCTCATAGACCCTGTAAGCCCTACAATGTATGTACATGTGCATGGCTTTGTATTTCAGATAATATTGTTAAAAAATTTCTTCACATTTCTCGGATATAAACGGCGCTCTGACAAACAGGAAACTATTAGACTAAGGACATAACGCTTTAAGGAAACGACCTTGAGAAATATAAATAATTAACGGCGTGGGTAAACACTTTCTTCAGAAATATTTCAATCAAAGGCATTTATTTTCCTTACACCTCTACCAGCTCTCAAGGACCTGAAATTAAATGGATTCTCAAATCGCTTTCTGCAAGCGTGACGTAGGCTAGACCACAGGCGCATGTATCTGGTTGTGCCTGTATTACGTCCCCCTTCTCTACCTAAAAATTAATACCCAGAGAAAGGATACGCGTCATAGGCATAGGCGCTCGCGTGTCCAAAGGAGCTCGCGTGTCCAGATACAAGCGCCTCTGGGCTAGACCTATAACTTATTAAGTTCCTCTGCAGTGCACACACGATTCTGCGGGTCCATCAACTAGTGGAAATGCTCCTACGGCAAGCAGTCTGCGACCTTCTTCACAATAAACAGACTGTGATTGTGTACGTGTTATATAGTCACCAGAGAAGCGCAAAGTATATAATTATCCGAGGTTGGTAAACTTCTTGAACACGCAAGACTGGAGTCCAGTATTCTATATGTCTGAGTGGTAAACAGTATTAAGTCACCACTAACACACACAAAAAAAAAAACCCAAAATTTTTTTTTTGATTTTATAGAAATTGCACTAGCTATGCCAAGACAATTTATAAAGGGACGTTATTTTATTTTAAATTTGAATATGATTCGCAACGGTATTATTTCTTTACTTAAAAAAAAGCTTTTATTATTATTATCAATTAGTATTTTTGTTGATTATATTTTAACAATTTAATAAGGAAATGTTAGAGAAATTCGATCACGTGTGAGCAGTACATGTTGGTATTTAATGTTGTTGTCTTGTTTTATTTTATTTTCAGACTTACCTGGAAATACTTTAAAATAGTCAGGGGGGGAATTTGAATGAGCCAAATGTCGGTCTTTCGGTCTGTCCGTCGATCCGTTAGAAAAAAATATCTCAAGAATCACTGAACGGATTTTGAGCCAACTTCATAGAAACGTGACCTAGGTTAGTGGCCTGCCTTCCGTGTCATCAGATTTGCTCCACCGCAACGGTCAAGGTCGTTGCAGCCTTTTTGTTGCTAAACTCCTTTTTCACAATATCTTAAAAACCGCAAACTGGATTTTCGTGAGTTTTGGTATACTGGTACTTAAAGAATTACGCCATTCTTCAGCAGCAGTCAGGTTTTCGGTCAATCATTAGATCCGTCCCTCCCAGTTTTCCCTTGTGTGTGTGTGTTCTGCGCAAACGACGGGGTTAGGCCAAGAAAACGGTGAATCTGTTCGCTAGAAATGGTATAATAGTATGCTTGCAAACAAAAAATTTAACAATCGAATGTGTGAAAGATTTTATACCACTGCGCATTGTACATTACCCGTTAACTGGGAAAAGCAGCAGGTTGTTCTGGGGCATTGGGAGGTAGGAGTAAGGATCACTTTCCTAATAATGCAGGCCCTGAGAAAAAAATGGTCCTAATCCTCCATCCTCCCCTTTCTCTCTCTCTCTCTCTCTCTCTCTCTCTCTCTCTCTCTCTCTCTCTCTCTCTCTCTCTCTCTTTCTCTCCAACTCAGGCAGAAGGTTTACAGGGAAAAGGACCACCTCTGGCATACAGTAGTTCGTATGGAAAAACTTGAAAGAGCATAACTATAGCATCAGGTTCCCACTGGCAGGTAGTAGCAGTTTTATCTTTTATAAACAGGAAGTAGTAGCGAAGGAGCAACAACTCTGGCGGCTGGCCGCCACGGGGGCACCTAGCGTTATCTCCCCCTGATGGCCAGCCTCGCTGTCATGTGGACAAACAGCGGCATCTGGTGACAGGGTAGGCAAGCAGGGTGCGACACGCAGTCACAGATTGCCAGCTATCGATCTTGGCTTTAGGTGACGGGCCCCCTGACAACGTTGACTGTAGCAGTCATTACGAGACAATGCATCTAGACTGTACGTCCTGACAGAGCTGTTATGGTAAACATCATTATTTTGAAATAAAGAACAACAACTACAACAACAACAACAACAAGCACGCATGAAGTTCAAAGTTTTTGATTACATGTGTATTTATAATTTAGTTATACGAATCCCGCTACTCATCTATTATCCGGAATCTTCGAATTCTTTCCGAATATCCATTGTTCTTGGTTAATCCACCTGTGGTACGATGTAGCTTTAGAAAAGGCGAACTAAACCTGTTTGTAGCAAACCATTTTTAATTCTGTTTACTTGGTACGGCAAATAAGTACAAATGATTTATAAAGTGAGATGAAACTCAATATGAAGTATCCGTCACACAATCTACTGAGAGAAGGAAAATATAACTCGCCAGTCAGTGCAACATCCGAGCTGCGTTGCATCCCTGAATTGAGGCTACCGGGAGACGGTCTGCGTGAGTGTAATGTGAACACTGCTCCGGACAGAGTGACTGAAGACTCGACAATCATCGGCCTATCTCGTCGTACATCTTCGTGAGCGATGCTCGGCAATCATCGGCCTATCTCATGGATCTTGGTGAACAGCTTTTGGCAATCGTCAACCTATCTCGGATATCCATGTTTGACAGCCTTGAACCTATCTCGTGTATTCCTCCCCCACCCACCCCTTTCTCCCCTCTCCCCCGTCCACTCGTTCGACAATCTTCGGCCTATGTCGCGTATCCCCGTTCGGCAAACTTCGGCTTATTTCATGTATCCCTGTTCGGCAATCTTCTACCAATCTTGGCAGTCTTTGACCTAACTTGTGTACTTCTGTACATGATGCTATCCTCAGCTCTTTGACAAACATTATGTACAGAGGCGAAAACGGTATGAGTTTATGACAGACAATCCAAGCTGTTAGACGATTAAACTGTTGTCTGGCTATGAGCGCTGTTAATTAGAGAGAGAGAGAGAGAGAGAGAGAGAGAGAGAGTGTGGTGGTGGTGGTGGTGGAGGTGCTCCTGCTTCTGTTGCTGCTGCTGATGATGAAGCCAATACTACCATTACTACTAAATGTATAGCGCAACAACTATTCCTAACGATCTCTAAACTTTTGTGCAAGGAATGATCGAGAAACACCCACACATTTTTAAAAGCATAATTATACACACACCGTTATCATCACAAAAGTTGCCAGGCAGGCAAAGTTGTTTTTGTTTTTTTATTTAGACAATAAAGATAAGGTAAAAGGTAAAGGTGGTCCCATAGCCTTGTGGCCGTAGGGGAGCGTGATGTTGGAGATCACACTTATCTTGGGCCAGCGTAATGAGTGTGATGCCCATTTCTCTCCCTCGCTGTTTTACCTTCCCCACCCTTAAGAGAGTAGGTACTCAATCATAGTTGAGTCAACTGGGGGCGTTGTTATTTGTCGCTTCACGGTTTGCGGTCACCCATCCAAGTGCTAACCGCACTGGACGGTGCTTAACTTTGCGACACAGTAGCGAGTGCTCCAACCACTGCGCTATCCGACACCCCACAATAAAGATTCTGGTTCTTATTCCCATATATATATCGTTTGAAGAATAGATAAGTTACAAACACAGACAATAGGCCTACGACCAGAAGAATCATTATAAATTACCAGCCTTTCACAAACTTCTCACAACGAACAGTACAAGGAACGAATGAATGAATGAACATTGAGGTTTAACGTCTACACCCACCATTGGCGATATGGCAGACGGGGATAACCATCCCAGGAAAGAAAGGGTTAGGGACCTAAATCAACACTGAACCACCAGAGCAATCCTCGGGATTGGAACTTGGGTCATCAGGTGTTCCAGGCGAACGGTCTACCACTGAGCTACCGCGATGGGACAGCCACAAACATACAAACACATCCATACATGCATAGGCTTACATACACAGGCACACCCACACACTCACAGGCGAACACACTCTGTCTGCATATATACATACACACGCACACACACACAGCCGAGGTTACACAGTATTATCATGACTTTCCCGAAACGCCACATACGTTGTGCTGACAATGGGTCATATTTCGTTCCCATTTTTAAGTACTTTGAAGTGTTCGAACCCTAACCCTAACCCAGCTCTAACCCTAACGGATCATTGTTCTGACGTCAAAACAAGTAGGCATGTCAATACAAGTTATGTAGATGTTCACTGATTTGTCCAGATAACACTGTGTAAGTGTGCCCACACTTTCTCTCTTTCTCTCTCTCCATACACACACACCCACACACACACCCCACCCCTCCACACACACACACACACTGGCCATATGGCACAAGGGCAAACAATGAGACAGTGCAACATGTGGCAAGGTTGAAATAGTGATAAGAAGTGTCGTCCACACTATCTTGGACATGCCGCGGCGTCGCTCCGCTTCACCGAGTACAGCGTTATAAAGGGTATTAAAAAAAAACAAAAAAAAAAAAAAAAACAATGGCAACCCATTCACATTATTTTCAGACCCTCGCATGCACAGCTGAAAATAAGAATTTTCAAACGTTTTTTTTTTTTTTCGTGGTGATGTTGTGACTGGTTTTATCCCAAAGAAACAAAATGAAAGCATCTCGAAGATTAGAATGATTGGCCAGTATATTCTGAACTGTACCTGCAAGCAGAACAATGATACAAATCGGTTCAGCCAAATTGTGGATAGGATACAGCGCAAAAGGTTTTTAGAAAGTAATGAAGCACGGCGACCTTGACCGTTTAGAAAGTGCAAAATAGGAAGGCATACAATTCTTAGCTGTAGTTACAGGTTGGTTGGTTGGTTAGTTTGGTTGGTTGGTTGGGTAGTTAGTTGTTTTATTAACGTCTTTTTTTCACCAAGATGATACAAACCTTGCACAGACATTCAGACTTACGCATTTGAACAGGCACACCCGGACATACACATACCAAAGTACACGCGCTCTCTCTATCTCTATCTCTCCCACACACACGCATACACACAGACATACACGCACATGCACACACGTACACACACACACACACGACACAAACAAACGTAATGTTTAACCACATTAAAACATAAGTAACAATGTCAGTTAAATAAAACGAGCGACTGGAGAATCTTGATTGATTTATTGTTGCTTTAGGTCCAGCGGACTCTTTCGAGCCAAATCAGGACCGGACTGGAGAATCGATTACATCTTTTGCCAACTCCACGCTTAAATCATTGGTAATGTTATCAACTGAGGTTATAGTATTTACTTCAGTGGGCAAAAGGGGATGAATGCGAATACAATAGTTACAGGCTCTTTAATGTTAAAAAAAATCAAATTGGGTTAAGGTATTCTTGAAATAATGAAAAAAATTCACACGCGCGCGTATTCACATACACACACCACACGCACAAACACACATTCATACGCACACACAAATAGCCAAAGTGACCTTGAGGGGTGACTTTTGCGATAAAGCAAAATGCGATGGCTCAGGAGGCTAGCCACTCACTCCGGTAATGTTCGTATGAAACTGGTCAAAATCCGTTCAGCGGTTCTTGAAATATGGCGTGCAACACAGACATGCAGACAAACAGCCAGACATACACGCCCTTAGATCGCTGACTAATGATTTCAAAAAGGGCTTTTGGGTGCCCATCATTGTTCAGTGTGGAACTGCATTGCTGCTGCATCGCACTGACTGACACAAGCCGAAGTAGGCCTCCTGCACCCGCGTTTCTGAGTGTGTAATGCGTAAAAAATAAACTGAAAGCGAAAGAGAAATTAATAAATGAATCATAATGACTGTCTTGTTTTCAATGTTGATTTTATTTTCAGTTTATCGATAAACAGGTTTTTTTCTTGCTCTTGGGTATTGAATATTTAAATTTTGTGGTATTAATAATAATTATTACTATTGTGAATTTCAACATATTACTTCTTCTTCTTCTTCTTCTTCTTCTTCTCCTCCTCCTCCTCCTCCTCCTCCTCCTTCTTCTTCTTCTTCTTCTTCTTCTTCTTCTTCTTCTTCTTCTTCTTCTTCTTCTTCTTCTTCTTCTTCTTCTTCTTCTTCGTTTTCCAATTTGGTTTAGAAGTTAGTTTCAAGTTTTACCCAATATTAAATCAGTGTTCATATAAAAAAAGACCGACTTTAACAAAACAATAACGAAAGATTTAATAAAACTACCGATTGTTGTTTGCAATTATTGAAGTGTCACATAGCTTTTTTTTGTGAGTTTTCATAACTTTCAGTGCTTCTGCTTGTGTGTATGCATGTGAAATTCGGTCAAGCTAGCTTGTAATAGTTCAAAGAGATTAAAAAAAAATATTGTAGCATGCTTTCATTTTGTTTCTTTGAACGTCTTGCCAACTTGTAATTGTATTTGCATGGAGGAATCAACACTTAAATTTAAGGTCACTGCAGTGTCAGATCTGTCATCTCTAGCATGTCTGAAAAGAAGAGACCAAACAAATTATTTTCTGTTGATAAAAGAGGTCTTTAGTTTTAAGAAATCGCTTCTAGTGTGTTTTGTTTCTTTATTTTATTTTTTAAAACTTGGGGTCTTTCTGAAATATTGAATAATTCTGTTTGCTAAAAATGGGTCATTGAAAATGGTCGACATTCATCAGATTGCACGTGAAGTTGACTGCAAAAACCTCACGCGTCGACCTGTGCCTTCCCTCCGGGGCATAAGAATATAATAAGGAACATAGGTGCTTTTTTAAATCTCGATAAAGACACAAACTACACTTCATGTTCGAGAGAGTCAAATGTAAAACGTTGAGAACGTAATATTGAACAGAGCAAAATTAATATTAGTAATACGTTAAAGGGCCCCACGTTGAACACGGACCATCCTCCCCCTCCCGCTTTTAACTTTGACAGTGTTGCCCCCACTGAAAACAAATAAGCTTACTCCTTCTGATGAGAGTATAAACCGAGGTCTAGTCTGTGTCACATACATTCCATCATAACGGACTTTAAAGATCCTGACGCTCATGTCCTAGACGGGTGAGTGCCGGTGACAAGAACACGCCCAGCATGCACCTAGGTCCTTCTCCCCCATCCCTGGCTGCCCAGGATTGTGCTCAGTTGTCCGGGCGTCAGACCATGCGCCCAAAGGCTGCGGATGGGCGTCTCGGGCGGCTTGAGTTAGATCCTGTATCGGCCAGCGCCTTGAGCAGCTCTTGAACTGGAAAAGCGCTATATAAGAACGATGAAATAAATAAATAAATACAACCAAACCTAACTCTGACGAGTTATACTTCCTTAGTTATTCTTTAAACCAATAAATTCCGGAGTTTTTTTGTGTCTGTTAACAGCAACCTCAGATCACCCATCTTGAGGAAAACGTACCATCTACCAAACGCCGGTATACTAGATCCTCCGCCACTTGGATTGGGGTCAGCGTCGCTTTCGGGCTGACTGCGTCAGTAACCTTAATATCTGCCCGGATCGCGGCATCCGGTCTATTCCCTGTGCTGCTCACATGAGGCCCATGGGGCATTACACGTTGAAGGGGGATCCTCGACAGTACAGGAAGCGTACCTATGCATCACAGACAGTAAAGGGTGGGACCAGATCGTGTCTTCTGATAAACGACTCCGCTGCTCAAACGGTGTCTTCCCAAACCGGATAAGAACCAATATAGCAAATTGTTACGTTGGAGACGCGTGCGATGGTAGGTTTACGTGTGAAATGCGCGCAATAATGGGCTTGCGTGTGTGACGCGCGCGATAGATCTGTTCGTTTTATTTTGCAACGCATGCAGTAATAGAGTGTATTTATCTTTGATTTGATTTTGCGTTGTTATTAGAAGAAGCTTTGTATAACGTTGGTGTTTTTAGTTTGGTCGATATTATGTGAGAATTTTCTAGAATCGGTTGTTTACTATCGATCGAAGCGTATGGATAATTCTAGTGGTAACCATAGAAGCTTCCATTCCAAATAAGGTTGTATGACGTGAGACAGTGATGATGAAATTACTTTTGATTGGTTGTGGTGTTTCATGTGGGGTATTCTCGCTTGTTCTGGAGTATGTAGAGACTATATAAGTGCCGCACTGTTTCAAAATAAGAGAGTTGAAAGTAAAGAGAGCTGTTGTATTAGAGTTGAGGAAGTTGTAAAAAGTGGAAAGTTGATAGTCGAGAATTGTTAAGTGAAAGAGATAGAAGGATTGTATGCAGTTGTTGTTGTGTGCTGAATAAAAGTGGAAAACTGCATACAACGACTCTCTGCGTTGTTGCTGAGTGAGCAGGCTGCGTGGATAAACGAATCTGAGTTACACTTTATCAGGTTTCAAGCATCGGGGCTGAATCAACTGATAAAAAAACAACATCGAGTGTAACACAAATCTTCATTAAGATCGACAAATACAACCCTAGAACGGGGGAAGACACTGTGTTACACTGGTGTTTTTTTCAGTAGTTGATTCAGCCCCGATGCTTGAATTCTGATAAGTGTAACTCAGATTCGTTTTCCACGCAACCTGTTCACTCAGCAACAAGGCAGGAGTCGTCGTATGAAGTTTTCCAATTGTATTCGGCATACATCAACAACTGCATACAATCATCACAAATCTCTATCAATAACTTTTTCAACTTTTTCACTCTTCACTTTTTTAGCTAACGTTTTTGAAACAGTGCGGTACTTATATAGTCTCTCTATACTCTAGAGAAAGTTCGAACATTCCAGCGTGACGCAATTACATCCAATCAGAATAAAATTCGTCACCGTAACGTCATATAACTTTATTTAGGTTAGAAGAATCTCGTAGCTACCATTAGATTTATCTACATGCTTCGATCGATAGTAAACAAGTGATTCTAGAAAATTCTCCAATAACATCGACCAACGAAAATTATCAACATTATACAAAGCTTCTTCTAACAACAACGCAAAATCAAATCAAAGGTAAATACACTCTGTTATTGCATGCTTTGCAAAACAAAACGATCGGATCTATCGTGCGCGTCTCAAACGTAACACACTGCTATAGGCCTATGTTATTATGTGCGGAACTGTCACCTGTCATAGGCCTACATCGTTTTGATCTAAGGGAAGGTTAGACTATGTGTTAGTTCTTAACGCGGTTTGAAAGTGTGATCCCACCTTTTCTATAATACCTAAGTACGTTATCTACCGCTTCGCAATGGAGGATCCACTTTTTAGCGTGTATAATGCCTACTAACACATAGAGTGTATAGTGCCTACCTATGACACATAGGGCTGTTCGCTATTTACCTTTCACTTTCAGCGCGTAGTGCCCTTGTGGACTAGGGCATGATCTCTTGCTATGCACCAGGGCCGCAGATCGTAGCCTCGGCATCCAGAATTGTCCTTGTACATGAGTCCTTAACCCAACTATTTTCACACTTGTGTGTCTGAGATTGTGGAGGTCTATGTCTTGGTCGATCTCTGGCTCTCTTACGTCCACGCTTTAAAAAAACAAACAAACAAAAAACTAAAAAAGTTACACCCTTCGCTCAGCTACAACTAGCTACGTCACTCTGAATATCTGAGACTGTGCAAGCCTATAAGTCTTGGTCGATCTCTGACTTTCTGCGTTCTCCTTTTCTGTTACGCCTCATCGCTTGTTCGTTTTAAAAGAAGGGCGCCACGAGTATTGCTTGTGTCTACCTGGTTGTGCAGTTGATTCACACTTCTTGACCCACGAGCCTAATGTTTGAACCATGAACGCTGGCTTCAAACGTGACTAGAGGGCTTGTACGGGGACGTTCAAGTTCCATTCACTAAAGCAAAATAAAAAAGTGCTCCTTCCATTATTGCAGTCTCTCTCTCTCCCTCTCTCTCTCTCTCTCTCTCTCTCACTCACTCACTCTCTCTCTCTCTCTCTCTCTCTCTCTCTCTCTCTCTCTCTCTCTCTCTCTCTCTCTCTCTCTCTCTCTCTCTCTCTCTCTCTCTCAAGATCCTTTTGCTATGCTTTCCCTTCAAGATCCCAACTCTACTCGGTTTTTATTGTTGTGCCTAAATAAAATCTTTCATATTATTTTCTCTTTATTTTTCTTTCTTTCGTTAAGATTTCCTCTCTTCATTTTGCTTTCGCTTATTGTATTTCCAGACTTTTTTGGAAATACTTTGAAATAGTCGGGAATCGGAACGAGCAAAACTGTCGGTCGCTTGATCGGTTAGATAGATAGATACTCAGTGCTTATAGGGTCCAGCGGACTGCCAAGAGCCGAATCAGGACCACAAAAAATTAAGTAAAATGAGATTAAACTGTTAACATTTAAATATTTTGAAAGATGTAAATAAAATCAGTTTCTTCAATAAAATCCAAACAAGAATACAAGACAAGACGACATGATTTAGTTGCGATAAAACAAACCAACATCTTGTAAAAATTGAAACAGGTTCTGACCATTGCATACTTTAAAAACCTCATTAAAAGGTACTGAACCAAGATATCTTTCCCTTAAATCAACCAGATCAGCACATTCAGACATAAAATGACGAACGGAAAACGTTTTGTCACATGCAAAGCACCATGGTGGTTCCTCTCCTTTTAAAAGGAAATTATGGGTGACACAAGTATGCCCAATATGAAGGCGAGCCAAAACAGTTTCCTCTTTGCGGGTGGCTTGATCGGTTGGAAGCTATAGAAAGTCATAGAAAGTTATAGAAACATCATCTAAAATAGTAGAATGGCTTCTTTGCAATCATATTTGCTCTACCCCAAAGGTCAAGATCACTTGTTATATTTTGTTGCTAAAAACGTTTTGCTCAATATTTGAATAGAGGGTAGAGCAATCTCCAACCTTCGTTTTGCGGATGACATTGATGGATTGGCTGGAGAGGAACAAGAACTTGAACAGCTGGTACAGAGGCTTGACACCACCTCCAGAGCTTATGGAATGGAAATAAGTGCAAAGAAGACCAAAATGATGACCCACAACACCAATGACGTCAACACGGACATCAAAGTCCAAGGCCAATCCCTCAACACAGTGCATAGCTTCAAATATTTAGGAGCCATTGTATCAGACAATGGGTCCCGACAGGAAGTCCTCTCCCAGTATCGCAAAAAACAACTGCTGCTCTGGCAAGGTTGAAGCCCATTTGGAAAGACAGGACCATCAGTCTACATTCCAAGGTAAGACTGCTGCGCTCCCTCATCTCCATCTTCCTATATGCTTGCGAAACATGGACCCTCACAGCAGATCTACAACGAAATATGCAAAACATGGAGATGAGGTGCTACAGAAGATTTCTGGGCATTTCCTATACCCAGCACATCACCCACGACGAAGTCCGACAGGCCATCACACAAGCCATGGACAACTCGATGACCTGCTCACAGTGGTGAAGAAACGGAAACTCCGATGGTATTGTCGTGGTCACCAGATCATCAGGCCTTGCAAAGACCATCCTGCAAGGCACAGTGCAAGGTGGGAAGAGGGTGTGGGGGGGGGTTAAAAGAAGAGAGAGACCGAAAAAGAGGTGGGAGTACAACATTCGTGAATGGACTGGTTTAACACTGAGCGAAGCCATGAGGGTTGCTGAGGACAGAGAAACATGGAGTACGCTGTGGTGCTCCTACGCCCTTCGAGTTACAGGATAGAATAGGATAGGGATTCAAGAACGACTCAAGTGATTTTGTTGAGTTTTGGAGTACAGGTACTTCACAAATCATGGGGCATCCTTCAGTCGGTCAGCCGGTT
>CM072513.1:9055240-9065240 GCA_036898135.1 Oncomelania hupensis | reverse complement strand
TGTTAGATGCCAACAATTCTTGAAATGTAATGGCACTGAGATGTTTATAATAATATGGTTTTAATAATTCTCTTCTGGAATTTCAAAAAATGTGAAAACAAAAATAAATAATGAAGAGACCTGGGGATTGAGGGGAGGAACATACACCTGATGAACTGTAGTGCTGGGGGAACATAGACCTGTTCCCAATAAATATTTAAGGACAATTATCTGCGAGTCATTTCGCTTTTTCTACGGTAAAAGTACCTACTCTCTTAAGGGTGGGAAGGTAAAGCAGCGAGAGAGAGAGATGGGCATCACCCTCATTACGCTGGCCCAAGATAAGTTTGATCTCCAACATCACGCTCCCCTACGGCCACAAGGCTATGGGACTACCTTTACCTTTTTTTTACCTCTAGCAGTCTATCTCCATTTTACTTTGCGCATTTTACTGAGAAATGTTACTTTGGATTAGGGGAAGAGCGATAAAAAAAGGGGCCTTTCTTGAACAAGAGCAACAGCACCATTGCTTAACAGAAGAACAAGATCTAACGCCCAATTAATGCATGATGAGAGCGGAACTCTAAAACTCTTCAAATAACAAAAGTGCAGATTTAATTTTTTTTTCAAAAGTTCAAGCTGACAATGTATGCTCTCTAAACTAAGAAAGTGGGTTACTCGCAATTGAAAAGTATTACCACACAAACTCTCAAACAACGTATCGATCAGATTGTAATGGATGGCGAAAACAAGCATGTTCATCAATGAATTCTCGTTTTGCGGACAGCTTTCTCGTACACAACCAGCTTAGTTGCTGGATTACCAGGCACTAACACAAAACGAAAGGGGACTTAATTTTCCCAACAGGGTGGAGAGCATTTACCTCCCTTGTTGTAGAGTTGAGAGCGTTTACGTCCCTTTGCTGCAGGGTGGGGAGCGATTTACCTCCTCTTTTTGTCACCCAGAGTAGTTTGACCGTACAGAGTTGACTCCTTTGCCCTTAGCAAGGAATCCGCAGTATGGAATAGATGGATAGATAGGTAGATAGAGAGATGGATGGATGGGTGGAGGGATGGATGGATAGATAGGTAGATAAATAGATAGATAGATGGATGGATGGATGGATAGATGGATAGATGGATAGATAGATAGATGGATAGATGGATGGATGGATAGATAGATGGATAGATGGATAGATGGATAGATGGATAGATGGATAGATGGATAGATAGATAGATAGATAGATAGATATAGATAGATAGATAGATAGATAGATAGATAGATAGATAGATAGATAGATAGATAGATAGATAGATAGATAGATAGATAGATAGATAGATAGATAGATAGATAGATAGATAGATAGATAGATAGATAGATAGATAGAAAATAGATAGATAGATAGATAGATAGATAATAGATAGGATAGATAGATTGACGGGCAGACTGATAGATAGAGTAAAAAGATAGAGAAAGATAGAGAGAAGGACAGATAGACAGATTGATAGATAGATTAGAAAGATATGACCAGTAGACAGGAATGATAGATAGATATGAATAGATATATAGAGATATATGATCAGATAATTAGATAGATAGATAGAAGTACAGATAGACAGACAGATAGATAGATAGATAGATAGATAGATAGATAGATAGATAGATAGATAGATAGATAGATAGATAGATAGATAGATAGATAGATAGATAGATAGATAGATAGATAGATAGATAGATAGATAGATAGATAGATAGATAGATAGATAGATAGATAGATAGATAGATTTATTGATTGATAGATAGAGAGAGATAGAGAGAGAGAGAGAGAGAGAGAGAGAGAGAGAGAGAGAGAGAGAGAGGAGAGAGAGAAAGAGAGAGATTGAAATAAATAAATAAATAAATAAATAAAATGCTATGACGTAGCGTGCTTGTCGGCTCAAACATGGCTCAATTCCTGCACGATGCACGGATAATTTATCTGAGTTTAGGATTTAAACTCCCGTCGCCCACGGTCATTTCACACTTGCGTTTCTTGAAGTCCAGCCATAGTCAGTTACACAGTTATGCTTTGTAAATGAGTAGCAGTATTAGTTTTATTTTAACTGCCAAAGTCATCAACTATTTAGGCAGAACCATAACCACTCCATACGCTATTTGAATAATAGTCCGGTCGTCAAAGGTGCCAAGGAACTAAACGTCGCACACACAAAACCACCCGCGTTCGCCGAGCTTTGAATGGCTACCTGGCTCTCTACAGAACCGGCGAGATAAAACTGAGAGCGTGAGAGGAGATGGACACTACCTTAACAAAACTGTCCCGGATAGAAGGGAGATCCCGGACGCCGGACGGTTGGACTTGACAGTGGTGAGTGAGTTTTGAACTGAAGTAGTCTATAGCACGCCTAAGGACGTGTAAAGCGATTGTTTTCAGAAGAACTCATTCAATACTCGCTACATTCATACTGACCATGATCAAATGTTGCCTGCGTGGAGGTATAATAGCATTATAGTGCTAACATACTTCCGTGTTTCCATGCAAGTTCCGGATCAACTGTATGAGTCTGTGTTTGCCCTTTCGTTATGGTCGGGTTCTCTAATACTTTGATTCTAACCGAGAGCAAACTGATTTGACCACGACCAAACAGTTCATTACTGACGCCTTATCAGTAGCCAGTCTTCTGAGCTGGGCGTGGGTACGGGGAGTAAGAAAAAGAGAGAGAGAGAGTCGGAGACAGAGACGGAGAGACAGACAGACAGAGAGACAGGCACAGAGAGAGAGAGAGAGAGAGAGAGAGAGAGAGAGAGAGGGAGAGAGAGAGAGAGAGAGAGAGAAGACCGTTACATACGTTGCGCTAAAAAACAAGTATCTGCTGATGGAGCACTGGTCACTTGCTTGGTAAGCAACAAGACAAACGCTTATGAAAATTGACAGTAATTTAAAAGAATGTTTTGCAAAAGGGTTGATTTAAGCGGCCTTGACCTTTGAGGTAGAGAAAATACGATGGCCCGGGAAGCTGCATGACCACTAAATGGTGGAGTTTATTTAATTTATTTTTTAGATATGGCGTGCAGATGATATGATCAACAGACCGAACCACGGACCAACATTTATCTCGCGTTGATTCCCGACTATACTAATGTATTTCCAGAGAAGTCTGAAAATAACAAAAATAAAGATCTACTTAAGGTCTACTTACCGTGGTAATTTCTATCATTATATATTTGTTACGTACAGACGAGGGGGAGTTAATTGCAAAGTCTAGTGCACGCAGGTGTTTGAGAGGGGAGAGAATCTTTACTACTGTCTTGGTTACGTCCCCTTAAATCAGTTTAGACGTACCAATAAAACTATAAGGTAAGTGAAATTAAACAGAAAAAGGTTCAGACGTAAGGAGATAGGGTAAACAACTCTTCTCAAATACACCATCCCCCCCCCCCTGCCCATCCTCCCATCTCATTCAGCCCAATTCATACATTCACAAAATGTTAGCAAATCATACGTATAAGTGAACACATCGGGGATTAAAAAACAAAAACAAAAAAACAAATGTTTACATACCGCTGATTTTCAGGACGACAACCTCCACGACTCCAATCCAACGCTCACCTGCTCACCTATGAGAAAAGAGAGGACCCAAATTCTCTCTCTCTCTCTCTCTCTCTCTCTCTCTCTCTCACCTTCTCTCTCTCTCTCTCTCTCTCTCTCTCTCTCTGTCTTCTCACCTCTCTCTCTCTCTTTCTCTCTCTCTTTATGAATGAATGAATGAAAACTTAAACACGCATAAAAATTTCCACTCCCTGATGCATGTTCACACCGCTTTTGGGGAGAGGGAGGAGTGTGGATAAAATGGATAATAATATCACACACACACACACACACACACACACACACACACACACACACTCACACACCTAAACATACACACTGCTGTAACAGACTCGGCGGATGGTTGACGAAAGGGCAGAAATCAGAAGTAGTGTGTTTTCAAAACTAGATCTAAAGGAATCTATGGTTCGCGTCTACTTTATGCTCTCAGGAAGAGGGTTCCATAAGGTGGGAGCGAAGTATTTGAATGCTCGCTGGCTCCAACGCTTGGTCTTGGCATCGTTTGGCTTGGGAACATCAAGGAGAAGTTTAGAAGAAGATCTGAGAAACCGAAAATGTGTGTATAAGTACAGAAGGTCTGGGGGATATGACGTTGTTTTGCATCTATTACAGCGGTACGTGAGTGAGAATAGTTTGTGGTGGATGCGCTCCTGGACAGGAAGCCCGTGAAGCTCTCTGAGGAAAGGAGAGATATTATCAGACTTTCTGCATCGTGCGACAACTATGGCTGCTGTATTCTGTACGGCCTGTAATCGCTTTATCTCGGTTTGATGTAGACCTGCAAGTAGTCTTTTACAGTAATCAAGTTTGGAAAGAATGAGTGAAACAGCAACACTGTTGGCAGATTGGCGAGTTAGATAGGACGGGCCTTAAGGAAAGATCTAATATGGCAGTAGCATGTTCTGGCAATGGAGGATACTTAACTGTGCATAGAGAGGTCAGCATCAAGAAAAACACCGTGTTTTTACAGAGCTGGAGAATGAAATCTGAGCATCTCAAACTTTAAGAGCAGTTAATGGAATATTATCCCGCCTCGATGCGGTACAGCACATAAGAACATCAATTTTGTCGTCTTTTAGTTTTAGCCTATCCACTGCTTGATCTCAAGACAGCAAGCTTTAAGATTATTTAGTGAATGAAAAGCAGAAGTGTGATCGGAAGGAAGGCGAGAATAAAGTTCAGAATCATCTGCAAAGAAGTGATAGTCAGTATTGAAATTTTGAATCATTTGCCTTGTATATAGAGAGAACAGAAGGGGGCCAAGTACGGAACCTTAAGGGACGCCATACAAGAGAGCAGATTCTTCGGACAACGAGGAGCCAACGAGAACTTTTTGTGTGCATTCAGACAGGTATGATGAAAACCAAGAGAGAGAGAGAGAGAGAGAGAGAGAGAGAGAGAGAGAGAGAGAGAGAGAGAGAGAGAGAGAGAGAGAGAGAGAGAGAGAGAGAGAGAGAGCGCTTTGTTTTCCAAGCCAATTTCCAAATGGAGACGCTGCAAGAGAAGGAAATGGTCAATTATATCAAAGGCCGCATTTAAATCTAGAAGGACTAGCACTGCGTTGTCTCCACAGTCTCCCGATCTCTCGATCCCTCAATTTCTATATATCTTTCTCTGTATATATTTTATATATCAACCTTATAGTTACTGTTATTGTTACTGTTCATAACGTTAAATGGACAGGTTGTAAGATCACCTCTCTCTCCCCCTCACTCCCTCTACCCTCTCTCTCTCTCTCTCTCTCTCTCTCTCTCTCTCTCTCTCTCTCTCTCTCTCTCTCTTTCTCTCTCTCGATACGATGAACGATTGTAAGTTTAGGCGGGAGCCTAAAATCTGTTTATCCTTGTTGTAAATAAAATGTCTACTCTAAGTCTTCTCTTCTCACTCCCTCCCTCCTTCCCCCCCCCTCCCTCTTTCTCTCTCTCTTTCTCTCTCTCTCTCTCTCTCTTTCTCTCTCTCTTTCTCTCTCTCTTTCTCCCTCATTTTCAAACCTTATCCTATTGATTTGCCTGATTAGACTTAGTATCTCTTTCTTTCAGTTTTATATCGCTGACAAATACTTTTTAAAAAAGTGTTTCTTCTGAAAAGCTCGTGTTCTTTAATTAAAAAATTCTAATTAATTTTATTATGAATTTTTATTGAACTTCTGTTTAGTGATAACTATCTACTTCAGTTTCAGTCTTGTTTTTATTCCTTATATGGTCAAGCACAATCTCTTAGTTTCCTCATCTTTGTTTCCATTTCCTTGGTGATACTCTGCCCGTGACTCAGCAGAGACCTCCCCTGGCATACCGAGGACCCAAGTTCGAATCCCAGGGTGGCCCAAGAAAGAAGAGAACGCCATTTGTCACTGTACATCTTAGCAGTAAGATCGCTCTGGTGGTTCAGCATTGATTGAGGTCTCCCTATACCCTCGTCCCTGGGATGGTTATTTCTGTGTACCATATCGCCAATGGTGGGTGTAAACGTTAAACTGCAAGGTTCAACAAGCCTTATATTTCCTCAATTGTGACGAATTTACGCTCTTGAAGAAGTCAAGTGTTGGTATTGATAACAAGTTTCCATTCGAGTGGTGTTTTTTTTTCTTTCTCAGAAAATAGGTTTCGTGGTTTTACATTCTATTGCTACTACTACTACTACTACTACTACTACTACTACTACTACTACTACTACTACTACTACTACTACTACTACTACTACTGTTTATCTATTTATTTATTTATTTTAATATATAGCGCTTTTCCAGCTCAAGAGCTGCTCAATGCGCTGGCCGATACAAGATCTAACTCAACAATTACTATTACTATTACTACTACTACTACTTCTACTACTACTACTACTACTACTACTACTACTACTACTACTACTACTACTACTACTACTACTACTACTACTACTACTACTTCTTCTTCTCGTCCTCCTCCTCCTCCTCCTCCTTCTTCTTCTTCTTCTTCTTCTTCTTCTTCTTCTTCTTCTTCTTCTTCTTCTTCTTCTTCTTCTTCTTCTTCTTCTTCTTCTCGTGGTTTCAACGATGATGTGTTTTTTATTGTACATACTTATCTAAGGTATTCCGTCTTTTCTGTTAACATTGCCTGCTCACATGGCAGTTGTCTACAACAACAAGACAACAACAACAACAACAACAACAACGACAACCACAGCAAGATGAAGAGCCATACACACTTCAACTTCCTGCTGTCGTTGTTGTTGCTATTATTGTTGTTAATTACCTACACTGTTGTACGTCATGTGTTTGGATCTAATTACGGGCTTAATAGATTTATTGTTATTAATTGTAAAACAAGAAGAGATGATCGATTCTGTCGCCCTCTATCTCACCCTACTACACCCCTACTGTCTTCTCTCTCTCTCTCTTTCTCTCTCTCTCTCTCTCTCTCTCTCTCTCTCTCTCTCTCTCTCTCTCTCTCTCTCTCTCTCTCTCACGCGCGCGCGCACTCACACACACATTTCAGGCACAGAAAAAACAATAACCTTTAATACCGACAAGACTCTTTCAGTTTCATTGATTCTTGCCTTTTCAGAAATGCTTGTTCTATTTTGTACAATATCAATACCTCAACTCATAAACTCTATACAGTTCCTACCACTCATTACAAGACTTTCTTTGAAGCTTTCTTTTTATGTGTGTGTGTGTGTGAGTGTGTGTGTGTTTATTGCCCCCTCCAGAAATGCTTGTTCTGGTTTTAAAGATCGAGCTTTTGTGGAGGGTTTTGGAAGCAGAAATCTGGGGCTTGAGAGAGTTTGGGGAACTGGCAGAACATCAAATGGAGAGCAGTTGGGAGTGTTGACACAAGACTTATCGCTATTTTACAGTCGTCGACCTTCTGCATTGCTCTGTTGCTGCTCTGCTGATTGCGGTGCGGTGGTAGTCGCCGTCTGTCGCAGATCGAAGCCGCAGCCGCGAGCATAGTTTTTGGGTTTTGTTTTCTGTGGGAAGGAGAAAGTGGTGATGGAAAAATGGGAGGGTGGGGTGGGGGTGGGGAAAGTTAAGAAATCCTTTTGTAGCATGCCCATAACATTAAAAAAAGATCTTGCTCTCGCAATATTGATTTTTGCAACCATTCCATCGTAAGGGACGTTAAAGATCCTGACGCTCATGTCCTAGGCGACACAAATACACCCAGCAAGCGTTAGATCCCATCTCACACCTCCCCTCCCCGTCCCTCCCTCCCATTCCCGGGCCCCTAGGATTGTGCTCAGTTGTCCGGAGCGTCAGACGATGTGCCTGTGTCAGCAAGCGAGCCCCTCGGGCGGTTTTGGCCACATCCAATATCGGCTAGAGCCTTGCACAGCTCGGAGGCTAGAAAAGCTCTACATAAAAGCAAATCGATAATAAATAAATAAATAAATAAATAAATAAATAAATAAATAAATAAATAAATAAATAAATAAATAATTAAATAAATGTCATAGCGAGAGGTGCTTGCGATAACACTGAAACAGACCTTAACCTCACAACTGCTTTTAGACTGGGGGTGGCCCGGTAACTCAGTGGTTAGAGAGCTGGTTTCCTACGCCGAAGGTCGCGGGTTCGAACCTCCACAGGGGACGAACTTGTATGTGAGTACGAGACTTTCAGACCACCGAGGGTTTTTTCGGGTACTCCGGTTTCCTCCCTCCTTTCAATAATGGAATTGGGAGCAGTCGATCTCAAAATGTCAAAACTAACATTTCGAATTCCTTTCCCTCTTCTAATAGCGATCTCCCTGCCTTTACACCACATGTTTGAGCGATGGATGTGTGTTTGTTGTGTGCGTGTGTGAGAGAGTGAGTGAAACATGTGAGCCTGTGCGTTGGTACAGATCGCCGCGCTTTCAGCCTGCTGGGTATTTTGGGGAAAAACGTGCACATGACATCCAGTAGCAGTAGTAGTAGTAGTAGTAGTAGTAGTAGTAGTAGTAGTAGTAGTAGTAGTAGTAGTAGTAGTAGTAGTAGAAGTAGCATACTGAACATAAAGTAGGTTTATCATAATAGTTCTTATATATAGCATATTTGTACTCGAAACATGAAGGGAAAAGTTATGATATTGGTGACAATATTGAGACAGCATGGGGAACACTACGAACACTGAAAATGTCAAACCCTGTGAGAGAAAACAACCAAACAAACAAACAAACAAACAAACAAACAAACAAACCACACAAAAACTGAATTCAGGTCTTTTTCTGGAAACCGAACCTGGTTCCATCAGCTTACAATTTACCCCAGAGCCACCAACATGGAGATACGACAAGCCAGGCAGATGTCAAAGGGAGAGACGACCAAACTAATAGTTGTTATGGCGAGAGAAAAAAAAAAGTCGCCAAGATGTTTTCAAGCTGTGTAATCATGACTTTTGCAAAAAAAACACATTAGCCCAAATTAATTGACTTAAGGCATTGCCAAGTCTTCCACGCATAGAAACGAATGGCGGAACGAAAAGAATTAGCCAAGAAAAAGAACAGAAAAGAAGGGTTCAAACTAAAGATGTTTTTGTGGAGTAAATGGCGCGAGATAATCGTCTCTAAGTGTGTGCACCCTGTGCGCTATTGAAAGCAGCTTGACGCCCCAAGGTCTCGGCAGTGGAAGCCATCAGAAAACTAACTCGCTTCGACGTCAGGTGAAAAAACAGCTCGCTCTGTGCCACCTCCGTGACATGGCTGCCTGCTGGGTATTGAAGAGCATGCGCGACGCCCACTGTCCGCCCCTCCTTTTCTCGAGAGGCAATCAAGAGGGGAGAGAAGGGAGGTTTGGGGTGCAAAGGAGGGAGCAACTCTCGCGACTTTAAAGGGCCCGGTCTGGCGAGGGTAGAACTGGAGATGAACGTCTGAGAATGGAATGAACTTTTGAACCAATTACCGACAGTTTGAGCCCTGACAGTTTGGGGGCTTAGTCATTATCTAAGTTAGTGCCCCTTTTCGTGCAGAGGGGAGTTCAGCAGTTGTGTTTGTAGTTCCCTTTTCTTTCAACGGTTGTGTTAAGTATGGGGTTTGGGGACCAGTGAGGGTGGCTATTGCGGGGCTGAACTCGGTGTTTAGCGCCTGTTTTTTCACGAGCACCGTGCCAACCAATTTGCAGGTCTCTACAAAGAAAGGTGTAATAAAAACGGGGTTTCTCTCAATTTTTTTTGTCATTCTCATTTTTAAAAAAAAATGAAACTGTCCAAGCTCCCGCAGTGAAAAATGTTTTGGAAAATATTTTTCCAGTTGTAATTTTCTGTTTTGCAACATGTCACGCCAAACATTGGAATGAAAGCATAATTATAATTTTCACTTGGCGCATTCAAAACGACTCGCGCACCAGTGCGTTCACCGAGTTTACCTGTTGCAAAATACTGTGGCAATGTTGCGATCTGGGCAGTTACATTTTGGCATCATAGTTCAATTCCGAAAGTGGACCATGCTTGAAGAAGAA
>CM072513.1:9022740-9050240 GCA_036898135.1 Oncomelania hupensis | reverse complement strand
GTCTATCTGTCTATATATATAATGATGACGATGAAGATGATGATTGATTGATGATGATTGGTTTATGATTGATTTATTGATTGATTGGTGATGATGATGACGATAATGATAATGATAATGATTTTGCTGTTACTCCTGCTGCAGCTGCTGATGTTGATAATAATGATGATAATTATGAGAATGACGATGGTTTTGCTCCTACTCCTGCTGCTGCTGCTGCTGCTGATGATGATGATGATTTTGCTGCTGCTGCTGCTGATGATGATGATGATTTTGGATGAACACATCGTCAATGACGGCGTGAGAAACGTCCATCACCTGCTTACTTTACCTTTTGGGGAGTAACAGCTAGAGGACAAAATAACGAACTTAACGACACCTTGCGAAGAAAAAGGAAAGAAAACTTTTCCGTTTTGACGACTTCAGTGTAAAACTAATGTTGAGATAAACGCCCATCTCTTTCTTTGGTCATCATTTTAAATTTCAGTTCTTTTGAAGTCGGTCGCTCCTAGAGGGCTCTGGTCGCCTTGAACACAAACCCACGGAATTAACAGCTTGTATAACATTCAATAAAACTAATAGTAACTTGCTCAGAACCTGAATACGCATTTCTTTTTTTTTTCTTTTTTTTAAAAAATAAAACACACACAAAACTTGCTGAGCGGCATTCAAAAAGAAATTGTATTGAAATAAGGATTTTTACAAACCTCTACTGTACCAAGTGTTGTTCTTAACCTCTGCCTCCCTCTCTCTCTCCTTGTAACAAACTGTGCTGTGGAGCAAGGCTTTGTACTACGACAATAGAAGGCTTTTGAGGTATTCAGAAGACGTTTAGACACTTTTAAGTGAGTGTGTTGATGATTTAAGCCCCTACCCCCCCCCCCCCCCCTTCCCCCAGCCTCTCATCCTGCCTTACAACAAGGAATACGAGCAAAAACATGCAGAAACGTCTTTGAGACTTTAACACCAGCACAAATGTCTAACCTTCACGTTTTAGTACATTTTAAAATGCACTCCCTTCATTTTCCCTCTAACTTCACAAACTCTCCCTACCCCCCCCCCCCCCCATCCCTCCCTCTATGCACCACAATACCTCTGGTTTCACCCCAATACCCCTTCCCCTAACATGCCGCACCCCTCAACCCGCGGCCTCAAACTCCTCTTCTTCTCTCCCTGAAACTTAAGTGCATTGAGGCGGAAGGTTGTTAACCTCTCTTCAGAGTTTTAACAAATATCAAATCAGTTGTCTGCCGTTTGTTTTGTTTTGTTCTTTTAAAACCCAAAATCGCATAAGTTTTAAAGACAACAACGCTTGTGTGTTCTCCCGAAGGCAGCCACTTGAAACTAATGCCATAATGGATTGTTCAGAAAGAGACTGAAGACTGATTGATTCTCCTCAGAATTGTTTGTTTGTATAAGATTCGCCAAGCACCATTCTCGTTCTCACTGTCTTTCCTACTCCACATTCCCCTCCCAGTTGTCTTTCCTTGTGGTTTGATTTACCTGTTCACATCCTCCTTATGCGCACCGAACATTTTTCTTGGGGTTGGATACATGCGCGGTACAAGTGGACATCATCATCATCATCATCATCATCATCATCATCATCATCATCATCATCATCATCATCATCATCATCATCATCATCATCATCATCATCGTCTTCAACACGTCGTCATCATCATCATCATCGCCATCATCATTATCATCATCATCATCTTCATCATCACCATCATCATCATCATCATCATCATCATCATCATCATCATCATCATCACCATCTTCATCATCATCATCATTATCATCATCATCGCCATCGTCTTCATCAACATCATCATCATCTTCACCATCATCATCATCATCATCGTCATCATCATCATCATCATCATCATCATCATCATCATCATCATCATCATCATCATCATCATCATCATCATCATCGTCGTCGCCATCGTCGTCGTCGTCATCATCATCATTATCGTCATCATCATTAGCATCATCATCACCATAATTTTCATCATCATCATCATCATCATCATCATCATCACACAGCGCCAATAAAAACTGTATACAACATGTATTTTGAATGATGTATAACGCGGATAAATTTGCATTCGAATTAAAGAGTTGCCGTTGATTCACTAATCATCAGCATCGTCATCATCAAGACTATCCATTCTATGCTCTAATCTATTTATATAATTATTTATTTCATCGTTCGCTCTAGAGCTTCTCATGGCGGCGGCCGATGCTAGATCCAATTCAAGCCGCTCGATGCGCCCATGTGCAATCTTTGGGTGCATAGTCTGAGGTCCAGATAAGGACGGGGAGAAGGGACCTAATGCGTATTTGTGTAGCCGAAACTCACTCGTTTAGGACATGAGCGTCAGGATCTTTAAAGTCCATGTTATGGAATGCGTGCGTGCACAGACTAGACCTCGGTGTATACTCTCATCAGTCTTATGTAGCTCTTTTCTAGCTCAAGTTCTGCTCTAAGCGCTGGTCGATACAGGATCTAACTCAACCTCATCCTAAAAGACTACTACTACTACTAAACCTACTACTACTGCTGCTACTACTACTACCACTACTACTACTAATTTATGGACATTTATATAGCGCTATTACTTGTCTTTTTATTAGACAAGCGTATAGCGCTTTACATGAAAAATAAGTACTACTACTACTACTACTACTACTACTACTACTACTACTACTACTACTACTACTACTACTACTATTGTTCTCCTTCTTCTGCTCCTCTACCTCTTCTTACCTTCCTTCTTCTTCTCATTCTACTCCTTCTTCTTCTCCTTCTTCTTCTCCTTCTTCTTCGTCTTCTTCTTCTTCTTCTTCTTCTTCTTCTTCTTCTTCTTCTTCTTCTTCTTCTTCTTCTTCTTCTCCTTCTCCTTCTCATTCACCTCCTCCTCCTCTTCTTCTTCTTCTTTTTCTTTTTATTCTTCTTCCCTATTTCTCCTTTTCCTTCATAATGATTAGGGTAACAATATAACACTTTAACCTAATGCCAAATACTTTGTAAAGTTCTCTTCCTCCTGTTTTCCTCCTCTTTCTTCTTCTTATTGTAGCGATTCCTGTAGAAATACATACGTTCGCGGGAGACAGCGCTCTCCACACGAACCTCCGAGACTGATTACTCCGTTCAGACCAAACAAAACTTCCAAACACGAACTGGGCCCGTGTGCATTCGACTCTGGGAAACTCTCTTTAACTCACTATCAACCTAGACTTCAGTCTTCTTTGACACAAAGGTAGTTATAGCATTTGGTGGGTGTAAAGTTGGGTAAATTTGGTGATCATTTCACAATTTCTGGCTAATTAATGAAGTTATTTATTTATAAAACTGCATTTATTAAAATTAATTTATTCAATTTCATTTATTAACATTTATTGTAATGTATTGTATTGTTTCCCATTAATTAATTAATTTATTGGTTTGTTTGTTATTAATAGTCACTGTCCATGCTCCTTGCATACTCAAACTTTGCTATTTTTTTTCTGGCAACAGTGTTTAAAAAGTAAGCCTACCTACTTTACAAAAAGTAATCGACGCAATAGCCTATTGGTTTTAGCACAAGCTATAGAATGGTGCAACGTCGAGCTTGGTTAGTACTTGGATGGGTGAGCGCCAAAACGACGCAAAAAGAACCAAACAGACGTACACCACACTCCAGCCCCCGTAACTTTTCGGTCGTTGGGGAAGGAACGAGTTTGGGACTTCTCTTTTATCTAGGCCAGCTTACCGAGGGCGGCGCCTATATCCTCTCCCTCGCCGCTTTACATTTCCCGGTTTTAATCCGAGCCAGGTACCCGTTTACAACTGGGTGGACTGGGGTGTGTCCTGCGCTGGTTTCCATCTTTGTTTTGTGTGTGTTATTTGGTGGTGGCCTTCCAAGTATAATCACCCATCCAAGTATAATCACCCATCCAAGTACTAACCATTCCCAAACCACTAAGCTTCTGCGCCACCCTAAAATACAATAATGAAAGTTAATCAAAATACTGAAGAAATTTAAAAAAAATGTTTTAAAGCCTACTCATATTATCTTGTCGCTTCTCCGCCGTCTAAGTTATCAGTCTCGTAATCCGCTCTGCCAAAAGTCTTCCTGTGTGTAAACACAGACCTATGATTTTCCGAATCGGAATGCTTGCAAGGGAGGAAAAAATACAACAACCTGTGTTGGGTTCAAACTCGGATTTTCTATTATGATAAGCTACAAGACGTCCCACTGGGCCAAACCGTTTCTGTGTTTTCATTAGACTGGTTCCATGACTTGGCGTGGAATTCGAACTGGACTCGCCAACATGAAAACCCCAAACTCGTCCCACTGGGCCCAACTGTTTCTGTGTTTAAAGGACTACGTCTCCACCCATTCCACCCCTACTCCCCTTCCCCCTTTCCACCCTCTCCCCCTCCCCTTCCCCCTTCCCAACTTGGCATGTTTGTACCCGTGTTGTTGCAAACACGCGTAAACCGCGGCACAAACTATTCACATACGCGATGGGTCTGTTTTTCCCGATAGCTCAATGGTCACTCCTCTCCCTGGCAGAATTGGAGTGGTGGCGTACGTTTACTTAGTAACTGTCATCTTCCCTTTGACATCAGGGATGGGAAAATCGTCGCTGCTGTCCTCGGTAAAGATGTCGTCGTCATCACTGGCATCATTGTTATCTGTATCGTCATCGTTGTTGGCGTCATCGTCTGTTTCGTCGCCGTTGTTATAATTGTGTTGTTGTTGTTGTTGTTGTTGTTGTTGTTGTTGTTCTTCTTCTTCTTCTTCTTCTTCTTCTTCTTCTTCTTCTTCTTCTTCTTCTTCTTCTTCTTCTTCTTCTTCTTCGTCTTCTTCTTCCTTTTCTTTCTAAATTACATAGTTATTTTCGAAGCCCACCCAACCGTGATAATGTAACCCGCTCTATTTAGAAACGATAAACTTCTTCTTCCTCCTCCTCTTCATCTTCTTCTTCTTCTTCTTCTTCTTCTTCTCCTCCCTCTCCTTCTCTAGAATACATATTTATATTCCAAGCAATGATTGGGTATCTCGCTCACGTTGGGAACCGAGAAAGATACAGCAGGAAGAGAGAGAGAGGAGGACGACACTACTCTCACGAAGTTGGTTCTGAGAGAAGGGGACTCCTTTATCTCTTCTCTCTATAGCACACAATACGGGTATTGTGCCTATATATACATCCCTTTTAGCTTGATGGCTTCCAGGTGCCCACTGGTGAAACCCAATCCATGTTAATGTACGTTTATCTTCTGGGTCTGTGCTTCTGTTAGTGTAGAGTAGTGCTGTTTGTGTTTCTTTTCTTCGAGAGTTCGTAAAGAGAGATTATTGTGTCTAAAAAAATGTTTTTGGGGGTGGGGGTGGGGGTGGGGGTTGGGATATCACTTTTCATTGTCATAAACGTTTTGAGTTTCGGTTTAAAAATTGAACTTATTTCTGAGCAGGTTGTTGCGCGCATTATCGTTCCAAAACCCAAAACTCTTGTCTAATTATACAAAAAACATACAAGAGCGTATTAAAATTAGCTACTACATTTTTTTAAAGAAAATATATGTTTCTTTGGCAGTAAATGTAACGCATATGGTGTAGGGTCAAGTTTAATTATTTCCGAAAAATAGGGTTAGAAACTTTCAGATGACATTTTGTAATATCCCTTGAAGGAACAGAAACCATGCCATATGCTAATTACACAGATAAAGTACTTACAAAAATGCTAGACCATCATTTCTTTCCAATCTATTTGCCAGCACGAGGAAATGTCATGATAATCAAAATGGCTTTCATTTCTCAAAAACGGACTTAAGGGATTACTATAATTGATATTATCAGCGTGTATTGTGCAAGTGGTATCTTTTCATATATAAAAAATTACAGTTATTATTATTATTATTATTATTATTATTATTATTATTAGTAGTAGTAGTAGTAGTAGTAGTAGTAGTAGTAGTAGTAGTAGTAGTAGTAGTAGTAGTAGTAGTAGTAGTAGTAGTAGTAATAGTATCGTTCTTCTCGCTGTTTTTGTTGTTGTTGTTGTTTCTTCTTCTTCTTCCTCTCTTCCTCCTCCTCCTTCTTTCTCCTCTTCCTCATTCTTCTTCTTCTTCTTCTTCTTCTTCTTCTTCTTCTTCTCCTCAACCTTTTATTCCTCGGCAGGTAAGGTAGTATAACGTTTCCCAGTAACCGTTCAATGTCATTGTAAGGAGGTGTTTGTGACCTTACATTTCCTTGGGCCAGCTTTGTGAGGGCAGTGCCCATCAGTGCTATACCTTCCCTCGTTGTACGGGGAGCCAGCTGACCACTCACATTCATGTGGGGTAGGTTTCGCTAATTGTGGCGCGAAGGCTTTGACTCTGTGCCCGGGCCGTTCGACGGCCCATCCAAGTTCTAACTAGACTGGTCGTTGCTTGACTTTTCAAAGCATGAGCCTTTGCTATAACCGCTTCGTCTCTGCGTGACCCATGTCATTAACGTAGTAAGTGCTGTTCGATGCCCTATCAATTATTTTCTTTCCATGTTTTAAGATATCTTTTTTTGTAATATAATTTTTCCTTGCCCTTCAGAATTGTGTTGCAGCATGAGAAAACCAGGCTAAAGTGTCAAAATATGAAATATTACTTATTTATTTATTAACAAAGTATTAAAAATAATCTTCAAAATGCAAGAAAACAAATTGTTTTATCTTTATTGGTTGATGTTTTATGATTTTTTTAAATATTTTATTTTCTCGGGGGCTAATTTCCAGAAATTGCCTTCAAAGTTTTAAATTGTAAAATGATCATTACTTCACAACCAGAATTTTCCCATGCATGTATTTGGTATCAAAACAATCAGGAAGATGGCAGCAATATGGCAGTGAGTTGAGATAAGATGAGAAAATTCACATTATACACCATCCACACAATGCTGAACATAAACAAATTAAAACAGTACGCACAATTTTATTCTGTACCCATCCATAATGCATAGTGTTTTTAAACATATTAGAAATAAAACAAGTGTTTAGCAAGTCTATAATAACTCAAACACATATATATCAAGAATCATTTTTTCTAAAATAAACCCTATCATAATGCCCCCTTCCTCCCCCTCTTAAATCCCTTGTCCGTCAAGTAATCTTTTGTTTAATTGCAAGCAGCTACATCAGCTCAGTTCAAATAGTCAAACAAAGATTACAAACCTAAAACAAAAGTTTCATTAGGTAGTTTTCAGTCCTAATAATCAAGCTTTAATAATTCCCCTATTCTCCACTCCCTTCCGCACGTCGAATAAATCTGTCACATCTCAGGTGTAAATCAAAATAACATGTAATTTTGCTCTATAAAGTTTAAATAAACACAAATATCAAAGCAAATACTAATTACTAGTAATTTGGTAAATAGTCCTCATGTTCATTTCCTAAAACAGACAAACCAACAATAATAAATACTGAGAACATAGTCAACGTGTCATGCTAGTAATATTGAATGCAGGCCAGACTACTTACCTTTTCAACCCTCCCCACCCCACCCCCACCCAACAAAATATACTACTGAAATATTTTCCACACTCCTACTGTAATTCTTTCACTGATATCGCCTTTTCAACCTTTACCTAAATCTATGCAAGTAGAATGACGGATTATTAAAGACACGCCTATAGCGAAGAGGCCTACGAAACATGAATCATTGAATGAAAACAAACGGTATCGATTAATAACGGGATCAAGCTTCTGCTCGTCAGAATCATAATCCTCATCACAGTTCCCACCGGCACCATCATAAAAATAGTCCGATAGCAGATCTTGGAGCTCTTCAGAAGCTAAACCGGGTCGATTCAAGGCCCTAGCTACTCTAGCAGACGACACATCTACTGACGCTGGAGACGAAGCCATCACTTCCGGTTTCCAAAAAGAATCGGTCACTTACTTTGACAAATTGTTTCTAACAAATGCAACATAAATATTGCAAGAAAACTCTTGAAATAGATGTAAGATGAGTTTATCTACATTAAAAAATTCACTTTGAACTAAAAATCGTCGAAAATCTATAGGAAACACTTCCGTTTTTCACGACCCGGCAAGAGACGCATTCGAACACAACTTGTGTCACAAGCAAGCTTCAGAACAAGGAATTTCATGAAAAATTCATAGGCCACACACTTTTATGTACCAAAAAGTAGTACCAATAGGAACTTTTCACTCCCCAGACGTTATATATCAATCCACATTGGGGATTTCCCTTCATAGTCGGACAAGAAAAGTTGGGGTATCGGAGGTCAATTAGTGCCATTGTTTTAGCAAGGTGTGATCAACACCCTTATCAAAATCAACAAAATAAACAATGTTTTAGTACTTTTTGAACAAAATCCGTTTGGGATATTAAAGAAAAGTCTTAAATAAAGACAAAGAGGCAACAATCTTAAAATTGATGGGGTAGCCTATTTTTAGTGTTCTACGGCTGTAGCAGCGAATCAATCCTGGCGTCTTTAGCCGGGTTTCGTCATGCGGCGACACAATTATGGGGATAATAACACAGCCAGTCTCTCTCTCTCTCTCTCTCTCTCTCTCTCTCTCTCTCTCTCTCTCGCTCTGTTAAATATATGAAATATTAGCTGTTGAGATGTGATTTTTCCTCTTTCCATATTATAAGATATCTGCTGAGGTTATATTTTCCTTATCCTCAGAATGCTACACTTGTTGTTGGGTTTTATCAGTAGTTGATTCAGCCCCAATGCTTGAATCCTGATAAGTGTAACTCGGATTCGTGTATCCACGCAACCTGTTCACTCAGCAACAAGGCAGGAGTCGTCGTATGAAGTTTTCCAACTTTATTCAGCGTACATCAACAACTGCATACAATCGCTCAATCGCTTTTTCCACTTTCTCTTTCTCCTTCAACTGAAACTGTGCGGTACATATATAGTCTCTCTATACTCGAGAGAACGTTCGAATGTTCGAGCCTGACGCAATTTTAACCAATCCGGATGAAGTTCGTTATCACTGTCTTACGTCATACAACGTAGAACCATCTCGCAGCTACTTCCAGATCTATCCACGCGCTTCGATCGATAGTAAACAAACAATTCTAGAGAATTCCCCAATAATATCGACCAACGAAAATTATCAACATTATACCAAGCTTCTTCTAACAACAACGCAAAATCAAATCGAAGGTAAATACAGTCTGTTATTGAATGCTTTGCAAAACAAAACGATCGGATCTATCGCGCGTTTCACACCTACTATCGTGCGCGTCGCAAACGTAACATAACACCCTACACAAGAAGAAATTTACTTAATTTCTTTCAACAACTTTGAGACGCAATGCACAAAGTCCTGAATTCAAACTTATTTTAGTCTGTCTGGATATTGTCAATGTTCTCAGTTCATCCACACAGAGTCAATGTTCTTTCATCCGCAAGGAAACGACGCCCTCGTCCTTTACGGTTGTCATCGGTCAAGGGTCAAAGACAATGATTTCGTGGGCTTTCCTGGAGTTAGTGCATCCTCTATTGCTCCCTTCCATCGAATGTCTGATGAAGTCGACGTTGTCAGTTCCCAGAATGCACTTGCAGGATTTCACGGTCAGATTGGCTTCTGTAAGGCGGTGAAACAGCTTCCTCAAGGTCATCAGATGCTCTTCCCAGGTGTGGGTGTGGACTAGCAGGCCGTCCCAGTAACACACGACGTTGTCCATCTCTTTAAGCATCTTCCTCATTCCTCTCTTCAGGGTAACTCCGCTGTCGACCATGCCAAAGGGCATCCTTAGGCACTCGTACGTCCCATCAGGATTTATAAAAGCAGTTTTTATTATGTCTTGTTGAGAGATAGCAATAATGGGCTCTGTGCGCCAAAGCTCATAGAGTTACTAAAGGAGGCCTTTTATTGCAATTTATGGCTGTTTTATGAGCTTTTTAAAAAGCGCTCCAAAGCACTCTGGGAATCCGCAATTTGCTAAATATAATACATATTCGTATATCTTGCGTCTTTGGTCTCCCCATCAACTCCAAAACTTAGCCAGTTATTTGTCAAAACTTATTTCAAAACTTAGAAATAAAACTTAGAAAAAATACCTTACTTAGAAAGTAGAAAACTTAGAAAACTTACTTAGAAAACTTAAAAAAATACCTTGCAACAAATTGGAAATTTTTACAAAAACCGGTGGTAGCACTTCCCCCTTGGACTCTCTCCCTAACTTGGTGGAGTGGGACGGACCCCTCGACCTTTTGCACGCATCTCCCACTCCACCAAGTGAGCCCAAGCGTTGTGGCATGTGTTGTCTGTCATCAAACCCCAAATGGGGAATCTCTACGAGACGAAATTAGAGAAACCCACGGAGGTGTATTGACTGAACTTTGGCTGCGAGTGGACAGTTGGATTAAGTAGGAGGCTCCAAGGACACTGCGAGCATCCTCCAGTCTTACCCAATGTCATGCAACCATTCGTTCTTGCGTTCAATATCTGTTTACTTGTTGCCTGAGGCTTGACAATTGGATTAAGTAGGAAGGGATCGAGAGTTAGCGTGCACCTTCCAGTCTTATCCATTGTCATGGCAATTTTTAACATGTATCCAAGCCACTTGCCACTTTGTACACTGTGTCTATTATTGCAATAGGACAGACATTTGGCCTTAATGCCTTAGCAAATTCAACACATGCCACAGAAGTGACTAACCACACCGAAAATCTATACTTCCTTTTTTCTTTATATCCCCATCCAGATCGCTCATAAAAGAAGATTGGGCTTGGGAAATTACATACAACAAACCAGCATTAATATTCTATATTCTAAATGTACAATTCTAAATAATACACCATTAAGTGCAGCAATCTTTATTACATATTGTTCATATTAATTTTTAAAAGTGTAACAAATAGATATATAAATAAAAATTTATATTAAAGCATGTGTTTCCCATTTACTAGCTGTAAGTTAAACCAAGGGAAATAATTTGTGTGTATTTTAAACATGCATTAAGCATGTGATCCAGTTGAAAAACAGAATCGGAAATTCCCCTTTACTAGACCAGAGGAAATAATTTGTGTACAGGAATATTTGTGTGCTTTCTCTGTGTGAATGTAAAATCCTTAGTAAGTTTTTTGCCTTTGCTTAGATATATAAAAAAAATTTATATTAAGCATGTGATCCAGTTGAAAACAGCAAATAGAAATTTATATTAATCATGTGATCCAGTTAAAAACAGAACCTGGAATTCCCTTTGCTAGGGGCAGTGTGAAATAATCAATATTCTTGGCCTAAGCCCAGTTTATTCAATCGGGAATTCCCGCAAACATTAATGTTACAACCTTATACAGATTCAAATGTAGAGTTTAAGACAACAACTGAAACAGCAAATAGAAATTTATATTAAGCATGTGATCCAATTAAAACAGAACCTGGAATTCCCTTTGCTAGAGGCAGTGTGAAATAATCAATATTCTTGGCCTAAGCCCAGTTTATTCAATCGGGAATTCCCGCAAACATTAATGTTACAACCTTATTCCATTAACGCTATTTACTTCTTATCCATTCAGTTTTTTTAAATAATTATTTTTAATTTAAAGTTTTGCGTCAGTATAAAAATGACGGACACAAAAAGTCTTTCGCAATCTCCTTTGTTTAAAGACATCTTTCAAACAATACAACTTCAAATTCTTGACAGTCAAAATGTTATTAAATCTGTTTATAATAATTACGAATTTGTACTTAACAATTTTACTTTCAAATCCCCTGTTAAAATTCGCATTCACGCTCAAATAACTTTTATTAAACCCGGCAGTATTGATGAAACGATGACTGTGTGGATTTCTTCAAGTCAAATTGAAGTGTTAAAATCTTCAGACCTAGACAATGCTTATAACAACATCTTAATCAATCAGTTACAAGACAGTATTGAGCGTGCAACTTTGAAAGGGTCCGGGTGGGCCGAAGGAACTCTAGAATCATTAGAACTGAACATTACAAAGTATAATCCAATCAAAGGGAAATCTTATATCCCTCTTCCCAAAGAAATTCTTGACAAAAAGGCTGTATTGAATATTAAGAACACCGACGACAAATGTTTTGTGTGGTGTGTTTTGGCTAAATTATATCCTATTCAGTCGAAACAACATCCTGAAAGGGTGGCGCTATACAAAGATAAAGTAACGAACTTAAATCTTAAAGACATTAATTTCCCTGTTAGCCTTGACGCCATTGACAAATTTGAATCACAAAACTCTCCTATAACAGTCAATGTATATGTTTGGGACCCTGAATCAAAACTTATGCCTTTACGAATTTCTCCTAATGCCCCATCGTTTTCAGACCTCAATCACCACGTTGATCTTTTACTAATAACCGACCCGCAAGATCCTAGCATGCAACATTATACTCTGATACGAAACATATCTAGATTATTAGGACACACTTCAAAACATCATGGCAAACAATATTTGTGCAGACGCTGTTTAACTAGAGTCTCTAATCTCCAAGTGGCTGACAAGCACAGTAAAATTTGCAAAAGTATGACAGACATCCAAACCCGTCTTGTGTTACCAAAGCCGGGTTCTCAAGTATATTTTAAAAACATCAACAAACAATTCAAGCAGCCTTATATAGTTTATGCCGACTTCGAATCATTGATTTTAAAATACCAAGGTCCACAAGGATTTAGTAGGCCTAACTCATTCCTCACACACCTTCACGAAGTCTGCAGTTTCGGGTATGTAGTTGTTAGAGCCGACGGACAACATACAGAGCCGGTAATTTACAGAGGGCCAGACGCAGCTAGGAAGTTCTTAGATGAGATGAACAAAATATACAAATTGTGTTTATTGCAGCTAGATAATCCGGTGCCCATGATATTTACTGAATCTGACTCCCATAATTTTAAAGCAGCTACACATTGCCACATTTGTAATAAAGAGTTTGACCCGAAGGACACGAAGGACGCAAAGACCCAAAGGGTGAGAGATCATTGTCACATAACAGGGGCATTTAGAGGTGCAGCTCATCAGAAATGCAACTTGGAATATGGAATCAAACATTTCTCTCTCCCTATTTTCATTCACAATCTTCGAAATTACGACTCCCATTTAATCATGCAGGCAGTGACGAAAGCATACAAAGTGTCATGTATTGCCGAGACAGAAGAAAAATATAAAACTTTCACTCTGAATAAATTAAAGTTTTATGACAGCTTTCAACATTTGTCTTCCAGTTTAGAAACACTAGCTAAGAACTTACCCAGCTATCCTATCACTAGCAAATATTTTCCAGACGTTACACTTATTCGGAAAGGCGTGTATCCTTATGAATACATGGATTCTTGGGAAGTGTTTGAAGAACTAGAATTGCCACCTAAAGAGAACTTCTATTCTTCACTCAATAAAAGTTTCATAAGTGATATCGATTACCAACATGCCCAGAATGTCTGGAATGCACTCGGATGTAAAAACCTTGGTGACTACCACGACATATATTTGAAAGCCGACGTCTGTTTGTTGGCTGATGTGTTTGAAAAATACAGAGAAACGAGTTTACATCATTACTCCCTCGACCCTTCTCATTATATTTCTTCGCCAGGAATGAGTTGGGATGCTTTCTTAAAACTTAGTGGTTCTAAAATCGATCTCATAACTGACCAGGTAATGATGACAATGATTGAGTCAGGCATTCGTGGAGGAATAAGCGTGGCAGCTCATAATTATTGCAAAGCCAACAACAAATACCTGAAGCACTATGACCCCTCGCAGAAATCTAATTATATAATGTACTTTGACGCCAACAATTTATACGGCTGGGCAATGAGTGAGCTTTTACCGGTTTCAGATTTTAAATTACTTGTTAATCCAAACCCCACAAACTTTACTTGGTTAAACAGTATTTTAAATCACCCTAAAGATCATACTATAGGGTTTATTGTCGAAGTTGACCTAGAGTATCCCAATGCTTTACACGACCTGCATAATGATTACCCATTAGCACCAGAAAGATTGCATGGTACGGACAAGCAACTTAAACTTATTCCCAACCTCTATAATAAATCTAATTACGTCTGCCACTACAGAAACCTGCAGTTCTACATCAGACACGGCATGAAGTGCACAGCGATTCACAAGCTTTTATTCTTTAAACAAACGAATGTCTTGGCCGGGTACATCAATAAAAACACAGAGCTTAGAAAACAAGCGCAATCTACATTTGAAAAAGATTTCTTTAAGCTGCTGAATAACAGCTGTTTTGGTAAAACTATGGAGAACCCATACAAGCGAAAAGATGTCAGGCTAATTACATCACCCAATCAAGCAATTAAATTAACATCTAAACCTCAATACCTTGGTTACAAAGAGTTTCATGACTCCCTGTATGCTTTACCATGAAAACCACGCAAGTTAATCTAGACAAACAGTGTTTATGGGGATGACTATTCTCGACCTTTCTAAATTATATGTTCGAATTTTACTACGATTACTTTAAACCTAAATACCGGAGGCCAGAGTTTTATACACAGACACAGACCTATACAAGACATCCCTTCTGAAGACATTTATAAAGACTTAGAATAACTACAACTTTATACTAGTACTACCTGAATCTACTTTTACAGCAAAAAACCAAAAGAAAATGGTATGACTAAAGATAAAGACTTATTGACATACGCAGGATGCATTATAAGCTTTACTTTTTAACAAACAATCACGTCTTCCCTAAATCAATACACTAGAAAAAACATGGGGCTTTAGCTGTTTGAAGCTGTTTTGGTATGTAGCTTTACCGGACATTTGTCTCACATTTAAATTAGAAATTTGGGATTATTTCCTTTTTAATTTTTTTTTTTTGGGTTATTTGGTTTTTATTTTTGTTTATTGTTTATTTTTTTTTTTTTGTTTTTTTTGGGGGCTGTTTTCCTTTACACCTTCTATACTTACTAGCTAATTAAAAAAAAGAAATTAGGTTTTTATGGATTATTATTTTTGACTTATGTTTTTAATTTTTTTATTTTTTAACATACAACACAAACAAAATCCCCAAAACTATAAAAAAAAAAAAAAAAAGAACTAAAAAAAAAAAAAAAAAAAACTATAGTGTACTGCTGTGACGACCCATAACATTATGGCTATTTTAAGAAAAACGAAAGTTTTTAAATAAAAGAACTAAGCAGGCCTGGTAGTTCATAGGCACTAAAATTACAGGTAGAAGAAACATAGAACGTATGAAGAAGAAAAAAGAAAAAAACTGAATAATTAAAAGACAAAAAAAAAAAAAAAAGAAAAAAATTAAGAAGAAAAACGCTTTGAGAGATAAAAAAAATGCTAAAAGAAAACAAGGATAAGAAAATAAAGGAGGAAATAAAAATTATACCAAATACTGCGATCCTCACTAGTTCCGACTTTACATATTAGGACCAAATAATTAACAGATATAATTTCATACTTTTGATGTGTCCACTTTCTTTTCTTCCGCCAAACGTTTAATGAAAAAAGCATATAAGCTGCTGTGAGTCTTTCTCTTCTTTAGGCCAATAATTTTTTAAAGGTAAAGCTAGACTGAATAGTTCTTCGCTAGGACTAACCTATATATTTTCACCTGTTCTGCTTGTTCTGTATTTATTCTGGAGCCAATTACAAATTTTTGCTTTATGAGTTTTCAGTCCCAGTAGTCTTTTTCTATTTGCTTTTATTTAAACATCTTAATTTTTCAGACTTATTTACTATTTTTTTTGTAGGCTTCTTCTTTTATATTTTCAAATCTCGCTTAGATTTTTCTGTAATGTGATTTTATTTATTCTAAAATTTGTTCGGTATTTTCTCTGCTATAGTTTAGCCATCTACTTAAAATTAGTCGTTTTTTTCTAGTTTTTTTTAATACTTAGTTTATTTTTTTAAATTCCGTAATAAGATAACCTGGCAGCCCTAATCCAATACTAATGTAAATAGCTTCTGGCTTCAGCAGCTGCAGCTTTATTAATAGACATTTAGACCAGTCACGTATTTTTTGTGCTATAAGCGCCGGAATATTTCGTCTGCATCTAGAGTACTTTGGATATATTCAATTTGAGTCCCTTTTTTTCTTATTTCTTCCAACCTGAACGTTTGAACATTACTTTAAGTCTAACGTTGGAGCACTGGGTTGTCATTGGTTGTTCATCCACTACTGCTTCTACTATAGCAGGATACAATTTTGTCGTCATATTTTTAGTGTGAAAAAAAAAGGGTTAACAATAATTAACTTGATTTTAGTTTATTAGCAAAATATTCTATTTGACTATCAGAAAATATCTGATCGCTGAAATAAAATGCTAACAGATCTACGTTGTCTAGGCTAATTTGCGCTATTCTGTCAATAGGATTTGGAACAGGGACAAAAGTTATCTTGGGTGATGAAGTAAATACGGAAAACTGATTTTCATTTTCTCTTTTTTTTCATAAATACTGTAACTCGTCTGGGATCCTCATCTAAATCAGCCCAACTTAGAGACACTTGCGGAATTACATTAAAATTTCTCTGCGTAGGCCTGTGAGCAATTATGTCCAGTACTATCATAGCTGCACTACCTAGCTGTAAAGGAGGCTGCAGAATAACTCTAACATTTTTTCCTGCGGTTTCACGCTTATGTAAAACATAGCTGCTTTTTTTGTAGGCTTTGACTTCTATGGTTTCCCGATTGTTTTCATCCGGCACTAGACTAACTAACATAGGCCCGGCGTTAATAATTTTCTTAAATTTATTGTCTGGTCCCATAAAAGTGTAAGGGCTTTCGCACTTGAATTTAATAAGCCAATCTAATTCTGTGTCTATAGGTGTTAAAGACCAGGTATTTTCTCGTTTAGTAATAGCATACTTAAAATCGGGATCTACTTTACCGGCATTAAAATCCTTTAGCTGATCGATAGATGGTTTTTCTGGCGGTACTGACGGCGGCACTGACGGCACTTCAGGCACTGCCGGCACTAGCGCTCGTTTATAATATCCATTTTGTGTAAATTCGAAACCGTAAATAGACCCAACAATAGCATTCGCATCAAAGTCAATTGTGTCTGCTAAGTCTTTCAGTTCAATGGTAGGACAGGTTACTGGAATTTGAGGGCCGATTGACATTGTATTTTAAAATTAAACTTTATTTTATCTCAAGAATAATTGTAAGATCTTCAAAGTCTACAATTTCGTTGTTTTGGTTAGTTATTTTGAAGCATAAACTAGTATGATAATCCTGACTTAAGTGGCGTTTTTGAGGTAGAAATTTTAATGAAACAGGATCGCAGTAAGATTCTCTCTGAGTTGAGATTATCCTTAGCAATGTACTAGGAGTTCCGTTTACTAAGTTTTCCGATGTCTTCAGTTGATGAAGGTACACAAACAATCTATTATTAATTAACAAATTCATAGGGTTTGATCCAATAAATCTTATAGAACTGCCGACAGTGCTGGAGCTGTCAGATAAAGATAATTCATTACCACGGAAACCTAATATTTCTGCCAGCTTTGGCGCAAGTGTAACGCTGGTAATGTCTTTATGCAGGGTTTTATGGAAAGTTAAAGTTACTATCAAGTTTGCAGGGTTCATTTTTGCTTCAATCGAATGAGGTTTAAACAATTCTTCAGTAAGTCTGCAGAAGTCATAATAGCCAGCATGAATAAAGTGCCTTTTTTTATTAATCATTATCCAGTTGTTGTTTAGTTCATGACTAATATTTAACCATTTAACCGTGTAGAATATTTCGTGAAGGATTACGTTAAGGTCCCTGTTTTTGTTGTCAATAGGATGCTGAAGTTCAATGGGCACACCTGATTTTACAGATTCGAAAGTTACAAACATATTTTTTTAATATAATAAAAATGTACGCGCCTTATAAATATAACAAAGCTGCAAAGTATACTACAGGGCCTTATTATTACGAAAAAGCAGTCGACCTAACCAAGCTGACAATAGCTGTGGCAGCCAACGTCCATTTCGAAACTATCCCCCATAATATTTTTGATCATTACCTCAACCCAGACATTACGAGCGACTTTTTAGCTAACCAATGGCTAAACAACGGGGGTATGCAGTTCTTTCAGAATCAAATTAATTTTGCCGTGTCATGCGCTACAACTGGTTGCGGAGTTTCTTACGTTCATCACCTTAATCACCCAGATCCCATGTTGAAGTCTATTTATCTGTTCCATTTGTATTATCAAGTGAGGCGGGTGTTGTCTGAACTTCAGGCTCCGTTACCTACTGACAAAAACTTTAATCCCTTTAACAATGGCTTTGACAAGAAAGCGTATCAAAGGTTGTGCAATGAATTCGGAATTGATACTAAAACAGACTTCAGACAAAAACTAGACCTCAATCACGGGATGGGAACTTTATTTAGATACGCTGTAGGTAATTTATACACGGGGCCTTACGTACCTGGATTTACATCATTTAACCACAACAGCCAGGTTCCTTTACTGTATATCAGACAAAAACAAAGTACAGCATACAGCACTTTTATATTGGACACATCAAACGGATTTACTCAAAGTGGGGTGGAAAGGCTGAATGAATCTATTCGTACGTATGCGTGGTGCATTTTGGGGTCTCAAGCAGAAACACGAAGTAATATCATTGGGGAAGGAACTAGCTTCGATGCACAAAAGCAGTTTCTAGCCAACATTGAAGATTCTATTAATTCGGCAGTAGATTTGCCCGCAAGTATTAAAAGATATCAGGACACTTTAAAGTATGCTAGATCGAAAGTAGATTACGTAATAGGTTTAGGACTGTATATGTTGCCTTCAGACCTTCAGCTTAGGATAGGAACTATATCAAACTACAACAACAATATAGTGATTGCCGACCCTCAATTTCATATAGGCTACAATCCTACAATAAATACAGTGAATACAGTGAATGCAGTAAATACAGTATTTACTGCTAGGCCTAATAATGAACCTTTAAGTTCGCCACCACTTCCAAGCCTACCAAGCCTACCAAGCTTGCCGGAACTGCAAATGCCGGTAATTGATCATGGGGTTTCACGTCTAGCGCTTACAGGGGGTTTATTGTTTGCTGGGTTAATTGGGATTTACTATTTTAAGTAACCAGAGTAATATTATTATAAACAAAGACCACAGATGTTCAGACGCCCAGACAACAACTTTAGAAGCAGTATTAAATATCCATGAAAATACAGAACCTAATATTCCTGGAAGTGCGTCTACAAGTTTGTCACCTAAGCGTTTCAATAAGTTAGCTATGCTTTGTAACGTCTTTTTAATCCAGTCTTTAACCGGACTACCGCCAGGTCCACCAGGTACGCCAGGTCCACCGGCACTGATGCCTACGGTTCTAGTCAGTGCTAAGACTAGTGTGCTTATTGTCATCCCAACAGCTGTAAGAATGCTAAATATTGTAACACCTTGCTCTCTGAACAGTGTTTGAATTCTTTCTGCAAGTGTAGTGTCTTCGTGTAAAATTTTATGCACCGTTTCTTTTATTCTGGCGAAATTAGTTATTAATTTTTCTCTGTTTATGGATAAGGCTTCTAGCCTTGCAGCGCGTTCTGTGTAAAGGTCTGCGAGCCTTTTTTTAATCAACTGTTTTACCTCAATGCTTAAGTTTGCGTCATCAGCTTCTGCTAGTTTATTTTTTTGTTTTTCTATATGTTTGTCGAGCTCGCCGAGCTTGGCCAAATTCATCATTGTCTCCCCTCTCACAGATTGTAAAGCTTTATCTAAGCCTTGAAGTTCACGCAGTGGCAATAATGGCGTGTCATTGATAGTTTCCATAACCTGATCAATATTGGTGTCCTCATTTGTTTGCAAGGTTGTTAACTCTTTATTTACTTCTAATGCAGAACTAGTTAAGTTAGTTAAGTCTTGTAGTTCTATTTCTGAACTTAACGATGCATCTATTCGTTGAAGTGAAGCTACTGCTTGGCGATGCAACGCTGGCACTCTATTATCGGAAAGCCCCAATGATCGTATTACAGTCACTGGGAGTTTAGTTTTCAAAGTAGACCACGCATAAAATTTATCAGGATTCTTTAACATAGTTAACTGTACTCTCACTTTTTTACCGGATACACTAGTGTTTATAAACAAGTGATTATTTTTGTCTAGTTCGAAGTCGCTGGGACTAACATAATCAGGTAACTCGCGCCCGATGTAATTGTAAAATTTATTGATTTTTCTGGCTTTTTGGGTTTCAGTTACTTGACGTAATTCTTCTCCTATACTTAGCCTTGTTTGGCTCATGTCGTCTCCTACCATAGAAAGAAGTCTGCTGGTTGTGTCAACGTTGAGGTCTTCATTAGGCTCATTTGGTTTAAACACTTCATCAAGAGCTTCACCACCTGTTGCCATTTTTAAATATAATTTTTTTTATCGCATTAAAAATGCAAAGCTACGGAAACTTGTTAGACCCTACACGTCGATTGAGGACGCCTTTAGGCATCAAAGGTGAGAAAAGCACAATAATTATTACAAACAATCCAAGCAGCATAGAGCCTAATCAGCTACTAACCATAAGATTTCCAAATTTAGGTCCTGATGATGTAATAGTTCCGGGCAGTCCTAAATTGGGATTTAAAATTAGTCTGAATTCTGACGACGATCCTAACAGAACCATAGTCAACAATCTAGGTAGAGCTATAATTAAAAGAATGGTTATTAAACTTGATGGGCGAGAAATCCAAAGTATCGATGACGCCGGTGTTTTGTTTTGTTACACAGATCTGTGGCTGAGTAAATATGAAAGGGAAGATTTAGTTGGTCAGGGGATTCAAGCCGCCAATGTGGCAAAACTTCGAATCAAAGCTGGCGATGCTGTCGTTTCTAACAAAGGTGAAAATGCATTAGCTGCTGTATACAAAAACAGGTTTTATTTTCCACTCGATTTTGAACTGCTACACAGTCATCTGCCATTTCATCAAGGTTCATTTAACGATAGGCTGTCTTACGAAATTATTTTCAATGATTATTCTCAAGTAGTAATTAGCTCTGACAATGATGCTAGGTATACAATTACAGACATCACGCTTGAATATGAAGTGGTCACTCACGCTGAACTCAGTAGGATGATCAGGGGCCAATATGACAAACTAGCAATTTATTATGATAGGATCGTTCGCTACAGACAATTTAATAAAGATTTATTAGATGCACTCTGGACCATCAACATAAATTCACCTGCTCGAAGTTTTAAAGGTGTACTGTTGTTGTTTGTGAAAGAATCTAATTACAATCGTGACAGCGAGAATTTTATCAACCCTAATATTTCAAAAGCGTCTGTTGTGATTGAAGGTAAACCTAATCAATTATTCGCTAATGGAATGATGGGGTTTCAACAGTTTGATGAGATTAGGAAAATCTTGGGTGGAGGTAGATTGCGGACTGACACTGTGGATTTGATTTCTAAGGATCTTCATTTGCATGACACACGACTGCAAGATTATCTGGTGAATAAATTTGCGTTGTGGTTAGACTTTCGAACCATACCCACCAACGAACTTCATGGATCTGGAAGAAGAATTGAAAACGGAACAGATGGTATAACAATTGAATTGCATAGGGAAGCAAGTGCTAGGTCAGAATCAGTTACAGTATACATGTATATAATTATGGATGCTCAGCTAAACATTGAAAATGGAAGATTAAAAGATTTAGTATATTAAAAAATGACCTCTTTGTTACCTCGTGATCCTCATTGCGGAATGATCGTTGGCATGACGTCATGCGGAAAGACCGTCTTTGTTCTGGATTTGTTAGAAAAATATTACGCAGGCCACTTTGATTATATAGTAATTTTTTGCCCAACTATTCAATATAATAAACCTACTTAGATCGTAAGTATGTCTGGACAGATGAAAATATCTTTGTTGTAAATACCAATGGCAAGCTCAATGAGTATTTAACGTATTTTTATAACCTGTTTGAGAATGAGGGTAATACGTTATTCTTAATCGATGATTGCAGTGCAGAAAAAGATATTGTATTAAAACGGAACATATTGAGCAAGCTGGCTTTCAGTGGACGCCATGTGAAAATTAGTGTCTGGTTAATCACGCAGAAATTTAATTCAATATTAAAGGATTTTAGAGAACAAGTAAAATTCGTGTGCCTGTTTTATTGCAAAGATCGAGACAGCTTTGATAACTGTTTAAAAGAAAATGACGTAATTGAATCAAAAGAGGAAAGAACTAAATTAAAAGAACAGCTAAAAAAAGGCAAGCACTTAAAATTATTATTAAAAACTGACCAACCAACTGGCTATACAATACTTATGTAAGTAAGTAAGTTCTTTTATAATTTAATTATTGTAAGTTATAAGTTTTTTTAAAAGTCGACTTAATTAAGTTAGATGTAAGTAAGTAAGTTCTTTTATAATTTAATTATTGTAAGTTATAAGTTTTTTTAAAAGTCGACTTAATTAAGTTAGATGTAAGTCACTAAGTCAAAAAAAAAGGTTGAAGGTAAGTAATAGTGGTGATGATTATAGTTCATTTATCTTAATGGCACTGTGTCTGGCGGAACAATCTGAAGTTCTTCTTTTACAAAATTTCTTTGTGGTGTTCTACGATCACTTCTTGGTCTTAAATAATATACGGGCGGATCAGTAGATAATGCTCTGTCAACTTCATAAACGCTTAATGACCAAATTGGGTCGGTAGCTCGTCTTCTAGTGTCATTAGCAACTTCTCCAGGCTGATAAAGGTATCTAACAGTTTTGTTCATCAAAGTTAGATCCGGCTGACCAGGCTTTGAAACGGTAACAACAATCTGTTTCTTTTTAATAGCCTCAACTGGTTTTAATCCTGTAACTCTGGTTGGTTCTGAATTCATTTCCCGTAAAACTCGAGGCAGCCTAACAACCCATTCTGTATTCGGGGTTTCAGTAAACAACTCCTTTGAATACTGATAAGTGAATAATCTTTCTGCCAGTTGCCGATTAAAGTTTTCTACAATACCCTGTGATCTGTGCAATCCAACAACTCCTCTTCTAACAGTTACATTATGTTTTAACAAAAGCTGGTTAACAGCTCCTTTGAATTCAGACCCTTCATCGCATTGAATAAGTCTAGGGAACCTTAGAGGCCCTCTTGAATAAATCGCATTTAAGGCTTGAGCGACCTCAGCTGAATTTTTTGTCCTAAGAGCATGCGCGTCTTTAAACCTGGTAGCTATATCAATAACAGTAAGGGCATACCTGTATTTCTTTCTATATATTTTGTCATGGGGAAGATATAACAAATCTATTTGATGCGTGTCATTTGGTCTGGAGTTTTCAAATTTTGGTCTTATTATTTTCTTCGGGGGTGGAAGATAGATTTGCCATACAGCTTGCTTCGATAACCATTGTTTAACTACGTTTGCTGACAAGCCAGTCTTTTCTACTAGTTTATTAACTGCCATCATCCCTTTCCAATATCCGGATTGAGAATAATATAATCTAGACAAACGTGAAGTCATATTTTATTTAGATTTATATTTTTGTTTAACGAGGTAATAAACTACTGTTATTCCAAACACAATTAAAATTAATTCTCCGGTCTCTGACATTGTAGGTGCAATGTTAGGTGTGTAGTAATCGGATAACACTGGTTGCTTTAATGAAGGTAGTGTTGTGCCAGTGAATAAATAATATTGGTGCAAAGCTTCATCAACGTCTTCGAATGTTTTATCAGCATGACCTTCTTCTTTCAATCTTGTATTAACAAAAGCAAGCTGCATTAGTCTGTTTTTCTCGTATTCGGCCTGATCTTGTTGTAATTTTTCCATTGCTAAGTTATGCCGTTTTGATTCTTCTTTACTGTCCAGTTTTGAAAACAAATAATTTGATCCTGAAAAGGCTAAGGCATTTACAGCAGCAGAACCAAGCACCATTGCAGCACCAGCCATTTTTTAATTTAGTTTTTTATTTTATTTGTATTTAAAATGAATTGTGATGACTTGTTAATGCAAGAAGCTATTAATGTCACAGGTACTGGTGTTGACAACGAGAAAAAAGACAGGCTGGTTGCATTAGTAGCTTCCGGAAAGTCAAAGTATTATCTCGGTGTTGACTTAACACCTGAACAAGTGCAAAGACTGAGGCCTGAAGACATCATTATGTTACATAATAAATATGATAAAGTCCTCGGTGCTTTAATTGTTAAAAGTCTTGGGCGTTCGATTGTAAAGTTATATACCAAAGCTGTGTCGACCTTTGTTACTTTAGATTGTGAAAATGATTTATTTGATGATTTGATTAAAGATCCAGTTATTGTTAATGGGATTAGTGAGGCATCAAGAAATTTGTATTATAAATTTGGAAGCTTGTTGACCCCATTTTCAGCCGGGCTAATTACTTTTCAACACATAAATTTCTCTGCTATTAAAAATGGACTCTTCCAATCCAGAGATGGAGAAGGAGACGGAGGTGAAGAATTCGGAGAATCAACAGAACCCAGTGACAGTCACTAAACAAAAGAGCCCAGGAAGAATTGCAGCTGGAAAGAAGTTAGCAGAATTTAACAAGTTACATAGATGGAACAGACAAACAAAAGCAAACATATTAACAAAAAAGGAATCACCAAAAGAAGAAACAATAACGCAACAAACATTAACAACAAACAAAGAAGAACCAATACAACCAGTACAATCTTCAAATAACATATATTATTTATGTATAGCCGGTGTAGTGGGTGCAAGTGGGTACATAATTTATAAATACCGCCAAGGAAAAAATAAACAGAAACCCCCAAAACCACTTGTAGAAAAAGAAATTGAATCATCTCCATCATTGAAGCCATCATTGAAGCCATCATTAGATGTGTTTTCAATGCAGTAATAATTTATTATTATTTTTTTATTATATATAAAAAATGAGTGTACCATATGAACAAACAATTGTTAATCTTGGATACCATAGTGTTGTCTTAGTGGGCTTAAATACAGCTTATGCTATGATTGCAAAATCTCTTTTAAAAATGAAACCTATTGAATTGGGGAAAATGGATCTTTCAGATGCTGGTAAACTGGTTGGTATCTTTTCATTATCGTTATTTACTCGGGACTATCTTGTTAAACAAAAGATCATTCCAGCAGATATTAATGTGTAATGTTATACAACCATAATGTAGAAGGGTTGTAATTTTTTTTTTGTTTTAACCAAAGACGCAAGATATACGAATATGTATTATATTTAACAAATTGCGGATTCTCAGAGTGTTTTGGAGCGCTTTTTAAAAAGCTCATAAAACAGCCATAAATTGCAATAAAAGGCCTCCTTTGACCTTTGATCAGATGAGCCCAGCCTATCTCCTTGTTGACCGACGGAACCCACGAGACATACTCACAATCCGGAGATAAACTCATTGCATTGAACCCTGGTCTGCACCTTTGTCGAGATCATTTTACTCAGATAACAATATCGACGAAGTTGTCTTTCCTGATCTTCTTTTATATTCTGTCGAGTGATGCACTTGTTGCCGTCTTCTTCAATCGATGTTTCCTTCACGGGCGTTTGGGGGCTGATTAGTAAATGCACATATATGCAGAATCTATGGCTTTTTTATTAAACAAAAATAAAATAAAGAAAATGCGGTCATACACATTGAAAATGTTAAAAATGTGTAATACATTAAAAAACATTTAGTAGTATGGGGCATTTTCTTGAATTCTGCATTTTGAAGATTAAGACCATTAATTTCCTGAGGATAGGTAAAGAATTGACTTTCGTTCTATACGGGCATCGTCAAACATTATATGGACAAAAAAGAAAAGTATTCAGAGTTTCGGAGGGATATGTGATATTAAAGTCTTATCAAAGGGTGACATACAGATTGTAGTTAGTGTGTGTTGTAAAAAGCGGTTAGTTTGTGGGTAATTTGTTTTTGTTGATAGGATAAATAAAAATTTGATATGTTACATTGTTAGGTAACATCGTCAAACAAAGGACAAAAAAGAAGGAAGTGTTCAGACGTTTCGGCCGGGTGTCCGCAACGGCAAACCGGGTCGTCTATCAAATGGTGACATACATATCGTAGTTAAGGTTGCTTAAACCCAGCCGAAGTTTGCAATGGATAATTTGTTGTTGTCGTGCACCATGATAATAAAACTTGATTTGATTTGATCTGTTGCATCCTAGGTAAACGCACGGGACTGAAACTACACACGCGTAGGTTGGCGCCATATGGGAAACATGCGTATTTCTTTTATTGAAACCAATTGAACCGTCTTTTCAGTGTTTCAGCCAGTCTTTGAATCTAATTTCTGTATTTACCAGAAATCTCAAGAGACTATCACTGACGAGTTTGCCGCAATCCAAATAGTGGGACTTAACGTTTCTGATTAACCTTATCATTAAAGGGTCAAAACCAGAAGTGTTAATTTGACTGCAACGTGTTTTCCTCAAGGGTCTGTACATTTAAATAACGGGGAAACAACACACACACGTATTATTCTGTGATTAGGTCAGTTACGGCAGTCCTTTTGAATGGGTTATTCAGTATGGTTTCCTTGTAAATATTATCCTGTTTAAAACAACAAAAACGCCGTTTTTCAAGAGTCTGGTGTGAGTGTTCTATGGTGCTATCAAAGCAATAGAAATTCTAGTTTCAGTTACCGTAGGCAAAGGTTCCTGCGTAAATTCCAACATTTGTAGACCCCCGTTGGGGTGCCGGGGGTTTCAGTATAAATAGTATCCCCACTTTCTGGAAATTTAGTGCTTTAAATTCCCACTGTCGCTGTCTTCCTCATTTACTCTTTCCCATTCCTGCTCTGTCCTATCACTCTGCTATTCTATCTTCTTCTTCGCTAGATCAATGACCTACCTTTTTTCTTGAAAACTCTTCCTGGACAAGACTCCTTGTTTGTGTATGAGGTCTGTTGGATCAGCTTGGGAGTGTTGGACGCTTTCTGCCGGGTGGTCACTAGGGCTTCCTATGATGTAATTATTTAGCAATATAGGCAATTTATATGTATATGTTTTGTTGATGATTTATAATGATGTTTGTATTCTATTTTGTTTTTGTAACCGGGGGTTCGAGTAGTTGGGGTAAAGCCTCAGCCGTCCCCTGAGTGGGATGTCTTTATTGTAATGTGACTGGCCGGTGGAGGGCATTCAATTTTTCCCACTGGGTTGTTTCAGCAGATCTTTTATGCGGATCGGGGGTTGTCCGGTCCTGATTTGGCTCGGAAGAGTCCGCTGGACCTAAAGCAACAATCAATCAATCAATCAATCAATCAACATTTGTAGAAGTCGACACTCAGAAGCGGAACCCGAAATTTACGCAAGTAAGAGGGAGAAAGGAGAAGAAGATGATGTAACAAACGAAGACGCTGTTTTAAATAACGAAAGTGATTCATCACGGCGATGTTGGTCATGCCGAAAACTAACAATTATACAACGACAACGATAATTATAATTAATTTAATACTCTTTGCCTGCCAATCGACGATATATCGTCGATCTGAGCCTCCATGTTTGTGCCAATCGACGATATATCGTCGATTTCAGTATTCCGTTTCGTTCCGTTTTTTTTGCGCAGTCCAATCCAAGTTTTATTTTA
>CM072513.1:8992740-9017740 GCA_036898135.1 Oncomelania hupensis | reverse complement strand
CTGTAAAGTAGTTTTCAAAATTTCCACGTTTATCGACATGATCATTGGACGGATGTAGAATGTAGGAGTGACGTATGGTCAAGACATATAGGACAGTAGGCCTATTCAAGGGAACTCACTCCTGTTTTGTTCCAATTGCAGAAAGCACCATGACTAGTACACTGAAACAACCCGTTACTACCGACAGAAGCACAAGTATATCAACTAACAAGTTAGTATCTCTCTTCTATGTCTCTATCGACGTGCGAGTACAACCGGTTGCTTCCCTTTACATGCTTTGAGCTCCATAGAGCGTCGTCGGCCTGAAATAACTTTTTAGAAACTTCAAAACCTAGGGGAATTATGGGTAGAGAAATCCTTTTCTGAAATGACGTCGGCTAAATCCTTCTTTAGTTTCTTTGCTCGAGCAAAGGCAACCTCATAGGTATGGAGCACTTCGTCCATTATAACTCCATCGCTGATAATACTGCTGACAAGTTTCTGCCTTTGTTCACTACCAGAAATATGCAGTTCCTCTCCCAACTTTCGTTTCATTTCAGCGAGCACATCTTCGCGAGAACAGATTTCCCAGAATTCTCTATTCTATTTTTAGGTTTGGATATCCCCGTCTCAGCTTGTGGCTAAAACCAAGGGCAATGGGACCACCGCACGTCGACTGGGGGCAATACGAGATACTAACTTGTTAGTTGATATACAGGGTGTTCCAAAAGTCTTGGGCACATTTGAAGTCCCCATATCTCAATAACTATGAATGGTAGTAAGATAACAGTTGTGCCATTTTAAAGCTAATTACATTAAGTTTTTTTTGTAAAGCTGTTGGTTTTTTTTTAATTTCTTTTCAGACCCATTAATGGCGTTCACTCAAACAGAAAATGTAGGGACTCGTTTGGCAAGAATTTGACTATCGGCTTGATGTGTGTCGTGTGACCAATGGTGCTCACATTGAACATCTTTGAACATTCCATGTAAAACTTGAGATTACAAGCTTTCTGAATTTACCAGATGCGTTTTTATATCCTTTATAGTTTCGGAAATATTCAATGTCAAAATGTGCCCAAGACTTTTGGAACACCCTGCTTGTGACGGAAGTTATAGTTGTGGTAACCCTACATGTCACAGAGCCAACTTCCGTCAAGTAATCGTTATAAAGGTAATTTTTTACAATAAAAATTACAGAACTTTTAAACGGGTTTGAAAATAGACTGTGCATGTTTATTATTTTGGATGTTTTCTTGAAACACTGTTTAATCAATTGAGTCGCATTATTTCGTGAGAAATGCTTTAGTTCGTTCATATAGATAATGAAAAATGCGATGACCCGCGAGGTGCGCCTTCTATAGAGAAGACGCTATCGTATCCAGAAACGAACGCCTGTGATTCAAACAGCGTTTAAGGGCGTACATCCCAAAGCTGATACCAATATAATCCTCAGCGACCGATAAAAGCAACCAGAAGACGATCTCCACAGACGCCATTGGATAACTTAATGTTGATTAAATGTAATTGTTAAAAGTCCTTCAGTGCACATGACTTTACTGTCAGTGTCGTTTATTATAAATTATAATGTTGTAATAAATTATTATAATATAATAGTTATATTTCAGACGACATACCACTACCAGCTGTACTGTTATCAGGGCCTTAGTGTGTGGACAGTAAACAGACTTTACACACTGTTCTTAAATAAAGAATGTTTATACATGGAATTCCCAGCACTCGACGCTCGTATTATAAACGTGTCAGTGCCCGTACAGACACTTAAACAGCGCGCTCTGCGTATTTTGATCCCAATCATTTGTCCTGTTGAAATTTCTATTCAAATGTTTCGTTAAGTATAATTTCACCACTCATTTAGAGCCCGTGTCTTTAAGTTTTTGTAATTTCAGGTTGTCAGTTATTGATGAACAGTACCAATCGCGTGGCTCTGGAACTGTGATCGTGGAACACCTTGGTCGCGCCAGGTGGGGGTTCGAATCCCAAGGACAGTATAGGCAGAGTTAGAAGTGACACAGTGACACATGCAAACGTTTCCCAGATGGAGACAGTCCTAAGATACTATCCTATCCTATCCTGTCCCGTAACCCGAAGGTCGTAGGGGCACCACAAATGATCGTTTAACCAGCATACTCAATCTTTCTCTGTCCTCAGCAGCCCTGATGGCTTCGCTCAGTGTCAAACCAGTCCATTCTCAAATGTTGTCCTCCCACCTCTTTTTCGGTCTCCCTCTTCTTCTACCTCCTTGCAGAATAGTCTTTGCAAGGCCTGATGATCTGGTGACGTGGCCATACCATCGGAGTTTCCGTTTCTTCACCACTGTTAGCAGGTCATCGTGTTGTCCAATGGCCTGTGTGATGGTCTGTCGGACGTCGTCGTTGGTGAAGTGTTGGGTATAGGAAATGCCCAGAAGTCTTCTGTAGCACCTCATCTCCATGCTTTGTATTCTTCGTTGGAGATCTGCTGTGAGGGTCCATGCTTCGCAAGCATATAGAAAGATGGAGATGACAAGGGAGTGCAGCAGTCTTACTTTGGAATGTAGACTGATGGTCCTGTCTTTCCAAATGGGCTTCAACCTTGTCAGGGCAGCAGATACTATGCTAACGTTAATGTTGGGCTGGCCTGGTAGCACAGTTCCTATGCTGAACATCGCGGGTTCGTTTCCCGCAATGGGACAAATTTAGGTAGGCCTACGAGACTTTTCAGGACATCGAGAGTTTTTACCGGGTACTCCGGTTTTCTCCCTTCCTTCAATAATGGTCTTGGATGCAGTCAATCTAAAAAAAAACATTTAAAATAACATTTATTTCTATTCCGACTTCGGTAAAAGCGATTACTTCAGATCGCCGCTCTTTGAGTTCGATTAAAGAAAAAGCGCTTGATAGCATGCTGTATTATTATTATTTTTATTATTATTATTATTATTTTTATTATTATTATTATTATTATTATTATTATTATTATTATTATTATTATTATTAATAGTAGTAGTAGTAGTAATAGTAGTAGTAGTAGTAGTATTAGTAGTAGTGGTGGTAGTAGAAGTAGTAGTAGTAGTAGTAGTAGTAGTAGTAGTAGTAGTAGTAGTAGTAGTAGTAGTAGCGCGTGATAGCATGCTGTATTATTATTATTATTAATAGAATTATTATTAGTATTATTATTATTAATAGTAGTAGTAGTAGTAATAGTAGTAGTAGTAGTAGTAGTAGTAGTAGTAGTAGTAGTAGTAGTAGTAGTAGTAGTAGTAGTTTTATTATTAGTAATGAAAAAACACAGTTGAACAGTCTGCAGTTTAATTCTCTTTTTTTTTACACATTAAAATTTTGGAGAAAACAAGCATTAATGTTTGCTTTACATTGTAAAGTGTTTGGTTATTGGTTTGTTTGCCATTAGATTTCTTATAATATGTCTATAGATTTAAAATCACAACTGCAGACGGGAATGAACTCTTCGACTTGTTTGTTGTTGTTGTTGTTATTGTTGTTGTTGTTGTTGTTGTTGTTCATCATCATCATCATCTTCTTCTTCTTCTTCTTCTTCTTCTTCTTCTTCTTCTTCTTCTTCTTCTTCTTCTTCTTCTTCTTCTTCTTCTTCTTCTTCTTCGTCTTTCTTCTTCTTCTTCTTGTTCTTCTTCGTTTTCTTGTTCTTCTTGTTCTTCTTCTTAAACATCTTATAATAGAAAAATGAGGAATCATAGAGAAGATGATGCGCTGTGTTTGTGACGCATTGAAGGTGTGACACTTCGAGAAGTACCGGACAGATATGTGCCCATCTTTACGTGTCATTGACCTTCGGAACAGCTTGGGGAAAAGACGTTTGTTTAGACGGCTAACTTCCGGTCTCTAGTGATGATGATCAAGTGCTGGTAATGATGACCATGATGATGGTGATGATAATGATGATGATGATGATGATGATGATGATGATGATGATGATGATGATGATGATGATGATGATGATGATGAAGTGCTGGTAATGATGACCATGATGATGATGATGATGATGATGATGATGATGATGATGCTGATGATGATGAAGTGCTGGTAATGATGACCATGATGATGATGATGATGATAGTGATGATGATAATGATGATGATAATGATGATGATGCTGGTGATGATAATGATGGTGGTAATGATGGTGATGATAATGACCATGATGATGATGATGATGATGATGATGATGATGATGATGATGATGATGATGATGATGATGATGATGATAAGGAGGAGGAGCAGGAAGAGATAGAGGATCAGAATACAGAATACAGGAATGCATAATTTATTCAGCCAAACGACGACAAAACATTGCATATGGCAATTGCCCCGCTGTTGATAAACAGTCACACACACACAGACACACACACATACACAAACAACATACCCCAGGAATACTACCACTCTTCAGTAAAACCACCATAATAGTCATGATGATGAGGTGATGAATTATAAAATTACGTCTTTCCCTGCTTTGTCATGATAAAATAGACAGATGGATGCAGAGTAAGCAAAACAAACACAAACAAACAAATTACATAAAAAAGAGGAGGAGAATGAGAACAAGGGGAAGAAGAGAAAAAGAAAAGAAAAAGAGGAGGGGAAGGACGATAAAGGATGAGAAGCAGAAGAAGAAGAAGAAGAAGAAAAAGAAAGAAGAAGAAGAAGAAGAAGAAGAAGAAGAAGAAGAAGAAGAAGAAGATGATGATGATGATGATGATGATGATGATGATGATGATGATGATGATGATGATGATGATGATGATGATGTCGCTGCTGCTGATGATAAATATTTCCTGCTATAGATGTCCGTCCTTAGAAATGCTAAAATGTAAGCCAAATGGACCTCCACCCTCCACCCACCCACCCCATACACACACTCAGCTACTGGCCAAACCATACCTAGGTCTTAGTCGTGTCTACGTTAACTAACAGTCCCTACACGCGGCAATAATCCATGTGCATCGCTACAGGCATCTTGACATGATGCTGAGGTTGGTTCCATTAGGATTACGCTAAACGTACCCTACCTAATAGTAGCCTACCATCTATACAGCATTCCACAGTATCTTAATAACGGTATTTATTTTAGCGCTTTTTCCTAATGGCATCAGTTCAGAGCGCAGTTCCCACGCATTTATACGTAACGTTAACATCGAAACACATACGAGAAGAAATTAAAAAACGACGAGACACTAATAAATTACGCAAAGGCATAATACAAACATGAAAAGGAATATTTACAAGTAAACTATAAAAGATGAGGTACAATACAATACAATACAAGGTTATTGCTTTAGGTCCAGCGGACTCTTCTGAGCCAAATCAGGACCAGAGAGACGTTATCTTAAAATATTATAAAATGATTCAAGTCTTAAAAAACGAGCCTGTTACTCTTAAATACACAAACAAACTTTCACATGACACCTCTTTAAGAGACTTCTTTAAAACTGATGTATTAAAAATATATTCTCTTTCTTCAATCAAATCACTAAATTCAGTCCTAATAAAATCCAAACTAAACAAAACATGTCGATACGATTTATATGCGATAAAACAAACCAACATCATGTAAAAATTGAAACAGATGTTGACCATTACATACTTTAAAAATCTCTTTGAAAGGTATGGAACCAAAATATGTTTCCCTTTCCTCAATCAAATCAGCACACTCAGACATGAAATGTCGAACGGAAAAGGATTGATCACATGCAAAGCACCATGGTGGTTCTTCTCCTTTTAAAAGGAAACTGTGGGTGACATAAGTATGCCCAATATGAAGGCGAGATAACACTGTTTCCTCTTTGCGAGTGGACGCAAAGTTAGGCAAAGAAGCGGACAAATCGGGAAGAACCTGAAATAATTTGTTGTTGACATGGTTAGACCAGTCAGTCTGCCACAGTCGTTTACAATAAGAACCAGTCATACAACGTAGGTCAGAGTAGGGCACAAACTGGAAAATCTCTGGAGGGAAATCAAGATGCAGAGCATCTTTAGCCGCCCTGTCTACTGCAATATTGCCGCGGATGCCCATGTGACCAGGGACCCACACAAACACTATCTTTTTACCCTCAGAAATAAGTTGTGTATGGAGGTCATGGATCTCTGCCAGAAAAGGGTGTGATATCTTTCTCGTGGAAAGAGCCTGAAGTGCTGACAATGAATCAGACATGATTAAAAATGAGGTTCTTTTGGATTGATAAACTTGTTTCAGAGCTAAATGAATTGCCTTGAGCTCAGCTGTATAAACAGAACAAAAATCAGGTAAACGCTGTTGCAAAGGCTGGTCTAAGTGTCTCCCGGAGACCGACGCAGCAGCAACCGAATCTCCTTTCTTTGACCCGTCTGTAAAAAGTTGTTCATATCCTGGGTATAAAGCACACTGTTCTAAATAAAGTTGGTTATATACGGTTTCGGATGTATTGTTTTTAAGGAAAGCGGACAACTGCCAATTAATGTTTGGGATACATAATTTCCATGGGGGAGCTTCAGTCCTAAGTTCATCGTCGTTGATGGAAGAAACATCAATGCCTGCTTTTTCCAGATGAGCTTGCATTCTGATGCCAAACGGAGGAATTGTGTTAGGTTTGGCTTCAAATTTCTGAACAAAATCTGGGTTGAAAACACAGTCATAAGCAGGGTTCATAGGATCAGTTTTTAATTTTAAATAGTAATTCATTGACAATTTTGTACGTCTCAGCTCCAGCGGGGGTTCGTTAGCTTCCACGTAAAGGCTTTCACAAGGGGAAGTGCGAAACGCACCCAAAGCAATGCGTAGTGCCTGATGGGCAACTGGATCTAACATCTTAAGATAAGATTTTCTAGCAGAACCATAAACAATGCAACCATAGTCTAACTTGGATCTAATTAAAGAACGATATAACAGCAATAAAGTTTTCTTGTCAGCACCCCAGTCTGTACCACTGATAACCTTGAGCAAATTGCAGGCCTGTTGACATTTAGTTTTCAAAATTTTCAGATGAGGAATGAAAGATAGCTTTTGATCAAAAATAACACCCAAAAATTTGACTTGTTGGACCGCCTTTATTGGAGTTTTATTGAGGAGAATAGTAGGGTCTTGAATAATTCCCCGGTGCTGGGAAAAGTGAATACATTCAGTTTTTGCTTCAGAAAATTTAAAACCATTTTGTAAAACCCAGTCTTCAACGGCCTTGACACATAACTGTAGCTGACGTTCTGCAGATGCCAAAGTTTTACCTTTGGCTACCAATGCAAAATCGTCGACAAACAAAGTATTGTCAATTCCCCGTTTAACGGAACGAACAATGTTATTTATTTTAATATTAAACAGCAAGGGAGACAAGATGCTACCCTGAGGCACTCCCATCTCCTGTTCTCTCGTATCTGACAAAGATCCCCCAACCTTAACCTGAAAGAGTCTGTCCGTTAGAAAATTGGATATAAACAGAGGTAAATGTCCCTTCAAACCCATTTCTTGTAAATCTGAAAGAATGCCATATTTCCATGTGGTATCATAAGCTTTTTCCAAATCAAACATGATGGCAACGACATGTTCACCCTGGACGAACGCGTTACGGATAAAAGTTTCCAGTCGCACCAGGTGGTCAACAGTACTTCGACCACTTCGAAAGCCACACTGAGTGTTGGATAAAATATTATTTGTTTCTAGATACCACAGTAAGCGAGAATAAACCATTCTTTCTAGCGTCTTGCATAAGCAAGACGTTAAGGCTATTGGTCTATAATTTGTCGGGTTAGTATGGTCTTTGCCAGGTTTAGGGATGGGTACAATAATGGCCTTTCTCCAGGAGGGAGGAAAGGTGCCAGTGATCCAGAGCTGATTGAAGATGTCCAGCAGTTGAGACCGTGAGTATCTCGTTAAATGTCTGAGAAATTGATAATGTACATCATCCGGTCCAACTGCTGAATCTGCACTTTTGTTAATTGCATCGTCAAGCTCGACTAATGAAAACGGAATGTTGTAATCTTCAGAATTATCGGAGGTAAAATGTAACTGTTGTTTTTCTTTACGGGTTTTAACTGTTTGAAAAGGGACAGAATAATTTTCAGAGGAAGAATTTGCAGCAAAAGAAGAAGCCAAAAGATCAGCTACTAATTTTTCATCTCCGATTACGTCACCCTGCACAGTAAGGCATGGGCTCACCTGTTTGTTACTTCTATTTTTGAGTTTGCGGACTACTTTCCACACCTTCGACAGTTTCGCTTTCGAATTAAGCGTGGAGCAGAAACCTCTCCACGATTCTCTTCTCTTTCATTTGAAGAGCTGTCGGCATTGCGCTCGCAAACGTTGGTGGTTTTGTTTATTTTCAGTGCTTGGATGTAAAAACATAGTCCTTAAAGCTTTTTTACGAGCTTGCTGAAGTTTTCTACATTCATCGTCAAACCAGGGTTTTTTAAGTGTGTGAGGGTTTGACGAAGTTTGCGGAATGGACTCCTTGGCACTGTTAATAACTATGTCAGTGTAAAGCTGGATTGGATCTATGGCATTCGAAAATTCCTGCTTCTTAGTACGTAACTGAACCTCAGACAGGTTAGAAAACAGACTCCAGTTAGCTTGTTTCAGTTTCCACCTGCCATGAGTTTGCTCAAGGTTATCTGAATCATGTTTTAATAAAATCGGGAAATGGTCGCTGCCATGGAGATCTTCTAAAACTGTCCATTTAAAATCCAAAAGTAAGGAGGGATCACAGATCGATATATCAATGTGGGACAAAGAAGCAGTTCTAGAACAGGAAAAAGTTGGAGCACCCTCGTTCAAAGTCACTAGGTTTAACGAGTCTAAAATGTCTTCAATTATTTTACCCTGAGAATCGGTACGATCACTACCCCACAGGGGAGAGCGTCCATTAAAATCTCCCAACAACAAAAAAGGAGTAGGTAACTGTTGGACCAAATTCTCAAGTTCACTTTTAGTTACATTTATTGATGGTGTCAAATATAGAGAACAAACTGTGAGGGATTTAAAAAGAGATACTCTAGCTGCAACTGCTGGTAAACTTGTATTAAGTAAAATTGGATTAAATGGGACATTTCTATGGATAAAGAGTGAAACGCCTCTAGAAGAAAAACAATCTAGAGAGGAATAACCAGTAATATCTATAGGATGTTTTTCTGACAGGAGAGTTTCCTGAAGGGCCAATACTTCAGGTCGATGCTCTGTCAGCAGACAGCATAGCTCCTCATAATTTGCCCTTATCCCTCGGATGTTCCATTGTAAAATGGACATAAAAATTAAGTAAAAGAATGCTAAAATTTTCATCTCCGAGAGCACAATTATGTCTCTTTATCTTTTGGACCCTCGTCCATCTCTTCATGTTCCATCAACCCCCCGAAACGGTTCTCCGTTTCGAGAGGCTGATGGGGCTTGGAAGAAAGGGGTCCGGGCCTTTGATTCTTTGTCAAAGACCCGGAACCCGAACTGCCAGCGGACTTCCTCCCCTTCTCCCCAGCACCAGATTTTATATCTTCCCTCTCCCCTTCACCCCTGCCAATCTTTCCCTCTCCTCCTCTGACGCTCTTCTGCTGGGTAACTAGGATTTTAGTCGCCCCAGCAACTACCCGGTCGCTAAAACCGGTCGTTGCTGGTGCGGTGGCATGAGGCATAACCTCCTTCGTGGCAGGAGTGACGGCTTTTGGCGCGGCCGTCTGCGCGCTTGGAGTGACGGTTTTTGACGTGCCCGTCGGCACGTTCTCCAGTGGAATCGGTGGGGCTGGAGAAACCCCCTTCTGGGCAAACAACACGAGCATCTTTTCTAAAGCATCCATCCGTTTGCACAACGTTTCCAAGATCTGTGTTATTTTACTCATGGCAGTGTCCATTGTCGGGTTTGCGCCAGCTTCCACATGAGATGTGGAACCTGCCACAGCCGCAAAGGACCTCTCTTTAAGCACCGGCCTACTTGCAAGAACTTTTTTCCTTGCGTCGCCAAAGGAGCAACTCTCAGTGGCCCGCACCTTTTGGATTTCCAGCTCCAACTGCCACTGAGGACAGTCTTTGGAGCTGGAAGAATGATTCCCGGCGCAATTCACACAGCAAATCGGATTTTTGCATTCGTTTTCATGTTTTTCTTTACCACAGTCACGACATATTTCTTTGCTTTTACAGGTCTTGCTACCGTGACCAAATCTTTGGCACCGGTAGCATCGCAACGGTGATGGTACAAACGGCGTCACCTTCACCCTAAGGTACCCCACCTTAAGTGACTCCGGCAATTTGGCCATAGCGAAGGTCACAAAAAGTGTGTTGGTGGGGATACGTTGGGGTCCTTTGGTGACGAAAACCCGCTGGACTGCTGTGACCCCCTGGCTGGAGAGCTCATCTCGGATTTCCAGTTCCGACATGTCGATCAAATCCTGACATCGGATGACTCCCTTGGAGGAATTCAACCGTCCATGCACAGAAACTTTGATTAGTCTGTCAACAAATACGGTCAAATTCCTCTTTAGAAGACTATCCGATGCCCTTTTGGTTGAGCACTCCACCAGGTAGGCCCCAGATCTCAGTTTTTTCACATCTTTGAACCCGATTGTGCAAACGGATTGAAAACCCTTCTGTATGGCGAACGGAGACAGCTTGCCTAGTGGCATAGCCGGATCCGCCCCCTCTACAACCAAAAAACGAGGCCAGGCCCCTTCTACCCCCGATGCACAAGCTTTCTGTCTCGTGTCCATGTCACTGTCCGTGTCCGAGTCCGGTCCGTCATCACGCAGTCGTCTTTTATTAGTTGAAGCCATGTTATTAATTTATGAATTCATCCCCCCTGCTCCCCACCCACCACGGAGTCCAACAAGGGGATGCGTCCAAGCGGAAAATCCAGCAAGGGAGCGCACCAGGGCTACAGGGGGGATATACACCCAGACAATCCCGCACTGCCATTACGGTTTTGTTCAAGTTTGACCCATGAGCCGCAGCCTTCTAGCAGAGCTAGGGCAATACACGACCAGCCGCTTGACTGACGCGGGCCACGCCAGCCTCCCGTCTAGGAGAAGTCCGGGCCAAAGAGGTGTGTTAGTGTGAGGGACCGCAATCCCTCAGTGACCTCAACCTCCAGGATCCCATTCTCCCCCGACACGGGTTGCCCTGCACGGCAAACGCAGGGGGCCAAGAGAAGGCCACAGAGAAAAAGAAGAGTAGAAAAAGAAGGAATGATGGGGAAAAAGAAGACAGGGAAAGTCCGGTAAGGCAGAAGAAAGGGAGTCAAAACTGCATAGTATACTGGGAGAATTTAAGGGTGAAGAGAATTAGGTGAAAGGACCAATAAGACAGAAACAAGACAAAAGAAAAGAAAAAGGGGTAGGCAACTTGGTCACCCAGCCAGAGAGAGGCATGGGGTCCACCCCCGGCGCGCGGAGCCGAGCCCGTGGGGGCAAAAGATGAGGTAAGGAGGAGGAGGAGGAAGAGAGCAGCTAAGGAGTGGGAGTGGGCTGGGGGCGTGCGTTGTGAGGGCGGTGGTCTGAATCAAAAACAGAAGGATGGATGGGAGACGAGATCAGATATTTTTAAGGAAGAGATGAGTTTTCAAGTTGGACTTGAAAGTGGCTATGTTCGGAGAGCTGCGAAAAGAGAAAGAGAGGAAGAGAGTTCCAAGTTGAAGGATCATGCACTGAGAAGAATCGACAGCCTTAGAGTTTGTAGCAGGGTATTTGTAGCATGAGGATGTCTGAGAAAGAGCGGAGATTTCTAGATGGTTTGTAAAAGTGAATGTTCTGGGTGAGGTAGGAAGGGGCTAATCCATGGACGCCCTTGTAACAGAAAGTACAGATTTTGTAGGTAATCCTCTGAGATACAGGAAGCCAGTGGAGAGAATGTAGGAGGGGTGTGATATGATCATGCACATCTGTGATCCACTCGGACCTGCGTCTCCTTAGCGTTGTGTTCTGTCGTCGTGTCCGAGGAAAGCACCGGTAGCGTAAATACCTGCAGGAAATCCCTCAGCGTCCATTTTGCTCGTGTGCAAACACATTTGTATGAACATGCATATATTTTATATTTTATAAAGGAAGAGAATATTAGTGAAGAAAGTATGCTTTTATATGCAAGGAACTAAATAACTTATATTTGATAATTATTTGTCAATATTCCTGAAGAGAAATAATTTATGCATGATAAGTTTGGATTCTTTGCTAGCATGGTAAAGAGAAGTAAAACGTAAATGAAAACGATTTTGTAAATAATTAATAAGATATATTAGTTATAAATGGAATTTGATCAATTGTTTTCAATGATTGAAAAGGGAGATAATTCATGAACTACAATACAATTGTTTCCAGTTATAATAAAGGGAAATAATTTTGGAAGTTCGTATTTATTTCAATATTTATATTGCCAGGGCCCTACCAAAAGTAGAATGGACATTTAGGCAGTGAAATGGCCACAAGGCTCACATGGTAAAACTATTTTAAAAAGATAAAATGTAACACCCACTCACACACACTAATAACCCCACACCCACACAGTATACATACTACCCAAAGAATCAAGAACAATTAAAGTATGCCGAAAAATTACATTTAAAATCCCATGGTTGAGAAGGGAAGAGAGTTCTCAATCTTTGTGTTGTAGTAATGTATTTTAGCTGCAGAGATGGCTTTTCGGACGTCAAACTGGCGCTTCTGATAGGTCTGCTCGTGAACTGTAAGTTTGGAAGACCGCCGCATGCGCTCGGGTCTACGCCGCTCCCGTTTGGCCTTGACGACCTTGGGAGAGAACCACGGCGCAGATGGACGGTCAGAGATCAGGCGGGAGGAAGAAGGAGCATTATGGAGAGATGGAGGAGATGGAGATGGAGATGGCTGAGAGTTGTATGAAAACAAGAAGCAGATTCAGTGTCAGGAGGAGCAGAAGAAAGTAAGTGGACAGCTTCAGAAGAGAAGGTTTTTTTGGTCGATGTTTTTTTTAAAGTTGCGGCGGATGATTGTGCGTTTGTTCTTTAGAGAATGAAGGGAAGGAAGAGGAGATGTCACGAACTGGCTAGCTTTAACTCTGCACATTGACTATTTAGCATGTGTAGTCATTGTACCCTTAGAGAAGTTAGACTATTACACAGCAGCAATTAAATTACACAGCAGACCACACACCGCGAGCCCGACCCACATCACAGTGAGTCAGCACTTGAGTTTTGAATCGGACCGTTTTAACCAATCAGAGCAGGCTCAGTGGGTAGAGCAGTTTTGAATGTGTCAAAACCTAAGACAGTTTGAATCAGTCGTGTGTGAGACGAGGTAGAGTCAACATCTCCACAGCTAGAGAAATCTCTACACTCATAGACCAGGAAGCAGGACTTAGGAATCTTAGAATTCTCTCAAGTCATCACGGGCCTGAACTTGTCAAACAGGTAAATGAACACCCTTCTGTTTCATCGTGCTATATTTATATTATTGTTGAAATTATGTTTGAAGAATTTGCTATGCATAAATGTAAATTGTTAATCCGAATTTGCGGGACCACGTGGAAGAGCCTACCACGAGGCGAAACACGACCGGTTGCGCCGCCATGTTGTAGACCTATCCCGTACGGAACCACTGTTGTTTAACTTATATGTATGTTTGCAGACCAGTGGCTGTACCACTGAATGTTTATAATATTATTAATTCTGTATGTGTATAGTTAGACACGATTGATATTTATGTATGTATAGGAATTTAGAGTGAGATTACAGCGGACCCCTGAAGTAGCAGAATGTTCGTCGCTTATGTATAGAGATGTGGAGCTATCACTGAGGGCTACTTTGGCTTTCAGTGAGACGCTCTGCACAAACCGATTATTCAGGGTTGTGCAGAATTTCGTCTCTTATATTACAGACGAGCAGGCGAGCTATCCTGTGCACCCCACTCCACAGAAACGACTAGTTGGTTGAGGATCCTCTACCGCACAAGACGGAAAGAGCTGCCTTGAAAAACTCCCTGTCAGACCCCACAGCGTGGCAAGGGAACCCAACTACACAACGACAAAGGTGTACCAGAAGCTACCTCACAGAAGGACTTCGACCGCACCATAAGAAAGTTAAGTGTACACCCAGAAGTGCACTTAAACTGATCATAACAGGACCACAGTAGTCCAACTCTTCAGAAACTGTAAAACGGACCACAGTAGTCCAAATCTACATGAAATATTATAGCAAAGTGCCCGAGGAAGATATAACAGCTGCCTAGACTATCAGCGATCGAACTATTAGCAGTGACTGAGACTTTTTAAGTTAGATTAGTACTTAGAGAATCTTGTATAGAGTAGAAGAAATAAATGTGTGATTTTAACTGTTATCAAGTGGCTGGATTACATATGATTCATAGCCGTGTGAAAGCTAGTGTGACAGTATTCTTTTACCATTTTTCTATCTATTTCTGTACCCCAACCTTAACACAGAACGAGCTAAACAAATAAATTTATTAAAGTAATTCATAGGGTGACTTACTAGCAGTTCCCACCGAATAAACGTGAGGGTCCATAATTCCATTGTGCAGAGCCCATAAACCCCACGTGACACTTTAATTGGCGAGCCTAGCTAGGATCTGTGTATAATAGGAATTGGGTATAACCGGACCTAAGTACAATAAAATTAGATAACAGTAGGAGTAGTAGAATAACTTAGAATAGTGTAAGGGTATAACACTGATCAGTTGTGGTGCACTATTCTTTAGTTAAAAACTTTTTTGCTTCAATTATTTTTGTACCTGTATGTTGCATTGTTCTTTTGCAGGTTTTGCTTAAGTAACTGTTGTATGCCAATTGACTCTTGTTTTATTCTATTATTGATTACGAATTTTATGGTCTTTGCATTGTTGTTATTGACTTGCAATATTGCTAGTGTTTTGGTATTCCACGTGAGTCAGGGGTTGTTCATAGACACGTTTGGCAATGTCGGACCCAGTGGCCTTGAGATTGCGTTTCAAGAAACTAGGAGAAGCTTTACACTTAGCAGGGGCAGACCTAATTGCGTATATCAATGCAGAGGTAGAGAAACAGGAGGCTAAGGCAGAGAGAGCAGCAGAGAGAGAGGCAAAGAAGTTAGAAGCAGAGAGAGGCGAAGAAATTAGAAGCAGAGCAAAAGAAATTAGAACTAGAGCAGAAGAAATTAGAGGCAGAGAGAGAAGCAGAAATTAGGAGGTGGGATTATGAGCGGGCAGAAAAAGAAAAAGAGCGGGCAGAAAAAGAAAAAGAAAGACAGCATGAGTTAGAGCTAAGAAGATTGGGATCAGGAGCTTCAAGTTCTTCCTCAACCCCTCCCCACTCAGATCAGCTAGAGGTAGCATCCAACCCTGTACAACTGGGAACATTCAATGAGAGAGAAGAAGGTCTAGATCTCTATCTGACTAGGTTTGAGCGTCTAGCAACAGAGTACAAACTAGATCCCACTCATTGGTCTTTTAAGCTTAGTCAAGGGCTTAGAGGAAAGGCTTATGACATCTACAGTAAGCTACCGACTGACAGAGTGACTGACTATCACAAAGTAAAAGAGGCACTCCTAACGGGATTCGAACTGACAGGAGAATGCTATCGGCAAAAATTCCGCACCAATCGGAGAGTGAAAGGAGAGAGCTATGCGCAGGTCGCGGATAGGTTGTCCACAATGCTGGATAAGTGGATTAGCCAGTCAGCCACGGCTAAAACGTATGATGGACTGACAGAACTGTTAGTATGGGAACAGCTACGGGAAACCATGACCCCCGAGCTGAGAACATTCTCAGTAGAGCAGGGCGCGGAAAGACTGGAGGATCTGGTCAAGGTCGCAGATAGGTACGTGGCCGCACACGGAGAAGCCAAGAGCTTCAGGCGAGACCTAAAGCCTAACGGGAAAGAGGCACAGAAACGAAGCCCTACCCGGGAAGAGCGCACCGCGAATAAGCCGAATAATCCCAGACCTGGGCAAAATAAAGGACCCAACACGGAATTCGGGAAAAGAGGTCCCGCAGAACAGAGACGGTATTGTTCGTTCTGCAACAGAAACAATCACTCCACCGCAGAATGTTTCAAGTTGGCCGCACAACGTAGGGAAGAGCGCGAAAGCCGGCCAGCGCACAGAGTTCTAACTCAAAGTAGCGGTAACAAGCCACTCACAATCGGAGATCACCCATCGGTGACAGACACGGTCAAGGTCAACGGAAAAGAAGCGAACTGTCTGTATGACTCAGGTCTATCATACGACGCGATAGTTAGCGAATCTCTTGTATCGCGCGCGGACTTGACAGACAAGACAGTCGACTTACAAGGAGCAGACTTGACGAAACCGACGACTACTTGCCCAATAGCTTGGATAGAAGTAGAGAGTAGGTACGTCACAGGACGAATCCAAGCAGCTGTTTTACAGAAACCCCTGTATGATCTAGTGCTAGGTTGTAGGTATGTGTTCTTAGGCACGCCCCCTAAAACTGTAGAGATAGCTGCAGTGCAAACCAGGGCCCAAGCTAAAACCCAACCACCCCAGCCCGAGTTCGCTCCAAACCCAGGACTCGAAGAGATCAAAACAGCACAGAAAGAAGACACCTCGATAGCGAAGTGCTTCCAGAAGCTACCCAAGGCGCACACACCCCCGCACAAGGGAGACTTCTACATGGAAGAGGGAGTTCTACATCGACAAGGAGATGGAGATCACACCCAACTAGTACTACCAGCCACCCTTCGAGCCCAAGTACTAGAATTAGGCCACAGCATGCCACTCAGCGGACACATGGGAATTGGAGCCACAGTGCAGAGAATCAGCGCACACTACTATTGGCCAGGAATCACGGAGGATGTCAAGCGCTACGTGAAATCTTGCCACCAATGTCAACGATATTCCCCGCGACATCACACCGTACCAGTTACCTTAGGACCATCAGTAGTAGTCGGCGTGCCATTCCAGCAAGTCTCAGTAGACATAGTAGGACCACTGCCCATGACCAAGAAGCGGAACAGATTTCTACTCACACTCGTCGACGCATGTACGATGTGGTGCGAAGCAGTCCCATTGCCAGCGATCGACACCAAGAAGATTGCAGATGCACTCATCGCCATCTTTACCAGAGTCGGATTCCCGGACAGCATTAGAACGGACAACGGATCTCAGTTCACCGGCCGCCTGATGCAAGACGTGTTCGAGTTGATACAAGTTCATCACATTCGCACACCACCATACCACCCAGCCAGCAACGGACAAGTAGAAAGACTGAATTGAACCCTTCTCACCATACTCAGGAAAGTCGCCGACGACAATCCAGAAGCGTGGGACACCTACGTGAATGCGGCACTGTTCGCATACAGAGAAACGCCCCATGCAGCCACAGGCTACACCCCGTCAACATTGCTATTCGGCAGACCTCTAGCAGGACCACTAGAAGCCCTACGCAGAAGTTGGACGGAAGCCAAGATAGACGACACACCAAGAGGTGCCACCAAGTACGTCGCAGACCTGCAGGAAACCCTCAAAGCAACGTGGAAGAAAGCTGGTGAAGCACTGAAGAAGGCAAGAGCCCGTCAGGCGAAGTACTACAACCGCCACGCGAAGGACAGAGAACTGCAAGTCGGCGATCAAGTGCTACTCTTACTTCCAAGTGGAACCAACAAGCTGGACATCGCTTGGAGAGGACCGTACCGGGTGACTGCCAAGAAATCCAAGACAGTCTACCAAGTAGAGGTGAACGGGAGAGCCCGATACCACCACATCAATCTCCTCAAGAAATACACGGACCGACCAGCGACCCCCAGCACTCACAAATTGCCAGCCATCGCCATCGCGGAAGAAGGAGAAAGCATGGAGACCAATGCAGTAGAGTACCCCCTGCACTCCAAAGAAACCTACAAAGACGTGATACTCAACGGAGACCTAGCCGCTAAACAGCAACAGCAAGTACTACAGGTCATTCGACAACATCAAACTGTGCTCACAGACCGACCAGGGAGGACAGACCTCGTCGAAGTAACCTTAACGGTGACCGACCCAACACCCGTCCGCCAGAAGCTCTACCCGATGCCACTGTCGCAGCAGCGAGCCATCAAGGAAGAGATAGACACCTTACTGGCAGCCGGAATCATCTCAGAGTCTACCTCACCCTACAGCGCAGGCACGGTATTGTTGCGAAAACCCAACGGAGAGCATCGACTGTGCATCGACTTCAGACTGCTGAATGCCGTAACGCAGTTCCAGCCAGAGCCACTCCCGGACCAGACCGACCTATTTGCCAAGCTACAGCGAGCTAAGTACTTCTCACGCATCGACCTCAGCAAAGGATACTACCAGATACCAGTGCAACCGCAAGTCCGAAAGTACCTAGCTTTCAGCACTATGGAAGGACACTTCGAATTCAACGTGCTTCCATTCGGACTCCACAACGCACCCAGCATCTTCAGCGCAATGATGCGGAAACTCCTGGCACCCCTGAGCAGCGAGCACCTACACTCGTTTATGGACGACATCCTCATCGCAACACCTACGTGGGAGGAACATGTCACGCTCCTACGACAACTACTCGCCCGCCTCAGAGACACGGGATTGACGGCAAGACCCACCAAATGTCACATTGGATTCATAGAACTAGAATTTCTGGGACACACCATCAGTCAAGGAAGCCTGCGACCGGTAGAAAAGACAGTGAAACGCCTACTCGACGCTCCTAGGCCCAAGACCAAGAAGGAAGTGCAGTCGTTTCTAGGACTCTGCGGCTTCTACCAGAAGTTCATCCCCAACTACAACAGCATCGCCGTACCACTGACAAATGGAACCCGGAAAATCGCCCCGGACAAAGTCGTATGGACAGCGGAATGTGAGACGGCTTTCCAAACACTCAAGGACAGAATGACATCGGCGCCAGTACTCCACCTACCCGATTTGACTCAGCCGTTCGTTCTTCGCACCGACGCAAGCGACTTAGGCCTCGGAGCAGTACTGCTACAGCGCGACCCCAAGAATGCGGAGACGCTATTCCCTGTCGCCTACGCCAGCAGAAAATTGAGACCCGCCGAGACCCACTACGCCACGTCGGAGAAAGCATGTCTTGGACTAGTCTGGGCCATACAGAAATTCCAACTCTACCTGTATGTGACCCACTTCACAGTTCAGGTGGACCACCAACCACTATCGTTCCTGGCAGCCTCCAAGTCTTTGAACTCTCGCCTGATGCGATGGGCACTCACCCTTCAGGCATACTCATTCCAAATCGAGTACATCCCCGGCAAAGAGAACCACGGAGCCGACTACCTCAGTCGCCATCTCGTGGAGGACACAGCAGCTGTCGCCCACCCATCACAACTAAGGGCCACAGCACCAGAATTCGTCCCCGTCCAGTAAAACCCTGTCACTAGTGTCCATAGCAACCTGGCACAGCATTGCAGCTCAGGTAGAGCAACTTACTTAGTGTGTAAATAGGACCCTAGGATAGTGCAGTGTTAAACTAGGCTCTGTAGTAGAAAAAGGTCGAATCCAGTAGTCATCGCCTTTTTTCAGTTGAGGGAGCCTGTCACGAACTGGCTAGCTTTAACTCTGCACATTGACTATTTAGCATGTGTAGTCATTGTACCCTTAGAGAAGTTAGACTATTACACAGCAGCAATTAAATTACACAGCAGACCACACACCGCGAGCCCGACCCACATCACAGTGAGTCAGCACTTGAGTTTTGAATCGGACCGTTTTAACCAATCAGAGCAGGCTCAGTGGGTAGAGCAGTTTTGAATGTGTCAAAACCTAAGACAGTTTGAATCAGTCGTGTGTGAGACGAGGTAGAGTCAACATCTCCACAGCTAGAGAAATCTCTACACTCATAGACCAGGAAGCAGGACTTAGGAATCTTAGAATTCTCTCAAGTCATCACGGGCCTGAACTTGTCAAACAGGTAAATGAACACCCTTCTGTTTCATCGTGCTATATTTATATTATTGTTGAAATTATGTTTGAAGAATTTGCTATGCATAAATGTAAATTGTTAATCCGAATTTGCGGGACCACGTGGAAGAGCCTACCACGAGGCGAAACACGACCGGTTGCGCCGCCATGTTGTATCCCGTACGGAACCACTGTTGTTTAACTTATATGTATGTTTGCAGACCAGTGGCTGTACCACTGAATGTTTATAATATTATTAATTCTGTATGTGTATAGTTAGACACGATTGATATTTATGTATGTATAGGAATTTAGAGTGAGATTACAGCGGACCCCTGAAGTAGCAGAATGTTCGTTGCTTATGTATAGAGATGTGGAGCTATCACTGAGGGCTACTTTGGCTTTCAGTGAGACGCTCTGCACAAACCGATTATTCAGGGTTGTGCAGAATTTCGTCTCTTATATTACAGACGAGCAGGCGAGCTATCCTGTGCACCCCACTCCACAGAAACGACTAGTTGGTTGAGGATCCTCTACCGCACAAGACGGAAAGAGCTGCCTTGAAAAACTCCCTGTCAGACCCCACAGCGTGGCAAGGGAACCCAACTACACAACGACAAAGGTGTACCAGAAGCTACCTCACAGAAGGACTTCGACCGCACCATAAGAAAGTTAAGTGTACACCCAGAAGTGCACTTAAACTGATCATAACAGGACCACAGTAGTCCAACTCTTCAGAAACTGTAAAACGGACCACAGTAGTCCAAATCTACATGAAATATTATAGCAAAGTGCCCGAGGAAGATATAACAGCTGCCTAGACTATCAGCGATCGAACTATTAGCAGTGACTGAGACTTTTTAAGTTAGATTAGTACTTAGAGAATCTTGTATAGAGTAGAAGAAATAAATGTGTGATTTTAACTGTTATCAAGTGGCTGGATTACATATGATTCATAGCTGTGTGAAAGCTAGTGTGACAGTATTCTTTTACCATTTTTCTATCTATTTCTGTACCCCAACCTTAACACAGAACGAGCTAAACAAATAAATTTATTAAAGTAATTCATAGGGTGACTTACTAGCAGTTCCCACCGAATAAACGTGAGGGTCCATAATTCCATTGTGCAGAGCCCATAAACCCCACGTGACAGGAGAGAGAGAGAGAGAGAGAGAGAGAGAGAGAGAGAGAGAGAGAGAGAGAGAGAGAGAGAGAGCAGAGCAGAGAGAGCAGAGAACAGCGTAGTGGTCAACTCAAGATCTTGTGATACAATAAGATGAAAGAGAATGTAATCGGACTGTCTAGCGATTGCACAGTCGATGACGTGTTCAGAGCGAGGGTATGTAGGTTCAGAAACAAATTGTGTAAGGCTGTGGATACGGAGGTTGTGACAGATGGGTTCAGTTTCCCAGTGTTCAGTTTCATCAAAATGAATGTTGAGGTCGCCGAGAATGATGAGTTTGCCAGGTTTGGAGGAATAAAGGTCAAGACGAGTTTCAAAGTCTTCATCAAACATAGCAGGTCTGAGTATTTTGGGGACTGAGAGGAAGACGGTAAATGCAGATAAAGAATATGTTTTGGCCATGGATGTTGAGAGTGACCTCAACGAACTCAAAGGAGTCGTGGGTAAAGGGCAGCTGCTGTGAGAAAGTTAAATGGAGGGAGTTTCTCTATACGATGCAGATTCCCCCGTCCCGGGAGGGCCGGGAGAAAGATCATAACGATAAACCAGGAGGGGTGAGGGTATGGATGATGGGTCGTCTCCCACATGCTTTGAGCCAGATTTCGGTGAGAAAAACAATATCAATACTTTTGTTTAACAACACAATTTAAAAATAATTCATCAGCATGGGAATTGGTGAAAACAGAATGAGCATTAAATAAACAAGCAGTAAAAGTTTTCTCATTAACACAAAGTTCAGTAGGTAAAGGGGGATGAATTTGAGAGTCAGTTTATGGTTGAGAGGCAGGCGACTGAAAAGAAAGAACAATCAAATAAGGGTCAGATCAGCTAGGGGGGTGAAATAGCGCGAACGTAGTTTGACTACAGGCGTAGTACACTTGTTATGGTAATGTTCAGTTAAGGTACTAAAACTACTCTCAACTTCATCCCTCCTCAACAGGACGTGCAAACACAAAGACTGTGTCCACTTATCTGACTGTGTCCATGCAGTAGATATACCCGCGCAGCCTGTTCACTCAGCAACAAGGCCGGAGTCGTCGAATAAAGTTTTCCAACTGTATACATGTATTCAGCAAACACCAACAACTGCATACAAGACCGCTTTCCGCAGGGGGAGGGATTAGACGTGTGGAGAAGGGAAAGGGAGAAGAGGGGATGAGGGGGTGGGGGCCAAACTTATGTGACTTAGGTATGAGGCAATAATTCAGGTCACCGAGGGTTTTCTCCGAGCACTCCGGTTTCCCCCCTCCCTTCAAAAATAGTATTGAGTGCAGTCAATTTTTTTCTCTTCCCCAAATCGATTTCCTTTCCGCCTTCAATTAGCGAACCCCATGTCTTTACACCACATGTGTTTGAGAGAGGTAGGTTTGGGTGTGTTGTGTATGTGAGCGCGCTTTTCCAGCTGAAGAGCTGCTCAAGGCGCTGGCGGATACAGGAATCCAACTCAAGCCGCTAAAGGCGCACACTTGCTGCCTTTGTGCACATCGCCTGAATCGACGCTCAGACAACTGAGCACAACATTGTATTTTTTTTTTCATTATTTACACCTTTTTAGACAGCCAGAGCAGAGATGTGTGCGTGTGTTTTTTTGTCGGTGTGTGTGTGTGTGTGTGTGTGAGTGTGCGGAGGCATAAGCCTTAAAATGGGTGACTAACCTTGCTTTTTATGCAGGAAATGGGTGAGTGTCTTAGTCACCCAGAGTTTTCCAGCCACCCACTTTTTTCTAAGTACGCAGGAGTGCTCTTTTAGTGCATGGGAGTGCAGTTGTAGTGCATGAGAGTGTTTTTAGTACACAGGAGTGCTCTATCCGGGACGGAGAAAATACAGTGAATTTCCGAAGAATTTTTGAACAAACTTCGACCTATTTCGTCGCCTATAGGAGACGAAATAGGTCAACTTTCTAGAAAAGGGTTAGGGTAAGGGCTAGTTGCAGCGCTGCAACTAACCCTTGCCCTAACCCTTTTCTGTCAAAAATCACTTTCCGATTCCTACATTCTTAGTAAAACCCAGTCTTGGTGTTTTACATACTTGTGTGGGTGTGTGAGCGTGTGTGTGTATGTGTGTGTGGGTGTGTGTGTGTGTGTGTGTCTATTTGAAAAAGGTTGTAGGATTATTACTACCAATATGAATGAATTCAGGATCAGAATCTTTATTGTCCTCATAAAAAAAAACTAGGAAATTTGAGTGCGGCGTACATATTATCAACACAGCGGTACAGAAACAATACAAGACACTTAAGAAATAAAAATAATAAACATGCCACAAGTAATTCAGATCTGTTTGTCCTTATCGGTATATGCAGTGTTTTTATTATTATTATTCCTATTATTTCTTAGTAGTAGTAGTAGTAGTAGTAGTAGTAGTAGTAGTAGTAGTAGTAGTAGTAGTAGTAGTAGTAGTAGTAGTAGTAGTAGTAGTGCTATAAACATATAGTTTAAGATTTCAGCAGGAGTCTCGTGTGACAAAGTCAATGTAGGCCTACAATTTCTATTAAAGGGGTCACAGTTCACACAGGTCAGCGTCACAAATGTCTCTGCCAGAAAAAAGAATCAAACCCCAAAATACTATCTTTCAAAAGTATAGATTCGACAAATTCCTTCGTTCATTAAATAAAAACAATTCTTTTTATTCATTCAAATTCATTTTGAAGAAGAAGAAGAAAGAGAATGAGGAGGAGGAGAAGAAGAAGAAGAAGAAGAAGAAGAAGAAGAAGAAGAAGAAGAAGAAGAAGAAGAAGAAGAAGAAGAAGAAGAAGAAGAAGGAGGAGGAGGAGAAGAAAAAGGAGAAGAAGAAGAAGAAGAAGAAGAAGAAGAAGAAGAAGAAGAAGAAGAAGAAGAAGAAGAAGAAGAAGAAGAAGAAGAAGAAGAAGAAGAAGGAGGACGAGGAGAAGAAGAGGAAGAAGAGGAAGGAGAAGAAGGAGGAGGAGGAGAAGAAGAAGAAGTAGGAGAAGAAGGAGAAGAAGGAGGAGGAGAAGAAGGAAGAGGAGAGGAGAAAAGAAACCTTACTTCTGACCACCGCTGCTAGCGCGCTATTATTGAGAAAATTTTCATCCCATTGAATGAAAGAAACCATAAAATTCTGTTTACGAAACTCTATTTTGGAATTCAAAGCAAAATTATATTGATACAATAAGCACTAACGGAGACATCAAAGTGCCACATTGGGAAAATAACAGCGTGTTTACAACAAGGCGAGTCTTTTCTAATGTTATGCGTACTGTCATCATACCATTCATTTCGTTATGTTTGACAAAGGTCAATCTAGATGGATCTAAGCGAAATCACATGGCATTATATTTTCTGAATAGAAAAAGAGCTCTGTTTTCTTTTTCTTATTCATAATGTTATTTGTAAACTTGTGTTTGTCTCGCGCTCTGGTATAAAATAGGCATCGAGATTTTATGACATCCTTAAGATACTTGTGTACACAAAACACACTTACGAGTGTTAGTTAAAATATTTGGAATGAATACGGGAACGACTTTTCTTGTGTCAAATAGGATTTCAAGAGAGACAGGCGCTAAGCTTCCGACGTCACTGTGAAGTGACACATACGTACGTCAAAACTGTGTTGACACTGACGTCACGGAGGGTTGATGGCTGGAGAGAGAGAGGGGGGGGGGGAATGGGGGAATTAGAAGAAAGGGTAGGGAAATGCCAAACATACACATTTGTAACAGCAGAAATATTGACGACGAGATGTAGGAAATTAGCTTAGCGCGAAATAGATAGCATCGAATCAAACTTGACGTTAATTCACTAGGTATCTAAAGAGAAGTCCACACATGTTAAATTAACTTCCTTCAGACAGCCATTCCGCCAGTCCCTCCAGATAATATCGAACAGACTTAGCGACCCATGACTGTAGTTAGCTTACTCGTCAAACTGACCAGGACGTCGTCCTTGTTAACTAGCCATGCGCCGCTTATCGCTATTGAATCTACCCTACACCCTGTCCCTGACATTCCAATTCAAGACAGACTTGTACGTGTCTCATAAATAGGACAGGTGAGGGAAATATTCAAATAAA
>CM072513.1:8952740-8987740 GCA_036898135.1 Oncomelania hupensis | reverse complement strand
TATAGTTTTACAAATGTATGCGGGGATGGGGCGAGAGTGTGTTGAGTGGGGGTGGGGTGGGGTGGGGAGAGTAGTGGTGGCGTGGAGGTGGTTGAGGGGGGTGGGTGAGGAAGTTGTGTACTATAACATAACAAAAAGAGTAGCTGCCCTTGAAATGAAGACGAAAGAGATTGTGCTTTATAACGGAGAAGAAGCATCTTGGAGACGACCCCTATAACATTATAATATCATCAATGCAGTTATTCCCACTGTCAATAAAAAGAAACAGTAATGTTGCTAATCATTCCTGTTCGCTAGAGATACTGAATTGTTACAATTTGTCGAAAAGGTATAGAACTTATTATTTAAGCTTCACTGTGGTGTTTATTTTTATGTCTTCCTTACCCCCGTTGGGGTGCCGGGGGTTTCAGTATAAATAGTATCCCCACTTTCTGGAAATTTAGTGCTTTAAATTCCAACTGTCGCTGTCTTTGTCATTTGCTCTTTCTCATTCCTGGTCTGTTCTATCAATCTGCTATACTCTCTTCTTCTTCGCTAGACCAGTCACCTACCTTTTCTCTCGAAAGCTCTTCCGGCACAAGACTCCTTATTTGTGTATGAGGTCTGTTGGATCAGCTTGGGAATATTGGACGCTTTCTGCCAGGTGGTCACTAGGGCTTCCTATGATGTTATTATTTAGCAATGTAGGCATTTTATATGTATGTGTTTTGTTGATAATTTATAATGATGTTTGTATCCTATTTTGTTTTTGTAAACGGGGTTCGATAACTTAGTGTACAGCCTCAGCGTCCCGTGCGTGGTATGTCTTTATTGTAAAGTGACTGGCTGGTGGAGAGCTTTCAGTTTTACCACTAGTGTTGTTTCAGCAGACCTTTTATGCGGATCAGGGGTTGTCCGGTCCTGATTTGGCTCGGAAGAGTCGGCTGGACCTAAAGCAATAATCACGTAATGTAATGTAATGTCTTCCTTGTTCGGTTTTGCTTGTCTTGCGAATACAATTTTGTTTAAACCAATAAAACATTATAGACTAAGTCTATCTGGTTCTAAAAATATCATACTTGTAGATTTTGATTTTGTGTAGAGGTACAGGTGGGGAAGGGGGGTGAAGAGGGAGGGATTTATTCATCACCCATGCGGGCAAAATTCGGGGTTGCTTTCTCAGCGAACGGGAACAGAGGTGAAGGGGGGGGGGGTTGTGTGTGGAAAGGAGGGTTTAGGGGACGAGAGTGGGAGGATAGAATACCAATATGAATATTAACACTTTTAGTATCTCAACTGAGAAATTCCATTGTGGTGCCAACGAAGACGCGCACCACAGCAACGCCTTACAGCAAAGCGCCACACTTATGACCTATTTCTCTGGAGGTTCAGTGTTGATTTGTCTCCCTATCTCTTCTTCTCTGGGATGTTTAATTCCCCCCTCCACCTCTCACCCTTTACCCTCCCTTCCCCCACTCCTCCCCTCTCTCTGGTCTGCCATATCGCCAATGGTGGGTGCAGACGTCATAAGAAATATACATCAAAGGCCTAGATTCATTTTCCAAAAGCAAAGACTATTATTCTTTTGCCGCCTTTTATTGGAATAACTGGCTTTCTACCGACACTGAATAACAATATTCTATCCTATCCTATCCCGTAACTCGGAGGTCGAAGGGGCACCACAGATGATTGTTTAACCAGCGTACTCCATCTTTAACTGTCCTCAGCAACCCAGATTGTTTCGCTCAGTGTCAAACCAGTCCATTCTCGAATGTTGTCCTCCCCACCTCTTTTTCGGTCTCCCTCTTCTTCTATCTCCTTGCACTGTGCCTTGCAGGATGGTCTTTGCAAGACCTGATGATCTGGTGACGTTGCCATACAATCGGAGTTTCCGTTTTTTCACCACTGTGCTGTGAGCAGGTCACCGTGTTGTCTAATGGCTTGTGTGATGGTCTGTCGGACTTCGTCGTTGGTGATGTGCTGGGTATAGGAAATGCCCAGAAGTCTTCTGTAGCACCTCATCTCCATGCTTTGTATTCTTCGTTGGAGATCTGCTAAACGAAGGTTGGAGATTGCTCTACCCACTATGCTGACTGTGCCTTCGTGGTCTGCAAGGGCATCTGACATGATGCGCTCTAGGAAGATGTTGAAGAGTGTTGGAGAGAGTAGGCATCTGAACCAGTTTCCGATGGCGCTGTTGTGGAGGACTGCACTGGTAGCCTTGTCATACAGGCTTTTGAGGACTTCAATAAATTTAGGAATAACAATAATAATTACAAATCAACTGTTCATTCAATGCCAGAAAATAAAATCAACTTCAAGAATATAAGACAATGTGATAAGGGCCATTTTGGTCAAAACGCTACATCGGGGTATTGAGATAAACTAAAAACGTAATTGTTCTTATATAGCGCTGTTTCCAGCTCGAGAGCTGCTCTAGGCGCTAGCCGATACAGGATCTAACTCAATCCCCCCGAAGTGCCCACTTTCAACCTTTTAGGCGCATCAACTTCTTTTTTTTCTTCTTTCTTTTAAATAAAAACGATATTTTATTTCTGTTGCCCTGTTTAAATATCTCCTTTGGTTCTCTTTATTTAGAGAGTGAGAGTAGGTGTGGTGGTGGTGAATTGGAGGAGAGGAGTGTGGAGGGGGAGGGTGTGTGTGTGGATGAAGCAGTCAATGGAGTGGGGAGAGGTGGGAGGAAAGGGGGGGGGGTGGAAGGAGGACCGGCCACGACTGTAGGTCTGCGGCAGCTGGAGACAGGACGCAGATCGCGCGAGACTAAGACGTTTGTTTGGTCGTCTGCTCCGCCCTTCCATTTACCGGGATTAGACGTATTACGTTGCAGTCGGCGCTGCGACGACACCAAATCCAGTTTGCCGAAAACTCGCACGAACCCTAGAAAGAGGAACTAAAGACAGAATGAAGAAATGATTGAATATATATAGCTCTTGTACCTAAAACTTTCACGAACCCAAGAAAGCGAAGAAAGAGAGATTGCGCAAATGAATGCAAAGATCGTGTATATCCAAGAAAAAAGCCCGGACGAATCCACGAAAGAGACCTTGAACCAGTGAATGGACAGATCTTGCACAGAATCGTTCAATAACCCTAAAAAAACAAGTATGAGAACAAATCAATAAATACCGGTAGATCTCAGTAAAAGAATTAAAACAAAGGAAAAGTAAATGAAGAAAGCAATGAATATAGATCTCTGGTGCTTTGAGAATCAGATGATGAGCAGACAAGAAACTACCTGACATTGATTTCATTAAGTGACTCTCTCTTCACTAGGCGCCCGTTACATCTAGAAGCTTTGTTTTGAAAGAAACATTATATTCACCTAAGAAGATAACAAAAATTTGCTTTAAAAAACTTGTGTAATAACAGAAAGCAGGATTCTAGCGAATATTGTCAGTAATATAATAGGCGTTTTCTAGTTGGACATGCAGAATTAAAAAGAAGAAGAAGAAGAAGAAGAAGAAGAAGAAGAAGAAGAAGAAGAAGAAGAAGAAGAAGAAGAAGAAGAAGAAGAAGAGGAAGAAGAAGAAGAATTCTAGCGAATATTGTCAGTAATATAATAGCCGTTGTATAGTTGGACATGCAGAATAAATAAACAAAAGAAGAAGAAGAAGAAGAAGAAGAAGAAGAAGAAGAAGAAGAAGAAGAAGAAGAAGAAGAAGAAGAAGAAGAAGAAGAAGAAGAAGAAGAAGAAGAAGAAGTTGTTGTTGTTGCATCAATTTTTATTCATCAGATTAACATAAGTTGTTTTGTCTCTAACAAAAATTCGCTTTAAAAAACATGTGTAATAACAGAAAGCAGGATTCTAGCGAATATTGTCAGTAATATAATAGCCGTTTTCTAGTTGGACATGCAGAATTTTAAAAAAAGACGAAGAAGAAGAAGAAGAAGAAGAAGAAGAAGAAGAAGAAGAAGAAGAAGAAGAAGAAGAAGTTGTTGTTGCATCAATTTTTATTCATCAGATTAACATAAGTTGTTTTGTCTCTAACAAAAATTCGCTTTAAAAAACTTGTGTAATAACAGAAAGCAGGATTCTAGCGAATATTGTCAGTACTATAATAGCCGTTTTCTAGTTGGACATGCAGAATTAAAAAAAAAAAGACGAAGAAGAAGAAGAAGAAGAAGAAGAAGAAGAAGAAGAAGAAGAAGAAGAAGAAGAAGAAGAAGAAGAAGAAGAAGAAGAAGAAGAAGAAGAAGAAGAAGAAACTGTAATCATGAAAATGAAAAAGAACATATTTGTATAGCGAACAGAGCAAGAATATAAAAAACTAGGAATGAGGGGGAGGGGGTGGGGGGTAGAGAGAGGGGTAGGGGTGGACGCAGTGTGTGTGGAGGGAGGGGGGGGTTAGTGGGTTAGGAGTCAGAAGAAAGGAAAGAAAGGAATAAAAAGCGTGCATTACGTGAATCTTGAAAAAAAAAAAAAAACGAAAATGAAAACTAAAAATCTGACGTTTCAAACACAGGGTTTAAGGCGAGTTATCACCGATTTCGCCCGATAATACATTTGTGATGGACGTTTAAATGTACACATCCGTGTCACTGGAAATTTAAACTGTACCCATGATGATAGAGAAAATATACCTGTACATTGAACGTGATATTTTAAAACGGTGAAATACAGTGAAAATGTGCACGCATAGTTTCACAAATCCATTGAATCGTAGATATAGAAATAAACTATTATACTGATACAGGGTAGGAAGTGGTCAGGATGGGAGGGTTACAAGATCATAGAAATATGTACTTTAAAACAATGATATTTAATTTTAAAAGTCATTGGTCCTTAAATATTACATCAGTAGATTGTTCTGTAACCAGAAATTCAGTTTTGGCAAATTTTGTATACTTAGTTTTATTTTCATATAATAGGACGTTTTTAACAGTTGCTTCCCCTTTTTTCCTTTGCAGTAACCCTTCGCCATCTTAGTCAAACAGAAACTCTGTTCTTGTGCGTTCTGATGTCCCTTCACTCCGTAAGTAGTGAAAATTGTTGTTATTGTATTCTTTGATATTCGGATTATTAATTTGTTTGCATGTTTAAGATTGTACTCAAGTCTTATTATTTAAGAAAAAGAAACGTAGCTCTTTCAGATGTTTTGTTTTGCATGGGTGAATATTTTTGTACTCCGATACATAACTTTAATAACACTGGTAATAGTGGTGTTGTGAGGGTGTGGTTTAGTGGTACGGATTAAAACTTTTATATTTAGAGACAAATATTTGTATTCGTATTCGTTTCCTTGGTTGTTAAAATTAATACAACTATTGATTTTTCATTTTTGCGTGGTTTTTTTCAGGTTTTCACCTATCAAGCCATTCAGTGAGATGAGAATGAAGCTTAATGGTGACACTATCTGTGAGATTGTTATCTTACGAACGTCAGGCAGAATAAGATTGTGATTCCATTGAATCACTTGTTTGTTGAGAAATACAAACACTAAGTTCCAAAGTGGGGAACAGACACAAAGCAACAAACACCTGTGTTAAGAGCCACACATTTTCCTTTAATTCCCCCTTCCCCTTCCCTTTTTCCCCACTTCCCAACTCCCAGTAAACCATGGACTGACCAAGATCCAAATTTTATAGGAGTTGTTATACGGCCAGAATATTCCAAACACATTCTTTATTACAACATTATTAACAACAACAAAAACAACAAACTCGACTGACCACCTTTGGACAAGGTACATGACTTGTAATGTAACTCAAAAGGCGGTCTCACCTTGGAACGAAATGATGTAGGGAGCCTAGGTCTATAGTTTGGCTTTAACTAACCATTGGAGGGGTTGATAATAATTATAGTGTAGTTCTCAAAGTCGCGCCTGCCATACATTAGCGATAACCTCTATATTTACTTGTAACAGTTTAATACTGTGGACATTACTTCGTACTGATGCTTGAGTATCGTGCTACAAGAGTCACAGAAGCACCACTCCTATTTGGAAGATTAATCTATATACTATACGTCTTTCTTAACCGAATTATTGTGGTAGCAAAACAAGACTTTCTAGTTGAGACTTGTAAGCAAAACGGTACTTAGCAGAAGTACTATTATTTTGCCAAATGAGCACACTCGCTCAGCACTGCCAATTCAGATAATAATGTTTTAAAGTTTTACAAGAAAACAAAGAAAGAAAGAAAGAAAAAAGAAAGAAAGAAAGAAATAGTATATTGTCAGTGAAAAAGAAGTAGTAGTAGTAGTGGTAGTAGTAGTAGTAATAATAATAGTAGTAGTAGTAGTAGTTGTAGTAGTAGTAGTAGTAGTAGTAGTAGTAGTAGTAGTAGTAGTAGTACTAGTAGTAGTAGTAGTAGTACTAGTAGTAGTAGTAGTACTAGTAGTAGTAGTAGTAATAGACTGCACCACCGCCATCGACGATTATGGCCACGACGATGATGACGATGCAGAAAGTTAATCATTGTTTATAGGATCCAGCCGACTGCAAAGAGCCGAATCAGGACCACGGCGATGTAGATGCAGATGATGATGATGATCATGTTGACGTTGAAGACGACGACGATGATGATGATGATGATGATGATGATGATGATGATGATGATGATGATGATGATGATGATGATGATGATAAGACGACGATGATGATGTTGTTGATGATGAGTGATGATGATGATGATGATGATGATGATGATGATGATGATGATGATGACGACGACGACGACGATGATGATGATGATGATGATGATGATGATGATGATGATGATGATGATGATGATGATGATGCTACAATTAATATCAGTATGCATTTTGAACCGGAAGTGCACTATTGACGCCACAAAAGAACCTCCGAGTGTCATCCAAGGAAAGACAACCTTAGAGTGTGATACAGGAACACACACCGCTCGAGAGCCAATATTCTCAACGTTAGCACAATAGGCCTACATTACAAGTATGTGGCCTACATCTATTTCATAAAGGTTGCAGGGTGGACAAGACGTGCGTTGCTTCTCTTGCGTGGATGAACTGAGTTTCCATTACCGCCAGTGATAGGATTCCATGTTTTGAACTATTGTCTGTTAATGCTTTATTTATTTATTTATTTATTTATTTATTGGTATATCCTTTACATCGAATTGATACAATAAAACCACAAACACGCACGCACACACACTTACACACGCACACACACACGCGCACACACACACGCACGCACACACCCACTTACTAAAGCTACATAGTGAGGACTCTGACAATTATGTTTGTGCAACGGGATGTGCCAATCCGTGGACTTGGTTGTTGTTGCTGTGGTTGTTGTCCCCCCCTCCTCCCTCCCAACATCCGCTACCTACACCCTCCCTTTCTTGACAGACCACCACACCACACCTCCCGATAGAACCTGCCCTTGGAACCTTCAGCAGGGTTTTCTTAGTCCTCTTACTTGCAGACCATTTGTGAGGTTCACCGGAAGAATACGCTCAACCTTCAACTGAAACAGAAATCACGAAGTCATCAGTGTATAGGACAACGTCCTTTCACGACCACCCATCACCCCTCTCTCTCTCTCTTCCCTCACCCCTCCCCTCCCACTTCCCATCCCCCCAGACCTACCTTTACTTCATATTCCTTTAAAACTCTCAGTTGCGCTCTCTTTGCCAAAGTAGACTTTGTAAAGAAAGAGCACTCTCACTAGCAGAGTGATTACAATGGTCCGATGTGTATCTGATGGAGGGAGAGACTGCAATTCAAACACGAAGGTTGACTTTGGCTTAAGGTGGTCAATTCAAATCTAGTGGGAGGGAGGGAAGCCATTTACGCCTGTATAAGAAGAGAAAAAAAACTACAACGCACAATAATATTGCAAAGCTTCTTCTTGTTCGCAGGTTGACTGTTCTATGCTTTACGTACGGTGATGATTAGTTTTGGCACGGAACTAGTCATATTCATAAAGCACATACCTTGGCATGTAAATCCCTTTATTTTCAAACTGTATTAACTTAGTGAGAAAGTGAGAAACTGCGACCTAAACAGTTTTGTCTCCATTTCATATCGTACCTTTAAACTTGCTTGGTTAGGATTTGGTCAGACGACTAAGAGTAACATACTGGTTTAGTTGAAACGTAAGTACTGTTAAAATGTGCTTGTTACTTTATGAAATACGACTGCATTTTCAAGAAACAATAAATGTTGTGTTTATTCACAACTTTCCGGCACCTCTCATAAAAACTCGTGGGTATCGCCATTATAAATTAAAACGAGGTTATATGAAACCAAGTTCCGGTTTGGCTTTTTTTGCTTTTATCAAAGCTTGATGCGCTTTTAAATATGGCAAATTGCCGAAAACGACGATTGTTAGAGCCAGAAAACGAGTGGGATAAGTATAAAAACGGTGGAGGAAGTACATGCTCAGTGAAAGGATGCAAAAAACAATCGTAGAGGCCTGTATTTGTGGCGACTTCGGAGGTGCGTCGATCATCGACAGAAAGTGAAACAAGACCTGAAGACTCTTGTAGTTTTCCATAGCTTCGCCGTCGCAACCTTCACAAAACACGAAGTAACTGCTTATTTTAGGCGAGCGTTGTGGCCAAGTGGGCTAAGGCGGGACTAACTTGCCTTGTTCACAAGCCAGAAACCAATGGCGCCTGACAGGTGTGGGTTCGAGCCAGCATCTGGGCGTTATGTTTTTCCGAATATTTTTCAAAAATTCACAAATAATGTTAGGTAGGTAGGGTTTAGGCGCGCCACTGGCGATAGAAAGGGATAATAAACTGCAGCAAAAAAAATAAAAATATGTGAGGGTACGATACAGGTGGCCAGTGACACATGTTATTATTCTTGAATATTTGGAAATAACTCACTAAAACACGCGGAGAAAAAAAAACCGGAAGTATTTTTCATAGAGGGGATTCCCGTTGGTGCATAGGATAGCAGAAAAGTGTGAATTACAAGGGTAGAATGTAACTGCTGATCTCCGTTTTCATCTCACGGTGACGGAATCGGCTCATAATGGCCCGACACTTGGTCATAGGTTTCCTACTGCCTTTTGTTAGCTAAGCTCGCTCACGCAGTGCAGTGTCAAGAGACGAACCATTCTGGTTAGATCAGAGACCCGCATTGACATTGTACCACTGTCGGGGATCATAATACGTTTTGTGTCTGGCAAATGCAGTTTTATTTACAAAGTTATAAGACATTTTCAATAAAGTGTTACATTTCAACCACCCCGTTTCAATGTTTTACATGCTAATGCTGTCACTACAGCACTATTTACAATGAACAGATATGAGAGAAAGATTGAAAGAGAGAGAGATGCGAGAGAGAGACAGAGAAAGGGCAAAAGAGAGAAAGAGAGAGAGAGAGAGAGAGAGAGAGAGAGAGAGAGAGAGAGAGAGAGAGAGAGAGAGAGGAGCGTTTTACATTTTCAAGAAGACGACTCCTTGAGGATATTGTGGATCCTCCGCCAGGACGAAGAAATAACTCCACTATATACAGGAGGAAGAAATAACCATTCTCGTTTGTTTTGTTTTTTAAAATCATCTGTTACACTATTTCGTAAAGTGCAGAGAAGTATGGGCTTTACACAGTCAACGCCAGTGCCCGCAAGTGCTATAATGACCTGGGACTGGAAGTCAACAGCCATTTTAGAAGTCTGAACGAGTCTCGAGAAGTCCGATTGTCGCGCCAAGCGCCAGTCTCGACCATCCTGCTAATCTCAGACCACTCCACAGAAGCCTCTTGCTACCGCAATACTGCGTTGGGAAGGAGCTGCATGGATGATCTGTATTAGTCTTGTCTTACAAGTCAAACAGCGCCTGCTGCCGCGAGCTTGTGTTGTAGGTCTAATAGTCGTGCTTTGCAATATCAATATCAAATTGTGGGCTTGGTCCACTGCTTAGTGTGTGTGTGTGTGTGTGGTGTGAGTGGAGAGAGGAAGGAGGCGTGGGACGGAGGGGAAGTTGAGAGAGAGAGAGAGAGAGAGAGAGAGCGTAAAAATCTAACTTACGGCCGATCCGCTTCTAACGTAACCACCTCCGTTCCGATCCAACTGCACTCAATAATTATTTGATTTGATTTGATTTACGCTGTCTTGGACTTGAATGCTTGAACATGCCTTTAGTAGTCTACTTATTTCATACGTCAGCCGAGGTTCATTCACGCTGTACCATCCGGTGGGCCATTACGTGCAGTTCTCTTCACTGTAAACTGAAATCAGAGATCATGCAGTTACATTCGACCACTGTAAGGATCAGAAAACGTTTTATTCCATGCAAATGCAGTACTGTTTGCTGAAGTTATCAGCATTTCCAATAGGGGGGGTACTTTGCAACCACCCTGTGAGTTGGGCTTCTGATGCTCAGTGTTCTTTGACCTCCTGAGTGTGTGTCCGGTCCAGACAGTCCTCATCACAGTCACGGACAGTGGTCACTTGATAGCTTGAGCACAGCGATACTTGGACCATGCATTGGTCGTGCATAGACTTGTCTTTCCTATGCAGCCCCCATTCTGAAGAGGGGACAGACTTCGAAAGGCCAACTACACTGCAGGATGCCTTCAGTTTTCAATTTCAGGTTAGTTTCTGTTAACGGAATAGCCTACACTGACACTGTGTACAGGCACGTCTCTGTGACAGGCAGTTAAGTTATAGTTGTACGTAAAATACAAGTTAAGTGCCAATTTGGATGGCTTGGAATGATAATACCCAAGTAGGTTTCAAGTAGGATAAAGTAAACCACGCGCGCCGCAATCTTGAATGCTGGAATTTAGTTTCCAAACTTTAAATTCCCAAACGAACGAAAATGTGAAGGAAAGCGAGTTGCAAGACAGGTTCCCATACAGCAGCTTTCTAGTACTAACGTAACTGCAACCATTTAACCGTACGCAAATGCACTATAGATCTACGTTGTATGCACAGAAGTTAACGTCAGACGAGAGTCTTATATTATTATTCCACTAGGCGTTGCCGATGGGAAAACTCTTGTCACAGATTTCAACCGCATTTTAACATGTCATTAGTTCTACAGAAAAACAAGTGGGAGGACAACATTCGAGAATGGGCTGGCTTGACACTGAGCGAATCCCTGAGGGTTGCTGAGGACAGAGAAAGATGGGAGTACGCTGGTTAAACGATCACTTGCGGTGCCCCAAAGACCTTCGAGTTACGGGATAGGATAGGATAGGGTAGGGAAGTTCTACTATGCTGCTGCATACAAAAACTTCAACTCGACACTTCAGTTGCTGTGCTCAAAAGCTTATTAAAGGCTGGGATCTATCGGATGACATTTAAACGCCAGTTGTTCTCCTTTCACACTACGCATCGTCCCCTATACGCTTATGTGTCCGGGGACGTTAATCTATATAACTAACTAACTTTCACACTGAAAAACATTCTGCAGTGCAATAAAGTGGCTTCACAATTTCATTAGTAGCGGAAAACATCTTCAAACTATATAGATCAAAACAACTGCAGATTTATAATCGCCCAACATCTATCAGAGTAAAACGGATATGTTTCAACATAGCAAACACAGCCATTACAGAGAAAAAAAGCGAAAGATCTTTTTTCAGCAGCACACGAGTACTTAAAATCATAACTTCTGTTAGACACGTGTGCTATAGGCCTATAAAATGAAAGCTATTAGAACAATTGTGTCAAAGTAAACAAGAACTGAACATTGGAACTTAGGAACTTTGTCCTTTTATTAAACAAACAAATGATCAAACAGCAAATATCAACTCGAAAGCATGGGTGTATATAAGGGCGCAGAGGGTTATGCAGGTTGGTGGTTTGAAGAAGGTGGGGGATTTAAGGGGAGGAAGTTTTAAAGCAAAATATAATTTATAACTTGACAAATGAGAGTCGAAATTCCTCCAGCGGTTCTGCGAGGGCGGGAAAATGGGTCTCTTCCGACAGCTGTGAGAGGATCGGTCTCGGCGAACGCTCACCAGCATGTAGATGATCCATTACCCAACTCTCGCCGTACGCGAGGATCCATGAGAAGTGGACGTTTTCAGACTTCAGGGGCTGAAGAGTTGAAGAGGGGACGTCACTTATGGGATAAGAGGTTTGGAGCGGGTGATTGAGCTTTTGGCTAACTGGCTTTGCTTTTCCACAGTTCCAGTGCGTGCTCTCTAAGTCCAAGTGCTCGTGAAAGGCAACCTTAGCCACTAAAAAAACTTGTTTCCTCCCTCGCTCCCCCCAGTCTCACCCTAACTCACCCCTCATCCCTACCCCGTTCTCTCTCTCTCTCTCTCTCTCTCTCTCTCTCTCTCTCTCTCTCTCTCTCTCTCTCTCTCTCTCACACCATCTTATCATTACTTAGGTTTTGTGAGCGTAGCCGCTATGGGGACAATGAGAGGATTCAGACGGTAATGCAACTTTGGGTCCAAGAGAACTCTGTCTGTCTGTCTATCGGTCGGTCTGCTTTTCTCTCTCTCTCTCTCTCTCTCTCTCTCTCTCTCTCTCTCTCTCTCTCTCTCTGCCTCTCTATTCTCACCCTTCCCCACCCCCCATCTCTCTCTCTCTCTCTCTCTCTCTTACCCACCGACCTTTCTCGTCCCCAATCTCTTCCCTTCAACCCTACTGGTGGGGATGCAATCCTCAACTTCAAGCTTTAGAAACTTTGTTCGCTTCCCTGCCGCACTTCCCCTCATATCCTCCCCCACCTTTTTCTCCCACTTAGTACTTACCCTTTCTCGCCAGTGGTGTGAGTGTGGCAGACTCTCTCATGGCATGGCAGAGACGGCCGAGCCTTACGTCGCCTCCCCACCCTCTGTAAGTGTGGACGTTCTAGAGAATTGTTGAGGGAGAGAGGAGCGTAGCTGAGACACGAAGAGTTACCTCTCACAAGTAGGAAAAAAATGCGGAAGATGGGGCAAAAAATAATGAAAAATATTTTATTTAAAAAAACAACTTTTCTGTGGTAGTAAATGATGATCCTTGGTAAATGCAAATACAATACAATACAATACAATACAATACAATACAATACAATACAATACAATACAATACAATTACAATGCAATGAAACACATCTTTACCACCTGAAATAAAGAATTCACACAAGCGTAGATCATTTGATATATAAGAAAAATACGTTTTAAAGCCATGTGTGTTAAATCGACAAAGCTTTACAATCCCCCTTTAGGAATTTTAACCAGAAACAAAATCCAATCCTATCCTATCCTATCCTATCCTAACCCTAACTCGGAGGTCGTTGGGGCACCAAAGATGATCGTTTAACCCGCGTACTCCATCTTTCTCTGTCATCAGCAACCCTCATGGCTTCGCTCAGTGTCAAACCAGTCCATTCTCGAATGTTGTCCTCCCACCTCTTTTTCGGTCTCTCTCTTCTTCTACCTCCTTGCACTTTGCCTTGCAGGATGGTCTTTGCAAGACCTGATGCTCTGGTGACGTGGCTATACCATCGGCGTTTCCGTTTCTTCACCACTGTGAGCAGGTCATCGTGTTGTCCAATGGCTTGTGTGATGGTCTGTCGAACTTTGTCGTTGGTGATGGATGTGCTGGGTATAGTAAATGCACAGAAATCTTCTGTAGCACCTCATCTCTATGCTTTGTATTCAACGTTGTAGATCTGCTGTGAGGGTCCATGTTTCGCAAGTGTATAGGAAGATGGAAATGATAAGAGAGCCGCGCAGCAGTCTCACCCCTTGGAATGTAGACTGATGGTCTTGTCTTTCCAAATGGGCTTCAACCTTGCCAGGGCAGCAGTTGTTTGTGCGATCCTGAAGAAGACTTCCTGGCGGGACCCATTGTCTGATACAATGGCTCCTAAATATTTGAAGCTATGTGTTACGTTTGCGATGCGCACGATAATACGTGTGAGACGCGCACGATAGATCGGATCGTTTTGTTTTGCAAAGCATTCAATTACAGAGTGTATTTACCTTTGATTTGATTTTGCTTTGTTGTTAGAAAAAGCTTGGTATAATGTTGATAATTTTCGTTGGTCGATATTGAAGAATTTTTTAGGGTGCTTTTTTACTATCGATCGAAACGTCTAGATAGATCTACAGATAGCTGAGAAAATTCTTGGATTGTAAAGAAAGTTCTATGACGTAAGACAGTGATGACGAAGTTTATTCTGATTGGTTATAATTGCGCCATGCTGGAATGTTCCAATCTTCTATGGAGTATAGAGAAACTATATAATTGATGCACTATGTAGAAAAAGGAGAAAGTGGAAAAAGCAATTGTATGCAGTTGTTGATGTATGCTAAATAAAGTTGGGAAACTACATACGATGACTCCAGCCTTGTTGCTGAGTGAATAGGTTGCGTGGATAAACGAATCTGGGTTACACTTATCAGGATTCAAGGATCGGGGCTGAATCAACTACTGGAAAAAACCAACAACTTTAAAAAAACAACTTTAAAAACTTTAACAACTTTATACGACGACTCCTGTCTTGTTGGTGAGTGAATAGGTTGCGTGGATAAACGAATTTGGGTTACACTTATCAGGATTCAAGGATCGGGGCTGAATCAACTACTGGAAAAAACCAACAACTTTAAAAAAAAAATCTTTAAAAACTTTATACGACGACTCCTGTCTTGTTGGTGAGTGAACAGGCTCAGTGGATAAAGAATTCGAGTTACACTTATCGAGATTCAGGCATCGGGGCTGAATCGGCAAGTGATAAATCTGTGATGGTATAATATCATACCATCACATTCTGGTTTAATCTTTAATGATTGGCAGATTGAGCGGCAAAAAGAGGTGCTTTAAACTTGAATTCATTACTGTTCACATACCTTTACGTACTTAAAAACAACAACAACAACAACAAACAATCAACAGGATTATTTTAAAAAAAAAACATTTTAAAGAAAATTTAATAATTCACCCCAATGTTCGTTCGATGTTGGTTTTGTAACACTTGTTGTAACATTAGTATATAACAGTTTAGTATATTCATTAATAAACTAAATTTTGTACAAATATGTTTGCTCATGAAATTGTGCCTTTTCACTGGTTCATATTCTGTTTTAATGCAACGACTTTGACTTTTTATTACCAGTGGAAATGAAAAACATAAAGATACTAAGTGATTTAGTTTGTTCAGTTTGCTTAAAGCTTGCAAAATTTTGTATGTTTTGGTCTGTTGGAAGATTTATGCAGTTATAAAAAAATATATTGAATTAAGAATCCAGGTGCATAATCATAGGGGTTGGAGAGAGAGAGAGAGAGAGAGAGAGAGAGGGGTGGGGAGGTGGGGAGAGAGTTCAGCTCTTCTAGTTAATGAGTTGATTTTTTTTAATTTACTTTTTAGTTATTTAAACTCAAAATGTAAGATCTCTAAACGCCGCATCCTCCTCCCACCGCTGATCCCCCCCCCCCCTGCCGTGCGCACGCCCTGCTTCTCCCTACATACTCGTACATCTATATTTATATACTACAGCGACTATTATAATTTAGAATGTTTTTGTGATCACTTTAGACTAGTCATTTGTGTTTTACTATATTTATCTGTTTATCTGTTGGGTATGCTTGTGCGAGTGTTTGTGGTTGTGGTTGTGCATGCATGTGTATATTTGTGTATGTATGTATGTATGTATGTATGTATGTATGTATGTATGTATGTATGTATGTATGTGTGCGTTTGTGTAAGACTAAGAGAGAGAGAAAGAGTGAGAAAAAAAAGAGAGAGAGATGTTGTTAAATATAAAACATTCTGCCATTGTCCAACACCAAATAATGTTCCTATTGTTGTATCTATTACATGTCTAAAACATATATTATTTGATTGTATTCAGATTCATCCTCTTTTGCCCCTTGAAGTAAATACTATTAAAAACATTAGTAATGAATTAAGTGTGGGATTGGCAAAAGCTTTAATCAATTCTCCAGTCGCTCGTTTTATTTAACTGAAATTGTTATTGTTCTGTTAGATAGATATTAATAGTCCCTGGGTGTATGTATGTGTTTATATGTGTTTGTTTAAATGCGTGAATCTGTATGTATGGTCTTTATCATCTTGATGAAAAAAGACGTTAATAAAACAACCAACCAACAATTGCATGTCAATTGGCGAAATAAATTCCTGTTATCCTGTTATCCTGTTAAATTTGTTTATTAATAGGCTTATTGTTGTTATTGTTAATGTGTCAATCAGTTAGGTGAATCATGGACAATAAATGATAACCAATGAAGCCTTAGTATAGTTTTATGCACTTCAGCGTAAATCGATTCCTTCATGAAGTGAAACGCACAATAACACACATGCGTGTATGAGGTGTAAAATGGGGTAAATTGACCTACTTCGCGCTCCTTAGGCGGCGAATTAGGTCAAGTTTGTTAAAAAACACGGGTAGGATAAGGAACTTTCCTCGACGATTAGGGTAAGGCACCCGCCTCGACGGGTAGGGTAAGGCACCCCTTCAAGAAAAGGGTTAGGGTCAGGGCTAGTTGCAGCGCTGCAACTAGCCCTGACCCTAACCCTTTTCTTAAACAGGTGCCTTAACCTACCCGTCGAGGCGGGTGCCTTACCCTAATCGTCGAGGAAAGTTCCTTATCCTAGCCGTGTTGACAGAACTTGACCTACATCGTCTCTTAGAGGCCACGAATTAGGTCAAAGTTTTTCGGAAAACGGTGCTCTTATGCTACCCGTCTGGAACAAAACTTGACCTACTTCGCCCTCTATAGCAGACGAAGAAGGTCGACATTTTTCAAAATTTGTTCGCAAATGGGCTGGAAGTTCTCCGTCCCGGATAGAGCACTCCCTTGCACTAAAAACACTCCCATGCACTACAACTGCAACTGCACTCCCTTGCACTACAACTGCACTCCCATGCACTAAAAGAGCACTTCCGTGCACTACAACTGTAGTGCACATGTACTTAAAAAGCACTCCCTTGCACTACAACTGCACTCCCATGCACTACAACTGCACTCCCGTGCACTTAAAGAGCACTCCCGTGTACTTAGAACAAATGAGGAACGAAAAACAAATGGGAAAAGAGAAAATTACCTCATTTGATACTAAGAACGTCAAATTCCGTTCCTCATTTGGGACGTTTCACAAGTACATACATACACACACACATACACACACACACACACACACACACACTGTTCATGCGTAATACAAACATCCCCACTTTACAGGCATACGAAACCTCAAAACCACTTTCAGGCCGTTGAGTGTGCTCATTCAGTTGAACCACTCCTGGAGAATTATATGCTCGCTTTTAGGGGTTCCGCGGCTAGCTGAGCCACCCTTGAAGAACTGCACTCGCTGTTATTATCCAAATGAATTGAACCATTATCAAATAATAGTTCTGGCTCCTATACACCACATTCACATGCAAGTGTCTGTACAGCTTAACTTTGCACCTTTGACCTCGCTAACTCCTTCTTGACTTCCAGAGTGGTTTTTGAATGTACACTGAAGTTTAACGTCTTGGCGATTGGCGATATGGCAGACTAGACGGAGGGAGAGTGGGTATTTACCTTTTGTACAAATACGTGTACTTCTTCTGCACTTCACTCATCGCAATGCCTCTAACATTTATAGGAGAACGACGTACTTCTGTCAATTGACAACTAATTGCATGTGATTAAGCCTACTTCTGCACTGACACTTGAAATCTTCACGAGTATAGTTGGACAGAGATTTCTGCCCAGTGACTATAAGTATAACAGTGATCAGCTCTTTACTATACTTGAATTACTAACTTAAATCCTCTCAAGAGGACTTCTAGGAAGAATGAATTATAAAATGTGATCTACCTCACTAACAACTGAATGAAACAATCCCCTCTCGCGACTTGGTCATAAGTAACTTTCGGTCCACTACTCCACCAGTCCCACCGCCGTAGCTCAATTGGTAGAGCGTTTGCCTGGCACACCGATGACCCAGGTTCGAATCCCGTGGTGGGCGATATAAAATGTGGCCATTTTTTACTGTCCATTTCAGCAGTATGATTGCTCTGGTGGTTCAGTGTTGATTCAGGTCCCTACCCATCTTTCCCTGGGATGGTTATCCCCGTCTGCCATTTCGCCAATGGTGGGTGTAGACGTTAAACCTCAATGTTCTCCTCCACCGCTTCTGGTCGACGTGACTTTTGATAGGGTCTGAGTATTGATATAGAACGATTTCCGCAAGCTTTAAATCGACAGATGGCTGTAAATGCATAACTTGACTCTTGAATCTCTGCTTGATGTCCATGATTTTAAAAACACGTAGATCTACTTAATAAAGGTTTTTAATAAAACCGAAAATGTGTACTTTTACCTTATGTTTTCTGTTTGGCTAATTTCTTCTTTTAGTATGTGGACCTGTAGTGGTTGTGGTTTAAAGGGTCATTATTATATTGATTGTTATTATTGGTATTATTGTTACTGCTGCCAATAAAATAATTCACAAAACATAACTCAAAACGCCGGCTGGAAAGTGTACGTTTTAGCACCTTTACTGAACTTCACAACAAAGACTGAACAAGTTACCGCCACTAGAAATACTGACACACTGAGTTTTAAGATTTACGTTCTTCACAGGACTTGGTTTAACTCTCTACATAAACTGCAGCGCCAGTTGTGATGGATCTGGACATGGTCACTGGCTAAAAGGGGTTCGTTTAGCAACTGCGCTGAGCACATGAGCACATCATCAATTAGACTATTGCCATCAGAAAACCCTGAAACGCTTTGGATATTCAGATTCACAATCTTCACAGCTCTTGCTTTAACTTTTACAGTTCACACACTTTCTGTCTACGACATCTAACACTTCGAATTCACTCTGTACCGTATTTCTTCACGTTCTACTTGACTCGACACTATTTTGTCGCACACTCATATTTCTCTAGTCTGATTCCCGTTCTAAGTCTAACTGTACTATCCTTCTTCTGACCGTGGGGCATCTCTCCTCCTGGAAACAGTGGTAGTAGTCTCTCCCTGCTGAGTCTTGTCGAAACCTCATCTCTTCATCTCTTCACCGAGTTCCCTCTGATCGCCTATATACTGCACACTTTCTTATTCTCATATTTCCCAAGGCGCAGTTCGATCCTAAATCAATACTATTGGTCCTAACACTAGTCATTCACTCCTCCTTCATGTCAGTCAATCTTTATACAGTAAAACCTCCGTTTTACGACTTTTAAATTGCCATTAAAACGAGGTCTTACATTGGAGAGGTCTTAAAAAGGAGGTTGATTGATTGATTGATTTATTGTTGCTTTAGGTCCAGCGGACTCTTCCGAGCCAAATCAGGACCGGTAAAAAGGAGGTAGGACATTTTCGAAAAAGACATTTAGAAAATTAATTAAGTAAAATAAATACATATACAACAAGTACACATACCATTAAGTATAGGGAACATCTACCATCTTTCAGAAATATAGATTAAACTCTGTCTCACAACCAATATAGTCAATATCTTCCTGTTCCTCATTATTTGCAAAATAAAAAATCAATGTTGGTCTGATAGTTGTTTAAAAGTGTATGTAAGTGCTGAGTGCATGTTTGGAGTTATAACTATTTATAAGATAACCCCATTAATATTGTTGTAATTATTTTTATTCAATCATTGAATAGTTGTTGTTTTTTTTTTAAATGAAAGCGGTTATTTCTGTTTGTTTGCATGATCCCCCCACCCGTGCATGTTCTCTTAGTATGTCACTTTGAACACCAGACATGGTGTTGGCAAGATCTGGCAGGCCCCTGCTCAGGGCAAATCTGGTCAGCTGCTTCGGGTATTTTAAGCTGCTTTAATGCATCGTCTGCTGTTAAAGGTTGTAAACGAAACTGTTTTCTTAAAGCGCACAAATATAGTATTGCTTTGGAATCTAACATTTTTCAGATGCTAGGTCGTAAAATTTAATTATTTGAAGGTAGCAAGTCGCGTTTTAGAGGTAGTCGTTTAATAGAGGTCGTTTATATAGTACAAAGCATCGGTAAATTTTTTTCCGGTCGTATGTTGGAGGAAGTCGTTTAAGAGAGGGTCTCAAAACGGAGGTTTTACTGTATCAACTAATACTTAGACTAAACAATATGACCTATCGGTTATGGCACGTGGTTATGGTATTCCTACATCTTGACTTCACTCTAAGTTCCTCTTCCAACCTAGCGTTACAGCTTGCATCTTTACTCAAGAATCGGCCCCGCTGTAACTAGACAATAATCATCGTGGACCTTAACTAACCGATGATAACATTTTGTTCAGAGAAGGTCTGGACAATAGGAGGCACGCGTCATGGTTAGTGACAACTTATCAACAGCATCAGGGATGTCTAGTGGCTAATTCACGTAGGTGTCACACCTGCTACAGCCTTATCATAACCTAACCTAACCAAGCAAAGCATCTTGATACCAAACACATCCTGAGAATAGACTGGACACTTCTCTTAAAGAGAAACATGATACTGATACATCATATGTTATACAGAATACAACCCAAACCAAATACTTTAATCATAATAAAGGTTTTTCCCACACACAACCATAACAACATGCATAATTATTACTCCAGATAATACAGCAAATTAATAAACACAACACTTAAAGCGCATATTAATATATAAATTCCTAAAGAAAGTCATAAAGAATACATAGATAAAAAAAGGTTATCAACTATTTGCCAAAAGGGTCCAAAAACCTTAGTAGCTAACCGTATTTCAAAAGTCATCGTTATTATCCTTCTACATTCCAGCTTATGCGGCGAATACTTAGTCTAGATGCGAACATAGAAAACATTGTTTCCATGGACTACGTGGAGGTCATCTTAAACTTGCAATAACATAAACCCTCAATGTACAGCTGTAGTACATATGCTGTCAATGAACGTGTGGTTGCTACAGGAGTGATCTCCTGTCCTCAGTCCATTGGCTGTTAATCTTCTTCTAAGGCGGAAAGGCAAAAGCTAGGGTCAGACATACTGGCATCAATGTCCACCTATAAAGGTGTAATAAACAGTAGAATTAGTCCAGTATCACCTACCCATCGAAACAAGCAAGCTGGACGCTCTTGTCCTTGCATCATTACATCTTTACCATCCCTGTTACAAGGAACCATCCTTGTTACAAGGAACCCAGCACCGCTAATTTTCTGAGTATCTGACACGTTAGCTCGCAGCTTGTAGAGTGTCTCAAGGATTAGCCTAAGTGAAAGGTCCAACACGACAACATTTTCCTTCATCTTTTAAGTTCAGCTTCATACACACAGACTCCTAACCAAGGCTACGTCACTGGGTTACAAGTATAACTTGAATGTAAGTCGCCTTCTATCAAGTTGTGGGCGATATAAAATGTGGCCATTTTCACTGTCCATTTTAGCAGTATGATTGCTTTGGTGGTTCAGTGTTGTTTCAGGTCCCTACCCCTCTTTCCCTGGGATGGTTATCCCCATCTGCCATATCGCCAATGGTGGGTGTAGACGTTAAACCTCGATGTTCATTCATTCATTCATTCATTCATTCATTCATTCATTCATTCATACTAAGAACAGCGAAGTCAGACGCGATCTACTTCACAAAGAGAGACAAAACGTTTGTGCCGAACATAAGTATAGCAGGGACTAGAGAGTATTTATAACGTCTTGGATATAGTCCTAATGATAATAAATACTATTCTCCGTGGAAAGAGGGAATTATTTTATTTATTTATTTATTTATTTATTTAATCGTTCTTATATAGCGCTTTACCAGCTCAAGAGCTGCTCAAGGCGCTGGCCGATACAGGATCTTACTCAAACCGCCCGAGACGCCCACCCGCAGCCTTTGGGCGCATGGTCTGACGCCCGTACAACTGAGCACAATCCTGGGCAGCCAGGGATGGGGGAGAAGGACTAAAGTGCATGCTGGGTGTGTTCTTGTCACCGGCACTCACCCGTCTAGGACATGAGCGTCAGGATCTTTAAAGTCCGTTATGATGGAATGTATGCGACACAGACTAGACCTCGGTTTATACTCTCATCCGAAGGAGTAGGAAACGGAAGTAAAGTGTCTTTCCCAAAGGACACAACACAATGCTCCGGCCTGGGCTCGAACCCGGGACCTTCAGATCCACAAGCCAAAGCTCTACCATTAGGCCACCGTACCTCCCTTTAAAAAAAATCCATCTTCTCTTCTCTGCTGCCAGCAGTATACATTGTATATTTGGGGTTTTGTGCCGTTGATAAAGATGTCCATTCTGCTTTTATATTAGGTTAGGTTAAGTAGGTAGATTAAAGTCCCGCGTCACATGAGCGAATAGGGGACTGGGAAGGAGCGGGGAATCGGGTTATGACATTCCGCTGTGTTCTCAGCCTATTGTCTGGGCTTGGTAAAATTCAAAGGGTGTGATTTTCCAAAGCATTAGAAGACGCCTGAGTGAAGTTCTCAGAAAAACCATCTACATGATCACGACAACAACACATGTCCACAATTTGCCTGGTTGACAACAGAATTGGGAAGGTTTAAGGAACAGAACTTTTGAAAAACACATACAATCACACCCTCTCAACACTTCTATATCACCTACATTAACCAGAAAGACCTCTTCTATCACACCCTCTCCACACTTCTATACCACCTAGGGCCTAACCAGAAAGACCCCTTATCTTCCAAACTAAGCTTTAAGAACTAATTATTATATAGGAGAAATAATGTCTCTGTAAAGGACCTGCTCTTGACTGCTTTATGTATACCTAAATTAAACCCTGTCCCCACAGCGACCCCCGTTGGGGTGCCGGGGGTTTCAGCTGCTTCTTTTGATGGCGAGCGGGACCACATTGTCGGCAGGCATTTTATGCAGGTCGGTGGCAGCGACCTTGCAGTAGAGTGCGTGGCACTAGTAGCCGGCAACCCGGTACTCCCGACCACGCTTCACCGCCTTGCAGGGCAAATATTTTTATGTCCCTCTTTTGAGGGATAAAATAAAAATAACAGCTCGGGTGGAGCAATGTTCTCAAGGTCGTTGCCGAGAGACGGGAGTCAAATACTCCGCTCGGCTACACAGAGACGACTACATGGACTCAGAATGCGGGATTTGCATACATGTATATAAAATGCCTGCATTGCCAAATAATAACGTCATAGAAAGCCCCATTGACCACCTGGAAGAAAGCGTCCAATATTTCCAAGCTCATTCAACAGACCTCACACACAAATGAAGAGTTTTGTCCCAGATGAGTTTTTAAAGAAAAAAGGTAGGTGACTGGTCTAGGTAAGAAAAAGATAGTATAGTAGATTGATAGAACAGAGTAGGAATGTGAAAGAACAAAGGAGAAAGACAGCGACAGTGGGAATTTAAAGCACTAAATTTCCAGAAAGTGGGGATACTATATATACTGAGACCCCCGGCATCCCCACGGGGGGCTCCTCAAGGGTGGGAAATATGGATGAAACTGGACTAACAACAGTGCAGAAACTGGCAAGATCATGGCTTCAAAGTACGTGCGTTCAGTTCAGTTCAGCAGTGGATAGATTTACGTCCCCGGACACAGTGCGTATAGGGGACAACGGACGTGCGTCTAGTCGGCAAAGTCACAAGTACTGAGTGCGGAGTTTTAATACCGTTGGTGTGTGCCTGTAATGCAACTGGAGTCTTTTTGCCACTAATGTACATTTTCCCGAGAAAGAGAATAGTGGAAACCCTGATTAAAGACGCACCGCCGCAAGCTGGTGTATAGTAGCGTAACCAGTTGTGTAGCGCTCCTGAATTCATGACGGGTCTTCATTCAGACAATGGAACTAAGTTTAACTTGAAACTATTTAGTTTTGAATTCATTTATGTTGTTTGTAATTAAGGGGCAAGACGCTTTTATGTGTGGGGCAAAAGGCCCATAATAGGCATTTTGCCCCACACTAAAAGGCGTTTTGCCCCAGGCGTGGGGCAAAAAGGCCAACAAATAAATTTTCGGTTTTGTGGTATTGTGCTCATCCTGTTATCTCGTTCCTGGAGTGATTGTGGTAATTTGTAGCCTAGGCAAGCCTCAATAGTTTGCGTCTATTTGGGGCTGTCTGTGGCTTAAACAGGAACATATATAAAATTTGTTCCTTAAAGGGGGCCTTTTGCCCCGTGCTACTCTACATAATATAGATTATACAATCAAATCGTGAGTAAGCACTGATGATTATATTACCACCAATTCAACACTAACCAAACACATACAATACATTGTTCGGTTTATGTCAAGAGATATTATTCTACATTGATGTAGGCTTATGCATGTGTGTGGTGCCAACGTGCGTGAATGCGTGCGTGCGTCTTATCATTTCGATGAAGAAGACGTGGTTCTTTTTTGTTTTTTGTTTTTAAAATAAACCAACCAACCAGCTACACTTATATTCATATTTCTGGTTTATTAGTTTTGTGTGTTCAAAAAATATTTTCTAATGTAGGCCTAAAATTGCATATCCGGAATTCAATGTTAGTTTGTGGTAACGTTCATTACTAAGCTACCTCGTCTAGGAAACAAAGTGCGATAACCCACAATCCTGTTTCAGTGCAACCAAGTGTGGAAGTAAAGTTTAAAGTCATTAAAGTAACGCCTTTGTTTCCTACACCCATTCGGGGTACAAAGATAAGAAACTAAGGACACCATGGGTTTGGAGTGAAGTGGTGGAAAGAAAAAGAAGGAACGAGAAGAAGAAAAGAAAGAAGGAAGGGAGGAAGGGATAAGTATCAAAACTGAACTACCAGAGCAATCATACTGCACTGCTAAGATAGACAGTGAAAAATTACCACTTACGTCTTGCCCACAACAGGATTTGAACCTGGGTCATCGGTGTGCCAGGTAAACGCTCTACCACTGAGCTACTGGATCTGAGAAGAAGTTGATTGATTGATTGATTAAATGTTGCTTTAGGTCCAGCGGACTCTTCCGAGCCAAATCAGGACCGGAGAAGAAGAAGAAGAAGAAAAACAACAACAACAACAACAACAACAACAACAACAACAACAACTACTACTACTACTACTACTACTATTACTACTACTACTACTACTACTACTACTACTACTACTACTACTACTACTACTACTACTACTACTACAGTAAGAGAGGATGGGATGGAAATGAAAAACGAAATCCAAGCAGAATACTAAGGATAATCTTAGAAGCTTGCCACTCACTTTTATTAGTGTCAGAAATCTGTCAGATATTATGAGAGATATGTCAGACCTATATGTTTTTATGACGTATCGTGTGTGTGGTCTTATAGATCTATTATAAAAGACTCGGTGCCTTCGATTGTTATGACATAGGTTTACAGAGGAGACGACACGACATTACGACAATGACAAGACAATGGCATTACTCCCAGATGTCAAACTGTCTTGAGTTTGTCCTCGTGCTGGGCCTATCAGCTCCTTTGAGCCAATCGCCGCCTACCTTACTCACGCTGCGCCGCCATTTTTCTTCGGCGCGTGTTCAGATCTAAATCCAAACGTTCTGGTGTGTTTACCTGTTGTTGTACTCTTTACTGTGAGTAAAACCTTAGGGGCCGAAATGGTCAGGGTAGGCTCATTGCAGGTCCTCCCTTTTAAGAAAATGGCAAATTAGTCTAAGATGGGTATTAAAGGGCCTGAACGTCGCAGTCTCGAGTAGTTGGAAAAAGTGGTGACAGGCGATTAACAAGCCGGCAGGTGGTGACAAAGTTTTTCCTAGGGCGACATTATTTTGTCGCAGACGTTTTGTGTGGGAAAAAGAGAGTATAACAGGAATGTAGACTGGGGGAACCAAGTAAAGATTGAAATGCATTTTTTTGACTGTTTGCATGATGGTTCTTTCCTTCTTTTGTTATTATTTTGAAATCCTAAAGATGTAGTAGGAGGCACTGTGGTCTAATGGTAGTGCTTCGGCTTGAGGATCTGAAGGTCCCCGGTTCGAGCCCTGGCCGGGCCATTGTGTTGTGTCCCTGAAAAAGAGACTTTACTCCTGTTTTCCTACTCCTTCGGATGAGAGTATAAACCGAGGTCTAGTCTGTGTGTCGCATACATTCCATCATAACGGACTTTAAAGATACTGACGCTCATGTCCTAGACGGGTGAGTGCCGGTAACAAGAACACACCCAGCATGCACTTGGTCCTTCTCCCCCAACCCTGGCTGCCCAGGATTGTGCACAGGTGTCCGGGCGTCAGACCATGCCCCCAAAGGTTGCGGATGGGCGTCTCGGGCGGTTTGAGTTAGATCCTGTATCGGCCAGCGCCTTGATCCTTAGGCTAAGACGCCTTACAAATGACGAACATTATTATTATTATTATTATTATTATTATTATTATTATTATTATTATTATTATTATTATTATTATTATTATTATTTTTATTATAGTAGCGCCTTGATCCTTAGGCTAAGACGCCTTACAAATGACCATTATTATTATTATTATTATTATTATTATTATTATTATTATTATTATTATTATTATTATTATTATTATTATTATTATTATTATTATAGTAGCAATGATAACATATAACTTGATCATGAATCAGAACAACACAGTTTACAGGACCAAAAATTAAAAGCTGTTAAAAAAAGAAATTAAGATCCTGGCGGTCGTGTCCTGTGCAATCGGTATTTCATTGATTGTCACTTCACGCATTCGGGTTATATTTAAATCAGAGAGTTAAAAAAACAAAACACAATTAAATCACAATAATATTACCTGTTACATACTGTATGTCATTGATTTAGTCACTAAACATTTCGTATTATATTCCTCAGTTATGTAACCATTTCTTGCCCGTCACGTCATTATTATGTCGAAATTCGTTTACACAGGATTGGATTGATATAAGCTCGCTTGTTGTCTAGCCTGTAAAAGTGGGGCCGGGTAGCTCAGTTGGTAAGAGCGTCTTGCTAGTAACCGAAAGGTCGCTGGTTCGAATCCCGGATTGGTCAACGTGTGATCATATTATTTTCCCCTTTACCAACAACTGGCCCGCTGGTGTCAGTATAAATCGGTCTGCGAAAGTGTCGTGTGACTATAATCTACATACAAACAAACAAACAAACATCCTGTAAAATCTGTTGCTCATAATGACTTGTGCTTCCTTTGAATAAAACATTTGTTTAAACCAGATCACAATTAATTAATCTTATAACGAAATAAAAGGACAGAGGGCAGAGAGATTTGAGGGGCCGGGTAGCTCAGTTGGTAAGAGCGTCTTGCTAGTAACCGAAAGGTCGCTGGTTCGAATCCCGGATTGGTCAACGTGTGATCATATTATTTTCCCCTTTACCAACAACTGGCCCGCTGGTGTCAGTATAAATCGGTCCAGTAGTCACCTATATGCGAAAGTGTCGTGTGACTATAATCTACAAACAACAGATTTAACATTAATCTATTTTTTAAAAATTACCAATAGTTGCAATAATTGTCATTTTCTGTAATCCGTGAGTGATGTAATATCATCGTCTAAAGCATGTCCATCTTAAGTCAAATTATGTCATTGGGTTTTATACATTTCATTTAAAACTGGACATTCAACATAAAATATGGTATACTGATATGCTCATACACTTAATAATCTGCTGACTAATTAGCATTCAATGTATTCAGTTCTTAATTCATATATTACTTTTGACAACGGTCTTGAGTAATTTCGGTACTTTATAATGTTTAACAAATCACAGCTTGCATAGAAATATAATGTAATGCTTCCTAATTGACTTGTGCTTTTAAAAACTGCAGTAACCAATTGAGGCAAACAAAATATCATTGAACTTCAAACTTAATCGAACGTCAACAAATTAAGCGCAGTTCATTTCTCGTAAAGGCGGAAAATCACAGTAATCGAACTTCAAAAAATTGCACTACTGGTAATGTCATGTAGTCTTTGTTCAGAGAGCATTTACATGAGCAAATGTTAACGCCTGTTTTGCTACAGGAGAGTTGCGTTGGGTGGTATTTCCGGAGAGGTGCGCTGGGGTGGTATTTCTAAAGACTTCAGCTGCGTTTAATAAGAACAGATCTGTAATAGCAAAGCAGCGATTTCTTTGGGAGGAGGAGGGGGAGGGGTAGGGAATTTAAAAAAAATAATAATTTTTTCGTGTCGACCGCAGATGAAGTTTGCACGCAGTCTTCTTCATCATGCCTTCGTGCTATAAGCTCCGCCCTCCGTAAACACTGTCGTGCCAATCAATAACGGCGAGAGGCGGAGCAACAGTGCTAACGACAAATCACGCGCCCTGTCAATTGCTTGCTCAAATTGAGAGTTATAAAGCAATCACGAAAAGAGGGTGGCACTACAAGCAAAGATCAAGAGATCACACCCCAAGCGAGAGAGTGAGAGAGAGAGAGAAAGAGAGAGAGAGAGAGAGAGAGAGAGAGAGAGAGAGAGAGAGATTTGATGACTTCGATAAAGTGAGATTTTTGGGAAGTTTCGTTTCGCAGAGAGTCGAGCGTAGAAGAGCGTTGCTCTGCGGTAATTCTGTTTGAGAGAGAGAGAGAGAGTAGAGGTTTTTAAGTGATTCTGTCTAAGGGCCTATGCTCTCAAATCTTAAGCGCGCGCGTTATTCTGTTGCCCGCGGTAAGGGCTTAGAAGGCAGATTTCGGGGCCCCATTGCACGGGATAGAGGATATATTCGATAACGCACAAAACCCAAATCACACAGTTGACTGCATTCCGCCAAGCCACAAACCCTGAGTTGCGCTCGCTAAACAAACGGACTCCAAGAGTGAGTTTCAAGTTGTTTTTTGTTTGTTTGTTTGTTTGTGTTTTCGTGCTTGACTTTTCTGATAGGCACAGCAACAACTGGCTACTTATCAATGGATAGGGCACTTATCTATGGACAGGCTACTCATCAATAGATACTTAGGGATATTTTTTTCAATAGGGTTCTCTCTCTATTGAATAAGGTATTTAGCCTTCGTCAGATATTCTAGTGGATGAATTAGGACGCTTATTTCTCAAACAGTGACAAATGCCGCAGAATGGAACACACTAATAATAATAATAATAATAATAATAATAATAATAATAATAATAATAATAATAATAATAATAAATATGTGTAAGTGTTGATTTAAAGCTAGTTTGAAAACTGTTCATTGAATGGTACATCAATTAATGGACATTTAATTCTTACTTTTAAATAATCGTACAGCTAACGCGTTTGTGTAAAAAGCACTGTTTTGTATTTTGTATTTCAAAAAGCATATTTCTAAGCTATTTTCCTCAGTTTCTCAGTTCCAATAGCGAGGACGGGGTTAGAGACTTTTGGTCTAAATTAGTTTTAAAGAGAATGTACCTTCTTCTTCCCTTGAAGGACAGAATGCACCTTTAAAAAAAAAACTAAAGTGTAAACTATTACAAGGAGAACGACTAGGTGTTTAAAGGTCGCCCGACAGATCCCAACCTATTAATAAGGTTTAGAACACGGCAACTGTGATCCAGATTCGGCTCTTCGCAGTCCGCTGGACCCTGTAAGCAACGAATAACTAACTGTGATAGTGTAAAGTTAAAGATTTTCTGCAGAAGGGCGCACCAACACTCAAGACTTTAACATTCACATGGCTGCCTCTCTCTTACTAAACTAGATGGTCGTCTAAACTAAACTAGGTGGTCGTCTAAACTAAACTAGGTGGTCGTCTAAACTAAACTAGGTGGTCGTCTAAACTAAACTAGGTGGTCGTCTAAACTAGGTGGTCGTCTAAACCAGGTGGTCGTCTAAACAAGGTTGACTAGGCCACGACACTCGTGGTTGCAGGTAGATCAACGTTTACCGAAACGAGGCTATAAAAACCGATGCATTCCATCGCACGGACTTTAAAGTTCCTGACGCCCATGTCCCATAGACGGGGAAGTGCCAGTAGCCTACCCGGCAAGCGCCCTATAGCAAGGACCCCCATTCCTCTCTGTCGTGCAGCATTGCTCAGTAGTCTGGGGCGTAATTGCGCACAAAGCAGCAAGTTGACGCCCTGGGCGATATAGTTGTTAGTTCATGCGCCTTGAGCTCGGAGCTGATATAGCGCTATTTAAGGACAAGAACAATACGTTTCTAATTTTTACAAAAAAAAATTAATAATAATAATAATAATAATAATAATAATAATAATAATAATAATAATAATAATAATAATAATGGTAAACTTGTATGTGTAAATCTATATAACACAATAATGTTTGCACGGCACCTTTAATCTAACATTTCCTCGCGTGAGATTCGTAACGTAAAGACGTTTTGAGCCTGACTGATGATTTGGGGAAAATCCAAGCGCGAATACAACAACCCTATTATTGGTAGTAGTGGTAGTAGTATTAGCCGTAGTAGTAGTAGTAGTAGTAGTAGTATAGTAGTAGTAGTAGTAGTAGTAGTAGTAGTAGTAGTAGTAGTAGTAGTAGTAGTAGTAGTAGACGAAAATCTGTTAAAAGGTACTGTGTTGAATCAACAGTTTTATTGAGGAATGTCTTGAATAATAGATTGTGGTCGGATTGAGATGTCAGTAAGGTCAGTAATTGTCGAGTATGACATTAAAGGAAGAAGGGCAGTTCACTGTATTAGGAGACTGTGGCATCTGCGTACAATATCATTCAGTTTTATTCATCCATCCTCCCACACACACACACCCTCAACCCCCCCCCCCCCCCCCTCATTGGAATTCATTGGAATTTCTTATTTGAAGACCATCATAAAGAATTGACACCAACTTGAAATAGTATGAAGACATATATAATTATGCAGAGATAGAAACAATTTGTGTTAGATAAGAACTACGAAATTTCGCTTCATTACATCCTTACTTCAACCCACCCCCTTATCCCGAAGTCAAACCATGGATTAATATTACATTAGGAGACGACCGCTTGTCAACGGAACAGCCATTGAACATTGCACTGTGTGACAATAATAACATTGCGCTCTCTGCTGTATTCGGATTCGAACGATCGAGTTTCAGTGCTCTCATATGAGGAAAATGTGTGTGTGCGTGTGTGGGTGTGCGTGTGTGGGTGTGTGTTTATATGTGTGTGTGTGTGCGTGCGCGCGCGCGAGTAGTAGGCCTAGCAGTATAGCGGGGTATATTTCAGTTGACTTATGATAAATTATGAACAAAATGTTTGCTTTTCTGGTGAAACTAACCATTTTAAGTTTGTGTGTGTGTGTGCTTGCGCGTTTGGATCAGTCTTGAACTGTTTACATCATTTTGAATCATGTTTGTGATTATATTAGATAGTCGATGTTTAAAGGTTCCAGCGGACTGCATTGGAGCCGAACGAAGACCACATGTTTGTCATTGCAAAAACTGGATATAGGCCTATCTATCCACTGTCTGTGATTAATGTTTGTTTTATTCCGTTCATGCTATTGAATGTTTAGAATTAAACTTTGCACACTCAGCACAATGTCACATTACGTGACGTAGTAGCCTAATCGAACAAATCAAACTTTTTATTTTTATTTAAAAATAATTATTTTAATTCATTATTTTAATTCATTCTATATTTCTTTTTAATTGCAGGAGCTGAGTTGATTATACCTTATCAGCAGCTTTGGGCGCAAGTGGATGTTGTTTTTATGTGTAGTCGTGAGCCCGTTCTTGCCCTGAAGAGTGTTGTAATCTGCGGTAATATTAGTTTGTGGAATATTATAAAGTACAAACGGGAATTGTTATCATCAGGGCAATGTGTTGAGCCTCGATAAAGAGCGTAGTTGCCCACAGTGAAGAAGAAAAAGAAGAAGAAGAAGAAGAAGAAGAAGAAGGTTCAACTTCCTGGTGAAAAACGATTACATTTCTTCTTTTTTTTCCCATCGGTAATCAGCCACTGGAGCAGTTAAAACAGGAGAAGTGGACAGAAGAGTTATGAACATATACCAGACTTCTACAGTAAAGAGCAACAACAAACTGTCGAAGAGCTGACAGCGAGAGGCGGAGATTGCAGAACCTTAAAAAAAAGGAATCACAGAAGAAGAAGAAGAAGAAGAAGAAGAAGAAGAAGAAGAAGAAGAAGAAGAAGAAGAAGAAGATAAAGGAGGAGAGAGAATAAAACAGAAGAGGAAAATAGAGAGAGGAAGAGCGAGAGACCGAAAGAGAAAAAAAAAGAGAAAAAGCAGAAAAGGAAAGAGAGAAGCCAAACAGAACTGAGAACCCAAATCAAAGGAAGAGGAAGAGGAGGAGGTGGAGGAGAGAGTAGAGCAGCGAATGAAAGAAGAAGGACAGAAGACTGAAAAGAGAGTGAAAGAAGGAGAAAGAGGGAAGAGAGAAACTAGACAGATACAGGAGGAAGTCACATTGTCGCAGGAGGCAGGAAGGAAGCGGGATAAGACTCCGCCCCTCCTTCGCTCGATCAGTCCCAGCAGGATCTAGCAGCCAAGCGCCTGGCATCCTGATTGCACACTCCAAGCCATCCATCCTTTCAGTGTCCATCTTTAAAGAGAAGAGAGAGAGAGAAGGAGGGGGAAGTGTTCCGTAGAAAAGCAATAGAAACCAAGAGGGAGACAATTGTGACAATTTGAGCACGAGATAGAGAAAAGAAGAAGAAGAAGAGGCAGGCAGTGGACTTTGAAGAGACAATAGGAAAGAAAAGAAGAGACAGAAAAAGTGGAGGAGGGGAGGAGGTGACAGATGAGTAGGAAAGAACAGCATCGTCTAACAAGTAGTTCAAGTTAAGAGAGAGATTTGATTTGAAGAGAGAGCTAGAGAAAGATCAAGAGAGAGAGAGCGTGTGGCTACAAGCTTGTAGAAAAGGATCGTCGTAGTTTCGCAAGCCAAAGTGCTATCAAGCGTATCAAGAAGAAGAGAGAGGGAGGGGAAAAAAGTGTTTAACTGTGGACGCAGCCCTGATCCCAGCTCAGATGGCTACTTGTTTGGATATGAACGGCATCAAAGCAAACAGTTTTTCCGTCAAGGATCTCTTGGACTTACCTGCCGAGGGTAAAGCCGGGGTGCTACCCTGCGCCTCACCCCACGGTCAAACCGATGGGTCCCTGGACCTAACTGCACCCCGTGGGGTGGGGGTGGTGAATGTGGACGGGGTGAATCCGTACTACGACACCAGCGACAATCCCTACCTGCGCTGGCACCAGACCAACGACCATATCCAGTATGGACGTAAGTCTGCAGATTATTTTTTTTCCCATTGTTGTTTTCGTTGTATACGATTTGGACTATACTAACTATATAGTGTATGGTGTTGTGTCTGTTCTTCCAACTATAGTCTATCATAAAAACGTTGTCTAATTTGACTGACTGGGGTATGATAGGCCTACGCCGCGAACATGCATGTTACTATTAGGCCTACACAGTAGCATCAGTGCGGTAAAATTGTGTTTCTACAATAGTTTTAATATTTTATTAATTTATTTACTCCATTTTTTAAAATTCCTTTATGCTTTTACTTATTTATTAATTTATTTTTATATTTGTTCGTTTAATAATTTATAACGTTAGTATCCATTCAACGTAATTTATTAAACTATTGATCAATATTTAAAAAATAATTACGATATGATGCGTTAAAGTCTTGAGTTCCACTTATTTTAAATTGTCATCAACATCGTCTGAAATTATACTTCTTCTTCTTCTTCTTCTTCTTCTTCTTCTTCTTCTTCTTCTTCTTCTTCTTCTTCTTCTTCATCCAGCCCGATTTGCAGACAGATTTGTTTTTAAAGATTTGATGTTCGCTTAGTGTAATCCGTAGCCTAATAATGCTTTGTAAAATAATGGAAGAAAATTTATTGCATGAGGAAGGGTTTCGGTCTTCACACTGACAAATTAATGCAAGATAACGAGAACAAAGGTCCAAACGAAGTCAAAACATTGGTGTAACTACTGTAGTTAAAGAATAAGTTTAAGAACGAAAATACTGTAGGTTTAAAAAAGGTATTATTTTTGCTCAACATAATTTTGTGTCCGTGTTTATAACATTATATTATTTTTATGTTTCAGTAATATTTCTGTGTGTGTGTTGGTGGGTGTTTGTGTATGTGCGTATGTGCGTGTGTGCGTTTGTGTGTATGACTATGTTTTTCTGGCTATTGTTAAAAATGAACTTTTAGTTTTATTACAGGCATTATTTTTTTAAACAGTTTTTCTTCTTTGAAAATGTTGTTACACTTTAATCTTAAAGAAGAGACATGCATCTTGCGAACTGGAGAAGAGATTAACATTGATATAACTCATTCCTTTCTCGTGCGTGCAAACAGCAATTAATTATCAGTTTCTCTACTTTCTTCTACAGAAGTTATTTCATGCGTGTGTGCAATTTTCCGTCTGTGTATAGTTCGCCCAGGACAAACAGCTCTAAAACAGTTCTTTCTGTCTTTTTTATTTCTTTTTGTTTTTCTGTCTTCTTTCTGTCTGTCTTTCTTTCTTTCTTTCTTTCTTTCTTTCTTTCTTTCTTTCTTTCTTTCTTTCTTTCTTTCTTTCTTTCCTTTCTTTCTTCTTCTTCTTCTTCTTCTTCTTCTTCTTCTTCTTCTTCTTCTTCTTCTTCTTCTTCTTCTTCTTCTTCTTCTTCTTGTGTAATTTTCGGTCTGAATATAGTTCGCAAAGGACAAACTTCTTCTTCTTCTTCTTCTTCTTCTTCTTCTTCTTCTTCTTCTTCTTCTTCTTCTTCTTCTCGGTCTGAATATAGTCCGCAAAGGACAAACAGCTTTAGAACTTCTTCATCATCATCATCATCATCATCATCATCATCATCATCATCATCATCATCATCATCATCATCATCATCATCTTCTTCTTCTTCTTCTTCTTCTTCTTCTTCTTCTTCTTCTGCTTTGGGATATCAATTTGAAAGTAAAGGCAACCCCTTTGCACAGTCCGATACAAACGAACAAGAAGACTTTTTCTCACGACAAACAGTTCCAAAGTGAGAATAATAACACACAGATTTTTGGCTTGACTGCAAAAGCAATTGTAATGCTTTAGTTTCATTTTTTTGTGCTCTGGCATTGCAACAAGGAAATATTCGGTCTCTAAACGTTTCGTCAAATATTACGATAATAACAGATAAAAATAGACGTTTATGCTTGGTCTAAAATGATATTATACCCACCCAACCAACCCACCAACAAAAATCTTAATTTTTAATGGTTGAAGCCCAACTTGAATTAAATTAAAACCAAATGAAACAAATAACAACAAACAAGGCGGAGACAGAGA
>CM072513.1:8860240-8947740 GCA_036898135.1 Oncomelania hupensis | reverse complement strand
ATCGGTGTGCGTCAAGGATGCCTACTCTCCCCAACACTCTTCAACATCTTCCTAGAGCGCATCATGTCAGATGCTCTTGCAGATCACGAAGGCACAGTCAGCATAGGGGGCAGAGCAATCTCCAATCTTCGTTTTGCGGATGATATTGATGGATTGGCTGGAGAGGAACAAGAACTTGAACAGCTTGTACAGAGGCTTGACACCACCTCCAGAGCTTATGGAATGGAAATAAGTGCAGAGAAGACCAAAATGATGACCAACAACACCAATGGCATACACGGACATCAAAGTACAAGGCCAATCCCTCAACACAGTGCACAGCTTCAAATATTTAGGAGCCATTGTGTCAGACAATGGGTCTCGACAGGAAGTCCTCTCCAGGATCGCACAAACAACTGCTGCCCTGACAAGGTTGAAGCCCATTTGGAAAGACAGAACCATCAGTCTACATTCCAAAGTAAGACTGCTGCGCTCTCTGGTCATCTCCATCTTCCTATATGCTTGCGAAGCATGGACCCTCACAGCAGATCTCCAACGAAGAATACAAAGCATGGAGATGAGGTGCTACAGAAGACTTCTGTGCATTTCCTATACCCAACACATCACCAACGTTGAAGTCCGACAGACCATCACACAAGCCATTGGACAACACGATGACCTGCTCACAGTGGTGAAGAAACGGAAACTCCGATGGTATGGCCACGTCACCAGATCATCAGGACTTGCAAAGACCATTCTGCAAGGCACAGTGCAAGGAGGTAGAAGAAGGGGGAGACCGAAAAAGAGGTGGGAGGACAACATTCGAGAATGGACTGGTTTGACACTGAGCGAAGCCATGAGGGCTGCTGAGGACAGAGAAAGATGGAGTATGCTGGTTAAGCGATCATCTGTGGTGCCCCTACGACCTTCGGGTTATGGGACAGGATAGGGATAGGATAGGATTAATGCATGGCTGCTGTTAAAAGTTGTAAACGAAACTGTTTTCTTCAAGCGCACAAATATAGTATTGCTTTGGAATCTGAATTTTTCAGATGCTAGGTCGTAAAATTTAATTATTTGAAGGTCGCAAGTCGCGTTTTAGAGGTAGTCGTTTAAGAGAGGTCGTTTATATAGTTCTAAGCATCGGTGAATTTGTTTCCGGTCGTATGTTGGAGGAAGTCGTTTAAGAGAGGGTCTCAAAACGGAGGTTTTACTGTAATAATAATAATAATAATAATAATAATAATAATAATAATAATAATAATAATAATAATAATGAATTCTACTAATAATAATAATGCAGGACGCTATCACGCGCGTTTTCTTCAATGGAACTCACATCGCGGCGATCTAAAGAGATCGCTATTACATAAGTCAGCCTACAAATCAAGTTTTCATTTGTGAATTGTTAGATTGACTGCATCCAAAACCATTATTGAAGGGAGGGAAGAAACCGGAGAAACCCCTCGGTTTCCTGAAAAGTCTCGTAGCCTACCTAAGTCAGTTAAGGTCGTCCCACGCGGGGTTCGAACCTGCAAACTTCATCACTAGCAGCTGAGCTACGAGGTCTCTGCAGACTCGCTCATGCCTGCGATTTGGGAGTAATGAGACATTATTTCATTTATTTTGTTGCTGTAACAGGAAACTAAGCGATAATATTTTCCTCTGGCCAATAATTGGCGTCCACATGGACTACGTCGCTCATTCATTACTGGATAAAGTGGATCTGATACCTTAAAGTGAGTCTGCTATCTGTTGTTTTTTTCTTCTCTCTAAACCCATTGCACTATACTGTACGAGCTTAGGATAGTTTATTCATCCACATGGTTGTGGGGAAATCTCTCCGACAATCATGTAAACGATTAAAACAGTCATAGAGAAACGTCACCGGGCTTCGTTTATCATTATATCCCATTCAGCGTCATTTGACGACACAAGGCACATGAATTATCAGCCGGCCATGCTGTGCCACAGCAAAAGCCTTTGTAGCTTATGCTGTCAGTGTGAGGTCACGCTCGGCTGAGCTTACTTTTGTGCGGAGGACTTTATAGATATGCTAAAGGAAGATAAAGTGCTTTTAGCAGACGCTCTTCGGAACGCTCGAACACGGCATGTATATTCCAATTTCGTGAAAATCACACACACAAACACGCACACACACACATACACACTCACGCTTGCCAGCGTGTATTCATTCATGGCATTTGGGGTTCTGGACAAAATGTTGTCATCGCAAAGCGGTTTTTTTCTAATGGAAAGAGCACAATTAATCTCAAAATGTAAGAATCAGAGCCAAAAAATGGCTCATCGTCAGAAGGGTAACCTATTACGTTTTCCAACCCTAACCCTTACCATAACCCTTTTACTTCAAAGTTGTCCAGAAATCAGCCCGTCCCGGATAGGGCCCTCCCATGTACTTAAAACAGTACCATGCACTACAAGAACACTCCCTTGTACTAAAGGAGCACTCCCATGCACTTAGAAAAAAGTGGGGCGCTGGAAAAAAAAGTGGGGCGTTAGCTGAAACTCCCATTTTGTGCATAAAAAGGCAAGTTTAGCACCCCATTTCTCCATGAACACACACACACACACACACACACACAAAGTATGAATATAATATGCAAATAAGCCATCTCAGTCTAAATTCGACTTCTTCTTTTTTTTAAAATCGCATTTCGATCAAAAGGTACAGAGCCCCTTTAAATTATTTCATTCAGTAATCCACTACATGCTTCCTAGATTAACCGTTTCAACTCCAAATGATCGTCTCAGAAATATCCGGTCGACGCAGATTAACCCACTAAAGCGTGTGATGCAGGTTCATTTAGTGCTGCGTAATTGCAAATTGCTGCGTCTTTTTTTCTTTTCACGGGAGTAGCAGTTCCCACACAGCCGAGGGCTAGGCGTAGCTTCTTTTATTTGGAGTAGACGGCAGAAAGTTGTTTAAAAAGCGAGGGATCAGCGTGTAATGTTATAACGTCAGCGCAATTTCATGCTTGGCGGATCTTCGGGTTATATGAAAAGTTTGTTGGCTTCCGTTATTAAACAAGGCTTAAACTATTTTGATTTCTTTGCCTTCATCATATCTATGGGCAGATTCAATAGAATAATTCTGGTATCGCGGTCAATAGTAGTAGTAGTAGTAGTACATAAATAAATAAATAAAATTAATAATAATAATAATAATAATAATAATAATAATAATAATAATAATAATAATAATAATTTTAAAAATAATATTTAAAAAAATTATAATAATGATTCATAATAATAATAATAATAATTATTATTATTATTATTATTGTTATTATTAAGCCTATTATTATTATTATTATTATTATTATTATTATTATTATTATTATTATTATTATTATTATTATTATTACTACTACTACTACTACTACTACTACTACTACTACTATCCTACTACTACTACTACTACTACAACAACTACTACTACTACTATCCCATTTCTCTTCGCACCATTTTGACTGATATTTTGCAACCTACGAGAAACGATGAAGTTAGCTGGAGAGAGAGAGAGAGAGAGAGAGAGAGAGAGAGAGAGAGAGAGAGAGAGAGAGAGAGAGAGAGAGAGAAGAGAGAAAGAGAGAGAGAGAGAGAGAGAGAGAGAGAGAGAGAGAGAGAGAGAGAGAGAGAGAAAGAGACAGAGAGAGAGAGAGAGACAGAGAGAGAGACAGAGAGAGAGAGAGAGAGAGACAGAGACAGAGAGAGAGAGAGAGAGAGAGAGCGCAGTCCTAGGCTGGAACAAATTATCTCCCGTTCTGTATAGTTGTGACAATACAAGTACTACCGTATCTTAAAAAAAAAAACACTACGAATACAAACGTATAGAAGTTAACCAACAATCCGTGTCGAGGTTCAATCCTGTATGTATGTAATTAAAGTAACAGAACCAAGAATTATGCTATTTCCCAACTTTATTTATTTTAACTTTAGTTTTATTTTACAACCTTCATTGTTGGCGGGTTAACACGAGCCTGAAAATTCTGCCCTTCCACACCGACTCACATACAATCTCATCCACTTTTACACTCCTCTACCCCCTCCACCCTCCCCTGAACCCCTCACCCCCCCTTAATTTTCCCGGTTTGTGTGAGTGAGCGAGCGCGTGTTCAAAAATTGAATAATCAATGACTGCTACAGAAACTGACGCGGGTTAATCATGTGGTTAGCAAGCCATCAAACCGTACCATCCCCGTTAAATTATTATTATTATTATTATTATTATTATTATTATTATTATTATTATTATTATTATTATTATTATTATTATTATTATTATTATTATTATTACAGGATGCTATCTCGCGCATTTTCCGGCAATAAAACGCAAAGCGCGGCGGTCTGAAGAGATCGTATTTACCGATGTCTGAATAGAAATTCGACTTGTATTTTTCAAATTTTATATTGACTGCACCCCATATCAAAATTATTATTATTATTATTATTATTATTATTATTATTATTATTATTATTATTATTATTATTATTATTATTATTATTATTATTATTATTATTATTTTGCCACACAGAACACAGAACTTATCCAGCCGTAGCGCAGCGATGTGCCAGAATGTTGGACTCTAAGCAGAGCAAAGCCATCAGCATCAAAGACGACTCTGCCCACCCCTTGTCGCACATGTTTCAACTGTTACCTTCAGGTGCGCGTTTTAGAAGTCCGCCTTCTCCCCCATTGTGTAATAATGTACCCCCTAGTTTACCTAAACCTCTGATCAGAGGTACATAATTTTATGCTTTAGGCATGCAGGAGCTGATGGCAAACTACATAAACGAATAGTCATGCATACAGTCAGTATTTTGTTTAATCTATTCATAAAAAAAAAAAATTTGTAGACCTTCACTCATATTCATTCACATAACCATACTCATACTCATATACACAAACACGCACGAAAAAACACACACACTGGACACACGCGCACGCACACACACATGGGGTGGGGTGGGGTGGGTGGGGGGTTTCGTCCCTAATGTCCTTTTATAATATCATTTTTTGTTCTATAGGTTAAATCTTGCGCAACAAACATTTTCCTCTTTAAAAAAGGGTTTAATATTAAGCTGACTTTGAGTTCATGTTAGATTTATTCATTTGAACTATAAATACAATAATTTGGTAATAAATGTCATAACGTTATCTAATACGTAATATCACAGATTTAGAAAAGTGGTAAAATTAAATAAATTCATTAAAACAAATAAACAAATAAATAAATTGTTTTAAAACATTTTTTTAACGAAAGAACACAAGTTGTTGAGAAAATGAACCGGACAACAGTGTTTTTTTTTTAATTTTCCAATACATTTCGAATTTGTAAATTCTTGTTATTTGCAATTCTGATACGAGCACATACTTTCAATAGCTTGTGTGTCGTTTATTAAAGCATTAACTAGACACTTTTTTAAATTAATTAATTAATTTATATATAAATTGGTTTGAAATTGTTATTAACATTCTCACCTACCCCCACCCAATCCACCCCAAATGAGGTCCAATAAAACTGGGCAAGGAATTTTTATCGGCGTTTGATAACCTTTGCAAAATATTTTCTAACCATTGATAGATTGATTCATTCACTCAGTCATTTGATCAGTAAATTATTAATTAATTTGCTAGTTAGCTCCTGAATAAATATAGTTTACGTCATTTCCGCAAACAGAGGCTTCCTATCGTATTCTATCCTACCCTATCGTATATCCCGGGTAACTCGAAGGTCGTTGGGGGCACCACAGATGATCGTTTAACCAGCGTACTCTATCTTTCCTTGTCCTCAGCAACCCTCATGGCTTCGCTCAGTGTCAAGCCAGTCTATTCTCGACTGTTGTCCTCCCACCTCTTTTTATGTCTCCCTCTTCTTCTGCCTCCTTGCACAGTGCCTTGCACAAGGGTCTTTGCAAGGCCTGATGCTCTGGTGACGTGGCCATACCATCGGAATTTTCCGTTTCTTCACCACTGTCAACAGAGGCTAAATAACGTAAAACATGCCTATTGTTATAACGGCGCATTGGCCATTTTGTCATCGCTAACGGCCATTTCAAACTGCTTAAGCTACAGGTTTTATTATTGAAATTTTCATAAAATAGGGAAGGGAAAAAATACCAACAGCACCTGACAGAGGAAAAATTCTATAAAACTTGGGTTTATTCTAAAGACCTTTATGCTTTTACTGCAGAAGACAAAGGAAAGGGAAACCAAATAAAGTCGTATAAAGTGTCCAAACTGTAGCCTTTATTTACAAGGAGTCATCAGTGTCAAACGTTACAGCATACAACCTTCATACTCTAGCGCACATAGAACAAGCCAACAGCCGACCTCCTTATTTCATTGGACGCCTCATTAGTTATATTACAACATTTAATTTTCCACTGGTGCGTGTGTGCGTCTGGAAATGCGTTTGAAAGGCTTGCCATCTTGCTTACTTCTAAAGTGCAAATTGTGAGTTGATTTGAAATTCAAATGTTATTATCTTGTGTTTGTGCCTGGTTTTTTTATTTTTATAATTTTTTCTACAAATTAAAATTAAAGACATTTATGTGTGCCATCTGTGATCTTCTAACATGCTCGTTTTATATAGCAATCTCCTTCTGCTTTCCTCCGACTCAATGTGATTTCCCGCAAAGGGCGAACGTTTGTGACTTAGGTACGAGACTATTGAGGTCACCGAGGGGTTTCTCCGGGCACTCCGGTTTCCTCCCTCCATTCAATAATGGTACTGGACGCAGCCAATATACAAATTTCCAAAATAAAAATTCGATTTTCTTTCCGTCTTCCAATAGCGATCTCCCTGCCTTTACACCACCTGTTTGAGTGATGGATGTCCACTTGTTGAATTTATTGTTAAGGGTAGCACACTCATTTAAGCTTGGTGTTTTGGGGGTTCCCTTACATATTATATGTAATGCTTTGTTTTTCTTGAATTAAAAAGAATATGTTAAAACCAAAATCAAAATTATAAACACAATTTATTGTAATAATTTAAGAATTGTTTCATTTAATTCTTAGTATAGATTATGTAGGACAGAGAAAGATGGAGTACGTTAATTAAACGATCATCTGTGGTGCCCCAGCGACTTCCGAGTTATGGGATAGGATATGATAAGATAGGATAGATTATGTCTGTCTAAAAAACATTCTTCCCTCCCCCCCCCCCCCCTCCACCTCCCCCATGATCACTTTATATAGCAATAGTACACATTATAATTATATATATATTTTGTTTTACAAAAAGTTAATTTAAAATATACAAAACAGCTACATGTAGTGTGTAGAGTTGGAGGGAGGCGGGGGGGGGGAGGGGGGGAAGGAAGAGGGAGGGGAGGTAAACAAAATCTTAGTTCAATCAATATTCAACATAACAAACAGCACTCCATTCATTTTTTTTCCTGAACTTTGTCCGTCATTAGTTCATTCATTCATCATCATCGACTCACACGTAGCAGTCATTGTCCCCCCCCCCCACCCTCCAACCCCCATCCTCCCGAACCCACCTTTGAGTGCTCTGCCCTTGCTTTGTTTTTTAACCCATTTAGAGCGAACGCTACACATTGTTTAACCCGTGCCCGACGCGTGTTTGCTAGCATCGGTTAAAAAACAAACAAAAAAAAAAGCCTGTCACTACAGCTAGCGCTGCCTACCAGCGATCATTAGAGCGAGCAATGGGAAATAAAAGAGACAGGTCGTGCAGCGAGCACGGCGAGTAGGCAAGCGAGCCTAGCAATCGAAGGGAACTAACAACTTCCAGTCAAGACAGTGTGTGAAGACATAATGGTAATGAACAGAAGAATATTTTCGGCGAGTAATTAGATTTAAAAAAATGAAATCCATACTTTATTCTTTTCTATTTATTTTCCCGTTATTTTCAAACAGTATCAGAGAGTGGAGAGGAAGAATACGTCACTGACCTCATTGGTTATAATACTTATCTATAACTTATACATAATAATAATTTTATATGACTTTATTTTGTGTTATTTTATCTATTACAGTTGTTTTTTGTTGTTGCATTTTTTTTCTCCAAACGGTTCTTCGCCTTCAAAGCATGGTAGCAATGCTAAGCCAAACATGATTTCTGTTCCCTTTAGTTTTAAACGTAATCCACTGTGTGTTACTTGACAGAGTAATAGTTTCTTCTCTATCACGCTGCTTACGCAACACTCAGAAGAGTGGGTTTTTGCTAAGATCGACTGGCAATAATGCTTGTGGTAAGCTTATTTATTTTGTACGGGTTTCCTTTTGCTGGCTACGTTCCGCAGTTTCATTACCAGTTTTTGTTCGTGTGGTATAAAAGGTAAAAGGTAAAGGTAGTCCCATAGCCTTGTGGCCGTAGGGGAGCGTGATGTTGTAGATCACACTTATCTTGGGCCAGCGTAATGAGGGTGATGCCCAACTCTCTCCCTCGCTGCTTTACCTTCCCCACCCTCAAGAGAGTAGGTACTCAATCACAGTTGAGTCAACTGGGGGCGTTGTTGTTTGTCGCTTCACACCTTAGCGGTCACCCATCCAAGTGCTAACCGCACCGGACGGTGCTTCACTTTCGACACAGTAGCGAGTGCTCCAACCACTGCACTATCCGACACCCCTATCCGTGTGGTATCGGACTCATAAAATATTTAAGGTTACCTAAACGGACCACACACGCACGCACACATACACACAAACAAACAAACAAACAAACAAAAGAAACGCGAACAATAAAATACAAGGAAGGCAAATTCCTGTGTACAACACAAAAACTAATTGTCTCGCCTGAATACACTTTTCTGTGCCCTTAAAGATATTAAAAGCGAATGCGTAGTCGGCCAACCTTTCTCAGGAACGTTGTGGTTATTTTCTGTGTGTAAAATACGCACTGTTATACTGCGTAAGTTAGAACCCTGCAGGTCTCCAATATTCTGTGTGGAATATCGAACGTAAAGCAACATGGAGTGATGAGGGTAAACAGTAATTAAAGGGCGGGTAACTCGCACTTGCACGTGGCGAAGGCGGAAGTGAGAGGAGAAGTGACACGATAGAGTTTTGTCCCCTTTGTTGTTCTGGTAGCGTGACAGTTAGCTCGATGTTTATCGATCACGAGAACGCACGTGACACTAGTTACCATCAAGTATTATAGTTGTGAAGTAGCTTTAGTACTTAAAATATAATACCTGTACTCTAATAATTACTTTGGACGTTTGTTTTATTGCTTAAAAATACGTAGCTTTTTGAATTGCCCGACCTATCTGGAAATACTTTAAAATAGTTGGGGGAGGATGGGGGGGATTCAGAACGAGCCAAATGTCGGTCTGTGGATCGTTCATTCTGTCTGCCTGTCGGCCAATCCGTTGAAAGCCATATTTCAAGAACCACTGTCTGGATTTTGACCAATCTTCACAGGAATATTATATAGTAGGTTAGTGCCTTCCTCTCGTGCCATCGTATTTGCTCTACCGCAAAGGTCAAGGTCATTGGAGTCATTTTGTTGCTAAACACGTTTTGCTCCATATCTCAAAAACGGCTAAAGCGATTTTGTTGAGTTTTGGTACGCAGGTACTTCAAATCATGGGCCATCCTTCAGTAGCGGTCGGTCCGTCATTTCAAATCTTCCTTTGTTTTTATTCAAACTACTTTCTTAGCTCAACTGAACAGAAATTCATCATTTTTACTTTCCTGATACTTTTTAACTACTACTTCTAACTACTTTTTAAATATGTTAGATCATTCGCATTTGTACTTTTATCAAAGGTCAAGGTCATTGTGCTTTATCCTTTTCAAAACACATTGTGCGCTGTATCTAAAAACTGGCTGGGTCAATTTGCATATTTTTTGATTTGTAGATAGATCAGATAGTGTCCTATCATTCCACGTTTTCCTTTTACTTCGCTAGGATAAAGCTGAGTCACAACCACACACCAAACGGAGACTAATCAGCTGTAGCATGTCCCCAGAACAGAGAAGAAGAAGAAATCCTCCCAATTCTCCGAGAAGAAGTTGAGGCAGCAGTGCAATCGCTGAAGAAGGGGAAGTCAGCGGGAGTGGACAACGCACCAGCAGAACTGTTTTACAGGACAAGAAGCGACGATTGACGCCCTCGCCATTATCTGTAACAAGATCTGGAAGAGTGGGGAGTGGCCTACACCATGGACCCAGTCGCTTGTCATCATTTTCCCCCAAAATAGAAACCTGCGGGGGTGTCAAAACTACTGCAAAATCAACCTTATCAGCCATCCCAGCAAAGTCTTCCTGAAAATAATATTCAACTGGTTGAAACCCCCAGGCTGAACAAAATCATAGCTGATGAACAAGCAGGATTCAGGGCAGAGCGATGTATCACTAAGCAGATTTTCACCTCAGAATAATCTGCGGGAAATACCTATAGCATCAACAACATCTATGTCGTGTGTTTGTAGACTTCAACAAAGCGTTTGACCGAGCCTGGCATTCAGCTCTATGGGCAACCGTCTACAACATCAGCCCCAACATTATTGAAGTCATGAAAAGCTTGTATGTTCAGTTCAGTCCTCCACAATAGCGACATCTGGAACTGGTTCAGAATAACAGTCGGCTTGCGTGAGAGAATGATGGAGTACGCTGGTTAAACTATCATCTGTGGTGCCCCAACGACTTTCCCGTTACGGGATAGGATAGGATAGGTACGATTTCATAATGAAATCCAACTTTTGACTGAACACATTTATATGTACTATTTAATAATCTGTTTTTTCTCAATCGATTACCCTATAAAGCTTATTTCCTTAAACTGTGAACCTATAGATGACTCCCTTAAATTATTACATTATCTTTGATGATTCTACCTATACGATTTCATAACAAAAATCATTTTCAACTGAAAGTTCTACTTAGTGACATTTTCTGCATTTTTCTGCCTTATAGTGTTTTGATAATCTATCTTTCTCCTTTCGACTTTTTGGCAAGTGTCTTGGCTTTCACAATAGCATAATACAGTTCTTTCTGTTCCTTAAACTTTGAACCTAGAGACGAGCTCTTTAAGTTGCAACGTTACGCTAGATCTTATCCTAGCTCGAGACCGGTACCTATCAGCTCGTAAACAAGACTCAGTACTGACACGGGGGGGAGAGAAGACGCAGCTTCTAAGGCCTCAGTTCTGACAAGACATCAAAGAGCGAAGCCTCTGGCCCACCTGAAAGGTGCGCCAACTTTGGGAGGAAGAGCCCCCGACCATAAAGTATAATGGAAATACACATATTGTCCCTTCTTCACTGTGACCAGCACATAGTCAGAGTGTATGAGTGCACAGAGGGACAGAATCATTGCATGGTAGTTTGTGTGTATGTGTGTGTGTGTGTGTGTGTGTGTGTCTTGTCTTGTGTTGTATTGTCTATTTGTTGTTGTTTTCTATTGACTCCATCCTTTCAATAAGTGTTTTTATTTTTATTTATGAATTAATTTTTTTCATTGACTCCATTCAGCCCCCTTTCAGAAAACGAAACGACTTGCTTTGTTCTACACAAATAGAAATTGTCGTCAGCAATTTAATTTTTTTTGGGTGGGTGGGTGGGTGGGCGGGGGGGGCGTGGTGGTGGTGGATGGGTTGGTGTGTGGGTGAGGTTGAGGTGGGGATGGTGGTAGAGGACGTCCCGTGGGAAAACTTGTACATTTACCAAAAGTACTGATACAAACCAGTAATACAACACTGGTGAAAGAAGAAAAGTTCCCCACCAGAAGATGATCCGCACAAACATATTGACATTATAGGATACCTTGTTAAAATTGAGACGCGCAAGACAATTACCAACATTTTTTTTGTTTTGTAAACCCAGCCTTCCTAAACCGCAAAGTTCGCAGTACCATTCTTCTTTCAGCAGTTCGCAGTACCACTCTTCTTTCAGCAGTTCGCAGTACCACTCTTCTTTCAGCAGTTCGCAGTACCACTCTTCTTTCAGCAGTTCGCAGTACCACTCTTCTTTCAGCAGTTCGCAGTAACACTCTTCTTTCAGCAGTTCGCAGCAGTTCGCAGTACCACTCTTCTGTCAGCAGTTCGCAGCAGTTCGCAGTACCACTCTTCTGTCAGCAGTTCGCAGTACCACTCTTCTGTCAGCAGTTCGCAGTACCACTCTTCTTTCAGCAGTTCGCAGTACCACTCTTCTTTCAGCAGTTCGCAGCAGTTCGCAGTACCACTCTTCTTTCAGCAGTTCGCAGCAGTTCGCAGTACCACTCTTCTGTCAGCAGTTCGCAGTACCACTCTTCTGTCAGCAGTTCGCAGTACCACTCTTCTTTCAGCAGTTCGCAGCAGTTCGCAGTACCACTCTTCTTTCAGCAGTTCGCAGTACCACTCTTCTTTCAGCAGTTCGCAGCACCACTCTTCTTTCAGCAGTTCGCAGCAGTTCGCAGTACCACTCTTCTTTCAGCAGTTCGCAGTACCACTCTTCTTTCAGCAGTTCGCAGTACCACTCTTCTGTCAGCAGTTCGCAGTACCACTCTTCTGTCAGCAGTTCGCAGTACCACTCTTCTGTCAGCAGTTCGCAGTACCACTCTTCTTTCAGCAGTTCGCAGTAGTTCGCAGTACCACTCTTCTGTCAGCAGTTCGCAGTACCACTCTTCTGTCAGCAGTTCGCAGTACCACTCTTCTTTCAGCAGTTCGCAGTAGTTCGCAGTACCACTCTTCTGTCAGCAGTTCGCAGTACCACTCTTCTTTCAGCAGTTCGCAGTACCACTCTTCTTTCAGCAGTTCGCAGTACCACTCTTCTTTCAGCAGTTCGCAGCAGTTCGCAGTACCACTCTTCTGTCAGCAGTTCGCAGTACCACTCTTCTTTCACCAGTTCGCAGTACCACTCTTCTGTCAGCAGTTCGCAGTACCACTCTTCTGTCAGCAGTTCGCAGTACCACTCTTCTTTCAGCAGTTCGCAGTACCACTCTTCTTGTTTGTATGTAGATTATAGTCACACGACACTTTCGCATATAGGTGACTACTGGACCGATTTATACTGACACCAGCGGGCCAGTTGTTGGTAAAGGGGAAAATAATATGATCACACGTTGACCAATCCGGGATTCGAACCAGCGACCTTTCGGTTACTAGCAAGACGCTCTTACCAACTGAGCTACCCGGCCCCTCTGGCTGCCTTCTTAGGAGATCGTCTTAAATACCAGTCCGTTGCAATGGTGCTTTTCAGTCCAGGATAATCTCTTCCTATAACCAGTACTTTCTCTCTGTCCCTGTCGCTGTCTGTCTCTGTCTTTCTGTCTGTCTCTGTCTCTGTCTGTCTCTGTTTCTCTCTCTCTCTCTCTCTCTCTCTCTCTCTCTCTCTCTCTCTCTCTCTCTCTCTCTCTCTCTCTCTGGTCATTTCAGTAAGCCTCGGCTGCTCGGGGCATGCCTGTCTTTTAACAGGCATGGGGTTTTGGGGTGGGGTGGGGTGGGGGTGGGGTTCCTTATCTAAACGAGCGCTATATCTTCGTGCGACGCTGGCTGTAGCTGTCATGTTCTCTGTAGGACCGCTGTGCCAAAACCCTGTCTCGCGAGACAGTGGCGAGATAGCACGTTGAAAAGGTTATCACGGAACAGCCGCAACTAAACTTTCATTTTCAAAGAAGAAATCCACAGCAATCCCGTCAAGTGCTTTATAATAAAAGCTCGCGCTTTTCAACACAGCTTGAAAGTGACCTTTCATAGCTGAACGCAATTACAATTAGTTGTGAAAGGTCGCACATATCGCTTCTTCCGGCATTATTGTCCAAATACGCATATCCTGAAAAAAGTAGGGTATGGCTAGGCTGTAATTCTTAAGCGATGGCTTTAAACAAATGTGTCATAAAGAGGTATTGTATTGCCTTGCATTGTGTTGTAGTGCATTGAATTGGGATCGCATTGTATAAGACAAATAGAGACATATTCAGTCAGGGTGGTTGAAAAGTACACTTTCTATTGAAAATTCACCGCTCAGCTGAAATAAGACATCACACCAAGCGTCAGGCGACTGATCATTTATCAACGGTTCTCGTCACTGTGATATTAAATCCGAACCAGCGATTAACTTCTACCACTGTAAGGATCACCGTATATGTTGGTTCATATAATTGTAGTTGTATTGTCGGACGTTAGCAGCAATGCTAAATAGGGAGATACTTTTCAACCACCCTGTAGTAACCACCTTTTCTTATAAAGTGATGGGTGCCATCACTCTGCTTGAGGTCAGACTCTTCTTGCGCAGTGCGGCATGTGATACGATACCTACAAGGAATAACAAGTGTCTTTAGCACTTGCATGCTGAACTGGAGAGTTTCTGCTGCAACGCCAATAACATTTTCAAACCTCAACGTTCAGAGTGCCACTCCCGTTACTTATCGTACCGCCTCTCCTAATCTCTGAATCTGACTGCAGCCATGAGGGTTGCTGAGGACACAGAAAGACATAAGACCCTTTATTGGCTTCAAATGTCACACATAGAAGAATTTGCTTTGCGCGTCTGGGAATGGCATAAATCATTGACAATAACAATTAAAAACACAATTGGTCCCGACATCTGTGAATAGCTCGGGACCTACAAACAATTTCTTCATTCACTCGCATCCACAAAGCATCAGCGAACCGCACACAAATGTCGTCAGGAAACAAAACAAAAAAGCAGACTACCAAAAAAATGGAGTGCGCTGGTTAAACGATCTTCTGTGGTGCCCCAACGCTTTTCGAGTTATGGGATAGGATAGGATAGGACAGAACTGCAATCAGATTTGCACTCTTTGCACTCTCTCAACAAACGCTGAAGTATGCTTTTTACCTTTCTCTAAGCGTTCTGCTACCAGTAATAGACTACAGACACTTGTGCACTCTCTACCATCGTGAAGACTAACCCGCAAAACTGCTTTTTGGGCAAGGCGATACACACGCGCCGATTAACATCGCTATCAGATCGGAGTTATTTCATCACCGTACAGCTTCCAAAACGAATTGAAGTTGACATTTAGGTACATGGTCGACTTTGCACCTCGCTACACCAATACGGTCGAAACTGACAAAGGATTATTTTCCCTTCTAAATTTCGTTTGGATATTGTTCAACTTATATGGCTGCAGTTATGTCCCTTTGGCCTTTGTTTAAGCTAACATCTTATCCTACATTATTCTCGAACTTTGACAGGGTTATCTCTTGTCCAAGTGACGCTCATTGTAGTTCATGTATAGTTCATATTGAATTTATTTAATAATAATAATAATAATAATAATAATAATAATCATAATAATAATAATAATAATAATAGTAATAATAATAATAATGGATGCTATGCGCGCGTTCTTCCTAAATCAGACTCAAAGAGCGGCGATCTGTAACCCACAAATACGCTCCCATGTTACACAACAACTAAACACACAAACCCATCTCTCAATAACGTGGCGTAAAGGCAAGTCGTTATTTTATTTTTTTTTTAAACGGAAAGAAAATCGAATGTTTGTGCTTGAACATTTTCGACAGATCGCATTCAGTTACAATTATTGGAGGGAGGAAGGAAGCCGGAGTTCGGAGAAAACCCTAATAGGCCTACATCGATATATATATATATATATATATATATATATATATATATATATATATATATATATATATATATATAGCGCACGTATCTCACACACAAAATGAGATGGAACATTTGAGGAGGAGAAGGAGTTTCAGCCCAATCAAATCAAACGTCATTATTATTATTATTATTATTATTATTATTATTATTATTATTATTATTATTATTATTATTATTATTATTTTTATTTTTTTTTTAATAGTTGTTGCTGTTATTGTTTGTTATTATTTTTTTAAATTAATATCTAGTAGTCTTATTATTTAATACGCCTTCTTACCTTACATAAGAGATACCGTGTCGTAGCATTAAGCCATGCTCCTAAGGCGACCACTTGACAAGCAAACATTAGACTAATGTAAATCTTCCTCAAGATCAATTTTAATGCATTTCTTTCTTAAGCTTCTTCTGTTGAATGTTAAATCGTTGGTGAGATAATACAATTTAGGTCGTAATTCCCAGCCTTTCAGTCAGTAAAACTGCAATGATGATGATGATGATGACAATAATAATAATAAAAATAATAATAATAATAATAATAATAATAATAATAATAATAATAATAATAATAATAATAATAATAATAATAATAATAATAATAATAATAATAATAATAATAATAATAATTAGATGCTATTCGAACTTTTCTCTAAATCATCAATCTGGCTCAAAGCGCGGCGATCTGTACCTATATACGGGCTCACATGTTTCACCCCCCCCCCCCCACACACACACAACAAACACACATCTATCACTCAAACATATTGTGTAAAGGCAAAAAGGCCGCTATTATAAGAACTCAAATTTATTTATTTATTAATTAATTAATTTATTTTTGAAGACAGATAAGTTGCCCTATGAAATTTTGTCTGGTGGTTTCGGAAAAATGACATCAAGTACAGTTAACAACCTAATCAGTTCAAATAATTGTAAAATTGCATTCTTAAAAATTATCTGATAAATTAAATAAACCTTTTTTTTCCAGTTGTTCACACGCGCAATCTAATAGTTATGAAGTAAAACGGAGCACGCTCTGCAATTTAAACGCACAAGGAATTAACCTTAGACAGAGGACAACATCTCTACTTGATAATCCAAGCTGGTCACGCAAAGACGGCGAAAGCTGCTGTCCGTCCACTGTCTGACAGTGAGTTCACAAGTGTGCGCTTATCACACGAGACCAACCACCCCGAAACCTAACACATACAACACCAGAAGGAGCAATTACACCATTTTTATTCACACAAAAACTAACTAACCTATATATTTATATAACTAACCCGCCCGTAGACCCACAATCACACTTAACAATAATGAAAACACAACTGGTAAACAAACAAGAATAATAAATAAGATGATGATTTTCTCTTAAGTCTTTCTTCCCACAACCTACACAATATCACACGTGATTGTAGAATTGTTAATTACTTAACTAATGATTTGTAGACGATATTAACTGCCCACAATGCTTAATAATATTGCAAACAATGTAACTCTTTTTCCAATATTTATCAGTGGCTATAAATTATACTAGAGGTTTGAATATACAGAAAATGCCACTCCTTAAACTAACTATATATGTGGTTTTTGTACAAATGGCAACTGACATTCTCTTACAGTTCATTTTGGAGCATTGATTGATTGATTGATTGATTGTTGCTTTAGGTCCAGCGGACTCTTCCGAGCCAAATCAGGACCGGACAACCCCCAATCCGCATAAAAGATCTGCCGAAACAACCCTAGTGGGAAAATTGAATGCCCTCCACCGGCCAGTCACTTTACAATAAAGACCTCCCACGCAGGGGATGGCTGAGGCTTTACCCCAACTATTCGAACCCCCGGTTACAAAAACAAAATAGAATACAAACATCATTATAAATCATCAACAAAACACATACATATAAAATGCCTATAGTGCTAAATAATAACATCATAGGAAGCCCTAGTGACCACCCGGCAGAAAGCGTCCAACACTCCCAAGCTGATCCAACAGACCTCATACACAAACAAGGAGTCTTGCCCAGGAAGAGTTTTCAAGAAAAAAGGTAGGTCATTGATCTAGCGAAGAAGAAGATAGTATAGCAGAGTGATAGGACAGATCAGGAATGGGAAAGAGCAAATGAGGAAGACAGCGACAGTGGGAATTTAAAGCACTAAATTTCCAGAAAGTGGGGATACTATTTATACTGAAACCCCCGGCACTCCAACGGGGGGAACTGTTGCCGCAGTGAATCAGTCATGCCTACAAAGGCAAGACAGGTTTTCAATTTGGAGCAAATTTATAAGGTAGGAAGAAATGGACTTCTTTCGTTACGGACTTTCTGAATTACATTCCTTATGGAAGGCAGTCAGCGACCAGCGTGGTTCCCTCAGATGTTCAAGTCAATTGCGATACCAGGTTGTACAGAGGGTTCCCGTTTTGTATGGTCAATGCCCATGCCACGGCACACACAGCAAGGACGATACAGTGCTGGTAGAGATGCCAGGACCAGTACACTAAAACATATATAATTAGTAAATTATAGCATTGTTAACCAACCAACATATGAAGAATACCCTCATACTCTTCTGCATCTTAGTTGACGTTACTGCCCGTCTCCGTGCTATCCATTATCAAGCTTATTAATAAATTACCTCCCTTTATCTTAATTGAATTGAACGAATTTTCCCAAATTATTTCCCTTTATTATAATTGGAAAAAATTGAATTGTAATTTAATGAATTATTTCCATTTACTGTTGAGAACAACTGATCAGATTCCATTTATACATTATATCTATTTCTTTAATCATCGACAAAAAGAATCGTTTTTATTTACACTTCAATTCTCTTTACAACGTTAGCAAAGAATTCAAACTTATCATGCATATATTATTTCTCTTTAAGAGCGTTGAAAAATTATTATCAAATATTAATTATTTACTTCCCTGCACACGAATGCATATTTTCTTCACTAATATTTCCCTTTATTCATAATATAAAATATATACGTGTGCTAGCACCCGAGCAAAATGGCCACCTAGGGATCGTGTGCAGGTACTCACACTACTGGCGATAAACCTCGGTCCGGACAAGACGACACAGCACACAGACAAGATAGGTCCGAGTGGTCACAGTAGTGCCTGTAGCTCTCTTCTTTTCCGTCAGGACATCAGCTCCCGGACGACTGGAAAACTGCCTTACAGGACCGCCGCAGCAAGGCGACACTTTGCTTGAGATAGGCAGCAAATAGTAAATAATTACGCCCGCACAATCCTCCCCCTCCTTCCCCCACTCGAAAGCTCTGCTGGCACTAGCGTAAATAACTGTTACAAATTCCTCTCTGTGAGTGGCCAATTCGGCTCAACAGAGCGGTTTTATTTACTTGCACCCTCTAATTGAGCGCGCACACCGCTCACTGCAAAACAAACCTTGCACGGCACGTGATAATATACGCCTGCGCTCATACCCATATATAACGGCAATCTTGACCAAGTTTAGGGTGAATACATTACATTACATTATTATTGCTTTAGGTCCAGCGGACTCTTCCGAGCCAAATCAGGACCGGACAACCCCCGATCCGCATAAAAGATCTGCTGAAACAACCCTAGTGGTAAAACCGAAAGCTCTCCACCAGCCAGTCACTTTACAATAAAGACATCCCACGCAGGGGACGGCTGAGGCTTCACCCCAACTTATCGAACCCCCGTTTACAAAAACAAAATAGAATACAAACATTATAAATTATGAACAAAACACATACATATAAAATGCCTACATTGCTAAATAATAACATCATAGGAAGCCCTAGTGACCACCTGGCAGAAAGCGTCCAATATTCCCAAGCTGATCCAACAGACCTCATAAACAAACAAGGAGTCTTGTCCCGGAAGAGTTTTCAAGAAAAAAGGTAGGAGACTGGTCTAGCGAAGAAGACGATAGTATAGTAGATTGATAGAAAAGCGCAGGAATGAGAAAGAGCAAATGAGAAAGACAGCGACGGTGGGAATTTAAAGCACTAAATTTCCAGAAAGTGGGGATACTATTTATACTGAAAACCCCCGGCACTCCAACGGGGGTGGGTGAATAAGGAACACTAACAAAACAAAGCACGTGTTCTAATGACACTATTTGTAAACTTAGCAATAAATTTTAATTTATGTTCTCTACCTCACCTTCCGTCCTCTTTCACAGGCTTAGAAACCCTATCATCACAGGTTTAGAAAACCGAGTCGTGACAGTTGTCTAATAATGACGAATGAGTGTTTAACTATCAAACACCGCTATGACCGAATGTTATTCTCAAACATTCACCTACACATATTTCGTGTTTCTTGGGTGTATTATGGGAAAGTGTTTAGTCCAAACTTTCACAGCTTTGGTTAAAAATGTGTATATGTCCCGCCCGCTTCTATCCACGGGTGGTGAGGGGGTGAGGGGGTGAGGGGTGGGTGGGAGGAAGCCTTTAAGGATAGACGGAGCAGATGGTGTAAACCACACGAAGCATGATATAGAACCTTAGCCTAGGAAAAAGAAAAGGATATTTGTAAAAAAAAAAAAAAAAAAAAAAAGGGGGGGGGGGGTACACGAAGAAAAGCATTTCTCACTGAAGAAGAACGACGATTTTAATCTTTACCTGAACTTCTCTGACAGCAGATCCTCTCTTATACCTCAATATTATACAAATTATCCATATGTCTATAAAATGCATCAACTGATGAATTCAAACTTTAAAACTAGGTTATTAAAACTGAGTCGTCTTATTGGAATCATCTTCTCTCTATTTAAATAAAACTAGTATCTCATCATGATCATCACACTCGAATAGATTAGAATTTGCCTCAAGATTGCTTTCTTATTGGTTATAACCATTTCTTCTTGGTTATAACCATTTGTTTCCTGAATTTAAAAGTGCAGTATGCTGACTCTTTACTTTACATTTTGTCTGATTTATGTGTTATTTGTCTTTTTGTGTTGTATTGCTATGATCTTGAATTGGTAGCGTTCTGTGTATTTGTTTTGTTGCCACATTTATTTTTGTGTTGTAAATTCCTTAGTGTTTGTCAGTCCAGTTGCTGAATATATTGTAAATGTAGCTGTAGTGTTATACAATGCCGTTCATGGTACGAATGCTATGTGTATCCCAATCCCCCCTCAAACCCCCTCTTTTTAATTATAAAGCCCTTAAGGCAACGAGCCTCTTGTCATTTTGCATATTTAAATCATGTTATGTGAAATGAAAGGACAAAGTACCAAAGTTTCTGAATGGATATTTTGCTTTCGTGAGAACTGTGAAAAAGTACAATAACGTCGGTCATTGTTCTCGCAAGCTTGGTCCCTTTAAGTATAAACCCATCCCTTTCCTGCGACGAAAAAGTTACTGGAAAACCTTCGAGTTATCTACAAGTGAAAAAGAAACAAAGCAACCACGAAGGTGCCCGGTGGCTCAGTGGGAAAAAAGCGACGGCAAACCATGCACTAGGTCCCTTCTCCCCTGATGCCCGTTTGCCCAACATTGTGCTCAGTTGTCTGGGAGGATCCAGACGATAAGGCTTAAGGCATGAAGGTGGTGGGAGCCTCGGGCATGCAGCTTGAGTTATAGTCCTGTATCGGCCAGCGCCTTGAGCAGCTCTTGAGCTGGGAAAGCGCTATTTGCAAACGAGAAATAAATGAATAAATAAATAAATAATTACATAAAAATAAAAATATTCAATAAATAAACTTACGACGCACCTATACATCTAGTTTGAAACAAACGAAGGGACAGACTTTACATTACATGGTTATTGCTTTAGGTCCAGCGGACTCTTCCGAGCCAAATCAGGACCAAAGGAATCACACAGAGAACGGGGTGAAAGTAGGGAACAGTAAGGAGGGTGAGAAATGGGAAGTGTTGAAGGGTGAGGGGAGGTAGGGGGAGGGGGAAGCGAGGTAGAATGAAGATTTTTTTTTCTTTTTCTACTTCTTCGCTCCCCGTTTCCGCTCTTTAGACAGTATTTTGTCCTGTATTCAGCACTCTATGCACTTTATTACTAGGGCTGGTTCAATGGCGAGAAAGCGGGTGTGTTTTGTTAGGCCAGAGAGGTATGAAGTGTTTTTCCTTCTCACTGGGGGAATAAACCAATCTTGATCTCCCTCGCCCCCTCTGAAGTGTGTTTATAGTGTCAAGAGATTCCCCTCTCTCTCTCTCTCTCTCTCTCTCTCTCTCTCTGTCTCTCTCTCTCTCTCTCTCTCTGTGCTTTTAAGAAAAAAGAAGTAGAGAAAGAATGAAAAAACAAAAAAGAAAGAAGGTAAGAAATAAAGAAAGGATGTCTTTGCTTTAAAGAAAATGAAGGAGAAAGAACGTAATAAGAAAGGTAGCAAGAAATGAAAGAAAGAAAAGTAACGAAGGAAAAGAATAAAGAAAAAGAAAGAAAGGAAGAAAAAGACCGAAGAAGAAGAAGAAACAAGTACATAATTATAGGGAAAAGATGGTTTTGTGTTTCGTTAACAGTGTACAAATGCGCCTCAGCTTTAGTTTTCTCAGGTGTTCAAGAACTGTTCCGCAGGTGTAGATTTAAATCCTGTCACCACAAATAAGTTAACAGCGGCAGTTGTTCACAAATAATTGTAAAAATTTGTTCAAGTCGTAATAATGTCACATTACTATTTAAAATGATTAAACTAATTACATTAAATTAAATTAACATATCATACAATAAAATAAAAAAAATTAAATGAAAATAACATGAAACAACATAAAAAAATATAAAATAAAATAAAATAAAAATCTGCTAGTGTGATAATAGTTCACAACGTTATAGAAAAATGCTAATGAATGCTGTAACCCGAAACCTCACCACAAACATTGTCTCGGACTTTCTGTGTTTGTTGCATCTTCGGTAAAAATTCATGTCGTAACTACAACTCTATTTAACAGTCAACTGTATTGATGAAATAGGAGGAGTTTGAAAAGCAACTCAACAGCAATAAAGTCAAAACACGTGAAATATTGTAAGCTGCGAGACTGTATTCCACAAGAGGCGGTCATTTATGTAACAGGTAGTGGATGGGAAAAGCGGAGTTTTCAATGAAAGTGTCTTAAGGTATGACAACACAGACGGGCGGTATAGCGTTTGTTTGCAAATATTTAAGGGATACAAATGTTTTAAAACCCCTTTTTTATATACCCGGCGCGCTGTATAGTGTGCGATGATGAATCGCAAAGCTTTGTGTCGGGAATGTTGTGTGTGGCTGAATGTGAATGATGATGTTAGATTTATGTCTGTATATATATTCGTCCCACCGCCGTAGCTCAATTGGTAGAGCGTTCGCCTGGCACACCGATGACCCAGGTTCGAATCCCGTGGTGGGCGATATAAAATGTGGCCATTTTCACTGTCCATTTTAGCAGCATGATTGCTTTGGTGGTTCAGTGTTGATTCAGGTCCTTACCCCTCTTTCCCTGGGATGGTTATCCCCGTCTGCCATATGGCCAATGGTGGGTGTAGACGTTAAACCTCAATGTTAATTCATATATATATACATATATATATATATATATATATATATATATATATATATATATATATATATATATATATATATATATATAGAGAGAGAGAGAGAGAGAGAGAGAGAGAGAGAGAGAGAGAGAGAGAGAGAGAGAGAGAGAGAGAGAGAGAGAGAGAGAGAGAGAGAGAGAGAGAGAGAGAGATGTTGAACCGAAAGAGAAAGACTTTTTTTCATACGCGCACGCACTCCTCATCTCTCCCTACAATATTTTCTTTCTTGTTCTTCTTGTTCTTGCTTTTCTTGTCTTGTTATTCTTCTTCAAAATTAGCCAGTAAAATTGATTGAAAAGAAAAATCAATTCTTCTTCTTCTTCTTCTTCTTCTTCTTCTTCTTCTTCTTCTCCTCCTCCTCCTTATTCTTTTACCTTTACCAGCAAAAGAAAAATCAAGACCTTATAAATTATATTATGAATGGATTGTTTGCCTGGAAAATGATGGATTGGTCTAAGTTTATGTAAATCGTGTTGCAAGTGAATGTAGTTGATATAATAATATTCCGAAATGAATCACCCTGAAGCCAAAACGCATGTTACACCATTATTTTTATTTTTTTATTTATTTATTTTTCATCTTGTTTATTTATTTATTATTTGCCTATCCTCTAACGTTGTTTTTTTTAAACAGATACATTGCGAGTTGCGAAGAAAACAAATGTTGTCATCTGTACTCATGTTTTTTTTTGTTTGTATTGGTTATAAATTATAACTAACCAATGTAATGCTATGATTTGTTCAACTATAATCGACAATATCAATTCTTAAAAAATTGTTCGAACTCGAATAAAATAGATATTAAATTTAAATGGTTGTACCCGTCGCAAAACAGACCTTCGACAGCTTCAAAGGGTCAGCGGGTCATACAAAATTTATGTTTTGATGGTGTTGATTTTTCTCTATCCAAGGAGACAAACAGGAATTTTTTTTTAGGTGGACTATAACAGGTGACCTATTAGATGATGACCAAAATGTCGTCAAATTTCGTCCGCATGAGTGACGAATAACACAATTAACAGGAAAATAAATTCCTTAATCTAAAGTCGTAGTTAACACAATATCATCAAGTTTGAAGGTGTAGGTTTTTCTGTGCTCCAAACAAGACTTGCCACGTCTTCAAAAGGACCAGAAGCGTGCAATGGTATATAGAATGAATCACCGTCTCTGAATTCCTTGTATCCACCACCATAAATTATTCTTAAGGTGTGTATGTTGTCTTCCTTCATAGACTTGCCGCAACTACACGGGCCCAGCAGCTCGGTGGGTAGCCCTGGCGACCAGCTCAGCGACGCCTCCGCCAACGACAGCGACGACGACATCGCCGACAACGACAAAAGCAGCAAGAACGGCGACGTCACTAAGGACGGTGACGGCGGCAGTGAGGGCGGCGACAAGAAGGACAACTCGTCAGGGGAGAGCAACAAGAAGCGGAAGAGGCGGGTGCTGTTTTCCAAAGCCCAGACCTACGAACTGGAACGTCGGTTCCGTCAGCAGCGCTACCTGTCGGCTCCAGAGAGAGAACACCTGGCCTCCATCATCAGACTTACCCCTGTACAGGTACAGCCAATCAATCAATCGATCAGGAAATCAATCAATCAATCGATCATGAAATCATGTATTTAAAAAGTCTGTTCACACATTGAGTTAATATTAAACATTTAAAATGAAACTTTGAAACTGAAATATTAAACTTTATAAAATTAAAACTAAGTATATATTATTCTATAAAATGGACAACAAAATAAAATGTCAACTGTCTTAAAGGGTTAATGACATGTCAACTGTCTTAAAAGATTTCGTGATTTGATGACTTGACTTGACTTGGCTTGATCTTCAATTTTTTTTTTCACTACAGTTGCGCTGCCTCGAAAACTTAATAAAGCTCGGGATCTATCGGGTGCCACTTAAACACCACCTGTTATCATTTCACGCTTTATTTTTACAAATAATAAACAATTATTCTTATAAAGCGCACTTACCAGCTGAAAGAGCTGTTGAAAGAATAAATTAAGTTATAAAAAGAAGTTGTAAAAAACTTAATAAAGGTAAAACAATAAATAATTACATAAATAAACGATTAAGATAATCTGCCAATATTAATAACTGTCTTCTTTTTTTTTTTTTAAAGAATCTAATCGGAATTTTCACCAAATAAGCATACATGATTGAATACATGAGCAAAATAGTGTAATGTATAAATAAATATATAAATGAAGAAATAAAACCATTTTAATCTTTTCTAAAAAAAAAAAAAAAAAAAAAAAAGCATTATGAATAAGAAAAGATAGCGATACTACACGATACGATAGTAAAATATAACAAAATTAAATTCAAATAACCCAAAATCTAGTAAAAATAAATTAAATTACACTAAATTAAATTTAACTAAGTAAGTTAAAACTATGGATATTGTGCTGACTATAGTGTTGTTCGCTGGTTGATGCGTCACTGTTTGCACTGTTATTAACGCAAAAAAACAATATGAAAATATCTTAACATTTTACAGTATTGGTTCAACCTCTGTGGGTATCATTTCCCACCTTTATGTTGTGCCTTGGTTCAGAGAGAAAGGATCTCTAAACCTTAACCTGCTTAGCACTGTTAATAACGCACAGGCTCGATGGTTAAACCCTTAAACTGCTTACCTTTGTGCAGGTGAAGATCTGGTTCCAGAACCACCGCTACAAGCTGAAGCGGGCCCGACAGGAAAAAGGCCTGGCTGACATCAACCCGCTGCCGTCTCCACGCCGTGTGGCCGTCCCTGTGCTGGTGAAGGACGGCATCCCCTGCCAGAGGTCACCGGTCAACTCCTCCCTCATGAAATCTCAAGACCCGCAGTTCGGCATGCAGCAAGGCATGGGGATAGGCATGAACATGAACGGGAGCTTAGGCAGCAGCCTGTGTTCGATGGGATCCCTCAACTCTTACCACGGAGGTCCTACTCACATGGGTCCTCCCGGTTCCGGCTCTGCGTCCGGCATCAGCTCGTCCACGCTGCCGTCGTCCATGAACATGAACATGAGCTGCTCGTACAGCGTCAGCCCCATGAGCTCCATGAACTCCGCCATGAACCATCACCACGCGTTAAACGTGCCTAACGTCAACAACATGAACGTATTGCCTGGGTACAGCCACCCGCTGATGCAGCAGTCGCGCTGGTGTACTTGGTGACGCTACGCCCTCCAAAACTCAGACTTAAGCGCGTGACGTTGCACATTACTAGGCTTGCCTGCAGCTTTTTAATTGACGTGAAACATATCTCGTACTAGAAGACTTCTCGTGAAAATATCCTACTAACAACTATTCTGAGCAGCTCCGTTCATACTGTACACGTTTCTCGAGAAATTACAGCCATGCTGACGAGCTATACTTCCAACACTTTTGTTGCGACACTATACTGCAGAATGTTTCGCCTGAACATTCAACCAGGATGCTGATCCCTCTTTCGCACCGCAAAACTGTCACTTAACACACGAGTATGCTGAACTGCTTCCTAACTCGCGTGGTGTTGGTATTGCAAACTTTTTTCGTGAAAATGCAAAACTGAACAAGTCTATTCCGAACTGCAGTCTTGTGAAGACTTTGCACAATTTCAACTTCTGCAAAGACAAGAAGTCTGCAAGGAACTGTACTGTAGTACCTATCTTGACTCCGAAAAATCGGTCTGAACGGCTGCAAGGTTGTGAAGGCATCGTTATAGCAAACCTGCAACATCTGCAAAAACAATTTTTTGCTGCTACAAACCGTGCTGGCTGTCTTAACCACAAAATTCAGAATGAAATTGCTATCAATGACGTCAGTTATCTGAACAAGGTCTTCGCGAGTTGCCTAGCGCTTCCTGGGCTCGAGGTTTCAGCGAGAGAGATCGTCAAGGATCTCGTGGATATGCTCGCCAGAATAGGTCAAGAGAGTGTCAGTTTTTTTATTTTATTTTATTTTTTTTTTTTGGCGTTACATCTTGAAAATGACTTCAAGATGATGTCATGAGCATTAGTGATGTCATATGGACATGACGTAAATAAATACTGCGCGTCTAATGACGCTTTGTGTACCTGGAATTAACGATGATGACAAAAAAACTCTGCGATGAACAGATTCACCCCCGAATCTGAAAAAAACAAAAAAGACTGGAACGACCTAAAAGCAATAAGACGACAAGAAAGCTCGATAGTGACGATTTGTTTATCCTTGATGACGTGAGCTGATGACGCGATACGCTGACTAGTGCAGCAGTATCATTGTCATTATTGAGTTGTGACATCAATGCTATCGATCAAGAGCACTTTTTATGACAGTCAATTTAAATTGATACGCATCTAAAGTGCTGGATTGCCGACGACAAATTTACGACGTCATGCTTTTTGGACGTCATTGATGAGGCGACATCATATCCGCTCCCATCGCGGGGCCCCAGAGTAGTTCCAGAATATAAATCTCTCTCTCTTTTTTTTTTTTTAAAAGGCAAAACAGTTCATCTGTTAAACCACAGGCAAGCACAATAGAAACTCTATAGTGGCTTTTACGCCGATTCTCATTGACATTTATGCAGCACATAATGTTTGACATTACCTGAAAACAAGCCCTGTATTTATTGTTTGGTAACTGAAGACCTTGAGCAAATGGGTGGGACCTATTAGAAGGTCAAGGGTGAACTTTTGTTTGTTTGTTTGTTTTTAGCTTGTTGTTATTTGTATTTAAAGTGATGGTTGTGCACAATACGAGAACTTGGTGCTCTATTCACCGGATCTATTGTATATTATCATAATTATGATTTCTATTGTAACCTATAGTACAAAATCTTGTTGTTTCTTTTTATTTTCTTCCAAAACTAAACTACCTATACCAGAGTATAATTGAAGACCACAATGTGGATTACTACAGCTACAAGATTACGTATGTAGTCATCAAAGTTTATTAAATGATCAAGTTGATATAATACTATTATTATTGATGATATGCGCTCAAACTTCTTTCGCGGCTGGGCTGTAGATAGAAAGCATTTTTAAATATACGATTACATTTTCATACAACTTATCCATTTTCTACAACTTATCCATTTTCTTTGCCAATCACCTGCCTATTAGGTGATTGTTTTTTGTGGTAATAACCTTTTTTCAATTATGTATACATTTATTGATTGATTTATTATTTAATTTATTTATTTATTTTATTTGCTTTTTAAAAATTATCTCGTGAAATTTGCAGTTCCATACAAAGCTTGGCTACTTTTTTTTACTGTTTTTTTTTTTTTTTTGGGGGGGGGTGGGGGGGGGGGGGTTGTAGTTTTTTTGTACGTACATTGCACTTCAAACAATATTTGTTGTCCAAATAATAGTGTGGGTTTTTTCTCTCTTAAATTTTCTTTTCGAAGTAAGTTACATGCTTTTTTTAATAGCTTTTCGAATGTTCTTGTAATTTCGCGTATTTTTCTTGTCTAAATAATCATGCACAGTGTGCGTGCATCTGTTTCTAACACACACACACAAAATTTGATCGTGCCTTCTCTTCTTGTACGCATTATCGACTTTGAACAAACATCGTTTGGCTGAATTATTTCCGCTCACCATCCCGCTTCTCCACTCCACCCCTACCTCCTCTCTCTCTCTCTCTCTCTCTCTCTCTCTCTCTCTCTCTCTCTCTCTCTCTCTCTCTCTCTATCTCTATCTCTCTCTCTCGCTCTCTCTGCACGCATAACTCTCCACACTCTTTGCTCATGCATTCGTGTTATTATCGTTGACTTGAGTGAGCGTTGATAGTGTGTCGTTCGAAACTAAGTTAAAGATATTTTCGAGGGAAAAATCCATTAAAAAAAAAAGATTCCATCACAAGCAACTTAAAATCCATTTGAACGACTTTAATCCTCATTTATACTTTACTTTAAGTTCGCGCATTCAGTAAGACCCGTTTCCGTCATCTCTTAACCTTAAATAGCGCTATGTAAAAAACATATACACTTTTTTTTCTTTTCTTTTTTTTAAAATAACTAGGCGTTTTGTTTTGACTTTAGCGGATAATTTGGTTTTCGACCTGCTGCGTTGATCTTTATTGATATTGTACAAAATCTATTGATTATGATGGCTCGTTTGTTGTACACAAACATGATTATCAAACACAGGTAATTGTGTTCTCTAGACATCTGATGTGAAATCCGTCAGTACTGGATTATATATGACTTGTTTATATGACTGAATTCTGATCTCATTATACCGCTTTTTTGTGTTAATGTTTATAAAGAAAATTTTAAAAACAAATTTGAATATAGATTAGTAATGTTAAATCCGCATTTAATTTATATACATTTTAAATATGAAATTACAATCACGAATCAATTCAGGGCTGATGTATAAGAAGACGACAGTATCACGAATTATAATGAAGTAATATATTTTGAGTTTGTTATACTGTCATTGTGGTGTGATTGCTTTTACGTTTGTTCTCAATTTAAGTTTTGTTTATATCATAATGACTTTTGTTTATGCGCTTTGTTTTTAATGAAAGCTATCCTACATAAATCCTTTATGCCGTTGACATTCGAAAAACAAACAAAAATATTAGCAGTAATAATAAATTATTATGTTGTTACATAAAATATAGAACACGGTTAAATATATAATTATTTTAAAAACCAAAACAAAACAGGAACATTGTTAATTTTAATATTGTTTGCTATGTTTATTATTGCATTAGTCAACAATTTTCAATAATTTGTTGAATAAGTATGAAGATAATAGCGATATATTACCCAACTGTTGTAGAGTTTCCATCATTATAATGGAAAGTGTACATACAGACTTGTAGTATGGAGGATATCGATTAGTACATTTAGTTCATTGATCACATTTATTTTTATTTTTAAAGCTATATTTTACTCTTGGTTTCGTTTAATTGTCTAATCTTCTTGTTTCATATATAAAAAAAAAAAGTAAAATAAAAAATTAAACGGTACAATTTACAGTACTGTTCGGCTGTTTTATTTAATATTGTTAATGTTTCTTTTCTACCGCTTGTAATGGAGATATGATTCATTTTCATGGACTGTTGTCAATAACAATAATGATCACTTGATCACTTTTTATGATCACATTAAAATTTTGTTTATATTTATTAAAATGGAACGGACGAGGAAGAAATATTCTTCTTCAGAGAAAATGATGATGATGCTGACAAATTAAATGTATTTAATGATTGAAATCGTTTTGGGAATTTGAGATTTTAAACAAGCTCGTCTTGTTAAGCCCAATCCTATGACCATCACCTCTCTCTCTTTCTTTCGTCTCTCTCTCTCTCTCTCTCTCTCTGTCTTTGTCTCTCTCTCTCGCCCCCTCTCTCTCTGTCTGTGTGAGAGTGTGTGAGTGTGATGGTGTGTGTGTGTGTGTGTGTGTGTGTGTGTGTGTGTGTGTGTGTGTGTGTGTGGACTGAAGTTTACGCACGGGATAGACTGAACAAAGACAAACTCACTGTAAGGACTGGAAGGCAAGGTAAAGGATATATAATTGAAACGTAATACAACACATCTAAATATTTGAAATTCTCAAGAAATTTACAAATATGCAGTCAGCAGTACACATTTGTTTGTGAAGACATGGAGCGATAATCATTCAGAGAAAGCGACAAGGCTAGGAAGCAAATACTAGTTTCACAATATAGCAATGGAACATTCAAAGACAGTGGTGAAGGAATCTGATCTCTTGTTACATCATCCATTATCTCTCTCCCCCTACATGACTTCGCAAGGCACGGGGCTGGGGCGAAAAGAGTCGCCGTGATATTACGATGCGATTGGTTGCCTATACGATTTAATTATTATTGCAGCGATGTAGGTAGGTAGGTTAGGTATAGATCTAGGTATTTTGCATAGCTAATGAAGGAGGCGATCGCCAATCGTTAATCTCATTGGTCCACTTTTATTACATGTACTAAAGTCCTCCCCTACCGCGTTATCATCGTAATCAATTATGCTCGATGAAACGCTCACAGTGGTGAAGAAACGGAAACTCCCATGGTATGACCATGTCACCAGAGCATCAGACCTTGCAAAGACCATCCTGCAAGGCACGGTGCAAGGAGGCAGAAGAAGAGGGAGACAGAAAAAGAGGTGGGAGGAAAACAGTCGAGAATGGGCTGGCTTGACACTGAGCGAAGCCACGAGGGTTGCTGAGGACAGAGAAAGATGGAGTACGCTGGTTAAACGATCACCTGTGGTGCCCCCAACGAATTTCGAGTTACGGGATAAAATACGACAGGAAACAGTTATCCTGTGCCGAGAACTGATACTTGCCTTCCTTCGCCTAACAAATAAAAGGCACCCAGACAACAAATGATCCTCGTACTAAGCCAACAAAATAAAACCACCCTGTTTCAATAAAAGATGTGTCATAAACTGATAAACTTCTGTCAGCCTTATCAGGGACCCCTCCTATCATCGCTGGTCATATCTCTTCCCCTCCTGCTTCTTTCCTTCATCCTAGCTATTAGGCCTAGGCACAACGGCAGCACTATGGTAATGTCATTAAATCCCGGGTTTGTCTTCAATAAGTTGCCTCAAACGCGACTATTATTTCCTTCATTTCTAAATCTGTTTTCTAATACCTTGATGATTTAAGACTGTTCTTATACCTCACGCAAGAACATTCAATTTTACAAGCCCTCTAGAAATCTTCGTTCTTCCTCTGACACCCTAATACTTTACATACCCCGCTACAAACTCTCCTCTGATCTGATGGCTGTCGATCTTTCTCAGTGCTTGGCCCTTCAACTTGGAGCTCTCTTCCTCTCTCTCTCTCTTCACAGTTCTCCAAACATAGTTACTTTCAAATCCAACTCGAAAACTCATCTCTTCCTTAAATGTTTCTGATCTTGGCTCCCATCATCATCGTCGTCATTTCTCCTTTTTTTTAATTCAGATCACCACCACACACCCCATCACCACTCCGTCGCTCTCCCCTCCTCCCTCCCGCGTCTCTTATATTTCACTTGTAAATTTGTGTGTATCAGTGTGTGTGTGTGTGTCTGTGTGTTTGCGTGTGCATCCACTTTGTACATTATGTCCTTGCGTAATTGGTTAGAAAGTGTTTTACTTGATTTTATTTTGTATGAAACCGGATGTTTAGAATGAATGCGTGAGTACTTTGCTTTGAACTTATATTGTTTCTTAGTGAAAAGCTCTATATAAATACCCTTACTATTATTATTATTATTATTATTATTATTATTATTATTATTATTATTATTATTATTATTATTATTATTATTATTATTATTATTATTATTATTATTATTATTATTATTATTATTGTTGTTGTTGTTGTTGTTATTATTATTATTAGTAGTAGAAGTAGTAGTAGTAATAGTAGTAGTAGTGGTAGTAGTAGTAGTAGTAGTAGTGCTCCTGTTGGAGAGCGCAATGACGTAGGCAGTGTGTTATCTGTTGTAAGAACATTGGATGTTGAGAGAGAGAGAGCTAGAGAGAGAGAGAGAGCTAGAGAGAGAGAGAGAGAGAGAGAGAGAGAGAGAGAGAGAGAGAGAGAGAGAGAGAGAGAGAGAGAGAGAGAGAGAGAGAGAGAGAGATTTCGAACACTATAGATGTTGTATTTGAAAGTGAGTCTGAGGATCTTATTGTCTTATTGTCAAACTTGCACATTACACTAGATAGCATAATTATAGAAGATTTTAATGTAATCCACAGTGTGGAAGTGAACGCACTCCGAGTAGCGTACAAAGATTGATGCACACGGCATCGTACCAACATTATGTAAATACATAGATATAGGCAGTGGTAAACCACAGTGAGTCAAGGGGCGCCACTTGAAACCACAGGCATGGAATTACCGGCCCTCGTCAGCCAGAGTAACAATACCTTGAAGCTTATGCTGTCAGTGTGCACTGTTATTACGGACTAAATCCCCCCCCCTCTCTCTCTCTCTCTCTCTCTCTCTCTCTCTCTCTCTCTCTCTCTCTCTCTCTCTCTCTCTCTTCTCACACACATTCCCATCTTCCCAAGTCGCCCAAGATTGTACGCAGGTGTCTGGGCGTCAGACGCAATCAGGCAGCCAGTTGGCGCTTGCTGGGCTTAGCTCCTGTATTGGCCAGCGCCTTAAGCAGCTCATGAGATGGAAAAAGCGCTATATCAGAACGATATTGCACGAGTGATCAACTCAATTATATTACACGAGTGCTCAACTCAATTACAGTACAAGAGGGATCAACTCAATTACTTTACAAGAGTGATCAACTCAATTACATTACACGAGTTCTATCCCTCAAAGACCCTCAAAGGAGAAGAGAATGGATGCAAATGTGGATCAAGTCTATCAATAATGATTCCGGTCATTTAAAAAACCATGTAAACCAATATCGAGTCTAACCCAAAAGCCTGCCAAACAAAGGGTTCAGGACCCCCGTTGGGGTGCCGGGGGTTTCAGTATAAATAGTATCCCCACTTTCTGGAAATTTAGTGCTTTAAATTCCCACTGTCGCTGTCTTTCTCATTTGCTCTTTCTCATTCCTGCTCTGTTCTATCAATCTGCTATACTATCTTCTTCTTCGCTTGACCAGTCACCTACCTTTTTTCTTGAAAACTCTTCCGAGACAAGACTCCTTATTAATTTTTGTGTGTGAGGTCTGTTGGATCAGCTTGGGAATATTGGACGCTTTCTGCCAGGTGGTCACTAGGGCTTCCTATGATGTTATTATTTAGCAGTGTAGGCATTTTATATGTATGTGTTTTGTTGATATTTTATAATGATGTTTGTATTCTATTTTGGTTTTGTAAACGGGGGTTCGATAAATTAGAGTACAGCCTCAGCGTCCCCTGCGTGGGATGTCTTTATTGTAAAGTGACTGGCTGGTGGAGAGCTTTCAGTTTTCCCACTAGGGTTGTTTCAGCAGATCTTTTATGCGGATTAGGGGTTGTCCGGTCCTGATTTGGCTCGGAAGAATCCGCTGGACCTAAAGCAATAATCATGTAATGTAATGTAAAGGGTTCAGGATACTTTCGGTTTTATAGAATTATAGCTGTTTCCGGCTTTGAGAGAACAATCGTCGAAGGATAACACTATAGTTATTGACAGTGCGGCCATAACCTTGAAGACCCCCCAATTACGTAGCTCATGTTCAGCTATTCGTAACTTTAAGAAGCAAACTCAGCTTATACTTAAAGAGAACATGTGCGTACAAATAGATAATCGAACATAGCAAATATCAAAAATGTAAATAAATAAGCAATTTTTAAAAATTTTACTGTTGGTCTTCGCGTTGATTCCATTATATTATGAATTTGATATGCTTGGGACGCCCAAGGAAGGGGATAGATCTAAATGGAATTTTTTTAAAATGTTGTTGCTGTTGCGGTTGCTTGTGTAATTTTGAAAGGCAATAGACCTATAACTAACGCTAGTTCATTTTCCCGCAAGTCACCCTTGCTCGATAGTTTAACTAAGCTCTGCACCGCATCAGTTAATGAATTAGTTTATTTTCTTTCTTGTTTTCTTCTTAGTTTGTGTTTTCTTAATGTCTTATTTTAGAAAAATGTAATTTAATGATTTAATGGTTGGTTGTTTAAGTAGAAGACGGATTTTAAACAATGGAAGATATGTAAATGCTTATGAGAATGCTGTTGTGCATGACTCTTTGGTTTTCATTCTTAGAAGTTCTCGTGTCAACAATGTTCGTTAAGTGTGCATGGTCTCCTGGCAAACCCTTTCATTGTATAGAGTGAGGTCGATAGAAGACAGATAACAGATTACTGGTTGTGTGTGTATGTGTGTGTGTGTATGTGTGTGCGTGCTCGTGTGCTCGTCCAATCACAATAAAACGCCCTCCAGCAGACTATGCCATGAAGATCTCACTACCGTGAAAGGTTTGTTCACCGCGTTGCACCCGCGCATTAATGCACATTTACACTCACCCCACCTCCACCGACCCATCCACACACACAAATTCAACTATCTATCTCTTCCTCTCCCATCCCACCTCTGAAACCTCTATCCTATCTTACCCTATCCTATCCTATCCTGTCCCGTAACCCGGAGGTCGTAGGGGCACCACAGATGATCGTTTAACCAGCATACTCCATCCTTCTCTGTCCTCAGCAGCCCTGATGGCTTCGCTCAGTGTCAAACCAGTCCATTCTCGAATGTTGTCATCCCACCTCTTTTTCGGTCTCCCTCTTCTTCTATCTCCTTGCACTTTGCCTTGCAGAATGGTCTTTGCAAGGCCTGATGATCTGGTGACGTGACCATACCATCGGAGTGTCAGTTTCTTAACCACTGTGAGCAGGTCATCGTGTTGTCCAATGGCTTTTGTGATGGTCTGTCTGACTTCGTCGTTGGTGATGTGTTGGGTATAGGAAATGCCCAGAAGTCTTCTGTAGCACCTCATCTCCATGCTTTGTATTCTTCGTTGTAGATCTGCTGTGAGTGTCCATGATTCTGAAACCTCTGCCCTAACACAAACCCCTTAAGATTTTAAAATTGAAAAAAAAAAAAAACGTTTTGTGGGTTTGTGAGCTTTAATTTTGAGCTTTAATTCTGAAACCTCTGCCCTAACACAAACGCCTTAAGATTTTAAAATTGAAAAAAAAAAAAAACGTTTTGTGGGTTTGTGAGCTTTAATTTTGTCTATTTTACTTTGTTCTTTCGTTTTGTTATATAGCATTCTCTCTCTCACACACACACAAACATACACACATAACCCCTACCATCCGACAGACACACATATACAGCAGGGCCTGAAGCACTCTCACTTTGCCATCCTGGCCGCGATTCCGGTCTCACTTAACTTTCCCAGAGCTGCTCCAGCCTCTAAAAACGAAAACAGATCACCCTTTCGCCATCTTTTGTTCCGATCCAGCAACCACGACAACCGGCTAACTAAACTAAAAATTGCGGATCGGGTCAAAAGACGCAAATGTCGACATCACGGTCTAGGGTAGAAGTTGTTTTGTAGTTGTTTTTTAAAAAAGAGTGAACAGAGTATCTTGAGGTCTTTTGAAGATGCATTTTGGATGAAAAATGTTCAGTCCTCATTCTTGAAACCCCAGATGCTCTGTGTGTAGGAGTGTGTGTGCCCTGTTAGATTTGACAAAGAGCATTTAGTGGTTAGCAGCGCGGGGGTTGTGCTCAACACGGAAGTGAGGTCACATTATAGTCTGCTGCTGGCGGCACGTTGCCAGTAGCTCGCTTATCGTTCAGGAAATACTCTGGCACCATGCTGAGAATCTGTGGCGTCGAGAACATTCCATTCTTTGCAAACCTTACGACGCTGAGCCGTGGGCGCGATCAAGAGACTCGGATCTGCCTGCTGGTCTCTCTGCTACCGATAGGGACGATATGGGTTTTTAATACAGAGGACGGGAAAGTGGTTTAGTCAACAACATGGAATGTGTTGCTAGCAGTGGAACCACTCTCCAGAAACAAAACATTCCCATCAGTCTGTCTGTCTGTCTGTCTGTCTGTCTGTCTGTCTGTGTTTCTCTCTGTCTGTCTGTCTGTCTGTCTGTCTGTCTGTCTGTCTCTCTCTCTCTCTCTCTCTCTTTCTCTCTCTCTCTCTCTCTCTCTCTCTCTCTCTCTCTCTCTCTCTCTCTCTCTCTCTCTCTCTCTCTCTCTCTCTCTCTCTCTCTCTTCCCCATACTCTGTCTCTCTATGTGTCTCTCTGTCGCTGTCTCCCTCTCTTCCTCTCCAACCTTTTTTCGCTGTCATTGTTTGTCTGTCTCACTCTCTGCCTCTGTCTTTCTGTATGTTAGTATGTCTCTCACTCTCTCTCTCTCCCTTCCTCCACCGCCATCTCTTTCTCTCTCTCTCTCTCTCTCTCTCTCTCTCTCTCTCTCTCTCTCTCTCTCTCTCTCTCTCTCTCTCACACTTTGTTTTAATTTCGTTGTTGTTGGTTTTTGTTAAACCTATTACGCTATAAGGATACATGTACAGTAACATGTACATTCTAAATTGCGGATGAACGCTCGAATGTCTGTTAAAAATAGAACTGCGGGATAGGCAAAATGTATCATTAGTAGCATAAGCGCGAGAGTGAACGACACAAAGGCAGATTATTAAGACTAGGTTCTATAGCCTCAAATCTCCATCCTAGATCTCTCTCCACATCCCTCTCTCCACCACCCTATCTCTACCTTTCCCTTACTCTCTCCCTCTCTCTCTCCCTGTCTCTATCACTCTCCCACTCACTCACTCACTCACTCTCTCTCTCTCTCTCTCTCTCTCTCACGTATACATCTTTTTTAGTGGAATTAAGACAAATCTAGCTCTCTTGGTCTGTGGAAGTGTTTGCGCATTCATTTGGGAGAGAAGGAGAGAGTTAGTTATTTACTGCTTAGGCTACAGGGTCCAGCGGACTGCAAAGAGCCGAATCAGGACCACAAAATCAAGACCGCAACTTGGGTGAAAAAAGACTCATCCCTGATCCGCATAAAAGATCTACTGAAACAACCCTAGTGGTAACACTGAAGGCATTTCTCCAGCCGGTCACTTTACAATAAAGGCATCATACGCAGGAGACGCTGAAGCCAGACTCTAATTTATCGAGCCCCCGTTTACAAAAAAAAAAAAAGAATATAAACAACATTATAAAATATCCACAAACACATACATATTAAATGCCTACATTGCCAAAAAATAATATTATAGGGAGCCCCAGGACCATTTGACAAAAAGCGTCCAATATTCCCAAGCTGATCCAACAGACCTCACACACAAATGAGGAGTTTTGTTCCGGAAGTGTTTTAAAAAAAAAGGTAGGTGACTGGTCTAGCGAAGAAGATAGTATAGTGGATTGATATAACAGAATGGGAATGAGAAAGAACAAAGGAGAAAGACAGCGACAATGGGAATTTAAAGCACTAAATTTCCAGAAAGTGGGATACTGTTTATACAGAAACCCCAGGTGCGAAGACAACAACCTCGAACTGAACACCTCCAAGACTATCGAGATGATTGAGGAATCAGGACCCCAAAGAATCCACTGCTCATTAATGGACAAGCCATCGAGACAGTGGACTCGTTCAAGTTTCTGGGTTCCCTCATCTCCGACGACCTCAGCTTGGGTGCCAACATTGACACCATCGTGAAGCGGGCCCATCAACGACTATACTGAGGAAGTTTGGCCTTTCCAAAGACATTCTCCTCCAGTTCTACCGAGCCGTGGTGGAGAGCGTCCTAACGTTTTCAATCACGGTCTGGTTCGGAACAGCAACGCAGCTCAACAAAGACTGGCTGGAGCGGGTCGTGAGCACTGCAGGCAGGATTGTCGGCTGTGAGCTCCCCTCTCTGGCCTCCATCTACTCGACCCGCTCTCTCAAAAGAGCCGACAAGATCCTCTCTGACCCTTCTCACCCTGCCAACCCCCTGTTCGAACTTCTCCCCTCTGGCCGCCGCTTTTGATCCTTCAGATCCCACACTTCCCGCTTTAAAGATTCCTTTTACCCTCAAACTGTAAGATCTCTAAACGCCGCATCCTCCTCCCACCGGCTGCGCGGCCGCTGATCCCCCTGCCGTGCGCACGCCCTGCTTCTCCCTACATACATCTAGATACTTCAGCGACTGTTATAATCCAGAATGTTTTTGTGATCACTGTAGACTAGACATTTGTGTTTTACTATATCTATCTTCTTATGCCTTTCAGTATGCGATGGAATACAATGTAATAATGATGCCCCTACTGTGAGAGTAAGTGTGTGTGTGTTAAGTATTAGTATAGGCGATGACTGTGTGCGAGTCTTTGGGTATGTTTGTGCGAGTGTGTGCGGTTGTGCATGCATGTGTGTATTTTGTATGTAGGTATGTGTGTGTGTGTGTGTGTGTGCGTGCGTGTGTTTAAGAGAGAGAGAGATGTTAAATATGAAACATTCTGCCATTGTCCAACACCAAATAATATTCCGATTGTTGTACCTATTACATGTCCATTGGCGAAATAAATTCCTGTTATCCTGTTATCCAGGCACCCCCACGGGGTGGAAGGAGAGAGAAGTGCGATGGGTTACACATGTGTTTGAGTGTAGGGAGGGTGTATTGGAGGTTTATAAGAGGGGTGTATGGGGGTGTAGGGTAGCGGTAGAGGGGAGCGATGAAAAAACTTATTGGGGATAATTTAATTTTGTCTTTTGTGTTGTCCATAATCGGCGATTTTTGCCGCGCAATTTGGAAAAAAAACAACAACTACTAAACATCTGGTGGAACTGATGGAACCTCAAATTTATGAAATTTGAGTGGCTCTCCAGTTTTGCTGAACTCGATTCCAACAGTCCTTCATTTCCTTTCGTCATTTATCAACCTCATTCAGCTGTTGATTGCGCTCAATGAGACCTCTCTACCCTGCAGTTAACAAAAGAAAAGATAATTCTCTTTTTCTCTGGTGACTGTCGGGGTAAATCAAAACTCCTTCCTGTGGTGAAAGAGCCTTCCTTGTTTGGTGAATGGGTGACTGATAAAACATAACTCATTCTGCAGTGATAGGAGTTTTATTTGATTGGTGATAGTGAACGGGTGACTATTGTGAAACATAACTGTTTCCATGGTGAAAAAGATTTCCATGTTTGGTGGATGGATGACTGGTGAAACAGAACAGAACACAAGCTTCCATGTTTGTTAATGGTGATTAGGTGACTTGTTGAAAACATAGTGTGTCTCTAATTATACTGTGGTGATGAAACAGAGAATATGTATCTTATTGTGAAACAGAGTTCTCAATGCTATGGTGGTGATTTTTGGTGAAACAATGAGTTCTCAATGCTATCTATGGTGGCGATTGTGGTGAAACAGTCTTCAGTGCTATGGTCGTGGATGTAAAGAAACGGAGTTCTGAATGTTATGATGGTGAATGTCATGAACGTAAGAGTTCTCAGTGCTATGGTGGTGAATGCAGTAAAACTGAGAATTCTCAATGCTATGGTGGTGATTACGGTGAAACAGAGTTCTCAATGCTATGTGGTGATTATGGTAAAACAGAGTTCTCAAAGCTATGGTGGTGAATGCAGTAAAACTGAGAGTACTCAATGCTATGGACGTGACTGTGGCGAAACAGAGAAATTCATTTTATTGCTGTCGTGATTGTGGTGAATCAAACCTCTTTCCTGCGGTGAAAGAGTTAGTTCCCTTTTTTTCTGTATAGCGGTGACTGTGGTGAAACATAAATGTTTAAAAAAAAATATTTCATCGCCTTTCTAGCTCAAGGCGCTGTTGTAATCTCTATCTTGGGGTTGAAACCGAGAACTCTGATTGCTGCGGCGATGCACCGCGAGTGTTGATCCACTTGTTTTTAATTTCATTGACCTGTAGCTGCGGAAGGGCTGGCACTTTCATCAATTAATGCGTAGCGGAGCAGGGACAGTGTCGTATTTTTCACACGAGCGCACGAGCGTAGCGGCCACGGCTCGTTTCACCGGGTGGACGGGGAAATGGCACCCTTACCCGGCTAGCTATCAAACTAACCTGGTCACTATACCCGAGTTTGGTAGGGCTGCGCGCAGGAAGTGCATTTAGTCGGGTGCAGGAGGCGAGAAACAACAACCGTTAGCTGTAGCCCTAGCCATCCAGTGCTCACTCAGGCACGCAGGCATTTCACTTCACTTGCTCAGAATAAGCTGGGACAGAGCTGAGAGGACGATCTCAAGGAGTTAGTGTTTGTATGTGTCACCGTGTATACACTGTAGCACTTTATAGATCGCAATCAATATGTTAAAGCATTCAAAGGGAAACCTCTTTGGAGACCTTTGGTAAAGTCGAAACGAGTAAGGACAACAAGGCTGGATGTATGCATGTTGTACTACATTTGAGCTCACAGCGAAGCACATGGAATTGAAAGCCATAATGTCGCTCTTTTTACCCTGCTTTGAGAGCAGAATAATCACCTTTCACTGAACAGTACATCATTCTATTGTCTTAATGCTTTTTTTCTTCTTAATAGTGTTTGATTGCTGGGATGTTTAATGAATGTTAATGAGCGTGAAAAAGTGGGAATAAGTGGTGATGTAAATTGTAATGCGTGATGTTTTTATTTATTGACAATGATATTGTCTTAACAATGTTATTTTCTTAATAGTGTTTGATTTCCCGGGGTTTCTGAGAATGTTTATATGTCAATGACTGATGTTTTATTTATTCGTGTTATATGTTATTTTTCCCACGTGTAAAATTTCAGTAAAAATGGGGACATAAGTAATCTTGTATCTTAGTTTCTTTAAGAAGACGACAAGGACGAGGACCTTCAACACCACCACCACCAACAATAGCAACAACATCAACATCAACAACAACATAATTATGTTAAGCTTACGACGCATCTATCCATCTGTAAGTTAATACAAATTCTTGGTCTCCTATTGCTGTTTACCAGCTCAAAGTGTTGCTCACGACACTGGCCGAATTAAGAAGGATCTCGCTCATACAACATGACAAACAGTTTTTGACAGATGACACGCCTATAAAGCCGGCATGTTGGTTGTGACACCTAGAAACAGTGACGCATAGATTCGTCAACACACAGAGACTGCGACGCACGGTCCTCAATCACTAATACCCAGGCGTGATATATAGTGTGAGCAATCCACGAGATCCGTTCTGTGATTAGACCGCCCAGACCTGGATGTGTCCTCCTTGACAGGGTTATCCACTCCTTTTTCCTGTAGGGCCTAACATTTCAAGCTTACCATGACTCAAAGAGCTGCTGACGGCGACCCTTTTTACTGTGACGCTGAAAGGTTTAGTATTTCAATACTTGGTGGTTCTTATTATTATCATCATGTATGTTGTATGCGTTTACCGACTCCAAGAAAGGGGCCCCGTCTCCTGTTGGGTGGTTGATTTCAAAAATTGTCGCAGGGTTGGTGTTTTACAGCATCTTGTAAGCTTAAAGAGGTGGTCAACGCGCTCACCACCGAGGTCCAAATGCACACACAAACGAGCACACGCTCGCACTCAAACACACACACACAAACACACACACACACACTCTCTCTCTCTCTCCACACTCACCAACATACCATACACACACTCGCGCGCGCGCACACAAACACACACACACAAGGACGCACACACACACACATTCTCTCTCCACACACACCAACTTACCATAAACACACACACACACACACCCACAAACATATTATCTCTATGTCTGTCTTACTGTCTGCCTGTTTCTGGCTCTCTCTCTCTCTCTCTCTCTCTCTCTCTCTCTCTCTCTCTCTCTCTCTCTCTCTCTCTCTCTCGCTCTCTCTCTCTCTTTCTCTCTGTGTCTCCGCTTCGTCGAAACTCACCCACCTACAGCTCCACCACTACACACGCACACACACACACACACACACACACACACGAACACATACATACTTGACAAGGGAGGAAATAATTGTCTTGAGTGTCAAAGACACGAGGAACGTCAAAAGAAACATTCCATGTCCCACACCACTCTTGACCACATCACATCTGCTTGACCAGACTCTAATGGAGATGACCACTAAAACTGAGCATGCTTGACCACCCCCTCACAGTGGTCAGTCTTGACCCCAGGTGTGAGTGAGTCAGGACAAATGAAAGCTTCCTGACTTTTGAAGGCTCAATGTAAGATTTCTGCTTCAGCGGGTCGAACCAAGATGGTCCTTGAAATTTGCTACACAGAAAGGCAATTTACCTGAACAGTTCCGTTTAATTATATCGTCCAGATTATTGATATTGCTCTCATTAAAAATAAGCCAACTTCATGTTGCTATCAGGAACGAAATTACTAGAGCCCGGGCTTACCAATTTAAAATGTAGTGTAATTATCTCGTTCAGTTAATTCTTATTGAGCGTGTATGTTGGTATAGGTCTCCGCGCTTTGAGCCTGAATGATTTGGGGTAAGGCGCGTATAGCATCCTGTATTATTTATTATTATTATTGTGCAATATAAAACAATTAAGCCAACATAGTGTTAGAATTCAAGACTCTGTGGATTATATTATTATCTACCTGAGTATTGACTCGTCGTTAAATTCTTTCTAAGCCACCTTCAAACAATAAATGTTAATTTGATCGCCCGGAAATAATACTCCGATAACAATGTTCTATTGACTTTTGACACTAAATGCTATCGAAGCCTGCTGCAAATCGCCTGGTATGAACGCAAGAGGAATGACCAGGGTCAAAAACCTGGTCACGTCCCTTACAGGGCCTCAATAACCACTCCTTGCTATTGGGAAAAGGAGGAAGCGTACGTGATTTGGCCATGTCATGCGTCACGACACCCTTGCAAATAAAAAAAAAACAACAAAACTATCCTGCAAGGAACAGTGGAATTAAGCAGGCGCAGAGGGCGACAAAGAAAGAGCTGGACAGATGATGTCGAAACATGGATGGCGCTGAACATGCCACGCCTCCCGATGACAGCTGTATACTGATCGAAGCGGCAAAAACTCTCTGTGTCGGATTCCCTCATGTCTCCCCAACGACCTGATCGGCTGCGGGACTGATGATGATGTTTGCTTGCTTGCTTGATTGCTTGATGATGATGATGATGATGATGATGATGATGATGATGATGATGATGATGATGATGATGAATGGTCCACTTTTAATTGCTGTTCGCTACAATAGGGCCGAACTGACTACATTTCATTACATGATTATTGCCTTAGGTCCAGCGGACTCTTCCGAGCCAAATCAGGACCAGAACTGACTGATTAATTATCTCCCGTGCAAATGTCGCGCTCATTATTGGTCGACTTTGTTCTTGTTTATATTCCACAGATTCCTCTGCATTAGGGTCACACTTTGACAAAATGATCTCTCCTGTCCAAATGCATGTCGCTCATTGTGACTGGGAGGTAGGTAGGGTAGGGGAGGGGGGAAGAGGGAGCCTAAAATAAGAAGGATATTTTATATAACTTTTTTTTAAAAATCATTGCATCACTCAGTCACTTACTTCTTCTTCTGAGAATATAATCGACAATCTAGTCTGTACACTTGTGCATATCAATGCACGGACTTCAAAGATCCTGAAGTGACGCTCAGGTTCCGAATAGGGGAGTGCCAGATATAACGTCGCTCCCTCAGCTAGCACTATAGGTCCTATTGGCACCTTGTCCTGGGTTGCGCTGTTGCGCTTTCGCTGAGAATGGATGACGAATATTATGATAAAATCCAAAATCAAAATCCGAGGAACTTAACTTTCCTTTCATACCTTGGTTTAAACAGAATTTTATTATTATTATTCACAAGACGAGCAAACAAAACATGAAGAAAGTAAAGGGCACACGAAAAAGCAAACCTTTAATAAGCGTTACACTTTGACAAATTATACCAGTGGAAGGTCTCTGGCAAACAGGAACAAGTACAAGAAAGAAAAAAACGTATAATAATTAATCTTCTGAAAATATTACACACAACTATAGTATGAGAGACATGAAATACAAAAACATCGAGGAGATAAAAAGGTGATAAAGAATTAAATGAATAACTAAGCGCATAACGAGAGCCGGATTGAGCTACAGAATAGAGTAACGGTCGATTGAAAAGGGTAAATAAATACCTGAAGCAATCTAAGACATACCTCTTTTTTTTTTTTTTTTTTTTTTTTTTTTTTTATAAGGTCTCCTCTCTGAAAATCCTTAACGGGAAGAGAGGGGACCATAAACTGATAAAATAAAAGACATACCTCAATACCAGACTGTATTCTAAGAAGTAAGCACGATACTGCTAAGCATTACTCTGTAGACCTTCTAATGCAGTAATTGCTTCCTTCTAAATCACTCTTTGCTACATTTCTAGTGGTAGCCATTCACAGTTCTTCTCCACACCTGACGTCGTAGGTGTCCTACACAGGTGCTGGTGGTCAATGAGCCCGTCTTCCGCCTGGATGCTTCCCCGATCTCGCCGCTAAACCAGAACAGAATAGCATCAGTCACACTCACAACCAGCGCATCTTCCACTTGGCTGCGTCCGTGTGCCTTTTGCATGCTTTCCCCCCAAGCTATTCAGGTGAGCGCCCAAAAGATAAAAGAGGTGAACCCGTCCAGGGTAGAAAACCTCCATACTAGAAAAAGAAGCATATTATTGCCAAACCTGGGTGGGGACTTCTGCTAAAAAGGGGTATATCGTCAAAAAAGTTATTTTGCTAAAAACGAGTTTAAAAGAACGTGTTTAAATACCCGAGATACATCATTTTTGTCTGTGAGGAAATATTCAGCTAAAGCCTACTTTTCTGTTTTAAAGATCCAAACTGACATGCTGCCTTTTGGTTTGGGTTTTGTGTCTGTCAGTCAGGATTCTAATATCGTTCGATCGAAATATCTCTTTGGAAATCCTTTTTACTGACCCCAACAAATAATCCTTATTAACATGTTTTTGTTTTTATGTTGTTGTTGTTTTTTATTTATTTATTTTTTTGTGTGAGTAAATGTACTTTTCTGAATGATTGTTAGTTTTGCTTTTTTGAGAGTCAATGGGGGAAAAGAAATCCCTATGGAAACTTCGCTTTGTTTTCTTTTTAAAGAAAACTTCATTATGGACATGCGCAATTGTTTCGTGGATAAGGGTGTGTTCTTCTATGTGAAATTGCTGTTTTGAAGATCGACGGAAAACTCTGTGAAAGGACCCGGCCTTCAACACAATTTTAATAAACAAAGATGTTTTCTTAGTTGCGTGTGTGAATGCGAGCAAATGTGAAGGTGCATGCGTATGTTAAAAAAAATCCCCGACCCCCCCCCTCCCCTCCTCCAATGAATATACGATAAATACTCAACTGTACAACTAGTATTATTCAAAAATCTGCTGTTCTTGAGTACGGGGAGGTGTACCAGTATGGCACTCTTAAATTTTGTCTGATTCGGTTAATTTAATATTGCTTTTTTTTTAAAGTTCGTTTAAACAATTAATTTATTCAAGAAAATAGGTTATATTTGACAATTAAAAAAAACAATGTTAACTTACAAGTATACAAAGCGTATATAATATAAACCTGACCTTTGTAAAGAGTTCGATATGATGAAAACTCCCCCCCCCACCCCCCACCCCCTTTTTTATGAAACATTATTATTTATGAACTTGGTAGATTGAGTGGTGTTAATATCTTAATGGTTAATGCATTGTTCTTATGTAGAGCTGCTCCAGGCATTATCCAACAGCAGGATCTAACTTTAGTCACACCCATGATAGCTATATTAGTTAATATGTTTAGAATAGGTTAGTGTTATTGGATGATCATGTAAACAAGGAAGTAATAACTCAGGTAAGGTGAACAGTCTTTCTGAAATACTTTCCTCCACAATATATCGTTAGTTTACAGCAAATTCTTCGGTTTTACATCGAACTACACCGTTACACGTGTGTTTGTGTGTACTGCTAGCCATGGACAGAGCGACCTTTGGCCTTGACCCCTCGACCTCAACCTCTGCATACGGTTTTCGCGGTGGCTCATGGGTGTGGTTCTGTCTGTCGTGCTTGCATGCAGTGTGCGAACTGGGTGTGTGTGTGTGTGTGCGTGCGTGTGTGTGCGCGAAAGCTTTTGGGTTCTGGCCTATTATAGATGTGAGTTTTAAGGAAAAGCTCGTATAATTTTTAGAAAAGTTGTATAGTAACATAGTCACTTGAACTGTAATTCTGTAGCCCACTGCCTGTCTTAGCTTGCTACACACGTGTATGTGTGTGTGTGTTTGTGTGGGTGTGTGTGTGCGTGTGTAGGTTTGTGTGTGTGTGTGTGCGTGTGTGTGTGCGTGCGTGTTATCTCGATTCTGAGACATATTCCTGGTGTTTTATCTTGGCAATAAAATTATTTAACTTGACTTGACTTGACAAAGAAAGACTTACACCTTACGTTCACGGTATAAAGCAGTGCTGTACGTGTCAACTTTGACAGGAAAATTTTCATGACTGATTTCTCTGTTACTTTATTTGTGCACAATATTTACTATTGTTTTTCTTAAAAAGTGCGACAGAGAGAAATAACATTTACGAATATGAATTAATAATATGTATTGTCCTCTTCGTGATACGCAAGGAGTTTTTTTGGGGGGAGTGGGAGTGGGGAGAGGGGAGGGGGGCGATGTAAACCAGAGAGTTGAAATAAAATATAAAATAGGCTTTTAAAAAGGCTAGTTAGTATAACATGTAAACTCCAATCTACCATGACTCCCTATGAAAACAAAGGTGTGTTTCTCCCAACATGCTTTTCAGGGTGTGCTATACAGTGTCTGTCAGATTGCTAATATTGCTTCCTTTGAAGTTCCTAGGCCAAGAAAATCGCTCTTTAGAACTGGGGAACAGGCGTGGCGGAGATTATGATCAGAAGTCAAAGAGTGTCATTAATGTTAATGAAAAACGCCAACTAATGATGATGGTGATGATGATGGTGATGATGATGATGAGATGATGATGTTGATGATGATGATGATGATGATGATGGGGATGAAGATGATGATGATAATAATGATGATGATGATGATGATGATGATGATGCTGCTGATGATGATGATGAAGATGATGATGATGATGATGATGATGATGATGATGATGATGATGATGATGATGATGATGATGATGATGATGATGATGATTATGATAATGATATGCCACTAATATCGTCTGTTGTTATAAAATTATCGGTGTGGTCAAAATAATTTATGCATAAAAAGAACAACAACAGTTGACTCTTTTCCAGTGCCAGGAGCATGCCCCATCCTCTTTCTCCCCTCCCTTATCCGGGTCCATTCCCCTGTTGGAGTGCCGGGGGTTTCAGTATAAATAGTATCCCCACTTTCTGGAAATTTAGTGCTTTAAATTCCCACTGTCGCTGTCTTTCTCATTTGCTCTTTCTCATTCCTGCTCTGTTCTATCAATCTGCTATACTATCGTCTTCTTCGCTAGACCAGTCTCCTGCCTTTTTTCTTGAAAACTCTTCCGGAACAAGACTCCTTATTTGTGTATGAGGTCTGTTGGATCAGCTTGGGAATATTGGACGCTTTCTGCCAGGTGGTCACTAGGGCTTCCTATGATGTTATTATTTAGCAATGTAGGCATTTTATATGTATGTGTTTTGTTGATAATTTATAATGATGTTTGTATTCTATTTTGTTTTTGTAAACGGGGGTTCGATAAGTTGGGGTGAAGCCTCAGCCGTCCCATGCGAGGGATGTCTTTATTGTACAGTGACTGGCTGGTGGAGAGCTTTCGGTTTTACTACTAGGGCTGTTTCGGCAGATCTTTTATGCGGATCGGGGGTTGTCCGGTCCTGATTTGGCTCGGAAGAGTCCGCTGGACCTAAAGCAATAATAATGTAATGTAATCCGGGTCCACATCCTGGATTTAGGCCCTACACAAATGAACATATGATGAGTCTAAAATCACTTATGAAAGGACGTTATCTTTTTAATCCATGAAGCTGAATTGGATTGGATTGAATTGGATTAGTTTGGATTGCTAGATTCCTATCCTATCCTATCCTATCCTATCCTATCCTATCCTATCCTATCCTATCCTATCCTATCCTATCCTATCCTATCCCGTAACTCGAAAATCGTTGAGGCAACACAGATGATCGTTTAATCAGCGTACTCAAACTTTCTCTGTCATCAGCAACCCCCATGGCTTTGCTCAATGTCAAGCCAGTCCATTCCCGAATGTTGTACTCCCACTTCTTTTTCTGTCTCCCCCTTCTTCTGCTTCCTTACATCGTGCATTGCAGGATGGTCTTTGCAAGGCCTGATGCTCTGGTGACGTGGCCATACCATCGGAGTTTCCGTTTCTTCACCGCTGTCAGCATGTCATCGTGTTGTCCAAATAAATGGCTTGTGTGATGGTCTGTCGGACTTCGTCCTTGGTGATCTGCTGGGTATAGGAAATGCCCAGAAGTCTTCTGTAGTCTTCTTGTTAGATTATACATGTTGGGACCCATCTTTACTAATTATAAAAAAAACAATTAGTCCATTGTGAATGCTGTGGCTGTAGGCCTATCGTGGATGTTGTATTGAGAGGTAAGGGAGGAGGAGGTGAGGGAGATGTTTGTGGTAGTAAGAGGGATATAATGGTCAGTGGGGTGGGGTGGAGGTAGGATTTTTATTATTTTATTATTATTATTATTGGGGATTTTTATAGCGCACATATCTCACCGTACTTGGCGACTCAAGGCGCTGGCCGATACAGGATCTTACTCAAGCCGCCCGAGGCGCCAACTTGCAGCATTTGGGCGCATCGTAATAACGCTCCAGACAACTGAGCACAATCTGGGCAGCCAGGGAGGGGGGAGAAGGACCTAGTGCACGCTGGGTGTGTTCTTGTTACCGGCATTCACCCGTCTAGGACATGAGCGTCAGGATCTTTAAAGTCCGTAATGATGGAATGTATGCAACATAGACTAGATATTGGTTTATACTCCCATCCGAAGGAGCAGGAAACGGGAGTAAATTGTCTTTCCCAGGGACCCAACACAATGCCCCGGCCTGGGCTCGAACCCCGTGACCTTCAGATCCGCAAGCCAAAGCTCTACCATTAGGCCACCGTGCCAGCGCCACAACTCGTGGTCCTCTACAACAGTTAGGCGCGTAGTAGGAATACGAATACGAATCGATGTACCTATTGTCCTCATCATGTGTAGAGAACGGGATTTTTCCGGGTTTTTAAAAAATTGAATATTGTATGGTATTTTTTGATTGGCTAAAATTCTTGAGCCAATGAGAGAAGGAATAGTTCAAAATAGGGGCAATGTTTCTCAGTCGAATTGTGTGTGTCGGGCTGTGCAGTCATATGTGTGTAGGCCATGAAAAAGGAAAAAAAGATTTTAAAAAGAAAGAAAAGGAAAAAGTTAACTGTGAAAACTAAAGAGGTAGAAAGCATTGAAACCTATCACGGTGAATTGGTTTGTGGACTTTCTCTCTGAAAGAAGTAATTGTGTGCTGTAAAGATTACAGGTATTTATAATGTTTTTCATGATTGTGAAATGTCGGATAAGTATATTTTTGCATTGCATTTGTTGTACTGAAAGGTGGTGAGCTGTTGTCCACTAGGATGGAATATATTTTTCATTGATGTAATAGTATTGGTAATTATATGGGGCTATAGTATAGAGTAGTAGATATTAAAATATGAATGAAAGGCGTGAGCATGTTTGATAGTAATTTTCATTCATGAAGTACTTAGCTATGAGTTATGGATAACATCGTGGTGGAAGGAAGAAACGATCGCATATAGAACGGAAGTGGAAAAGTGAATAAACAAAGGGAGGTCAGCGAGGTTGAAACAAAAGAAGAATAATGAAATTATAAAGGTCAGAGAGTTGACGTTTGCGTATATTTATTGTGTAGCTGTCTACCTGGGAGCGGGCGTGGACCCATACGCCTGGACACGGCAGTGACCCGTACAACGGGGGATAAAGCGATCCGTGAGGCATCGGATCGGGTCAGCCATATTCCTTCGCTGACCAAAGACTACGATTTCAAGGTCGGGTGGACTGGGGCTAAAAAGCGCTCCTCCACCTGTCGACAACAGCAGTTGCACACATCTCTGGCCGCAACGTCACTGGCATCTAGTTGCCAGCTTGTGTGAAACACTGCTTCTCGCATCTAACAAGGTACTGTTGTTTAGCGTATTTGTATTGGCCTCGGAAGCGATTGCCGGCTTCGTTTATCCATTTCGAGCATTCAGGTTCGACTTCTTCAAGCTTGTGTGAAGCTGGTGTTGAGAGAGACATGTGTTAGGGTTAGCTGTGAGGGTTTGCTATAAAATATTGTTGTTTGTTTGTATAAAGTTAGAGAACGTGGAACGTATATTTTGGTGTTGGTGTTTGCCTGTATTGGAAAGAGTCTGTACGTTTGTGGGTGTGATAGTAAACAGAGAACTTGCACGCACGCTTCTAGGAGTCAAATATAATCTGCATTCAGTTAGCTAATATAAACAGGCGCACACGATCAAAAAATCTATACGTTACATCATGATACACAGGGTCTGATACATATCTTGCGGTGAGCATCAGAAATATGAAGTAAACTTAACAATGGTCGCTATTATTACTTTCAAACTCCTTTCCCACATTTCATTTCGGTTTAGTTAATAGGGATCTTTCGGAAGCGACTGATTTTCGTTGTAAAAGTGATTCCGCACTACTTTCTCTTTTCGTGGTTGCCGCCACGCAATGACGAACGATCTACTTCAAGTACCTCGCTTCGAGCTACGTTTCAAGTCTCAAAACCATTGCAGATCCCCATTTTCACATATAAAATGTTTGAGGTAGATCTCTTTCTCAAATTCACATCATTTTGGATGTCATTCAAGCGATGTAATAAAATATAACCACGAAGTCAACTTCGAGGGGAAAGTCCTTTTTCACGAAACCATAAAGAAAGAATTCGTGAGCCTTTGCATACTAATGAGAGCATAAACTGCTAACGTCACGGACAGAAAATAGTGCAGAATTACTTTCACAACAAAAACCACTCGTTTCGGAAAGCTTCCTATTTAGACATTCAAACCAATATATAAAAACTCGCTTACATTATCTTACTTACTGGCATGAAAATTATTTTGATTAAGTACACAAATATGTGTATATGTGGGTATGTTTATGCATGTGTATATGTGTGTTTAACGTTTGTTAATGCATGTAAATGACTGTTAAAGTCTAATATGATCCGTAGGATCTCATCTTTGATATGATGATGATGATCATTATTGTCAGGGCGGCGACGTGGTGATCGTCCTTATCGCTGATGCAATAGGACGTTAAGCTTCGTTGTTCCTCAAATTAACATTAAATAAAACTTTTAATTAAAAAAAAGATCTGCAATGAAGAATACAACGAATGAAGATGAGATGCTACAGAAGACTTCTGGCCATTTCCTATACCCAGCAGATCACCAACGACGAAGTCCGACAGACCCTCACACAAGCTATTGGGCAACCCAATGACCTGCCCACAGGGGTGAAGAAACGGAAACTCCGATGGTATGGCCACGTCACCAGATCATCAGGCCTTGCAAAGACCGTCCTGCAAGGCGCAGTGAAAGGAGATAGAAGAAGAGGGAGACCGAAAAAGAGGTGGGAGGACAACATTCGAAAACGGACTGGCTTGACACTGAGCGAAGCCATGAGGGTTGTGAGGACAGCGAAAGATTGAGTACACTGGTTAAACGATCATCTGTAGTGCTCCTACGACCTCCGAGTTACGGGATAGGATAGAATAGGATAGGAAATTAAAAAATCTGAATTCTGAAATCTGAAACAAGTTTCCCAGTTGTTTTGTTGCTCTGTTGTTGTTTTCATAAGAAATATTTTGCTTTGCAATAGCGTTCTTTGGTAATATGTAAAGGAACAACTTTCGCTGACTTTAAATTTAGATACTACTTAGTAACACTTCACACAGTACCAATAATAAACACAACGCTTCACAATTATTATTCACGATAACAACAGCAGCAGGTATGATAATTCTATACCTGCTCGTTTCCACTCACAATAATCATACCCACTACAAAAAAGAAAAGAGGAAAAGACAACGCGCCATTTTATTTCATATTTTCACGGAAGATTGATTCAAAACGAACAAGCGCTCGACTCGGAGCATCGCCCCGTACGTGGTCTGTTTGTCCGCCATGTTTTTCTTCCATCCGGGCACCTGAAAAGCAAAATGGCGGCCCATTGTTCGGGGCGTTGGTGGTGTGTGTATGCAGTTTGTTTAGGGAGGGCATGGACATGGTGCTTGGTTCATTGCACCCCAAGCTTTTCTAATTCTCTACTGTTTTGACAAGGAAATGCGGTATTAGGGAGATAAAAACCTCCTCATCATTCACTGAGAACCTGCTTTGCATATTTTGTGGAGGGGTTTTGATGAACACAATTGGGTGAAGAACCAGCGGTAGTAATGCATTATAGAAGTAATACGATGGTAGTGTTCAGTAGTAGCATAGTTTTTTGTGTTTTGTTTGTTTGTTTGTTTACTGTTTGTCTTTTTTTTTTAAATTACAGTCATTACGAGTCAATCGATTCAACCGGCCGCCGAGAACCTGGCGCACATGAACTTTGGAATTTAGCTCTTTTATTTCAAATAACATGATGTAAATATACAAAAATGACAAAAGGCTCATAGCCCTGGGGGGTGTACAGAAACTGTCTATAAGCCTATATTACAGTCACTGCGCGTCAACCTGTACAGCAGGCCGAGAATTAGTCGCATAAAAAAAAGCCCAAGCAAGATCCTCGATCCAACACACTCTGATACTGATAGCGTTGACTCACGAAATGTTTTTCGCGCCTGTTTATGTATTCAGAAGGGAGATAAACCTTATGACACCAAATGCCTAATGAAGACGTACAATTCTTTTTTAAAAAAGTTAGTCACGTGAATAAAAAAACAAACAAACAAACGGCGGCAGGGATAGCTCAGTGGTCAGAGCGCACGACTTGTGTGAGTGCGTCTTGGGCGACATGGGTTCGAATCCTGACTTCAGCAAACTATTTTGTGATTGCTGGATATTACGGGCCAGCGCCTTGAGAAGCTCTCTGAGCTTGTAAGTGCGCTATATAAGAGAAATCTCTTATCTTTCTTTATATTTATAAATATAAGCAACTAGTGGTCTCATCCCTTCGCGTGAATTAATTATATGCCGCATTTTGATCTTGACCTCAGACGCACATCATCATCATCATCATCTTCTTCTTCTTCTTCTTCTTTCTTTTTTTCTTTCTTTCTTTCTTTTGTTCTTTTTTCTTTGTTTTGCCTTTACTTCTTATTTATTTAATTAAAACATAATGATATGGATTTTGAATATCGATGGTAAATGGTAACTACGAAGCGATTATTTCCTATCTAAGGAATTAAAACTTTGCGGTATTTAAAAATCTTGAGTATTATTGAAAATAGAACCTAGTGTGTGTAGACTGTAGTTATGAGTGGATTAAGGCATGCGTGCTGGGTGTGTATGTAGACACACAAGGGGCAGTGGAGACACAAGGCACTGGTGTCTGCATATATAGTTGTATAGTTCTTTAGCGGGTCACCGTAAGGCCTGGGAGACACCGTAGGACGTTTTACACTTGACATAGGATGGACTGTTGACCAATCAAAACAGTGATGAGCACATGAGGGCAAACCAGCAACGTTACCATTGAGTGCATTTATAAATAATAGGGAAGCGCGTGCACTGATTATGTTAACTTATTGGTATTGTTCTATTTGTGGAAGGTTACAGGGGGACTATTTCCTATAAACTGGTATAATACGCAAATAAGTTGTTTCATATTTTTTTGTATCCAACACACCCCGAAAAGGAGGAAAAAGAAATAAATTTAGAATCTTCAATCTTACAATGATTTCCATTTTCTACTTTTAGCTTTTGGCCCCTGTTTTTTTTTTTTAGCGGGACAGTTTAGTGTGTGCGTGTGTGTGTGAGTGTGTGTGTGTGTATGTGTGTGTTTGTTTGTTTTAGGGCGCACGCTTCTGATTGAGGTCGTCAAGCAACATAAAACCTTGATTATTTATTTGGAAGTCGTACAACAAGCAGAAATTAATGTCACAGTGATATACACTAAGACTCGAGGCTCAGGGAATTTCTGTCAAATAATTCAGAACAACAGTTTATTACACACAATGTTCGTCCCATGCTCCTCCCTGAAGACAACGTGAAAGGAGGCGTCTTGGGCGCTTTACAGACGATTTGCAGAATGCTAAAGTACACATAATCGCTCCATATACGACGTAGCGCGTCAGCTTAGAAGACAGTTTATGAGAGCCGCGGCGCGCCATACAAAACGCATGTTTCCAGCTTTCACTCTTTGCCACTAGCGCTATCATATGCATATTAGCACGGAACGATCCCGTCTGCATTCAATTGTATGGCTCAACAAGCGGGACAAAAGTCAGCATTTATCGCCTGCGCCTTTTTGTTCAACCGCGTCTTTTGCTTTTTGCTTTTTTTCTCTCCATTCTTTGAGGCCCGACGCAAGGTCAGGTAAGGTTTGAGTGTACGAAGTGTCGATACTGAAACACCTGTCCCGACTGAATCGAGCGAACATCGAGGGATAGAGGCCGTATTTCATGCCGGATGTAAGCCTACCATTAGCCAAGGCAGGACAGAACAAAGGAAAGATTTATTCCAATAAAAAACAACTAATAAATGAGGAGATTGATTTAGTGAATCTCATGCCCATACAGTATTTTTACATGTCACACACGTCTGCAAAAAAAAGGTGTTCCCCGCAAAATGATGGCATAAAAAATCCTTCTTAGATTACACCATAAGCAGCTTCACCCTTATATCGTTAGACTTAGTTTGGACTTTGGGCATAATCCGGATGTCCAATCCGTTACGCCAAGCGACGTTTTACGGACATAACGTTTATGGCCATTCTTTTTTATCGCTGGATGGCACTTTTCTCTTGAGGGGCTTAGCACAACACTGGGAAATGGGGAAAGGTTACTGCTGTCAGTGTACCCTGTATACATGGTCACAAACAAGGATTTGGTCCTTCACCAAGGAGTATCGAACCAGAACTCTGACACAAGCGCGTAGAATGTGGAAAATGTTTGTTACAATGTTGAAATCGTCAAATTATGACGGAGTTTAAATGTGCGCTTAACCGGAATTTACGATGACGCACCGCGTATCGTGGCCTGTTTCACGAAATAAACTAAGTAAAGTTATAATATTTTAATTGTATCAACTGTTGCTGTGTAAGATTTCGCGTTTAAGCTAGATTTTGTGTGTGTGGCTAAAAACACACGCGCGCGCCTGCATACACAACTCACACACACTCTCTCTCCCTCTCTCTCTCTCTCTCTCTCTCTCTCTCTCTCTCTCTCTCTCTCTCTCTCTCTCTCTCTCTCTTCAATTTGTTCATGTGTGAATTAGCTTGTATATGTGTGTGGTTGTGGTGGAGGGGGGTGGGGAGAGTGGGAGTAGGGAAGGGGTATTGGAGGGGGGTGGGGGGAGGGAGTATGTACATTTCGGTATATTAATTTTCTTAGTAATTTTATTAAATTCTTACCATTGTTAAGGTTTGTGTTAGTTTCAAATCAATTTTATGTTAATTATTTTGTTTGTTCTGAACTTTTTTTAAAAATAAATTTTACAATTTTATTAAGGTCTAGCTGTAAGACAGGTCCATAGGACCTAATGCTATTATCAAATTAAAGGTTTCGACTTCGACTTCTCTCTCTCTCTCAAGCCCCAAGGGCAAGATGTAAAAAAGCACATCCAGCGCTTACTCTTTTACCCTAGCAAAATAAAATTGTTATCTTCTCTTCTCTTCTCTTCTCTTCTCTTCTCTTCTCTTCTCTTCTCTTCTCTTCTCTTCTCTTCTCTTCTTTCTCTCTCTCTCTCTCTCTCTCTCTCTCTCTCTCTCTCTCTCGCACACACACAAACATACATCTTTTTTTTTTCATTACATTTAATTTAGCTTTACTAAATACGCAATTTCAGAGGAAGGCCATTTGCAATAAACCACTAATTTAGTCAAAATGAAAACAGATTGAAATCTCTTAGTAGGCCTTGATTAGTTTCTAAAACATTTATTAGTAACAACCTATAGTTAAAACTAATGAATAAAACTCGACCAAACATTTCGAACTGCTCCAAACTTATCCCTGCCAAATTGATTTTGGAGATCCAAATAATGGTTATTGTAAACTGGCGCACTTGTCGTAACCACACAGCAAAGCGTTTCAAAAACATTCGAATTACCCTTGACTTGTGCTATATTCCAGAATTACACAGGATCCAGAGACTCGTTGGTCTACCTCCTGAACTGATTCAGACGAGTAGAACTTTAAACACTAGCCTCTGGATACTCAACTGTGACTCGACTGTTCTATAATAGTGTGTCTCTCTCTCTTTTCCAAGGTCGTTTGCAGTAGTCAGTACATGACCACACAGAGTGAGGAAACCATTTTGTCGATCCCAAGAACGTTCACTCTCGTTCTCCACACCGGAAGCGGCGTCAGAGAGAAAGCGGAAGTGGGGCTCTTAGCGCGACTAAAACTCGCCTCACAGAAACCTCTTTGCCGACAATTACCGGGCTCTTTGACTTCGCACTTTGCTCGTTGGGAGTTGAAATTGAAAACCTCCATCTCTTGTTAAGAGAAACTCGAGCCTGGGTTGTTTGAATTTTAAACTTTGGGAACCTTTGTCGCTTAGAGAAAAAAGTTGTCCCACTCTGGTTTTTCGGTCGGTCCAATGTTTATAACAATATCGAAGCAATGTCGACCAATGCAAAGAGAAAGCCTACGTTCAAAGAATTAGTGCTCAGCTCTCTCTCCCTGTCTCTGTCTCTCTCCTCTCTCTGTCTCTCTCCTCTCTCTGTCTCCCTCTCTCTCTCTCTCTCTCTCTCTCTCTCTCTCTCTCTCTCTCTCTCTCTCTCTCTCTCTCTCTCTCTATCTCTTTCACTTATTGAATTTTGTGGTAGCAGATTTGTAGTTGTGTTTTTTTAAATACCACGTGAGGTCGGTTAAGTCACTTCAACTTCAAGTATAAAGGGGGAATCGGCTTTGATTTTATTTGTTTATTTTTTATTTGTTTATAACCGAACATCGACTCTCTCTCTCTCTCTCTCTCTCTCTCTCTCTCTCTCTCTCTCTCTCTCTCTCTCTCTCTCTCTCTCTCTCTCCAGCAGTGTAGATAGAACATTTAAAGATATTTTTCAGACAGAAGCCTATATTGATTTTATGCATATCAAATGCTTTAGAGACTGCTTAATTAAGCTCCGACTGGCAGTTCTACCTTTGAAAGCTTAATTTTTTAGGATAACCTTTAATGAAATTGAAGGAAATGGATTGTGTCCATGTTGCAACGTATTGGAAAATGAAAATCATTTTGTAACCGAATGTATTCTGTATAGTGACCTTAGAGAAAAATATTTAACTTTTCCTGTACATTCGTATATACATACTCTACGGAGCAAATTAAAGTTTCATGTATGGAGATTAGGACTATTTATTTTTCATGCACTAAAAATACGAACTGAATTTTATGATCAGAGATACACTTGAGCTGATGTAATAACCTAACGAAAGTAAACGCCATTGTAATTTTTGAGAGATCAGATACAACACTTTTGTCAACCTCGTGGCCAGCCATATTTTCTAGGGGCTGATGGCCCGAAGAATTTGTGTTTGTTTTATTGTTTGTATGCTTTTGGGTGAATACACGGACGATGTCCAAACGTCAGACGTCTCTCTCTCTCTCTCTCTCTCTCTCTCTCTCTCTCTCTCTCTCTCTCTCTCTCTCTCTCTCTCTCTCTCTCTCTCTCACTGAACCACTTTACTTTCAAAAGTGCAAGCATGTTGTAGTGTAGAGTAAGAGAGAGAGACAGACAAAGATCGAGACGGAGGGAGGGAGAGATAGATAGACAAGGAGAGAGAGAAAGAGAAGAAGAAGAAGAAGAAGATGAAGAAGAAGATGAAGAAGAAGAAGAAGAAGAAGAAGAAGAAGAAGAAGAAGAAGAAGAAGAAGAAGAAGAAGAAGAAGAAGAAGAAGGAGGAGGAGGAGGAGGAGGAGGAGGAGGAGAAGACGAAGAAGAAAAAAAGAAAGAAGAAGAAGAAGAAGAAGAAGAAGAAGAAGAAGAAGAAGAAGAAGAAGCAGAAGAAGAAGAAGAAGAAGAAGAAGAAGAAGAAGAAGAAGAAGGCTTGTGATGCAGAGGTAAAACGGATTCAAAAATGATGGTATGTAAGTCACGCTCTCTTTTGTCAATGGTGCAGTTGCTATGCGGCAGCCGATTTATTGTCAAAGAAATGGTGGCTCGATTGTTTCCATTGTTCACTGGGCGTTTCCTATACCCAGCACATCACCAACGACGAAGTCCGAAAGACCATCACACAAGCCATTGGACAACACGATGAAATGCTCACAGGGGTGAAGAAACGGAAACTCCGATGGTATGGCCACGTCACCAGAGCGTCAGGTCTTGCAAAGACCATCCTGCAAGGTACGGTGCAATGAGGCAGAAGAAGAGGGAGACAGAAAAAGAGGTGAGCGGGCAACATTCGAGAATGGACTGGCTTGACACTGAGCGAAGCCATGAGGGTTGCAACAAACAGAGAAAGATGGGGTACGCTGCATGGTTAAACGGTCATCTGTGTTGCCCCAACGATTTCGAATTACGGGATAGGATAGAATAGCATAGGATGTTTACATTACATTACATTCCATGGCTATTGTTTTAGGTCCAGCGGACTCTTCCGAGCCCGATTATTAAAGCTTATCACCATTCTGGGGTTGTATGTGTGTGTGTGCGTGTGTGTGTGTGTGTGTGTGTGTGTTTCTCCCAGAAGTCTCCTATACTCGATTGCTGGACCATCGACTAATCAACAGAACGAGTTTAGAACATGAAGTGTGTTGCGGTTAGCGTGACAATTGCCCATTCATGGCAACAGCGACTGAGCCCGTGCTTTCTGTGCTAATGTACTCTCGAGTATTCTCAAAACCAGTCTCGTTATTTCCCGCAATCCGGCCCCAAAGAGCAGAGACCTTTGTTTATAAATTGAAAGGGGATTCTGACCAGCAAACAGACCAGGCCACGGTCGTCACTATAGAACAGGCGACCTTCAGGCTGGCTGTGTCATAAATCTGTGTCGTCAATATCAAGCTCTTGGGCAGTGTAGAGACGTAAGGCCTTCAACTAGCCCCTAACACTCATGCTGGGGTCGGGTCAGCGTCAGCGCTTTCGGGCTGCCTATATAATCTTAATAACAACCCGATATTGAGAGGCAGAAGGTCTATTATTGTTATTAACTTCGCTATGTTATGATATGATGAGATTAGATGGGTTGGGATGCGATACGCTGCGATGTGATGAGCAAAGCAACACAGTGTAACTGAGTGTCTCCGAGGCTAAGGTTTACCTCCTTTTCACCCTTTTGCGAGAGCTACTCGGTGAGCCTCGGCTACGCTGTGTCGTGCAGAGCTAAACTGGAAGAGCAGTTGGATAAGAGCACGTAGAAGGTCACGAGTTCAAATGTAATCGCGCGAGGATTTTTTTTTAAAAATCTCGTATACTAATTACTACTACTACTTCTACAACAACAACAACAACTACTACTACTACTGCGACTACTCCTACTACTACTACTACTACTACTACTACTACTACTACTACTACTACTACTACTACTACTACTACTACTACTACTACTACTACTAACTACTTCCCCCGTTGGGGTGCCGGGGGTTTCAGTATAAATAGTATCCCCACTTTCTGGAAATTTAGTGCTTTAAATTCCCACTGTCGCTGTCTTTATCATTTGTTCTTTCTCATTCCTGCTCTGTTCTATCAATCTGCTATACTATCTTCTTCTTCGCTTGACCAGTCACCTACCCTTTTTCTTGAAAACTCTTCCAGGACAAGACTCCTTATTTGTGTGTGAGGTCTGTTGGATCAGCTTGGGAACATTGGACGCTTTCTGCCAGGTGGTCACTAGGGCTTCCTATGATTAGCCTTCCTATTATTATTTAGCAATGTAGGCATTTTATATGTATGTGTGTTGTTGATATTCTATAATGATGTTTGTATTCTATTTTGTTTTTGTAAACGGGGGTTCGAAAAATTAGAGTATAGCCTCAGCGTCCCCTGCGTGGGATTGTCTTTATTGTAAAGTGACTGGCTGGTGGAGAGCGTTCAGTTTTACCACTAGGGTTGTTTCAGCAGATCTTTTATGCGGATCGGGGGTTGTCCGGTCCTGATTTGGCTCGGAAGAGTCCGCTGGACCTAAAGCAATAATCATGTAATGAATGTATTACTAACTACTACTACTAACTACTATACTGCTACTACTACTAGTTTTACTACTATTACTATTTTGTTTACATTATTATTAATAATACTAGATGCTAAAGCTTGTGTAAAGCTAAATTCTGGTCTTGGGAATCCAGCCAAAAGTGAAATTAGATTTTTATTTTTTTTCATTTCGTTCATTGAAGCGGACTTTCGGCGATGATTCTGTACATAGTGTCCACCTCCACACAGTGCAACGTGGTGTAATTAGGTCCAGTTGCTAAAGGGGGGGGGGTAGGGGGGTGGAGGGGGAGAATGGTGAGTTGGGGTGGGGTAAGGGAACGGCAACGAAGGTTAGGTAAGAGTATTTCGCTCTGTTCGATCTCTGCTCAGTGAGCGATGGGCTATTATAGTCAATGAGACTGCAGCATCCACTAATAATCACAACATTATAGGTCCATTCCTCGTCGTCACACAGCAACTTGCGCACACACATCATTTTTGTTCCTGTCCTGAAGCAAGTGGCCGACAAAAGTGGAAACCCCATCACTCTCACCCACCCCCCCCCCCCCCCCCATTCCTTGCTAGTGCCTTCATTTATACAAGCACCGTCTATGGCACTATCAATAGTTAGCCCTGTGTTCGGTTCTTCTTTGCAGTTTCTTCTGTTCAGCACAGCTGCCGTGTCGTCAGTTAATATACATCCCATAACATTCGTAATTAAATACATCACTTCTTTCCAAATAATAGGAACATCAGCATTGACATTGACATTCATCAAGCCAGCGGTTTGTCAGCGTTTTATCGTGTTGCGAAAGCTTCGTTGATCAATGTCCACCCAAGTGTTGGCGATTCCGGTGTAACGTTCTAGAATGCCCCCATTCTTGGAATGTACCTTAGGGGGTCAAAGTGGAATGTGGGGGTACCTGCTAAATGAACACTGAACCAACGCTGGGGTAATGCTTGTTGGGTGGCAGTTACGCTGCTAATACATTTTAATTAATTAATTAATTTCTTCGTTCATTCATTCATTCATTTTACCTCATAACTGACAGTGCATTGAAAGACCACGACTGATTAAGGCAACAACGGTAATGGCGAGGAGCGAGAACGGATCATTCTGTTGCTGCTAATGAGAACAAAGACAATTGACAATGCATACTATTGTGATCGAAAACGAAGATGAGTACGACAATGGTTATTATGATGATGATGATGATGATGATGATGATGATGATGATGATGATGATGAAGATGACGACGACGATGATGATGACAATAGTGATGATGATGACGACGACGACGATAACAACGACGACGATGATGATGATGATGATGATGGTGGTGATGATGATGATGATGATGATGATGATGATGATGATGATGATGATGATGATGATGATGATGATGATGATGATGATATGCCAGTGACTTGCCTGTGGGAATGACGACATAAAGGATGATGAAGTAAATTATGGTTAACTCATTAACAACATGTTGTATAAAATTCAAAACGCTTGGAAAAAGCGTGGACGACGTTCCAAATGACCACTATAGCAGGGCATCCGTCTCTCATTGATCTTGACCACACGTGCTTTAGTGAGTGCCTGTGTTTGACATCTTCTTATCGCACGTGCACAAACACACCTACCAACACATACACGCACACACAACACACACCTAAAATACACTGACACAAAAACACAAACTCTCTCTCTCTCTCTCTCTTTCCCTCTCTCTCTCTCTCTCTCTGTCTCTCTCTCTTTGTCTCTCTCTCTCTCCAAATAATTTCTGCAGCAAAAGATATTGACAGAACACATACTTAGTGCCTTCAAACAGTAAAAACCTACAGCTCCTGTAGGTCATCGCTGGTCCACCGTCTCTGTTATATGCTATGCATTTATTTTTTAGGGTCAAACACACTGACGATGAAATAATACAGTCAGCAAACACGGGCCACTCTACTGCTCTTTGTCCACCGATCACTGCACGTGACATTGCAGCGGGTATCAGAGAGTATCTCAGAGATTCTGAGTCTCAGTGGAGTCTCTATTTGCGGACACCTTTGGGCCTTTCGAGCTAGTTCCTGTTTTCTGACCGCCGTACTACTACTATTACTGCTACTGCTACGACTACTACTACTACGACTACTACTACTACTACTACTACTACTACTACTACTACTACTACTACTACTACTACTACTACTGCTGCTGCTGCTAAAACAGGATTCTGTTTCTTCAGTCGTACTCAAAGCGCATAGATCACTATTACAGAAGCCAGAATAGAATCCAAATTTTTTTAAATAAATATTTTTAACTGACTGCATCCAATACCATTATTCAAAGGAGATAGGAAACAGGAGTATCCGGAGAAACCCCTCTATCAAAGAACAATTCATTTTGTTTAGGTACAGAATAACATTAACCTTCAAGAGGAGATGGTTATGATGATGATAATGATGATGAGAATGATGAAGATGATGATGATGATGGTGGTGGTGGTGCTGTTGGTGGTGGTTGTGGTAGAGGTGATGATGACTATGAGGACGGTGGTGGACCCTGCATGGGCGAGTTGAGTGCGGTGAATTTTATTTAAAAAGGAAAAGAAAAACAAACCTTGGACTCAAATATTATTTTGAGTATTAAACCAGTGACAAACTGCTGGCAACTTTATTATAAATGCGCTTATTTGTTGTTGTTTTTTTTTTTTTTTTGTTACCTACATTTTTTTAACGTAGTCAACATGCTAATTTGAACTTGTCATCTAAACTTTTGAGCTTTGACCTAGTGCCACTGAAGCGAAACGAAAAGTTGGAACACAGGCTAAAGTGTTATTAGGCCTACATCCAAAAAATCAGTCTACTTTGAGAGAGAAAAAACAAACGTCTCCCGCCATTTTGTACATATTATTTGGAATAATTATGGAACAGTCGGCATAAGAAACGAGCAACTCAAACCACTACCGTCCTCGCCCCCTTCCTCATCTTCCCACTCCTCCCCCCTTCCCCCCCCCACTCCTCGTCCGAGACCATGGCACCGATTTCACGACACAATTATGCAGTGCCCCACTTTGTTTCAACCTAACAGGTGTACTGACGAAAGAGAGAGAACTGCAATCAATATCGCACCTTGCTTCCCACTGATGTGCGTTTTAGCGTCTGTCCGTGGCTGTCAGCTGAGATTGAACAGTGGTTGATTTAAAAAAGACCCACCTGATTGCCTCTCTAATCAGCACTCGCGAACAATAGTAATGTATCTCTTAAAACTCTTCTATCCTGCTTTGTAGTTTATTGGGCGAACTGCCAAGATCGAGTACAGGTTACACATCAACTGCGATATTAAGAGAGGATCTTTCGCATGCTGTTTTTTTTTTGGTTGTTGTTGTTGTTGTAAATTTTGTTTTGTTTTAATTCCGTACTATTCGCTGCTCGGCGCGAGTGACACGTTCATTGCAATGGTCACGGAGTTTTCAGTGCTTCAGTTCCAACTATGTTCAAAGGCTCTAAACGCGTATAGATCCCTATTCTCGCATCTAAAATGATTCATTAAAAGATATTCAAACACACACACACTCACACACACACACACACACACTCTCTCTCTCTCTCTCTCTCTCTCTCTCTCTCTCTCTCTCGCAAATCATTTTCGATGTAACACAACCATCCTAATAATAATGAAAACCAAGAAGTTTTGAGTTATTGGGAAATCCCGTTTCACGAAGACCATGGTCAGTGTCTGCTACAAATTTCATGACATTTTTGTTTGTCCTGTCGTCAGTTCCATCCAAATAGTGAGAGCTGACTGACTTCTCACAGCTATAGGAAAGTGCGCAATAACTTACTAATGCCACGCCATCTGGAACTCCTTGTATGCATTGCATGCACAAACCTAAAGACATGGGATTAGAGAATACAAACAATTATCCAGCCAAATGACAACATTCATTGGATATGAAAATTGATTCCATGCTGGTAAACAGTTGCACACATACATACGCACGCGCGAAATATCTTTTTAAGACTTCAATTACACCCACACCTGGGTAGGCAAATTCTCAAACTTCCCATGACTGAAGGCCTAACCCGATGACTGAAAGCCTAACCGGATGACGATAAAGCAAGTCAACTAGAGGGCAAAAGGCTGACCGCCTACGATGCCATCTATACTATACTATACTATACTATACTATACTATACTATACTATACTATACTATACTATACTATACTATACTATACTATACTATACTATACTCAAATCTTGCAGACGTCGTTCAACATTTAACATTTAGAGGCCCGATCGTGGAAGCTCGCCAAATTTTTCCCTAAAGGTCGCAACGGTCAATGTTCCAGTCAACAGAAAGTGATTTGTCGCAGCCCCCAGTGTTGCCGATATCCATCACCTTTGTTTTAAAGGTTGAGAGAGATATTGACAACACAAAGGGTTGGACTCCAAACAGTTAAAATGTTGGTCAATGGAGTGTGAAGATGCAAATTGGACGATCAAATGAGCACTGCCTGATTTATACTGATCTTTCTCTCTAACATTACCTGATTTAGTGATTACTGATTTGTAAAAAAAAAATCTAACATTACCTAATACAGTGAATAATGATTGCTTTACCTAACATTACCTAATATAGTGATTACTGATCTGTTTTACCTAACATAACCTAATGTAGTGATTACTCATCCTTCTCATTAACAACACCTGATGTATTGATTTCTGGTCTTTTTACCTAACATGACCTGCTTCGGTGATTATTGATCTGTTCCACTAAGCTCTTTATCACTGCATTCGTCTGTTTGGAAGACTGATAACAGGAGAATGGTCAAAGTTTTGTGTAATGGCACTCTGTGATAACTGTACCCTGGCTGTATTTGTGATTGGATGGAAACAGCCTCTTCTGTGAGAATTATTTTGTTTTACATTTTACTACATAATTCACTACATAAATTAATAGTGTGGGTGTGTATTTGTTTGTCCATATATAATCGTATCCTACATTTTGTAAAGATTTTAAACAAATATTACATTATACTATGTTCAATATTTTACTTGCATTTTTATTATTATTTTGTTTTATTTTAGTGATCAAGTGCCTGTCATAATTCCTTGTGAGAGGTAATACAGATTTGTTGACTTGAATTGAATTGCTATACCGTTCTTTTTAGTAGTGGGGGTTGCAGTCTATTTAAAATGGCAAAACTAACATTTGGTTTCCTTTCCGTCTTCTCATTAGCGACTGGCCTATTACACCATCACATGTTTTGGGTGATGAATGTGTGGGTTTGTTTTGTATGCAGGAGTGCATGTAACTTGTGGGCATGTGATTTAGGAATAAGGCGCGAATTGTATCTATTATTGTTATTATTATTATTATTATTATTATTATTATTATTATTATTATTATTATTATTATTATTATTATTGTTGCTGTTGTTATATTATTATTATTATTATTATTATTATTATTATTATTATTATTATTATTATTATTATTATTATTATTATTATTGTTATTCAAGATTCAAGATTCAAGATTCTTTATTGTCCAAACACATGGCATGGATATTTGTTTAGCAGTGCAAGAAGGAAGGAGATAACAACATCAAAACTATTAAAAAACATAGACATACAATATTAATACATTTGATATACTATCAAACACAACTTCCAACCAAAATACAAATCTATGAACACTAGCACACATGCATAAACAGATATCCAGTCACATACCCATGCGTACACATTTAACACACAGATAATTATTCCACAATACATGTATACACAAAACTACTAAAACTCACCCATTCTTCCATGCCTTAGATCCATCCTATATCATAAAATTAATAATAATAATAATAATAATAATAATCATCATCATCATCATCATCATCATCATCATCATCATCATCATCATCATCATCATCATCATCATCATCATATCATCATCATCATCATCATCATCATCATCATCATCATCATAAGAGAAATAATAATAATAATAATAATAATAATAATAATAATAATAATAATAATAATCATAATATTAATAATAATCGTAATCATAAGAGTAATTATAAAAATAATAATAATAACAATGCAACTACTAAAAATTAATACAACAGCACCAACAGACAAATAATAATTTTTATATGATAACAATGATACTACTACTACTACTGCTACTAATTATTCTTCTTCTTCTTCTTCTTCTTCTTCTTCTTCTTCTTCTTCTTCTTCTTCTTCTTCTTCTTCTTCTTATTATTATTATTATTATTATTATTATTATTATTATTATTAATTACTATTATTATTGCTAGTGATCTAAATGACCTGAAAGCAACATAATTGTTACAGACCGCACTCACTTAATAATTCAAAGAGCTGCTCAAAAGCGGAGGATCTTACTCAAGGCGCCCCAGACACCATCTTGCATCACCAGGCGCGCTGTCAAACGCCTCGGACAAACCGAGCCATCCTGACCAACCTAGAATGCACGCCTGTTTATTTGAGCTTGAAACCTAATACCATTTATTTTACACATAATGGCCCTGTTTTTTGGGAGTTTCCTGCTGCAACAACACGGGAAAAGTGGAGTACCGATTAAAGACTTATTACTTAAATAGTAACAAGTCGACTCCTTTGAGAAAAGTAACCCCACCTCCCCAAGGAAAAGTGGGGGCGAGGAAGATGGGGAGTCGTGGAGAGGGAGAGGGAGAGGGAGGGAGGAGGAAGAGGAAGTTTGTAAGAGCTGGGTGGGGCGAGAGGCTAAGACAGAGAAACATAGAATCCTTTAGATCTAGCTTGAAAACGCATTACTTCTGATTTCTCCCCTTTCGTCAACCATCCGCCGGGTCTACAGCACTGTGTGGTGTGTATGTGTGTGTGTGGGTGTGGGTGTACGCGCGCGCGCGCGTGTGTGTGTGATATTATTATCAATTTTTTCCCACACTCCCCCCCACCTCTCCCAAAAAGCGCTGGGAACATGCCTCCGGGTGTGCGGAAGTTTTTATGCGCCATATAAGTTTCATTCATTCATTCAGAGATTGAGACAGAGACAAGGACAGAGACAGAGACAGAGACGAAGATTGTGACAGAGACAGACAGAGACTGTGACTGAGACAGACTAAGACTTTTAGTTCGTTCATGAACAGTAACAACAATTCGCCATCCGGCTGCGCAGAAACTATAATGCCTAATGGTTGTGGGGATGAGGAGAATTCAGAGAGAGAGCTTGTGAAATGTGTCATGGATAAAATAAAACTTTAAAAAAGGAGGAACGAACGAACACGGAGAGAAGGAGGGAAAGCTACCTCGCCTGGGGGTTTCATTATTGCTGAAGGTCTAGCATCCATAGCGAGCAGAGCACCCGTAAAACATGATTTAGTGAAGAGAGATTGGTTTTCAACTCTTCCATGTCCCTGAGCGCCATCAAAACAAGTGAGAACATGGAAGTGTGTGTGGGTGCATGGGTGCGTGTGTGGGAGTGTGTGTTTGTGTGCGTGTGTGTTTGGGTGGGTGGGTGGATATGTATTTGTGGGTGGAGAGAGAGAGAGAGACAGACACCGAAAGATATAGAGACAGAAACAGACAGAAAAAAAGATCGGGAGCAGAAAAAAATAATACAGAGAAAGAGGGGCGGTGTAACATTATTAGAGGTCGCGGCCATGTTGACACAATTGCCTTGTTTAATGCGTGGAGGATTTTTTTCCCTGAGCTATTAATGCGCCACGAACTGTCAATACGGCCTTAATTAGCGGCGTTTTATTGTCACCTTAAATGCGCTCTGGAACCATTCAGCGCGCCAATCTGTGAATTAAAGTGCGGCGATGACTACTGAGTTGCAAAAGAGATGATCACAGAGAGAGAGGTGAACTGGTTTCAATACAATGAGAAAAAAAAAGAGAGATAGCACGAATCGTCCACGTCGCTGGCGTCGACGCCAGGCTGTAATAGCTATGCTATGCTGATCTGACTGAGTTAACACATGGATGGGGTGTCCGCCCAGCCACACCGATAACTTGACCCTGATGATGCTCATGCTGGCATCGCACTAGTGCACTCTAACTCTTTTGGATGAGAGTTGTTGTTGTTGTTGTTGTTGTTGTTGTAGTAATTTTTATTCATCAGATTAACATAAGTTGTAATCATGTAACCTATACAATTTACGAAATCTACCATCATAAATATTTTCCAAATTATCAAACCATAAAATCATCATACTACTGACATACACAAACACTTTTAACAACATACATTCCCTTATAACAATTTGTTCACATTAAGAAACAAACAAACAAAAAAACACGAACCTCTCAACTTCACCTGTGAAGACCGAAGTACTTATAAATGTCATTTTGCGTCTTACAGAAAGTTGAAGTTGGGCCTCGAGGCCCCTACCCCCTGTGACGTGCAGTGGGGTTTTATTGTTGCTGGGCTCTGCACAATGGAATGCTGTAACCCTCTCGTCTTATTCTATGGGGACCGCTAGTGAGTCACCCGGTGAATTACCTTAATACATTTATTTGTTTAGCTCGGTCTGTGTTTAGGCTGGGGTACAGAGATAGATAGAAAAATGGTAAAAGATCACTGTCACACTAGCTTTCACATGGCTATGAATCATATGTAGTCCAGCCACTTGATAACAGTAAAAAATCACACATTTATTTCCTCTACTCTATACATGATCTTCGAAGTACGAATCTAACTTAAAAGTTCAATTGTCAATGCGAATGGTTCGATCGCTGATAATCTAGGCAGCTACTCTTTCTTCATCAGGCACTGGCTACTAGAGTTCATGAAGAGTGGACTACTGTGGTCCTGTTTATACAGAGTTTTAATGCACGGTTTCTTGTTGCACTTAACTGTGGGGTTGAAGCGCTGCGTTGAGGTCGCTTCTACGACACGCTGTGTTGTCGTTGCTTGTGTTCGACGGGTGGGCTATCTGTGCTCAATGCTGTAGATGCCTCGGCAGCAAACTGTACGCGTTGACGTGGTTGTTGTCGTTTGCGGAGTTGGGCTCACAATATACCCCCTGCTCGTCTGTAACATATGAGACGAAATTCTGCACAACCCTGTATAATAGGTCTGTGCAGAGCGTCTCACTGAAAGCCAAAGTAGCCTTCAGTGATAGCTCCGCATCTCTATACATAAGCGACGAACATTCTGCTAAGTCGGTGATCCACTGGAATCTCCACTCTAATTTCCTATACATATATAAATATAATTCGTGGCTAACTATACACATAAAGAATTAATAATATTATAAACATTCTCGGGTACAGCCACTGGTCTGCAAGCATACATATAGGTTAAACAACAGTGGTTCCGTACATCTTTCAACATGGCGTCGATCGGTCGCCTCGTGGTTGGATTCGCCACGTGTTCAGGCAAAGTCGGACTAACAATTTAATACTATGCATAGCAAATTCCACAAACATAATTCAACAATAATATAAATATATCACGATGAAACAGAAGTATGTTCATTTACCTGTTTGACAATGTCAGGCTGTGGTTACTTGATTGAATTCGAATATTCAACAAGCACTGCTTCCCTGGTCTATCAGTGGAGAGATTTCTGCTAGGAAGTAGCTGTGTACTCCCTTAAGCTGTCAACACAAATGACCCTCTACATAGCCTTGGCCTACCCAGTCAGAACTGGTTCTACCTAACGGTGCTGTGTTCGGATTGGTTGAACCATCTAAGTGGCTATAAAATTCAAGGCCTTCTACCGTCAGCTGCGATGATGTCACTATCTATGCGGGCGTCAGGCTACACTGTGTTACGCATGATCACTTCTGTCGTCTCCTAGAGACTAACTGTAACGTTCTAAGTCTAACTGACTAAACAAGCAAAATCTCAAATGCAGTGGAAACGGGGCTCCCGTGACACCCCCTCCACTCCTCCCTACACCCCATAAAAAGAAAACTAAATGAGAATTTTAAAAAAATCAAAATTAAAACAAATTAATAAATAATTTTCTCCGTCCCTCCACTCTCATCCCCAAAAATATAATTAAGAAATATTTATTAAAACTAATAATGCTTTATTAAATAAATTAGGTACAAAGAATTTTAAAAACTTGCTAGACTAATTGTTAGAAGTTAAAACAACAAACAAACAAAAATTAGAAGAAATTGAATAATTAATGACTTCTAATTAAATTTATGAGCATGACTTCTAATTAAATATCTGAGCATTAAGCTCAATGACCAGTCAGAATGTTCTTCTGGATATACAATACTTTGGATTGACATAGGTAGCTTTAGTTTATTTAATCTAATAAGTAAAGGCTGAAAATGGTTATAATTTTGTTGACATTCCAATACTATGTGATTTACATTCCCAATGCTACCACAATAACAAAGTACTGGAGGATTTATTAAACGAGCACGCAAAGCATTTAGCCTTATTCTGTGAAATAAACCGTTAACATGAACAGATTTTGAAATAGAAATAACATTTGTTTATACTGGTGAATTATCCAAGTAATGTTTTTCAAAGACCTCTTGCTTGTGTTTCTCATTCCACTGATTCCAAGCACATCGTTTTATTTGATTGTTAATTTCATTTGTTGTCAAGTTGACAAATAATTCAATGGATTCGTCTGAAGATGCAGCACTCATTGCTATACGGTCAACAATCTCATTTCCTAATATATGTAAAAACTAGGTATCCATCCAAATGAATGAAATACCCGATCCCCTGGGAATGATTTGATGACATAACATCAAGGACAGCAACTATTTTATCCAAGATGCTATCAATAAAATCCAGTCCATCTCTATAGGCGAAGCCATCTTTATCACTTTGGTCTCCCTTTGTATCCTTTGTTGTAGATCTGCTGTGAGGGTCCATGTTTTGCAAGCGTATAGAAAGATGGAGATGACAAGGGAACCTATACTAAGAGAATTTCTGAAATCATTGACAATAATGAATCGACCATAGATTAAAGAACTGACGTGGACTCACAACTTTCAGCATTGCGCTCTGGGCCTATGGGGCGCCATGTGTCCATTTATTCTATGTGACTATTCTATACATAGAATAAATTCTATGCACATAGAAAGCATTCTATGCACACAAAAAGCATTCATTAGTTGAAATTCCATTTATAAAAAAGAAACAAATATTGTAAGTCATAGAATAAAATTCTTTGTATAGAATAACATTCTACAATATAGTGTAAAATTCTATGTCCATAATACAATTCTATGTATAGAATAACATTTTATAATAGAGAATAAGATTCTATGTATGTAATACAATTCTATATTATAGAATGCACTTGTATGCATAGAATTGTATTCTATAACATAGAATGAATTCTATTACAAAGAATGAATTCTATAACATAGAATTTATTCTATGTGCATACAATTCATTCTATAACATAGAATGAATTTTTTAACATAAAATAAATTATATGATATAAAATGAATTCTATGTGCATAGAATAAATTGTATAACATAGAATGAATTCTATAATAAAGAATGAATTCTATATGCATAGAATGAATTTTATAGCATAGAATGAATTCTATGACATAGAATTCATTCTATGACATAGAATGAATTCTATAGGCATAGAATGAATAGTATAACATAGAATGAATAAGATGACATAGAATGAATTCTATGACATAGAATGAATTCTATAACATAGAATGAATTATATAGCATAGAATGAATTCTATGACATAGAATTTATTCTATAGCATAGAATGAATTCTATAACATAGAATGAATTCTATAGCATAGAATGAATTCTATGACATAAAATTTATTCTATAGCATAGAATGAATTCTATGTTACAGAATGAATCCTATGTCATAGAATTCATTCTATGCTATAGAATTCATTCTATGCTATAGAATAAATTCTATGTCATAGAATTCATTCTTTGCTATAGAATTCATTCTATGTTATAGAATTCATTCTATGTCATAGAATTCATTCTATGTCATCTTATTCATTCTATGTTATACTATTCATTCTATGCTATATAATTCATTCTATGTCATAGAATTCATTCTATGTCATAGAATTCATTCTATGTCATAGAATTCATTCTATGTCATAGAATTCATTCTATGTCATAGAATTCATTCTATGTTATAGAATGAAATCAATATATACACTTTTTTTTAATAGTAAAAACTGGGGCACTGTCAAGGTATAGAGAACATTTTTATGGCATGGGACTGTATTGCAGAGAGATATACACATTGCCACATCCCATCACCACACCACATCACTCTACATCACACTGCACCACAAATGTGATGGGTAGGTGTGGTGGAGTGATTAGGTTATGTGACGATGTGGTCTGATTCGCTGCTTTTAAGGCATAATAGAACTGTATTGCAGATACATACATACACATTACCACATCACATCACCACACTACATCACTCTAAATCACACCACACTGCACCACAAATGTGATGGGTGGGAGGGGTGGGGTGATTAGATTATGTGATGTGATTCACTGATGCCATGATATGTGCTGTCTGCTGCAATGTGAAGATGTGCTGCTGCTGTGATGTCAGCTGATGTGATGTGATGATTTGTTGATATGATGTGATTTTATGTGGTGGTGCGTTTTCACGATGATGGTGATGAAGCAATGTGATGCAGTGATGTGATGTGATGATGTGATCGATGTGGTGATGATGCGATGTGGTGATGCGTCATACAATATCTTTTTTTAAATTCTAAATTTTGTTACAATTTATTAGTTGTGTTTTTTAATTTTATGGGAATGAAATGAATTATATGTATATAGAATTAATTGTATAACACAGCAAGAATTGTATGACATAAAATTCATTTTTTAACATAAAATGGATTTTATTCGCAACACTGAATACATTCTATTTTCATAGAATTGTTTTTTAACATTTGGTGCACATAGAATGCATTCTATGTTATAGAATGTTCATTCTATAACATAGAATGTTCATTCTATAACATAGGATCCATTCTATAACATAGAATGTTCATTCTATAACATAGAATGGTCATTCTATAACATAGAATTCATTCTATAACATAGAATGTTCATTCTATAACATAGAATGTTCATTCTATAACATAGAATCCATTGTATAACTTAGAATGTTCATTCTATAACATAGAATCCATTCTATAACATAGAATGTTCATTCTATAACATAGAATGCTCATTCTATGCGCAACTAGGTCATTCTATGCGAAGCGAGGCTGTGACGTATAAAGGGACACGTGGAGCCTTGCACGCGCGCGAGAACTGAAGAAATGGCTGACGTACCAAGCGCTCTGCGGCTTTATCAGACATCATAATTTCGTGAAGAAGCATTTAGGTTTCTTGATGCGGACGACTTCGACGGTATAATTAGTGTGAATAGATCGCTTAGCAATAAAAATAATTGACGTCACACCCTCCCCACCTCCCCCCTCCGCCCCTGCGTGCTTGCTTTTTTCATTACAATGTGCTGAGGTTCTGTAAGGGTTTATAGTGACAAAATCTAATTAAATAGTCAGTTCTTTTCGCTCAATACCGAAGAAATAACCGTACTGTACACTCATAAAAAGCAATAATTAATATATTTAAAGGTCGAATATTGCTATACAACTCTGAGACATAATGAAAGGTTCATAAAGCTGAATATTGCAAAAAATCTATTTCACCCCAAGCGGCCCCCCAGGGCGCTATGCACAAAGGCGTGGCGGCCCCATTGCTGCGGGAATAACACAGCGTGATCGAGTTTGAAAATGGTGAAGTACTGTGCTGCGTTTGGATGCTCTAACTCCGACGTAAAACTTTTCTGCAAAGAAAAGAACATTTCCTTTCATCGATTTCCCCTTCGAGCGCAAATGATGAAGCACTGCATGTCGTCAACTCTAAACTGAATGTCAGTGACAAATCGCTCTGTAATCATTATTGCACGAGTGTGCTATGTTCAAAACATCACAATATCCCAAAATGTTCTCTATACCTTGACAGTGCCCCAGTTTTTACTATTAAAAAAAAAGTTTTTAGATTGATTTCATTCTATAACATAGAATGAATTCTATGACATAGAATGAATTCTATGACATAGAATGAATTCTATAGCATAGAATGAATAGTATAACATAGAATGAATAAGATGACATAGAATGATTTCTATGACATAGAATGAATTCTATAATATAGAATGAATTCTATGACATAGAATGAATAATATGAGATAGAATTTATTCTATAGCATAGAATGAATTCTATAACATAGAATGAATTATATAGCATAGAATGAATTCTATGACATAGAATTCATTCTGTAACATAGAATTCATTCTATGCTATAGAATAAATTCTATGTCATAGAATTCATTCTATGCTATAGAATTTATTCTATGTTATAGAATTCATTCTATGTCATAGAATTCATTCTATGTCATAGAATTCATTCTATGTCATCTTATTCATTCTATGTTATACTATTCATTCTATGCCTATAGAATTCATTCTATGTCATAGAATGAATTCTATGTCATAGAATTCATTCTATGCTATAAAATTCATTCTATGCATATAGAATTCATTCTTTTTTATAGAATTCATTCTATGTTATACAATTTATTCTATGCACATAGAATTCATTTTATGTCATATAATTTATTTTATGTTAAAGAATTCATTCTATGTTATAGAATGAATTCTATGCGTATAGAAATAATTCTATGTCATGCAATTTATTTTATTTTAAAGAATTCATTCTATGTTATAGAATTCATTCTTTGTAATAGAATTCATTCTATGATATAGAATATAATTCTATGCATACAAGTGCATTCTATAATATAGAATTGTATTACATACATAGAATATTATTCTCTATTATAAAATGTTATTCTATACATAGAATTGTATTATGGACATAGAATTTTACACTATATTATAGAATGTTATTCTATACAAAGAATTTTATTCTATGACTTACAATATTGGTTTCTTTTTTATAAATGGAATTTCAACTAATGAATGCTTTTTGTGTGTATAGAATGCTTTCTATGTTCATAGAATTTATTCTATGTATAGAATGGTCACATAGAATAAATGGACACATGGCGCCCCATATGGGCCAACTGCCTTGCACGTATTACTTTCAAATGCCGATAGTCGTTGATGTAGGTCATTAATGGATAGAGTGGTCAGGCTTTGGTATTTGATAACCCCCTCGTTGACCACAAAACCACCCAATTAGCCTTGTCCTGCTATTTTTACTATTATTGCACCCGCATCCTCCTACAGCATCACCCCGTTAAAATGGATGCATAGTGACCTCCACAACACTCGTTGAAAATACCAGGAAAACGATCTAACATTTTGGGGGGAAAAAATTGTAATCATCACCTTAGTCCTACTTCTTCTGATTTTAATCATATTTTTCACGAAATACTACTACTACTTCTACTACTACTAATACTACTACTACTACTAATACTACTACTACTAATAATAATAATAATACTTCTAATAATAATAATAATAATAATAATAATTTCATCATCATCATCATCATCATCATCATCTTCATCTTCATCATCATTATCATCATCATCATCATCATCATCAGTAGTAGTAGTAGTAGTATAGTAGTAGTAGTAGTAGTAGTAGTAGTAGTAGTAGTAGTAGTAGTAGTAGTAGTAGTAGTAGTAGTAGTAGTAGTAGTAGTAGTAGTGTTTTAGAAATCCTGATTATTGTTGCTATTAGCGACACTTTGGATCGTAGATAACCCTGTTAAATTTCGATTCTAATGTTTCTGTGGGATGTAAACTAGGGCTAGTTACTTCGACCACTACTGACAGAGCGACCTTTGGACGTAGAAATAATCCTTTTAAAGTGTTACCCTAATGTAGCGAGCATCTAAGTCGATCATCATCAGGTCACCGAGGGATTTCTCAGGGTATTTCGGTTTCCTTCTTTCATTCAATAATGGGATCAGATGCAGTCAATCTAACATTTCAAAACTGATATTAAAAAATCGATTTCCTTTCCGTCTTCTAATATGCGATCTCCCTTACATTACATCACATGTATGAGTATATGTATGTGTGTGTGTTGTTTACATTAGACCCCCCGTTGGGGTGCCGGGGGTTTCAGTATAAATAGTATCCCCGCTTTCTGGAAATGTAGTGCTGTAAATTCCCACTGTCGTTGTCTTTTTCATTCGTTCTTTCTCATTCCTGCTCTGTTCTATCAATCTGCTATACTATCTTCTTCTTCGCTAGACCAGTCACCTACCTGTTTTCTTGAAAACTCTTCCGGGACAAGACTCCTTATTAGTGTGTGAGGTCTGTTGGATCAGCTTGGGAATATTGGACGTTTTCTGCCAGGTGGTCACTAGGGGCTTCGTATGATGTTATTATTTTGCAACGTAGGCATTTTATATGTATGTTTTGTTGATAATTTATAATGATGTTTGTATTCTATTTTGTTTTTGTACACGGAAGTTCGATAAATTAGAGTATAGCCTCAGCGCCCCCTGCGTGGGATGTCTTTATTGTAAAGTGACTGGCTGTGGAGAGCTTTCAGTTTTACCACTAGGGTTGTTTCAGCAGATCTTTTATGCGGATCAGGGGTTGTCCGGTTCTGATTTGGCTCGGAAGAGTCCGCTGGACCTAAAGCAATATTCATGTAATGTAATGTTTACATGAGAGTGGGTAAAACAGGTGAGCGTGTATGTTGGTACAGATCGCCGCGCTTTGAGCATGATTGGTGATTGTGGAAAAGCGCGTATAAAGCAGCACCGTTGTTATACTTAGTATTATTAGCAGTAGTATTTTTCAACATGCACTGAAACTTTAGGACGCGTCCACAAAGAAACGACAGAATGACGAGGGTGAACTGTAGAAAAGCACACATAACAACAGAACAAGCTACCCTTTTGGTACATGACAAGGGTAAACATGTAAAATGCTTTCACCTTTACTGATGACAACTCCTAAACAAAGGTCTAGAAATCAATCTAAAATGCACACTCGTGCTGCTATCGTTCAGATGCACTTCGGCAGTAAGCGGACCATGGTTGGATGAGTAATCAACTAATTAATAGTAGATATAGAATGAATATAATTATGAAGCTAGTAAGACTAGTGTAGCAGTAGCTGAAGAAAAGTTAACTTTGCACAGAATTATTGTGTATATTTATTTATCAATGTCTTTTGTGTATTTTTTATCTGTATAATTATGTCACCGTTTTTAATATATCAACAATCATGTCTGTCCTCTTCAAATTATTCAAACGGAGGATACGCCTATATTATGCTTTCTCTGTTTATGTGGTCACGTATTGTAGATCTCAGATCTGACACCGTTTTGTTTTAAAATGTAAAGACCAGCTGGTTGTTGACCGAATGGTCAACGTCAGAAGCATCACACGAGATGGTTGCAAAATGCTTCCTATCCTATCCTCTACTATCCTCTCCTATCCCATAATTCAAACGTCCTTGAGGCACCACAGATGATCGTTTAACCAGCGTACTCCATCTTTCTCTGTTCTCAGCAGTCCTCATAGCTGCACTCAGAGCCAAGCCAGTCCATTCTCGAATATTTTCCTCCCACTTCTTGTTCTGTTTCACTATCCTTATGCCTAATTGCACCGTGCCTTGCATAATGGTGTTTGCAAGGCCTGATGTGACGTGGCCATACCATCGGAGTTTCCGTTTCTTCACGATTTGTGAGCAAGTCATCGCTTGTGTGATGGCATGCCGGACTTTGTCGTTGGTGATGAGTTGGTTATAGGAAATGCCCACAAGTCTTCTGTAGCACCTCATCTTCATGCTTTGTATTCTTCGGTATAGACCTGCTGTGAGGTTCCACGTTTCGCAAGAGTATAGGAAGTTGAAGATGACAAGGTACGCAGCAACCTTACCTTGGAATGTATATAGACTGAAGGTCCTGTCTTTCCAAATTGGCTTCAACCTTGTCAGGGCAGCAGTTGATGCTATCCTGGAGAAGACTGTTTGTCGGGACCCATTATCTGATACAATGGCTCCTAAATATTTGAAGTGTACACCGTGGTGTGAATTGACCGTTCTTAAACACACTCAGCGGCACACAAAGAATGGCTTATAACGTTTTGCAAAAGGTACTGCCTGAATTGCGATCTTTACGGTAGTGTAATGTAACTTCTGGTCTTTGGTGCCATCTAACCGTGACGAGAGCAGTATGTAATGGCCTGTCGCCTGTACGTTTGAGTGATCTTTGCTGAATGAATGAACATTGAGGTTTAACGTCTACACCCACCATTGGCGACATGGCAGACGGGGATAACCATCCCAGGGAAAGAGGGGTAGACTGAACTACCAAAGCAATCATACTGCTAAAATGGACAGTGAAAATGGCCACATTTTATATCGCCCACCACGGGATTCGAACCTGGGTCATCGGTGTGCCAGGCGAACGCTCTACCAATTGAGCTACGGCGGTGGGCCGTTCTTTGCTGACGAAAGTCTTAAGACATAAGAACGACTAAGATGAGGTAAGAATAAGGGCAGTTGATAGTGGGAATGATAGGAAAACGACAGCCTATACCACTTATCTCCCCTTCTTCTCCTGCTTCTTGATATGATTGGGTGGTGAAGGGTGCAGCTTATGACCTCCCTTTGCCAGAAGAGCTGGCGTCTTGATGGCTTTATTGGGATGGAGAGGACAGTATGCAAATGGCGGCTCCCACCAAATGGAATTCATTTCCTTGCGCTTCGGGTCAAAACCATTCACCAATTAGTGGGGTGGCTTGCCGCTAAAACACTTGGGCATTGACTGTTGGACGGCTTTGGTGTTCTCCTGTAGAAAAGGGATGCATTTTGTTGGCTACGTGTACGAGATTTGAAAGAAAAGTGATGTTGAAGAGTACAGGAATAAAGGCGGCCTAAAAGGAAGAAGAAGAAGAAGAAGAAGAAGAAGAATGTTGAATATTGAACAGAAGAAGAAGAAGAAGAAGAAGAAGAAGAAGAAGAAGAAGAAGAAGACTTAACATTGAACAGTGGATTATTTAAAGAGAGTGTGACCAGTCAGAAGCACCTTGTGTGAGTACACCCCGACTATACTCTTAACGCGTACACCTTTTCTTTAGAACCGCACTCGTGACAGCATACACCCAAAGCAAATTTAATGTTTTCTGGAGATTGCCGAGTCCAATTAAAACCGCGAGGTAAATCCACTCATACGTCACAAACCCTGAAAGTCATGAGTGGTCTTGACAGAAATTGATCCATTGCCTTGTGTAATAGTTGTCAGTGCATGCTAGTACCATGCATGTCTTGTAACTGGATGAAATTCCACACCCAGAGACAGCACACATTCTATCAGTCTTGTACTCCTTCTCTACGTCACAAACGGGAAAGCCCGATTTTCGTTTGACTTCCTCAATTCGTTCTTTAAATCTGTGACAGGCGCTCACATTCGGGTCTCGCTAATGGCCAGTCCTAATTGGAAGGCTCGTGGAAGCTCACAAACCTTTTTTCGAGATTCTCAGATCCCGGATCACAGATAGGTTCTGGAACTTTTGTTTCTTGGGGGAAGAGAGGGGGTGGGAGAAGGGGGGGGGTGCAAAAGGTTCAGGAACTTAGGCTCGGGATCTGAGAACCTCGAAAAAAGGTTCGTGAACCTCCACGATCCTTCACGAACCTTCCAAATAATACAGGCCATACGACATTATAGAGAAGGTTGTCGGTCGTCAGGACCGTAACAAATACTTTGACTGACAAGTACCACAAACATGACTACGGTTATATTTGCTTCAAAAATGTAGGTGAGGTCACAGACACTCAGCATGCTAGCGGGAATGTGCCTCATCCCTCGACCTTCAATTGTCTGGATAGCAGACGACATCGTTCTAAGCTGTCCGGAGACGACCGCGCCACGCCGCGTGATCGTCGGGTGACGCGAGGCCAATGATAATTCGCCAATTACTGCGAGTAGCCAATAACTCCACAGCAGTTCATCACAGGATAGGGATCACTGCATAGCACAATAGCTCAGCCGCTAGAATGCTTGCCTGGTGGGAAATGAAGCTGGGTTCCATTCCTTGGTTGTGACTGCCTTTTCTGTTCTTTCTCTTGGGATTTTAAGACTAAAACCTATGTTCTTAATAATAATAAATAAATTATAAATAAATAAATTATATTACCTATGTCCTTTGTCGCTGTAGCGGCACGTTGGGAGTCACCTGATTGGCCTGAAGTAAAAATGCTCGTCCGACCCAGTTCATTTTGTGTGCAGCTGTGTGTGTGTTAGTGACTGTAGATAATAATATAACAAAATCAGAAACGAACTTTGCGCAATGAGTTAGTTATGCGGACAATGAGGCATTAGAAGATAGTTTATTATAAGACCAAGCGTCATGCGACGGACCATAATAGCCTGCTCTCGTCACTACTGTCAGATGAAATTACAAATGGCATTCCGCCACTGTAAGTATCACAATACAGTTGTTGTACGCAAAATGCAATTCAAATTTTTTTTAAACGATATAAGCCAAGTTTAATAGGGAATTACGTGTCAACCTCCTTAGTAGTAAGTCTTATGATAGTAGTAATGGCTCTGGATACGATAGCAATGCACGTTAGAAACCCGAACCCCCGGCGCCGTTCGCAGTCCTTCAGAACCATGCAGTGTATATGAAAATGTCATCCATTTGTTTCTGTGCACCTCGGATGTGAAAGCAAAGTACATATTTGTTCTAACACAGCGCGCTTACCAACTCAAGGAGAGAGGGGGAGGGGGGAAGGATGGGGGAGAGTGTGAGTACAAGGGGTTCAGCTCAAGACGCTGACCGAATGCATAATCAATCTCAAGCCACCACTTTGCTGCACCGCCGCGCCCTGTCAACTGCGCCACACCATTCGAGTGAGTCAGTCCTTATCGAACTAAGCGTAGGAAATGTTTATGTCATCGTGGCCACTTTTTGTTGTTGGACAGAATGATTGTGTGTGTGTGTGTGTGTGTGTGCGTGTGTGTGTGTGTGTGTGTGTGCGCGCGCACGCTCGTGTGTGTGTGTGTGTGTGTGGAGGGCCAGGAGGATGGGGAAGGGAGGGAGGAGCGATTTTTATGTGCGTGTATGTTTGAGTGTGGGTGTGTGTTGGTGTGTGTATGTGTGCGTGTGTTTGTGTGTGTACCTGTTTACACAGTGTTATCTGGACAAATCAGTGAACATCTACATAACTTGTATTGACATGCCTACTTGTTTTGACGTCAGAACAATGATCCCTTAGAGTTAGGACTGCGTTAGTGTTAGTGTTAGGGTTTGGGTTAGGGTTAGGGTTAGGGTTCGAATACTGCAAAGTACTTAAAAATGGGGACGAAATATGACCCATTGTCAGCACAACGTATGTGGCGTTTCGGGAAAGTCATGATAATACTGTGTAACCTCGGCGGTGTGTGTTTGTGTGTGTGTGTGTGTTTGTGTATATGTGGGTGTGTTTGCTTGTTTGTATGAGTGTGTTTGTGTGTGTGTTTGTCTGTATGTGTGTTTGTGTATTTGTGTTTGTGTGTATTTGTGTCATACGATTGGAGTTAAATGTAGGTTAAGCAACAATTATAACTTAATATAAACACAAATTCTTCATTGAATTATCATTAACCCAGTTTGTTATTTTTTAAAAAAAAATTGAGAAATATTTAACTACTATGCCTTCAGTGTAGTGATGTATTTTTCTTTTTGGTTTATGTATGTGTGTGTGAGAGAGAGAAAGAGAGAGAGAGAGAGAGAGAGAGAGAGAGAGAGAGAGAGAGAGAGAGAGAGAGAGAGAGCATGAACCCCAACATTTGGCATCTGATCTATTTATTATTTAACAAATTAATACAAAACTGTTAAAATGGTTGGATAGTCATCTATAGTGACTAGCAATGATTTATGTCCCCAAACATGACTAGATTACGGTTTGTCTATTGTGCCAGGGAGGCTGATTGTGTGCCTTTTGATTGCTTGATTGTGAGTTTCCTTTGTTCATGTTTTCGTGCGCCTGTTGGTGTCAATGCTTACATCTCAGTATTATCAGAGGACGATGTGTTGTAATATAATACTTTGTCAAAATTCTGAATAAATTGTCAAAATGTGTGGGAGAGGAGGGTCGGGGGAAGGGGTGTAGGGTAGGGTGTGTGGGTGTTTTTTTTTTAGGTTTTATTTTCATTTCAGTAATCGTGTCGCTGAGAGCACACATAGAAAAGATAAAACACCACGTAAAGAGTCGTTACAGAATAAAGTGGACCACATGCACAGCGAGAAAGCTTTTAAAAAAAAATCTAGTCACCAGTTGGGACAAAGGATCATTCTGGGCACGGAGAGTATTCTGCCTACCCGGTTGTTACATCGTATATAAGCGCCCTTGATACTCTGTAACTCAGAGGAGAGCAAGAAGAACATTAAGCACGACCGACAACTCGTGGCTCGTGGATCAGTTGCTTCCCTTGCTTGATCTTCATTCTCCATTAGGGGAAAGCCTTGCTAGTCGCGACCTCACATCCATCTTAGCCCAGGAAGCACTACAGACACACACATGCAGCGCTGAAAATTCTCTTCTGTTTTGTTGTTGTAATAATCTGGAAATACTTTGAAACAGAGGGCAATCAGAAACGAGGGAAATGTTGGTCTGAACCACTGAACGGATTTTGACTTAACTTCATAAGTATAATTATCTGAGTTAGTGGTGGTTACGGCGGCGATGATGTTAAATGATGATGGTGGTGAGGATGATGATGTTGATGACGACGATGATGATCTTGTTGTTGATGATGATGATGATGATGGTGATGGTGATGATGGTGATGATGGTGGTGGTGATGATGATGATAATGATGATGATGAGGATGAGGATGATGATGATGATGATGATGATGATGATGATGATGATGATGATGATGATGATGATGATGATGTGAAACACTAACATAGAAACGTTGAAGCTTATTCTTTCATTTTACTTCACTTTTTTCTTGTTAAGTGTGTATGTTCACTTTGACTAGCCTACTGGTGGTGATGGTTGAGGTCGTGGTGGTCGACGTGGTGGTCGTTTTATCGCGACGATGATGATGACGACGACGACGATGTTGCTGCTGCTGCTCATGATGATGATGATCTTGATTCTCTGCTGTTGATGGTGATTCTGCTGCTGCTTCTGCTGCTGCTGCTGCTGATGATGATAATGATGATGATAATGATGATGACGACGACAACTATTACGATGCTCCTGCTGCTCACAGGTTACTGGTCGCTGGTACAAAGCCAAGGAGGCAGTTCCACAGACATCTCAAGGAAAAACAACGAATAGCTCATAACAACGACAGCAACAAAACAAAACAAAACAAAACAGAAGAGGGTTTTGCTAAAGTAAGATAGACAATCTGAAAAGCGTCGATGACATTCTCAAGACAATCGGATTGTCTTTGAAAGAACCTTATAAAAAAAAAAACTCTCCACAGATTTCACTTTTTAAAAAAATACTGAGAAGGAAGGACGTCAAATGTCAACAAGTCGCTGGTCCGACGCTTTTGACTGTCGCAGGTTTGTTTGCGTGTAACACAAAAAATGAGGAGAAAGACGGGAGTACAAGGTTTGCAGAAGTCGATAGTCCCATCCGACGACTTTATTTTCATAGCAAAGTGCATTTGGGTTTTAACAGGTAATAAATAGCCTACCAACAGGTAGTGTAACACTATCAACGAAAGCTGTGTTTACGAATTGATAGTTCTAGCATAGCTCGCTTGTCAGCTCAAAGAGCTGCTCTGAGTTTGGGTCACCTTGGTCCAGCAGGCACAAAATAATTGGCATTATTTTGCTGTTTGTCAGTCTCCATTTTGGACTTAAATTGAAATGTATTGCACTATATTAGACTGGTTTGTTTTGCCTTGGGCAGAGTGTATGTGCGCGTCGGCGTAGAAATAACTTCAGTCTTAAAGTCTGCTTGCATAGCTTGGTGTTGGAGTAAAAAGGCTGTATTATATTGTATTGTATGGTATTGCATTTTCACGTAAGTTATAGTATTGGATGAAATTCTCGAAGCAGTGGTTCTCGGGTTGTTCAACATTGTTAGGCACAGGAGAAATAACCAATTAGAATGGCTCCTTGGTAGCTACGAGGTATAGGATCTTTGATAGCATAGCGGTGACAGTAGTATGTATAGATAGTTATTCATTGCTTACAGGGTTCATCGGACTGCAAAGAGCAGAATCAGGACCAACTTGGTTGAAAGAGGACTCACACCTGATCCGTATAAAAGATCTGTCGAGACAACCCTAGTGGTAACACTGAAGGCACTCCACCAGCCGGTCACTTTTCAATAAAGACATCCCACGCAGGGGATCCTGAGGCTATGCTCCAATTTATCGAATCCCCGTTTACAAAAAATAGAATAGAATATAAACATCATTATAAAATTACAACAAAACACATACATATACAATGCCTACATTGCTAAATAATAATATTATAGGAAGCCCTAGTGACCATTTGGCAGAAAGCGTACAATATTTCCAAGCTGACCCAACAGACCTCATGCACAAATGAGGAGTTTTGGATGAGTTTTCAAGAAAAAAGGTAGGTGATGGTCTAGCGAAGAAGATAGGATAGTAGCTAGAATAGAGTAGGAATGAAATGAACAAAGGGGAAAGACAGCGAAAGAATTTAAAGCACTAAATTTCTAGAAAGTGGGGATACTATTTATACAGAAACCCCCGGCACTCCCACGGAGGAGAAGTATGTATAGATAATACTATTTTATAGATACATAAGATCGACCCGCTTTACTATCGAGGATCCACTACCCCTTTGCTATCGAGGACCCATTATTTTTTTTTTAATCAGTTTATAGTCCCCTTTCTTCCCGTTAAGGATTTTCAGAGAGGAGACTCTTCACAGACCCATTACACTTCGGTTAATGCCCTTGTAGTATAGGCACCTGTACAAAAATATACAATGAATATAAAATTAGATACATGTCTACACAGCGCAATAATCTATCACTGAATAATCGATCACCCGCTAGCCGACTTTTAAATACACCACAAAAAGCGGATCTGGGTTATGTTACCTGCTTTGGTGGAAATAGAGTTGGTCTTCATAAGGGATATTATATCATTTATTGTTGTTGTTGTTGTTTTATAATGCGTTTTATCACGGACCAAATCTTCTAGCCACTGCGCAGTTAGTTCGTCACTGTATAAAAAGTCTCTCAGTCCTTCCCGTCTCGAGAGGGAATCTTAATATGTTTGTTTGCTTGTCAATGTAAAGCCCGCGACGTTGAATACGAGCCCTGAGGATAAAAGACAGCAAATACTTTGAGATCAACTGCAAGGGACAAAAGATGGCCGGGGAAGATTGTAATTGGATTGGGACAATGCCAGGAGAAGTCAGCTCAGGCTAGCTGCCGGAGCCTGGCTGGCAGAAGCAGGAAATCTCTTTAGTGTCGTCAATGGCTAGGAATAGGACTAGCAAATCAAACGCCCGTATTGTTCTCCCTAGTGACTTATGATTTGATTAAGATCCCTACACGGCGGAGCGTGAAATTCTGCCAACAGGGTCGGCTTGTTGTTCCCCCAGGTTGGTAAGCTCCCTCTCAGACCTATGTTTTTCTCTAGGTCTATATTGATCTTGATGTCGATGATGATGATGAGGAGGAGGAGGAGGAAGAGAAGGTCCATTAATGAAGCATCGGCGATACTAGCAGCATGCTCAGGGCGCATAGGGGAGAATGAGAGGAGGGGAGAGGGGGAGTTAGGGATTTGGTTGCACTGCAAGGTAGGGAGGGGGTGGAGGGCAGAGGAAATCAGCCATCAAAGAGACCTGCCATCAGATGCTTCTTGGAGACTTCTATGTCATCCATCTACATCTCTTCAGGCTTTGTCGCAACGAGTTCCTGCGCTTTTGATTTGAACCATTGTGCACACATTCTATAATAGAACCAAGTCTTTTTTTTATTTTAAACCTCTATGACGCCTGTGATCTACCGGGCTTGTTATTTCACAAGGTCTGTATTTCCACCTAGGTCTGTATTCCCACTAGGTTTATGTTCTCTCAGACGTATGTTAGGGACAGGTCTATGTTCTTACAAAGGCTTTTCATGTCACATGTTTCCCCAGCTCTGTATCTCTCTAGATGTAGTTTATCAATGTCTATGTTCAACCCACGCCATCTTTTATGTTTAACGTGTTCCCTGCTTTGTGGTTTGCGTACCATTACTATTCCATCTTAGGGTAGTAGTAAGTTTAGTCAATAACCAACCAACCAACCAACAAAAGACCAAGGATGTTAGAGTGGCGATAACGTAACCGGCATATTTAAAAAAAAAAGATAAATCTCTCTCTCTTTCTCTCTCTCTCTCTCTCTCTCTCTCTCTCTCTCGCTCTCTCTCCCTCTCTCTCTCTCTCTCTCTCTCTCTCTCTTTCTCTCTCTCTCTCTCTCTCTCTCTCTCTCTCTCTCTCTCTCTCTCTCTCTCTCTCTCTCTCTCTCTCTCTCTCTCTCTCTCTCTCTCTCTCTCTCTCTCATTTACAGGGAACGCTTTTACCTTTTTACCTTAGATTTACTTGAGGAGCGCAGGCAGACCTCATGGAACATAGAAACATGCTCCCATTTTCAACGGAGCCAGAGTGGCAAATAATGCTTAGCTTCTTTAGAGGACGGCTCCAAGGACTTTAAAAAAACAACTAAAGGACCGGTTTAGCGTGGCCATCTTTTGTCCATTATCAGGTAAATTGTTCTGTGACGAGGCGCTCTCTTTTGAAGTACACAC
>CM072513.1:8725240-8857740 GCA_036898135.1 Oncomelania hupensis | reverse complement strand
GTTGTTGTTGCTGTTGTTGTTGTTGTTGTTGTTGTTGTTGTTGTTGTTGTTGTTGTTGTTGTTGTTTTTCGTTTCAATATTTATTGAGTTCTTATTGGGAAAAAGTTTGTGTGTACAAAAACCAACGACCCACAACTGGCCTTTGAAACATTTGTTTAAGATTATAAGAAAAGAGTTCGATTTTAAATAGGATTATATAAAGGATTTTTTTATTTAGTAAACCAAAATAACATGAAATAAACTAACACAAAATGAATGAAAAATGGAAATAATAAATACGTAAATAAAATAAAACAGAAGACAAGGAAAAGGACAGAAAAGAAAAAGAATATAACAAAATATAATCAAATTAACATTACATTAATTAAATTAAATTAAATTAAATTTAAATAAATTAGGACATAAAAATAAAATAAAATGAACATAAAATAAAAAATATAATTCAAATAAAAATAAATTCATATAGGTAAAGGTGGTAAAGGTGGTCCCATAGCCTAGTGGCCGTAGGGGAGCGTGATGTTGGAGATTACACTTATCTTGGGCCAGCGTAATGAGGGTGATGCCCATCTCTCTCCCTCGCTGCTTTACCTTCCCCACTCATATAAAATTGCAAAATATAAAAAATATAACAGTATAGATATACAAATAAAATAAAATGAAACAAAAACAAAAACAAACAAAAAAGAAATAACATTTAAAAAGAAGGGAAAATATAAAGTTTGATAAAATAAATTTTAAAAAAAGATAAAGGTAACAAAAAGTATAATTAATACAAATCAAATAAATTAAATAATACAATTAAATCAACAATGAAAATCAATAAAATCAAACAAAATACGAAATAAAATAAATCAGAAAATATAAATTAATTATAAAAGAAAATAAAATTAGAAATAACTCGCAATCATACCCCCACACACACACGCACAGAGAGAGAGAGAGAGAGAGAGAGAGAGAGAGAGAGAGAGAGAGAGAGAGAGAATCACACAAATCAGAAAATCACAAAATAAAAAAAGAAACATAAAATAAAATTAAAATAAAAGAAATTAAAAAATAAAATAGAGAAAAGAACTACCCAAGAAATAAAATCATATAGCGTAGCTAATAGGATGAAACGATTTAGCAGGTAGTTCTTTTGGTTCAGTGGTTACGTTCCTTCGCTTGAAGAGCTGCACATTGAAATCAAGGTTCAAAAATCCATAATATTGTCTGCTATATAAAAAGTAAAGGTTTTCAGTAACAGGAAAGAGGAGTTGAACACCCATCTGTTTAAAAAAATGTTTATTTATTTCATCGTTTTTACATGGCGCTTTTCCAGCTCAAGAGCTGCTCAAGGCGGTAATGGATACGGGATCTAATTCAAGCCGCCCGAAGCGCCCACCTGCAGCCTTTGGGCACATCGTTGGACGCCCGAGACAACTGAACATAAGCCTGGACCACAGGTGTTGGGGGAGGAAGGACCTAGTGCGTGCGGGTTGTAAGCAGTGGAATTCCCTTCCCTCCCATATCCGCAACATACAATCAACACAAGCATTCAAAACGGCCCTCAAAACCCACCTCTTTAAACTGCATTATTCAGACTGATTTGTATCCCGCTGCCATTCTTCTACTCTTTTGTCTCTGTCTGATCCGTAAGTGTTTACACGGCTATAAATATTTATACTGTTTTTCCTCCTGGGCGAAACAATTCGACGATTAGGGTAAGGCAGTGCCTCGACGATTAGGGTAAGGCAGTGCGCTCGAAACGGGTTAGGGTTAGCGGTCCGTCTACAAGTGATAATTTACATATAATTATAGTGGGGGTACCCAAAAGCAATGGGGTATATCTATATATATATATATATATATATATATATATATATATATATATATATATATATATATATATATATATATATATATATATATATATATATATATATATATATATATATATGTGTAATATGTATATATATATATATATGTATATATGTATATTATATGTATATATATATATATATATATATATATATATATATATATATATATATATATATATATATATATATATATATATATATATATATATGTAGTATTAATACAATTTATTAACTTTGTCTCTTAGTTATGATAGCTGTAAAAATTGAATAGTGTTATTTTAATTTGTGCTAAACTGTATTAGTGTATTAGTACACATGTAATATGGTTTTGTGGTTGTAAGTTATGATAGGATGACGATGAGTATGTGGTGGGCATATGTGTTTTTATACAGTGCGTATCCTGGTGGCAAAACAAATTTTCCTCTTTGATGGAATAAAGAATATATTGACTTGACTTGACTTGACTGGGCCTAACCGGGCATATAAATAGCTGTGAATTGGTTTTTGCTATTCTATTTCTGTCTTTTTTGTCATTTGTGTACATAGTTGTAAATAGTCTATTTCTGTCTTTTTTTGTAATTGTGTACATAGTTGTAAATAGTTTGTACCTTTACTGTTCCGTCTTTTGGTGTATTGTAGCAAAAGCGATGTTTTATCGAGTGCATGTATTTATATGTAATGACTATGTAAAGCGTGATTAGTCTGGTCATAGGCTGGAGTACCCGCTATATAAAAATCCGTTATTATTATTATTATTATTATTATTATTATTATTATTATTATTATTATTATTATTATTATTATTATTTGTGTGGCCGGCACTGCTAGAGTAAAATTAACGTCCCCGGACGCATTAAGCGTATAGGGGACAGGAACTGCTCACCCGCCTAGGTTCATCACTCGGTGGCAGCGAGCCGAGCAGGTTGGTGGCAGGCCTGCTCTAGGAGACGTTCAGACCCACAGGCGATTTAACTGTTGAGACGGAGGACAGCCCGCTTTCTTGCTTCCCCGGCCGTTGTCGAGATATAAGGGTCCAGAAGTCGAAGCAGCGACAGCGACCTATAGGAGATGCCGATACGACACTCCGCCTCAACCTTCAACCTCCATCTTCTTTCCTTTAGTGCTCCATCGACTGGGCGGCGGTTGCTTATCGACGAAAGGCGCCTCGACACTCTGCTGCCGCCGTTCCTTTCCCTGGCAGCCCTGATTCTTTCTCTCCACACTAGGCATCACGGGAACTGTTGTGGAGAGTGGCACCTCCACACTACAGGCGCCCTGCGACCCCAGCGCTTCTTCGTTATTGCCTTTCCCTCTTCACACGGCCTCGTCGCAAGGTCCTTGGACTGATCGCCAAAACTCTTTGAGCGACTTAACCTTTCTCCCAATTGCGCTTCCGCAGCAACACCCATGTTACCTCCTCAAGCGTCCCGCTTCTACTTGATTTTATAACTTCAGTGGACTTCTTATTTACCTTCCCTATACGCTTCTGTGTCCGGGGACCTAAATCTATTCAACAACACCCGTATAAGACATGAGCGTCAGGCTCATTAAGATTGGTCAACGTGTGATCAAATTATTTTCCCCTTTACCAACAACTGGCCCGCTGGTGTCAGTATAAATCGGTCCAGTAGTCACCTATATGCGAAAGTGTCGTGTGACTATAATCTACAAACAACAACATTAAAGTCCTTCCGATGGAATATTACGTGCATGCGTGCACAGACTAAACCTCGGTTTATACTCTCCTCTGAAGCCGTAGGGGCGCATTGCCTGTGTCTCAGGGTCATGTTTTCTCAGGACTAACGTGGTGAAAGTAGTTCCAGTATTATCTTCACCGTGGCTGTTTTCAAGTCTCGGGTTCTCAAGCGTAGCTCAGTGGTTACTAGCATAACACAGAAAGCCCACGGCTTGCAGCAGCAAGTAGGGTTTGGGTAGCCAAGGTTTGAGCCGAACTGCAGCAATTGTTTTTGTGTGCGTGCTGAACCTAGGTTGCCAGGAGCTTTTAATAAGCACCTTTTAAAGTGGAAAAGCGCTATATAAGAATAAATAAATAAATAAATAAATTAAGGCACATTATTATACGACTTTAATTAATAGGCTTTGCTTACTTTTGGCGACAACGGGTTTACCCCTAAAATTCGCATTCCTATCCTATCCTGTCCCGTAACTCGGAGGTCGTAGGGGCACCACAGATGATCGTTTAACCAGCGTACTCCATCTTTCTCTGTCCTCAGCAACCCTGATTGTTTCGCTCAGTGTCAAACCAGTCCATACTCGAATGTTGTTCTCCCACCTCTTTTTCGGTCTCCCTCTTCTTCTACCTCCTTGCACTGTGCCTTGCAGGATGGTCTTTGAAAGACCTGATGATCTGGCGACGTGGCCATACCATTGGAGTTTCCGTTTTTTCACCACTGTGAGCAGGTCATCGTCTTGTCCAATGGCTTGTTTGATGGTCTGTCGGACTTCGTCGTTGGTGATGTGCTGGGTATAGGAAATGCCCAGAAGTCTTCTGTAGCACTTCATCTCCATGCTTTGTATTCTTCGTTGGAGATCTGCAGTGAGGGTCCATGTTTCGCAAGCATATATAGGAAGATGGAGATGACAAGGGAGCGCAGCAGTCTTACCTTGGAATGTAGACTGATGGTCCTGTCTTTTTAAATTGCCTTCAACCTCGCCAGGGCAGCAATTGTTTGTGCGATCCTGGAGAGGACTTCCTGTCGGGACCCATTGTCTGATACAATGGCTCCTAAATATTTGAAGCTATGCACTATGTTGAGGGACTGGCCTTGGACTTTGATGTCCGTGTTGATGCCATTGGTGTTGTTGGTCATCATTTTGGTCTTCTCTGCACTTATTTCCATTCCATAGGCTCTGGAGGTGGTGTCAAGCCTCTGTATCAGCTGTTCAAGTTCTTGTTCCTCTCCAGCCAATCCATCAATAATTATCATCCGCAAAACGAAGATTGGAGATTGCTCTTCCCCCTATCCTGACTGTGTCTTCGTGATCTGCAAGGCCATTTGTCATGATGCGCTCTAGGAAGATGTTGAAGAGTGTTGGAGAGAGTAGGCATCCCTGACGCACACGGATTGTTGTTCTGAACCAGTTTCCGATGGCGCTGTTGTGGAGGACTGCACTGGTAACCTTGTCATATAGGCTTTTGATGACTTCAATAATTTTAGGGTTGATGTTGTACACTCTCATGGTTGCCCACAGAGCTGCATGCCAGACTCGGTCAAACGCCTTTTTGAAGTCTACGAACACATGATATAGATGTTGTTGGTGCTGTAGGTATTTCTCGCAGATTATTCTGAGGTTGAAAATCTGTTCAGTGGTACTTCGCTCTGCCCTGAATCCTGCTTGCTCTTCAGCTATGATTTGTTCAGCTTGGGGTTACAACCTGGAGGACCTTGCTGGGATGGCTGATAAGGCTGATGGTGCGGTAATTTTCACATTACTGAAGGTTACCTTTTTTGGGAAGAGTGATGACAAGCGACTGGGTCCATTGTGTAGGCCACTCCCCACTCTGCCAGATCTTGTTAAAGATAATGGTGAGTGCGTCAATCATAGCTTCTCCTCCTGCTTGAAGAAGTTCCGCGGATATGTTGTCCACTCCCGCTGATTTCCCCTTCTTCAGCGATTGCACTGCTGCCTCCACTTCTTCTCTGATAATTGGGAGGATTTCTTCTTCTTCTCTGTTCTATGGACATGTTAGAACTGATGGGTGTCTCCGTTTAGTGTGTGGTTGTAAAGGTCAGAGCAGTAATCTGTCCATCTGTCCAAGACTTCTTGTTCTTCTGTAAGGCATATGCCAGACTTGCTTTGGATCGTGGAGACCTTGGGCTGTTTAACACTTGTCAGCCGCTTCACAGTCTGGTAGGCCTTCTTGCTGTTGTTCTTGTTCAGACTGTTCTTCATTTCCTGGCATTGATTTTCTATCCAGTTCTTTGCTGTGCGCATGCCTTTTCGGATGTTATTGTTGATTTTTCGGTAGGCATCAGCTCCCTGTGAGGTGTTCTTTTTCTTTTTCATCTCTCTTCGTTGATCACACAGGTCCAAACGTTCTGTTGTGATCCACAGCTTCTTCTTTGGATGATGCTTTCCAAGGATCTCCGTGGTGGCATCTGTCATAGCTAAGTTGAAGGTGGTGGTCATGGTCTTGACATCTACTTCACCAGCTCCCAAAATGAGCAGTGGTGCAAATTTCCCTCCATTTGTGGCCTGAAATATTTCTGCCATCTCCGGGTCTTGCAGTTTGTCCAGGTCGAACTTCAGTCTAGTGCACTTTGCTGTGTTTACTCTATTCAAGTGAAGCCGGAAAGATATCATCACGAGATCGTGGTCACTTTCGATGTCTAGTCCTTGAAAAGTGCGTGTCCTGCCAATGTTGATGCTTGATCTGAAGCGTTTCTTGACCATGATGTAGTCTATCTGGTTGTGATGCTTCCCGCCGGGACTGTGTCATGTCCATCGTCTGGATATTTTGTGTAGACCAAGCGTGTTTGCCAGTATCAGATTGTTGTATCTGGCAAACTACAACAGTCTCAGACCTCTGTCATTTGTCTCGTTGTTGCAGTGGGGTCCACATGTGTCTCCCCAGTTGTGGTGCGCATCTTGGCCAACCTTGTCATTCCAGTCGCCTTCCACTATGACTATGTCCTTCTTCGGCACTTGGTCAAAGACAGCCTGTAGATTTTCTTAGAAATCCTCCACTTTGCTGTCGTCATAGTCTGATGTTGGGGCATAGGCCTGGATGAGGATGATGTTGAAAGGGGCTGCTCTCAGACGGATGGTAATGAGTCTACTGGAGACTGGGCGGCAACCTATGACAGTGGCTAGAATGTTCTTGTGGACCAAGAATCCAACCCCGTGTTCGTGCCTGTCATCTCTATCGCTGAAATAAAACTTGTGGCCTTTGTCGGTCGTTGTTTCACCTATGCCTTTCCAGCGCAGTTCGCTGATACCTAAGGCGTTCCATTGATAGTGGTCCATCTCGTGGGCCAGTTCTTCTAATTTTCCCTCCGCATTTAGGGTTCTGACATTTCAGGTTCCTATGACAATGTTATATCTGGTGCGGATCTTGCTAAGCTGTCCATCAGTAGCACACTTATAGCCTCCGTCCTGGTGGCCAACGGAATGGCGCGGGCCTTGTTGACCCGGGCGACGACCGATCCGGTATGGAGTAAATGGTTTTATTCATCATGCTGTGTGTCTTGGGCAAGAAAGACCTGGCAGGGCCCAATCCTCACCAGGCTGTTGGCAACAGCCGATATCCACGAATACAGTGTGGCTCGCCTTGGCCCCGAGCACGTGGTCGTTGAATCTGTAGTAACATGAGGTTTCTCCGTCCTGGCCGGTGACTTCTGTTTAGAAGAATTTCGCCCAGTGATGCCGTGCTGACATCACCCCTGTTAGTCGCCTCTTACAACACGTCGGAAAACGTTGGGTCTATTCTTATCAGTGCCCGAACCCACAGAAGCAAAACAAATTGTTAGTACGTTATTGTTGTTCGCATTGTTATTACATTAACAACGATAAAGTGGGATTTCGTTGCTCAAACCGACCCCTGATGTTGAATGTTTCCATTTCTGTTATGACCCTGGAGTGATTTCCCCTGCTTTGACGGTATATCAATACCATAGCCTTTGACCTTTGACCCTATTTCTGAGTGAACCACCCGGCTTGAAGAGTGCGTGTTTTGGTATCTTGGGTCGGGTAGAGTAGGATCAATTTTATTCACCTTAAAACGAAAAACCTTACCGACGAGCAAGTTTTGTTTTCTTCACGGATTCTGTCACTTACCGGCAGTTTGGTAGAGGCTACGTTTTAGCTCAAGAATATTGGCTAGTCGTTGTTATCAATAGGTACAAAACCTACGAGATTCATTCATTTACAAACAAACAACAAAAAATTTAAAAATTGTAAAACCAAAAATTTTTATTTTGAAAGCGTCATTTTATTTTTGTTGTTGTTGTAAGCTTATATTTTTTCAGTGGAGGCAACACTCACTGTGAATGTTAAAATGATCTGTCGAGAGAGTCGTGGTAAAAATAAGTCCCTTTAGTTACGCCATCGTTAGTTACATGTGACATTAGTTTTGTTGGGAGTCAACTCCGCCATCGTTAGTTACATGTGACATTAGTCTTGTTGGGAGTCAACTCCGCCATCGTTAGTTACATGTGACATTAGTTTTGTTGGGAGTCAACTCCGCCATCGTTAATTACATGTGACATTAGTTTTGTTGGGAGTCAACTCCGCCATCGTAAGTTACATGTGACATTAGTTTTGTTGGGAGTCAACTCCGCTATCGTTAGTTACATGTGACATTAGTTTTGTTGGGAGTCAACTCCGCCATCGTTAGTTACCTGTGACATTAGTCTTGTTGGGAGTCAACTCCACCATCGTTAGTTACATGTGGCATTAGTTTTGTTGGGAGTCAAGTCCACCATCGTTAGTTACATGAGACATTAGTTTTGTTGGGAGTCAACTCCACCATCTTTAGTTACATGAGACATTAGTTTTGTTGGGAGTCGACTCCGCCATCGTTAGTTACCTGCGACATTAGTCTTTTTGGGAGTCATCTCCGCCATCGTTGATACATGTGACATTAATTTTGTTTGGAGTCAACTCCGCCATCGTTAGTTACCTGTGACATTAGTCTTGTTGGGAGTCAACTCCGACATCGTTAGTTACATGTGACAGTTTTGTTGGGAGTCAACTCCACCATTGTTAGTCACATGTGACATTAGTTTTGTTGGGAATCAACTCGGCCATCGTTAGCTACATGTGACATTAGTCTTGTTGGGAGTCAACTCCGCCATCGTTAGTTACATGTGACATTAGTTTTGTTGGGAATCAACTCCGCCATCGTTAGTTACATGTGACATTAGTCTTGTTGGGAGTCAACTCCACCATCGTTAGTTACATGTGGCATTAGTTTTGTTGGGAGTCAAGTCCACCATCGTTAGTTACATGAGACATTAGTTTTGTTGGGAGTCAACTCCACCATCTTTAGTTACATGAGACATTAGTTTTGTTGGGAGTCGACTCCGCCATCGTTAGTTACCTGCGACATTAGTCTTTTTGGGAGTCATCTCCGCCATCGTTGATACATGTGACATTAATTTTGTTTGGAGTCAACTCCGCCATCGTTAGTTACCTGTGACATTAGTCTTGTTGGGAGTCAACTCCGACATCGTTAGTTACATGTGACAGTTTTGTTGGGAGTCAACTCCACCATTGTTAGTCACATGTGACATTAGTTTTGTTGGGAATCAACTCGGCCATCGTTAGCTACATGTGACATTAGTCTTGTTGGGAGTCAACTCCGCCATCGTTAGTTACATGTGACATTAGTTTTGTTGGGAATCAACTCCGCCATCGTTAGTTACATGTGACATTAGTCTTGTTGGGAGTCAACTCCGCCATTGTTAGTCACATGTGACATTAGTTTTGTTGGGAATCAACTCGGCCATCGTTAGTTACCTGTGACAATAGTCTTGTTGGGAGTAAACTCCGCCATCGTTAGGTACATACAAATCACATAAAGAACTGTGAACCATCAGGAGTCTGCATGTTCAGTTTCCTTCTTCTCTTTACGCAGTTCAGGTACCCCAACGCTTGACTGACGACGGAGGAGTATATTACACAGACTGTGGACGAAGCTTTTGTTTCATCCTCTTTTCATCCTTTTGTGTTTCTCTCCATCCTTCCCTCTCGCCCTTCTCTTAATCCCTAGCCCTGGGGATAAAGAATCACAGCCATTCGTCAACTAGACAGATGTTTTTTTTTTTTTAATTCACAAGAGAAGTGTTGACCTGTAGCTTAGTCGTTAGCGAAATGGTTTTCTATGCGGAAGGTCGCGGATTCGAACCCCGCGTGGGACGATCTTGCGTGACTTAAGCACGAGACTTTTCAGGACACCGAGGGTTTTCTCCGAGTACTCCGGTTTCCTCCCTCCCTTCAGTAATGGTATTGGATGCAGTCTGTCTAAAATTTGAAAATAAAATTCGATTTCATTTCCGCCTTGTAATCGCGAATTATTTTTACGCCATATCTTTGAGTGATGACTGTGTGTTAGTTGTTTATGTAGGAGTGCCTGTGACATGTGAGCGTGTATGTTGGTTACAGATCCCCGCGCTTTTTAGTCTGATTTAGGAATAAGGCGCGTATAGCGTCCAGTCTTCTTCTTCTTCTTCTTCTTCTTCTTCTTCTTCTTCTTCTTATTATTATTATTATTATTATTATTATTATTATTATTATTATTATTATTATTATTATTATTATTATTATTATTATTAGAGGAGGAGGAGAAGAAGGATTTCAAAGCTCTTCGTCTTCAACAATGTGAAAAAGAAAGAAAGAAAGAAAGAAAGAAAGAAAGAAGAGGAAAGAAAGAAAGAAAGAAAGAAAGAAAGAAAGAAAGAAAACAATTATTTAAAAAAAAAAAAGTCACAACTGAAAATAAACCCCCTGTGAAAAAGAAAAAGAATCACTGCAATTCGCTTTAGTGAATAACAAGATGGGCAGAAATGGACAAGGGAAGCCGGGTGTTATTTCCAAGCCCCAGTTTCGATTTCTTTGTCACCGGAAGTCGTTGCACGGCACACTTTACTGAACGGATTTTCTAGCCAATGAGCAGCCCAGAGTATCCTGGTCAAGTTTATGCGCTTGCGAGAAACTCACTGTAAAACGTTGAAGGTTACTCTGCTGTGTAAGCCTCTTGTGTAATCCGAGTATCGTATGGGATTCTATTGCCGTCAACTGCAAAAGGTTTCTTCAGAAGCGCCATTACACATCATTCAGTCGACAGCTAGGTTCACGGACCGGCAGCCGGTAGTTCAGGCGTACGTGGGACGTGTTCTAAGATTTTATCCACTCGGTCGGCAGCCGTGGCCTTGGGGTTCTTGGTGCTAACGTGTCTCTTGGGCGACGGGGTGGGTTTGGTCCTGCATTCGGCAAACTATTTTCTGCATGCTGAATCCGGAATGGTCAGCGATTAGAGAGAACATTTCTAACGGTGACTTCTCTATTTAAGGAGCGGTTTTTTTTCTTCTCCCTTCTTCTAATGAGTGAATCTGTGTGTGTGGGTGTGTTGTGTGTGTGCGTGTATTTATGTGTTTATGTGAGTGCGTTGGTGTTTGTGTGTATGTATGTGTGCACGTGTGTGCCTTTGTGTTTGTTTTGTCTGTGTTTGTCAGCCTGTGTGTTTGTCAGCGTGTGTGTTTGTGAATATGTGTGCGTGGTTCAGGCTATTGTAAATGTACATGTATCTGTGCATGCATGTGGAACGTGTACACACAAGCACACACACACACAAACGTACGCACACATATTCACATTCAAAACAGCGCACCCACACACCTGTGCATTACATTCATGTCCACTGTTGGCTTAAAAAAAAAGCACTTTACATTACATTACATGATTATTGCTTTAGGTCCAGCGGACTCTTCCGAGCCAAATTAGGACCAGAGAAACGTTATCTTAAAATTTTATAAAATGGTTCAAATCTTAAACAAACAAGCATGTCACCCTTAAATATTCAAACAAACTTTCACAGGCAACCTCTCTAAAAATCTTCTTTAAATCTGATGTATTAAAAATATGTTCTCTTTCTTCAATCAAATCGCAGTACTCAGTTAAATACTGTCGAACTGAAAATATCTGATCACAGCCATGACACCAAGGTGGTTCCTCCCATCTGAGAAGAAAACTGTGGGTCACATAAGTGTGACCAATGTGCAGTCGGGTCAGCACAGTTTCGTCTTTCCGCGTGGGAGCGGAGTTTGGCAACGGATCAGAGAGGTCTGGTAAAATTTGAAAAAAGTTTGTTGTTAGTTTCGCCGGACCATCGTTCTTGCCAGGGTTTTCGACAGTAAGACCTAGTCAAGCAGTGAAGGTCAGAATAAGGAGCAAACTGAAAAATTTGAGATGGCATATTATGATCTAATGCTTCTTGTGCTGCCTGTGTTCTCTCGTATACCCATGTGACCTGGTGCCCACAAAAATACAATCTTTTTCCCGTCAGACACGAATTTAGTGTGGAGGTCATGTATTTCTGTTAGAACGGATGTGATAGTTTTCTCGTGGAGATGGCCAGGAGTGCCGACAAGGAATCATAAATGATTAAAAAGTAAGATATTTTTAACTGATAAATTTGCTTTCACGCCAGTAAAATTGCTTTCAGCTCCGCAGTGTATACAGAACAAAAGTCGGGTAATCGTTGTTGCAGGGGGGGGGGGGAGGGGGAGGGGAAGCACTTAAAAATCGGTGATCATGAAGAATATTATAAAGTTCAGTGTTAATGTTAGGAAGAGTTTCGCTTTTGTCAAGAACCCTCATGGGATTTCTAATGTCAACAGGGCTTTGATCTGGAAAAACACCGTTCTTTTTGGCCTTTGCCGTCAGAATCCCTTGCACTCCCGCTCTCTCTGTCCATTTCCCTCCCTATCCATCTCCCCACGCTTCGCTTCATTCATACGGTGCCTAATCCTCTCTCTCTCTCTCGCTACCTCTCTATTTGTCTTTCTCTGTCTCTCTGTCTTTTTTTCTCTCTCTCCTTCACTTGCTCGGGGAAGTGTCATTCTCGGACAGCAACTTTCAATATACAATACAATACAACATACCATGTTATTTACAAATCAATACAATGCAAAGCTGTCTGAATACTTGGTTAAAGGCTTTGACGCAGGGAGAAGACCCTTTTAAACAGCTCTCATCTAAACTGCAGGCAGTTTGAACTAAAATTGCATCCCTGTGCATATAAACCTCGTGGGACAGGGTCATTTCCATGGCTCCATCTAAACCGTTATTTGGTTTAACTTTCATTCAATGTCCTTGACATATTTTCTGTAAGCTATCACCAACCACACCCCAATCTCCATCCCCAGTTTGCCTCCACCCCTCCTTTCTTACACTTAGCTTTTGTTTTTAATTTATATTGTCTTCTGAGTTAAATCTCTATCTCCTCACACACACTCACCCTTTTTATTTTTTTTTAAATTTTTATCCACCTTGGCAGTTTCCAAAGGAATCTCCGTCAAGGGGAAGTTAGGAGTTGCTTTGAAAATGTGCAACTGGGATTATACCTCAACCGAGTTGATTTTTGAAGAGAACATGGGAATACTATGAAGACAGACTGAAACAACACGTTACGACACAATGCTACAATGCTACACTACACTACACTGCTCTACACTGCACTACAATACACTACTCTATGCTGCACTGCACTATACTACACTATACTACACTACATTATACAACACTACATGTCCTATCCCTACCCTACCCTACAATATAACACAATGCAATACAATTGTTACACTCGATTCGATGATGGTGTTTTCCTTTATCAGTATCCGATTCAGCCCCAATGCTGAATTCCTGATAAGGTGTAACTCAGATTCTTTTATTCACGCAACCCGCTCAAGCAGCATACAAGTCACTAAGTCGACGTATGAAGTTTTCCACTTTTTATTCAGCACACACCAACAACTGCATACAATTCTCAACTCAACTCAACAACTTTCACAGCAACTCTCTTTACAACACACAAAGCATCGAATATATAATTTTTTCTATCCTTCGAGATGACGACAGTTTGTTCTAGAAATGACGCATTACAACTAACCAATCAGAATTAAAGATCGTCATCACTGACTTACGTCATTCATCTCTCCACACATACCCCGAACCTTCTCTTACTTCGACAATCGTCCCGAAACTTCGATCGATAGTAAACAAGGAGATCCAGAGTATTCTCCGACAATATCGACCAACGAAAATTATCCACGTTATACAAAGCCTCTCCTAACAACAATGCAAACTCAAATCAAAGGTAAATAAACTCCATCATTGAATACTTTGCAAAACGAAACGATTAGATCTATCGTGCGCGCTTCCGACATACTTTCGTACGCGTTTCAACGTAACAACAATACAATACAATACAATACAATACAATTTAAACACAGGGCACAGACTAGACGGCAAGATAAGGAAAAGGGTATATCCTCATTTCGCATGAAAATACAGGAGGATGAAGGCGAAGATTAGAACGTTGTTGTTGCATCAATTTTTATTCATCAGATTAACATAAGTTGTACTGATAAGAAGGAGGAGTAAGCAGAATTATAGGAGGACAGAGAAGGGTGAAGCCTCACCAGAGGAGCGGAGAGACAGAGATTGAAGACAGAAGTCACAGCGACTGATCCAGCACCACCCAAAACACTACAAGCTTGCAAGGGCAGGTGTGCGTGTAAGTAGGTTGGAAATGGTAGGAAGGGGTAGGGGGGAGGAGGGAGTACCCGATCTCATTTTGTGAGAAGAGGAGAAAAAGGAAAGAGGAGTCCGCGAAGGAGAAATAAATGTTTAGCCTCAAAAGATACCAACAAAGATACCTCATAGACCACCAAACACACTGAATGAAGACAGAAAGAGTATTCATTTATTTAATCAATTTTTTTTTAAATGGGTAGTAAAGGTAGTCCCATAGCCTTGTGGCCGTAGAGGAGCGTGATGTTGAAGATTACACTTATCTTGGGCCAGCGTAATGAGTGTGATGCCCATCTCTCTCCCTCGCTGCTTTACCTTCCCCACCCTTAAGAGAGTAGATACTCACTCACAGTTGAGTCAACTGGGGGCGTTGTTATTTGTCGCTTCACGTTTTGCGGTTACCCATCCAAGTGCTAACCGCACTGGACGGTGCTTAACTTGCGACACAGTAGCGAGTGCTCCAACCACTGCGCTATCCGACATCCCTGATCAATCAATCTTATATAGCTTTTTAATTTTTACAACACACGAGCTGTTCAAGACGCTGGTCAATACAGGATCTAACTCAATCCGCCCCTAATATCGTAAGTCGAGGTCCTCAAAACGTCACAGGAGTTGAGAAACGTATTTATTGCTAGGTCTCCTATGTTGATAGACTTAAAAAAAAAAGATTGTAATTTAATATTTGTACACAGATTACGTGTTTTAAAGGTTTAATTGTAAAGGTCTAACATCACTAACATGTGAACAAACATTACATGTAAGATTGCTCGAGGGGTGGACTTGCGAGTAAGAAGAAAAGAACAAAGGCGATGAGACGGATGAGAAAGAAAAAGAAGAGAAGGACGAGCTGGTGGGTGATGAAGAGACGAGGCAGAAGAGGAGAAAAAGAGGGAGGGGGAGGGGGGGAAGGAGGGTGCGGGGAGGCAGAAAACTTCCAAAACTCACTCACTCTTCTGACTTGGTTTTTAGCGGTAAAAAGGCCGAAATCAGGGAATTCATTTTTCACATTACGTGGCCATCACTCGCAACATCGCGCTAATGCGTTTTCGTTTAGGGGCCGAGAGGGGACCCTCCCAAGCTAGAGTGCCCCCTGTTTGCGACTCTACCGCACCCTCTCCAACCCAACACGGAGTAGTGTGGGGCCTTCGAAGCTTCGTCTCGCCAGCCCCTGAGCCTTGCGATCAATGAAGACGGCGTCTATTGGTGGTGGTAGCTAGAAAACAGTCTGATCAGGATGTTAAACTATAAACATCACAACCATCGTACCTGATGTACACTCTAGTGTTTTGTGCTCAGTGCTGTTGTTTGTGCTTGTGCTGTTTGGATTTGGATTTCAGTTGACATTAACTTTTAATTAAACGTTGACATTAACCTTTAATTAAACGGGGCCTTATTTGGATTTGGATTTCAGTTGACATTAACCTTTAATTAAACGGGGCCCTATTTGGATTTGGATTTTAGTTGACATTAACCTTTAATTAAACTGGGCCCTATTTGGATTTGGAATTTAGTTGACATTAACCTTTAATTAAACGGGGCCCTATTTGGATTGGGATTTCAGTTGACATTAACCTTTAATTAAACGGGGCCCTATTTGGATTTGGATTTTAGTTGACATTAACCTTTAATTAAACGGGGCTCTATTTGGATTTGGATTTTAGTTGACATTAACCTTTAATTAAACGGGGCCCTATTTGGATTTGGATTTCAGTTGACATTAACCTTTAATTAAACGGGGCCCTATTTGGATTTGGATTTCAGTTGACAATAACCTTTAATTAAACGAGGCCCTATTTGGATTTGGGTGTCGGATAGCGCAGTGGTTGGAGCACTCGCTACTGTGTTGGAAGTTAAGCACCGTCCAGTGCGGTTAGCACTTGGATGGGTGACCGCCAAACGTGAAGCGACAAATAACAACGCCCCCAGTTGACTCAACTGTGAGTGAGTACCTACTCTCTTAAGGGTGGGGAAGGTAAAGCAGCGAGGGAGGGAGATGGGCATCACACTCATTACGCTGGCCCAAGATAAGTGTGATCTCCAACATCACGCTCCCCTACGGCCACAAGGCTATGGGATATAAGTTTTTTACCTTCACCTTATTATATGTAGATAACCTTTTAATTAATGTGGTGTGTTTTTTGTCCGTTCGCTTTGTAATACTCTTTCCTGTCCTCTAGTAGTACAGGAAAGCAAACAATCACCATAGTTCAATGCTTGTGTTTTCGCTGCAATGAAAATTTATGAAAATATCTAATTCAATACATTTGTTGTGATTGTAGGCTAAAGCGCATGCCGAACCACTGAAATCACCGCAGTCGCACTGTTCTGCTCTGTCCAAACGTGTTTTTATTTAATGTGAACCTGTCCCTGGTAATTTTTTTTGTATTATGGCCCGCCGGGTTCTTTAACGTGGCGGCGAAAAAACAGACAGCACATAAATAAAACACCGTACAAGAAGTCGTCCCGCAGTTAATTCCAGTAAAGAAAATCTGTTCTTTTTCTCTTTTTTTTCATCATCGAGATTATTTCCTTTCGGTGTTCAATTTCAGTTGTTGTTTTTAAATTTAAAGTCTTTCCATTGATAATATGATTTTTAGACTTTCACAAACATGTACACACACCAACACATAATATATACACAAATTTGTGTACTTCCCAACGACGACGTCCGACAGACCATCACACAAGCCATTGAACAACACGGTGACATGCTCACAGTGGTGAAGAAACGGAAACTCCGATGGTATGGCCACGTCACCAGATCATCAGGCCTTGCAAAGACCATCGTGCAAGGCACAGTGCAAGAAGGTAGAAGAAGAGAAAGACCGAAAAAGAGGTGGGAGGACAACGTTCGAGAATGGACTGTCTTGATACTAAGCGAAGCCATCAAGATTACTGAGATCAGAGAAAGATGGAATACGCAAAGTTAAACGATCATTTGTGGTGCCCCAACGACCTCCGAGTTACGAGATAGAATAATAGGATAGGATAGCATACTGTACTTCCCCCAAAAGAAATGTCTTTTATTTCCTGCATGCTTGACGATCACTTTATCGACTGACCCATTAGTATAAAACATGGTTTTGTGGTTGTATTTTGTGCGGGTTTTTTTTCCAAATCCAGTATCCCGAACATGGAAGCAGAAATGTACTGTAGATAAATTTAATCGTTCTAATTTCGCGCTTTGCCAGTTCAAGAGCTGCTCAAGGCGCTGGCCGAAATAAGATCTAACTCAAGCCGCCCGATGTGAACGCTCGCATCTCTCAGATTCTCCGAATGGTGGAACTGCTCTCAGACCTAATGGACGCAGGAGAGCGGTTGAAGAGCTTCAGTCAGCGCTTCAAGCGGCCGTTAAGAAGGCCAGAAAGAAGCGAGCCAGCTACATGAACCACCAATCTCTACCACAACCGCGCGCACTTTATTTAAAAGACCACCAGTTCTTTTCAATTCAAGGATCCTTTGGTTGCATGTAGTCTCCTTTCCAATGGAAAAAAATGAGGTGGCGTGATAAGCCATTCCAATGGATTTCCTGACACTTACACGTATAGCCGGAATCGAATAAAAAAAAAAAAAAAACTATAACACATTTCAAAAAGTGTGCATTGTCTTGGCTGTGTTGTGTGTGTCTTTGGCTTTATCCTAACGAAGCAACAGGATTACATGGAATGATATATTATTATCTGAACTATCTGCAAGCAATTTAAAACAAAAATCCAAACCAGTTCAGTCAATTTTTAGATATAGCGCGCGCCAAACGTTTCTGAAACCTTGAGCAGCTCTAAAGGGCTGTAAACGCGCAATTTAATTACAGTATATCACCCCCCCCCCCTTTTTTTTTTAAATCATGTCAACCACTATTGCTTTTTAAAGAGGAGCCGAAATAAGTAAGAAAGAAGCCAAATCCAAGTTGTTTTGCCGTAGGAAAGTTCGCCCAACTTGTTGCGAAGGACACAGGAGTCTAAAGTTGCCATCTTTCTACTTGAGGACTTGATTGTTCCACATGCTTCAGTACTAGACGCCCTGCTGTAATGGCCCAACGGTCTCCAATACGGGATAACCCCACAAGACGTCTAGTGTAGGAGGTAAGAAGGGAGAAGGAGGGCGAGGAAGTACAGAGGGAGGGCAATAACAAGGGAGAGGAAAAGAAACAGAAGAAGGAATAAGAAGGAGAAGAAGAAGAAAAGGAGGAGGCGGCGGAGGAGGCGAAGAATGAGAAGAAGGAAGGAAGGAAGGAAGAAAGAAGAAAAATAGGAAGCAGGAGGCGAAGAACAAGAAGAAGAAGAAAGAAGGAAGAAGAAGGAAGGAAGAAGAAAAAGAAAAGCAGGAGGCGAAGAAGAAGAAGAAGGAAGAAGAAAAAGAAAGAAGGAAGAAAGGGAGGAGAAGAAGAAGAAGAAGAAGAAGAAGAAGAAGAAGAAGAAGAAGAAGAAGAAGAAGAAGAAGAAGAAGAAGAAGAAGAAGAAAAAGGAGAAGGAGAAGAAAAAAGAAAAAAAGAAGGAAGGGAAGAAGAAGAAGAAGAAGAAGAAGAAGAAGAAGAAGAAGAAGAAGAAGAAGAAGAAGAAGAAGAAGAAGAAGAAGAAGAAGAGGAAGAAGAAGAAGAAGAAGAAGAAGAAGAAGAACAACAACAACAACAACAACAACAACGACGACGACGACGACGACGACAACAACAACAACAACAAGGGATGAAGTGAAACAAAAGGAAGAGCAGGAGGAAGAAGAAAACGAAAACAGAAGGAGGAAAAGAAGAGGAGAAAGAAGAGGAAGAAGAAGTAGAAGCTCACAGTAATATATAAGAGAGATGTAGTGGCGTGAGAGGGAAAGAGAGAGAGGGGATGGGGGGAGGGGTAGTTAAGTTAGGGAAGAAGAATAGGAAGACGGAAAAGGACTGTTCTTTTTATAGCTTTCCAAGTTAAAAGAGTTGCTACCGGCGATAGGAACAGATATCCAAAATGCAGAATTATTTTGCTGTTGTCAGAATCGAACGCATTGTCACTACATGCGATAGTAAAAATATTCATACCTATGGCTGAGACAATCCAAGCTGCCAAGAAGAAGAAGAAGAAGAAGAAGAAGAAGCAATGTGAGGAAGATAAAGAAAAGAGAATTAGAGGGGAAAAGCCATACATTTGGGAAAAAGATGGAGAGAGAACTAATACATTGAATTTGAAGAGTTTCAGGCGTACCCAATGCGAACAGTGCCGATACGAGACTATACACACTATTGGTTACAGTACAGTCATTCATCGTTCTTACATAAGAGAACTTAACCAACTCAGTCGTCCAAGCCGCCAACTTGCTTGCAAACTATCTAACGCCACGAACCACCACTTCCATCCTCATCGACAAGATTTTCATTGTGATATTCAACTATTATTTTGTTCGAAACTGGTTCTGCTCACTGCTAGGCTGGGGAAAGATTTCTGTAGTTTTGTAGCGAGATTGTGCATAATGCACGTGGAATTCGAGCTGCACTCAAGCCAAATATTTGTCTAAAAGAAATTGCGCACGCCATGTTACAATTTGGCAATCGGCGGCAAATCGTCACTAGTTTTTATTCCGCCAGTTTTATAACGCTTTCCAAAGCACAAACAAAAGAAAACAGACTTTTTGATTTATTTCAGAATTATAGGAACGAGGAAGCATTTGGTACAACGTTCTCTTTTTATTTTAAAAAAAAAAGTGATTTCAGACTTAATTTGTCCCTGGTATGCAGTGAAGGTCGATGCTTGTTTTAGTTCTTTGGTTTCAAATATCGCTTGCTTCATTTTCATCGTCGTCGTCGTCGTTATAATAATAATAATAATAATAATAATAATAATAATAATAATAATAATAATAATAATAATAATAATAATAAATTAATAATAATAATAATAATAATAATAATAATAATAATAATAATAATAATAATAATAATAATAATAATAATAATAGTTGCTCCTTATTTCTAAATAAGACTCAATATCTGTAATCAATACTCACATATGTAACAAAAAGCCTATTTATGAATCAACCATATGGTGTATTGGCAGGGAAACCCCTATTAGAAGACGGACAGAAAATCGAATTTTTATCTGTGAAATTTTAGATAGACTGCGTCATTACTGTAAGGGAGGAAGGGCACCGAAGAACCCGGAGAAAACCCTCCTTGAACTGGCAAGCCTCGTACCTAAGTCACGTAAGTTTCGTCATGTGCGGGGGGTCAAACCCGCCAATTCAGCATAGGAAACTAACGCCTAATTACCACCCCATCATCATCATCATCATCATCATCATCATCATCATCATCATCATCATCATCATCATTATCATCAGCATCATCAGCATCATCATCATCATCATCGTCGTCGTCATCGATCATCATCGTCATCATCATCATCATCATCGTTATCGTCGTCGTTGTTACAGTTACACATTTTAAAATATCAGGCCACCCTCAACCATCAGCTTTGTCGTCGTCGTTGTCATCATCATCGTTGCTATGTCATGTCATTGTCATCATCATCGTTGTCGTCGTTGTTCTGGTGTTTGGAATATTGATGGTTTGAAAGACGGTTTTAGTGCATGGAAAGCATTAACACACTTTAAGATGACCCAAGTGCTGCCTCTTCTCACATCCCTTTTAACCGGCTTTGTTGGTCGGTTCAGCGTGATGTTTTTCAAAGACCTGGAATACTGCTGGACGTACTAAGGCTTGCAAAAAAAGGGCCAAAGGTCATTCGGGTGGCGTTTCTAGTCTTCTACTTTACGCAGATCGCTTTAGTAGCTTTCCGGAGAATTCCGTGGCAGTTCGGGTCATTTTGGGTGGTCTCCGTTGTTTTTCTGGGTCTCCACGCTTTCCCGGGCGACGTGGCGGGTGGTGTACAACCCTCCCAGTCTTAACAACAATCTGTCCTTGCCATTGTCGTCGACCGATCAACGATGCAGTGGAAGGTGGGAGAGGAAGGACGGAGGGTTCTCGTCAATTTTCTGCTACATCGCCTTCAATGCTTTTGCAGCACATGGAAGGAATCACTGAAGTGGAAATAGATGTCAATGGACGAAACTCATACAGAGGTTCACAGCATCAGCTGAGGTAAGAAATACTCCTGCCTACACAAATCAGACTAGTAAGGGTACGGACTCTGAAACTCTGGTGTAGGATAATTATGATGACACCTTGGCGGTTTGGCCACCGTCGCGGATCTGACGGATGAGTGATGCTGAATGAAAACCTTGCAGGTTTGGGCAGTACATAGACCACATAGACCACATAGAAAGACTTCGTTACAATATAGCGGACGCGACGACTTCTTTCATGGCATAAGACAAGTTCTTTTTCCAAGACAAATGATAAAGCCACAAAAAAATATGTCTGTTTACGATATCCAGACCGCCCCTATTTTTTTGGCCCGACCTAAACCTTGTTTGGGATCGTCTGGAAAAAATTTTGAAAAAAAGCCAAACACAAAAAACGCACCCAAAGTGGAAAAGGTTAAAAAAAATTTTTAAAGATGAAGCCGACCTACCGACCTTATTCCCCCTCCCACCCCCAACCCCTTCCTCTATGTTACCGTAAAGTTGATATTTTGTTTATTTTCTCTAAAATGGTCGGTACTCGACTGCCACACAAGTTTTTACTGAGCATTTGCTTAACCTCAAATTATCTCGTTGTGCCTGCTGTTCTCCAACACAAAACAAAAACAACAAAAGACGCTTGGAAAGACTTTTAGTTGCTGCACAGCTTAATAGTGAACGAATGCAAGGGCATTTTCTGCTGGAATATTGTGAAGGTGTGATGAATTACAAGGTTTTGAAGAAACAAACTCAACGCAAAACTGCATTAAACAAGGTCACCTTCATGCTGTTTTTGTTTGTTTGTTTGTTTGTCAGAGTGCTTTAATTGTTGGCTTGTATACGACTCGTGCAGGGTGAAGGTGCGCGACCAACAAGTTGGTGTGGTCAGTGTACGGGATCGTGCAGAACTGGGTCAATGTCCTGTCAGGGACAGAGCTACGCAACGTTGTGACTCATCACATTCATGATTCCATTAACGTCAGACGAGGATTGTTTCGCATCTCAGTGAACTGCTGACGTTCACGTTTGCGCACCTGTCAAGAGGTCGTATGCTAATTGAGGCGGTGACGTTTACCTCGAAAATTAGCATTTTAAGTTGGTCTTATAAATAAATTAATGCAATAGTCATTTGAAAGAAATTACGTACAAGTGACAATGACACCTTTAGTAATGCCTTTACTTGTTAATTTCGACATGAATACTGTATTAGGAATACTGAGATAGAGCTATGTGGGCAACCATGAGAGTGTACAAATCAGCACCAACATTATTGAAATCATCAAAGCGCCTGTATGACAAGGCTACCAGTGCAGTCCTCCACAACAGCGCCCTCGGGAACTGGTTAAGAACAACAATCAGCGTGCATCAAGGATGCATACTCTCTCCAACACTCTTCAACATCTTTCTGGAGCGCACCATGTCAGATGCCCTTGCAGATCATGAAGTCATAGTCAGCATAAGAGATTGGCTGGAGAGAAACAAGATTTTGAACAGCTGGTACAGACACCACCTTCAGAGACTTTGGAATGGAAAATAAGTGCAGAGAAGACCAAAATGGTGACCAACAACACCAATGTCATCAAAACGACCAGCAAAGTCCATAGCGTATCACTCAATACGGTGCACAGCTTCAAATATTTAGGAGCCATTTCATCACACAATGGGTCCGGACAGGAAGTCCTCTCCAGGATAGCACAAACAATTGCTGCTCTTACAAGGTTGAGACCCATTTGGAAAGACAGAATCCTCAATCTATGTTCCAAGGTAAGGTTGTTGCGCCCCCTTGTCATCTTCATCTTTCTATACTCTTGCGAAACATGGACCCTCACAGCAGACCTACAACGAAGAATACCAAGCATGTGATTGAGGTGCTACAGAAGACTTCCGGGCATTTCCTATACCTAGCAAATCACCAACGCTGAAGTCCGACAGACGATCATACAAGCCATTGGATAACACGATGACTTGCTCACAGTGGTGGAGAAAAGGAAACTCCGATGGTATTGCCACGTCACCAGAACTTCAGGCCCTGCAAAGACCATCTTGCAGGCCACGGCGCAAGGAAGCAGAAGAAGAGGGAGATAGAAAAAGAGGTGGGAAGACAAGATTCGAGAATGGACTGGCTTGACACTGAGTGAAGCCATGAGGACTGCTGAGGAAAGAGAAAGATGGAGTACGCTGGTTAAACGATCATCTATGGTGCCCCAACGACTTTCTAGTCACGGGATAAGATAGGATAGGATAGGAGATAGAGGTGATGTTCTCTACGCAATAATACCTGGTCGTTAGCTTGTAGGCCGTGTAAGACATGTCTCACTGTTAACCTTTTCACTGACTTGGTACAGCAGGACCTAATGGCCAGACAACGGTCAAAGTTTTGAATCCTCAGCTAGTATGTGTTATGAAAGCTGTTGTTAAACTTAGTGTAACCCAGTGCAATCCACAGACTAACCTCCATATTAGGTAGGCAAAGTGTGAACACTTCAATACGTTCATTATTATTATTATTATTATTATTATTATTATTATTATTATTATTATTATTATTATTATTATTATTATTATTATTATTATCATTATTATTATTATTATTATTATTATTATTATTATTATTATTATGCTGATGATGCTGATGATGATTATTATTTTTTAAATGATTATTATGATGATGATTATAATTATTATTATTATTGTTATTAGAAGAAGTAGTAGTAGTAGTAGTAGTAGTAGTAGTAGTAGTAGTAGTAGTAGTAGTAGTAGTAGTAGTAGTAGTAGTAGTACTGATGATGATGAATTAAATGTAAGTAGTGCCAATCTCACAAAGGCTCAATTAGCATACTCACACATTTAATCAATATCTATTTTACAAAACATGACATATACATATATTGAAGTACAAATCTACCACAGGCGCTCGTATCTGGATACAATAGGGTCCTCTCTATAGAAAATTCCCCTCAGTATTTTTATATCCAGGTCTCAAAATCCTCTCAGCAAAAATCAAATCTTTAAAACCAATCAGAAGATTTCTCCTGAAAGAAAACAACAATCAGATTCAACAAAGTCAGTTTGTTGCTAAACACGTTTTGCTCAGAAATCTCAAACGCGTCTGAAACCATGACATAGTCGATCTGGTTGCGATGCTCCCCGCCGGGACTGTGCCATGTCCATCGTCTGGATTTTTTGTGGAGACCAAGCGTGTTTGCCAGTATCAGACTGTTGTATCTGGCAAACTCCAAGAGTCTCAGACCCTTGTCATTTGTCTCTTTGTTGCAGTGGGGTCCACATGTGTCTCCCCAGTTGTGGTGCGCATCTTGGCCGACCTTGGCATTCCAGTTGCCTTCCACTATGACTATGTCCTTCTTCGGCACTTGGTCAAGGACCGCCTGTAGATTTCATAGAAATCCTCCACTTCGCTGTCGTCATAGTCTGATGATGGGGCATAGGCCTGGATGATGGTGATGTTGAACGGGGCTGCTCTCAGATGGATGGTATTGAGTCTACTGGAGACTGGGCGGCAACCCATGACAGTGGCTAGAATGTTCTTGTGGACCAAGAATCCAACGCCGTGTTCGTGCCTGTCGTCTCTACCGCTGAAATAAAGCTTGTGGCCTTTGTCGGTCGTTGTTTCACCTATGCCTTTCCATCCCAGTTCGCGGATACCTAAAACGTTCCATCGATAGTGATCCAGCTCGTGGGCCAGTTCTTCTAATTTTCCTTCCGCGATTAGGGTTCTGACATTCCAGATTCCTTTGACAATTTGTTTCTGGTGCAGATCTTGCTAAGTTGTCCATCAGTAGCACATTTATCAACTCTGTCTTGGTGGCCAACGGAGAGCGCGGTTTTTTGTGACCCGGCGACGACCGATTCGGTATGGAGTTAATGGTTTTATTCATCATGCAGTGTGTCTTGGGCAAGAAAGACTTGGCATTGCCCAATCCTCTCCAGGCTGTTGGCCACAGCCGATATCCATACATGTATTGACTTGCAATAAAATAAATATACTAACAAATGTTTTTCCATTCTTCTTATTTTTTCCCCAATAAAATTGAAATTGTTCAGTTAGAAGAGAAATTATGTTTTAAATCAAATACCTTTTACACTGTTTATTAATTAAAAATGTTACATTTGATTTTCTGTAGGTACTCATTGTGGAATAAAGTATTGTGGAATAAAGGTAATGAATTAGCCGATAAACTAGCTAAAGATAGTGCAAGTAAGCGCACTAAAGTTAATCATAACATGAGCCTCTCCTACAATGAATTGATATCAATAATAGACACTTATTTTCTGTAAAATGTACACCATATTTTTTCTAGCTCAAGACATTTGACAAAAATTGTCTACAAGTTAAAATTAAATTCAAGAAAAACTAAATTTTCTAAAGACATTAAATGTGTATGCTCAAATGCTCTGATTGTAGAACATTTGATATTACATTACCCATATCTGAACAAATTGTTTACAGAAAATAATATTGATACTGTTATCACACAGTGAAATGATGTAAAAAAAAGATATTAGCTGATAATGAATTGATGCTGACAGTCGCATCTATTATATCGTGTACACAGATTTAAAAGAAATAATTTATTCGATGTATTTTAGGTGATAAGATGATGGTGTTCTAATTTTAGGTTATATTGTTTACTCAGTATAAGTTCTTATGGATTTGCTGATGCTGCTGTATTCTTTTTCTTTCTTTTATTTTTATTATTATTATTATTTATGATTTAGTTATTTGTATTTCATTTTTCCACCTTATCATTTATATTATTATTTTGTTTCTTTGTGTTATAATAATAATAATAATAATAATAATAATAAGAAGAAGAAGAAGAAGAAGAAGAAGAAGAAGAAGAAGAAGAAGAAGAAGAAGAAGAAGAAGAAGAGATTTTTATATAGCGGGTACTCCAGCCTACTACCAGACACACCACGCTTTACATAGTCATTACATAAAAATACACGCACTCGATCAAACATCGCTTTTGCTACGATACACCAAAAGACGGAACAGTAAAAGTAAGAACTATTTACAACTATGTACAAAAATGACAACAACAAAAAAGACAAAATACAATAGCGAAACTTATTCACAGCTATTTATATGCCCGGTTAGACCCAGGAAAGGAAATCAGTATAAATATTTACAGCCGTGTACACACTTACGGATCAGACAGAAACAAAAGAGGAGAGAATGGCAGCGGGATACAAATCAGTCTGAATAATGCAGTTTGAAGAGGTGGGTTTTGAGGGCCTTTTTGAATGCCTGTTTTGATTGTATGTTGCGGATATGGGAGGGAAGGGAATTCCACTGCTTAGGTGCAGAGTAAGCGAATGCACGTTGGCCGTATGTCTTAGTGCGGGTGACGGGAACTTTGAGTGTGCGAGTGTCAGCAGATCTTAAAGTGCGTGAAGGAGAGTAGACAGACAGTAGATCAGCAAGGTAGGAAGGACAAGAATCTGTGAAGAAGTTTTGACAGAGATCAGAGAGTTTGTACTCTATGCGTGCTTGCACAGGAAGCCAGTGAAGGGAATGTAGTAGAGGTGTGATGTGATCGCGTTTCTTTGCTCGGAATACTAGTCTAGCTGCTGAGTTCTGAACCTTTTGTAGTTTGTCAATGATGTGTTTTGGGGAGCCAGCGAGGAGAGAGTCGCAATAGTCAAGACGAGAAAGGACGGGAGCGCAGACTAGGGTTTTGGTGGCAGTTACTGTAAGATAGTGGCGAAAGGAGCTGATTTGGCGTATGGCCGTCTATACAGAGCGACAGACTTTGGAGATGTGATTGTTGAGGGACAGGTCGTCGGAGAGAATGTAGCCGAGATTTCTCACTGAGGATGAGAACTGAATGTTTGTTGTCCCTACTGTAAGCGATATTGGGAGAGGCGAGAGTGAGGAGGAGGTGTTGTGCTTGTGAATGAGGAGGGCTTCGGTTTTATCGTCATTAAGCTTAAGCTTGTTGAGTGTCACCCATGACTTAATATCTGTGATGCAGTTCTCCAAAGTCTGAACAGTGGAATTAATGAGAGATGTGGCAGTGGATTTATAAAGTTGTGTGTAATCTGCAAATGGCTGACTCTCAACAGCTCGCTTTCCGAGCAGGAGAAGCAGTGGCTTGGTGTACAGAGTGAATAACACCGGCCCTAAAACGGAACCCCGAGGCACTCCGCACACCAAGTCAGCTATGCTGGAGAAGCAGCCATCGACAGTGACTGCTTGTGATCTGTCAGAAAGATATGAGTGGAACCAAGCCAGGACTGAGCCACAGATTCCAAAGTAGTGTTAAAGAGTGTTGAAGAGAATGTGGTGGTCGACTGTGTCAAAGGCGGCTGAGAGGTCTAATAAGGTGAGAATGGAGAAGTTACCATTATCTAAGGCAAGCAACAGATCATTGGTTACCTTTAGGAGGGCTGTCTCAGTGCTGTGGAAGGGTCGGTAGGCAGACTGGTTGGGGAAAAGTAGAGCGTTATCATATAGGTAGGCAAACAGTTGTTTGAGAACAATTTTTTCTATGACTTTGGACAGGAAGGAGAGGTTTGTAACATGTCTATAGTTCTTTAGATTATTTTTGTCTAAACTTGTGTTTTTAAGGAGGGGTTTGATGACAGCCGCTTTGAGCATCTATCTATCTTCCCCCGTTGGGGTGCCGGGGGTTTCAGTATAAATAGTATCCCCACTTTCTGGAAATTTAGTGCTTTAAATTCCCACTATCGCTGTCTTTCTCATTTGCTCTTTCTCATTCCTGCTCTTTTCTATCAATCTGCTATACTATCGTCTTCTTCGCTAGACCAGTCTCCTACCTTTTTTCTTGAAAACTCTTCTGGGACAAGACTCCTTGTTTGTGTATGAGAGCTTGGGAATATTGGACGCTTTCTGCTAGGTGGTCACTAGGGCTTCCTATGATGTTATTATTTAGCAATGTAGGCATTTTATATGTATGTGTTTTGTTGATAATTTATAATGTTTGTATTCTATTTTGTTTTTGTAAACGGGGGTTCGATAAGTTGGGGTAAAGCCTCAGCCGTCCCCTGCGTGGATTCCTACGCCAAGATGGCGATTGGTATAGCTTAACCGCTGAACCTCGCAGGAACAAAACTTCTTCAGAGAAGACATGGGGGTGTCAACAAGATCCGGTGCCAAGAAGAAACGAGCTGAAGCGCTCAGGAAAAGGATTTTAATATCAGAAGCGGAACAAGATCAACAAGAAAGGCCGGGAAGTGAGGATGAAGAGTCCACCAGCGAAACCACCGCTGCTTCTGTTATCGTCAAGGACGACTCGCATCCTTCAGTTCCCCTGCCTATGTCAATGAACCCAGTGAGTACGGCTATCAATCCTGAGTTTCAAGCTATGTTTGACGACCTAGTTAAACGCATTGACTCTCTAGTGAAGACCGTGCAAGAACAATCAGAGCTGATCAAAGAACTGATCAGTCGGGACTCGATGCGGGCCCGCAATGAGCAACCCCAGCGCGATTCGACTCCGGTCCGAACATACGCTGAAGCCGTTCGACCGTCGCTCAAACAGCCTGAAAAATGCCCGACGGCTCGAAAGATGTTTGCCCTTCAATCTAACTCGATCGGGGCAAGCAATTCCAAAAATCATGAAAACAAATGTCAAGACAAGAACCAGATGACGTCAAAACAGAATACAAAAATAACATCATCTACTGGTGACGTCAATTTTAAAAATGGTGACCGCCAAAGAAGGTTTCCAGGTGTAGTACTTTTCCACGACTCTATCATGAATGGGATTGATGCCGCGAGACTGGGAAAAGCTCACCAAGTATACGTCCGCAAAATTAAGACCCCGAAATGCGAAGATGTAGAAAATGAAGTGCAGAAGATGGAGGAGAATGTGGAGTCCGTCATCCTCCACTGTGGCATCAACAACCTGAGACAACATCAGGATCCTTTGAAGGCTGCCATTTCCATCCTCAGCACCATCCGAGCTCTACGACAGCAGCGCCCCAAGACCCGGGTAGTGGTAAGCAGAATTGCCCCAGTAAAGGACCCAGAGTTGTTGGCAAAACGCGATCTGTTCAATGCAGTTTTGTTCAAAGAAGTGATAGAAATGAAAGACCGATTTATAACATTCATCAGTCATGATCAGCTACTAGATCCTTCGCTTAGGAGCCGAGACGGCATCCATCCGAGTCAGAGGGGATCCGCTGCTCTAGCCAGGAACCTAGGACGACACATTCATTCGTTGTTTTGGCAAAGCCCTCGACGACCCGTTCGTAGTCATGTTTTCAGGCAAGACTGGTGGGACTGGCGAGGGCAGAGGATAGGCTCTGGAACATGCCGATGAATGTTCAGTTGTGACAGTATATGTTTAATTTTTTTAAATTAATTAATTAATTTATTTATTTCTTTTTGATTGATAAAATATCAAAATATCTCGTGTTATATTAATGACAATTCCATCACCATGTCTTCTCTGTAGAATTGTTTTAATAATTACTTCAACATAACTTGTGATTCTCATAAGTTTTCTTGTTGTGTAATTCATATAGGTTTCTTGCAGTAACTTTTCATTATATTATTTTTCCTTTTACTTTGAGAGAGAGAGAGAGAGAGAGAGAGAGAGAGAGAGAGAGAGAGAGAGAGAGCCCGTATGAATAAAGAAAAGCTTTATATTTTTCAATGGAATTGTAGGTCGCTTGCTACGAACATACAATATCTTGTTACCTTTTTAAAAGATCATAGTCCTCATGTGTTATGCTTACAATCTTTGAACGTTGTAAGAGGAAAGTTGCCAAAACTTCACGGATATTATTATCCTCCTGTGTCAGAACTGTCGTCCAGTAAAATCAACACAGCTATATACGTCAGAAATGATTTGGATTATAACATTATTACTTCGCCAGTTGGACAAAATTTGATTGATGTGTTTTCATCTGCTATCAAGTTGAAAGTTAACTCTTATATTTGTTTAAATGTGATGTCCGTTTACTATCCAAAAGGTCCAAATAATTTTAATAGTGACTGGCTTCGAAACATTGATGGATCTGAGAAATGGATAATAACTGGAGACTTTAATGCTCACTCTTCATTATGGGATAATGATTATGCGGGTGTTTCGAATTATCGATTAATGGACAATATTTTGGATTCTTCTCTAATAATTATGAATGATGGAAGAATAACTCGTGTCCCTGACGCTTCTGTACATCGTCCTTCAGCAATTGATTTGACATTAGTTTCGTCCAACATTGCTATCGATTGTACTTGGGACATTGAAACTGATACACTTGGTAGTGATCACTTTCCTTTAATATTATTATTTAATGAAACAGTAGACATACAGTTAGAAGTTGATACAGTAGTCAAGTATATCTATGGACGTGCTAACTGGGATTTATTTCAATATAATCTTTTGAAATATGAAACTGACTTTATGAAATGTGACGACATCAATAATGTCTATGCAACTTTTGCTAATTTAATTCATGAAGCAGCTAGTAATTCTATTCCGAAGAAAAGAACTACATGTAAGACTAATCATAAAGGGAACATTTGGTGGACTGAAAATTGTGAAGTAGCAGTTAAAAAAAAGAAGATTGCCTACAAAAAATGGTTAAAAAATAAAAATGATATTACATTTAAAGAGATGAAATGTACAAAACTTAATTGTAACAAAGTTATTGCTCTTGCTAAAAAACAATTTTGGTTAAACTTTAGTACAAAAGAAATTAAAACATCGCACGATGCAAGGAAAACATGGAAAAAAGTAACTGAAATGAAAAAAAGTGTCCAGCTCCCAAATTGTCCTATTAAAATAATAGGTAAGGAATTTGCATCTCCTAGTGATAAGGCAGAGGAATTAGCTAAATTGTTTTCAAAAACAAGTACTTCCAAAGAGTTGCCACAAGCTATATTAAATGAAAGAAATAAAGCTGAACAAACAGAAGAATTTAATAACCCTTTGCCTGATAATAGTCTATTTATTAATTCTGAAATTTTATTTTCTGAAGTTGAAGATGCTATTTCTGTCCTTGGAAAGAAAAACTCTGCTGTAGGAATTGATGGGATATCATACACTTTGTTATCTCATCTTCCCTTAAGGTGGATGCACTTTTTGCATAGTATAATAAAAAAATGCTGGGAAACTGGGATTTTGCCTGATGTATGGAAATCCTCTATTGTGATACCAATTGTAAAAGCAGGAAAGCCTCGATCTGATCCAGCTAGTTATAGACCAATTGCTTTAACGTCTCATGTTTCTAAACTCATGGAAAAAATAATATTAGATAGATTAGTGTATTATTGTGATAAAAATAATGTTATACCAAATAATCAAGCTGGCTTTAAGAAAGGCAGGTCAGTCCATGATCATTTAGTTAAATTAACTACAAATATAAAACAGCAATTCGCTAAGAAAAAAAGTGTACTAGCGACCTTTTTTGATATTAAAAAAGCGTATGATCGAGTGTGGCACTCTAGGCTATTGTATAAAATAAAAAAGATAGGACTCTCTGGGAATATATATATAATTATATACAAAATTTTCTTCAAGGAAGAAATATTAAAGTCAAAGTTGGAAATTCATATTCGATCTCTCATAATACAGATATGGGGATTCCGCAAGGATCTATTGTGTCTCCTCTTTTGTTCAATATACTGCTATATGATTTACCAAAAGTAGTTAATAACAAATTTACATTAGTTCAGTATGCCGATGATATTGCTTTGTGGTGTAATGTTTCACTTAGAAAGAAAACGTCAATGTTTGAAATCAATCATATTAATAAAGTTTATCAGAATGAAATAGACAATATAAGCAATTATATGAAGATTAATGGTTTGGAATTATCAAAGGAAAAAACAAATATGATATTATTTAATAATGGTCAAAGTCCTAGAATTATGCCTGAGATAGTTTTAGACGGTAAAGAACTACAATATGTGACTGAAGTAAAATTTTTAGGCGTGTATTTAACTTCAAAGTTGAATTGGAAGAAACATATTGAATATTTATTACAAAAAGCAGTAAAAAGTTTAAATTTAATTAAAATCATTAGCAAGCAGATTTGGGGGCAAGATGTGAAGACTTTGGTTCACATAGCATGTGCTTTGGTTCGTTCAAAATTATGTTTTGGACAAGAAGTTTATTTTTCTGCTTCATGTTGTCATCTTCAAAAATTATATAGTTTAGACAGTAAAGCCATAAAATTTGCTCTTGGAGTTCCTGTACACACTAGAACAATAGATGCTTATAAAACAGCAGGTGTTCTACCATTAGATCAATATAGGAAATTAGCATGCACTAAATATATAATACGATCAAAAGCTGTTGATAATTTTACGAATCATGAATTTTGTATTAGATCTGATATTGAGTTTCCTAAAAGAGCTAGACACATTAAAAGCCTTATTACCATAGCAACTTATACACAAGATCTTCTTCAGGAATGTCAAATTACTCATGAAACAGTTGCTACACGTGTAATAACACCTCCTATCCCACCTTGGGAATTAAAAAAGGCGAATTTTGATTATGATTATAGTGCTGTATCAAAACATTCAGATAAAAATATGGTAGCCATAGATGCTCGCATAAATTTAAATGAAAAATATAATAATAGTTTAAAAATTTTCACTGATGGTTCAGTACTAGAATCAGAAAATGCGGGGTCTGCTTTTGTCATTCCCGATTTGAAAATATGTGAGTCATTTCATTTAGGAAAAGGGTTTTCAATTTTTACAGCAGAATTGATAGCTATTTTAATGGCTTTAAATAAACTTGTTAGCTTGCCTACTGTTTTCTATAGTATAGTAATGTGTGTGGATTCACGGTCTGTTTTACAGGCTTTAAATACTACAAATAGCAAGGAACGACAAGAAATACTTTATGAAATCAAACATGTTGTTCATTGTTTGATTATAAATGGAACAGAAGTTAATTTCTGTTGGATACCATCACATTGTGGTTTTATCTTTAATGACTGGGCAGATCGAGAGGCAAAGAACGGTGCTCTGAACTTGAATTCAGTTACTGTTCACATACCTTTATCTACTAAAGAAGCAATCAGCAGACTAGAAAAAGCAATTTTTAAAAAATACAATTATTCACCCCAATATTCGTTACATGTTGGTTTTTCAAGACCTGTTGTAACATTAGCATATAGAATTCTTTTAAATTCATTACGAACTAAGTTTTGTAAAAATATTTTTTGCTCTTGTAATAGTGCTTTTTCACTGGTTCATATACTGTTTAAATGCACTGATTTTGACTTCTTACTACCAGTGGAAATGAAAAACATTAAGATATTAAGTGATTTAAATTTTTCAGTATGTTTAAAGCTTGCGAAATGTTTTATTTATTTATCTGTTGGAAGATTTATGTAGAATTCTTTTTTCAGTGACTATAGTATGTGTAAATTAAATCATAGAGGTATGGGGAGAGAGAGAGAGAGAGAGAGAGAGAGAGAGAGAGAGAGAGAGAGAGAGAGAGAGAGAGAGAGAGAGAGAGAGAGAGAGTTTTTTTTTTCTCAGTTGTTCTTGTTAATAAGTTGACTTTTTGATATAGTTAATTATTTTACATTTGTTCAGTACTATGTTCGTTTTCTTATTTTCAATGTCTAAATCACTTAGGTGAATAATAGACAATAAATGAGTAACACACTCCCCTGCGTGGGATGTCTTTATTGTAAAGTGACTAGCTGGTGGAGAGCTTTCGGTTTTACCACTAGGGTTGTTTCAGCAGATCTTTTATGCGGATCGGGGGTTGTCCGGTCCTGATTTGGCTCGGAAGAGTCCGCTGGACCTAAAGCAATAATAATGTAATGTAATGTAATGACTCTCGTTGATAATGTGGGTAATGGTCGGGTATAGAGGGTCGAGATTCTCTATCAGCATGGGAGTGGGAATGGGGTCAAGAGAGCAAGATGTTGGTTTTGAGCTTAAAATGACTTTCTTGACTTCTTGCTCTGTTATTGGTTGAAAAACTTCCAACTTTGCGGTAGTGAGGGAAGGTGTGAATGGGTTAATGAGTGGGATCTCATGGCTATCAAGAGCGGCCCTTATGTCAGCCACTTTCTGTGTGAAATAATTACAAAATACATCTGGGAGCTGACATGGTGGATGCGTGGATGGGAGTGATGTTGCATTGCTCTTACCCCTTAGCTGATTGCAAATGTCGAACAACTGTTTACTAGTTTCGCTGCTGCTAATTCTGTCGCTAAAGTACCGGGTTTTGGCAGTGTGGACTATTTTAGTGACCCGTTTTTTTGCAGTGGTGAAAATCTGCTTGCTGACTTCTAAACCTGATTTAAGACACTTTTTCTCTGCTTTGCGTCGGTGTTTTTTCGCCTAATCTAAAATCTAAATCTATCTAATCTAAAATCGCATAATTTTGGAACAGACTTTAAATAAATTGATTTAATTGAATTTTAAAAAAAAAAGATTATGAAGTAACTTGAAATAACACTTTATGGCTAGAGTCCTCAGTTTTACATTGTTTTAATAACCTTATGCTTCATTGCCTTTGAATCATTAAAGGTTATGAGTTATAAATGTTATTTTGTTGCGATTATATGGCGTGTGTTTACAATTCTTGTGTTAATCTGTCGCTGTGAGTATCTGTCCATATGTTTATCTGTCGTGTAAATATACGTGCCTGTGTTTATCTATAGGCCTACCTGTCTCTGTTTAAGGGTCGTATGACGGCCTACTAGCGCCAAAACCTGATAATTATAAATATCACGAGATAATTACAAATATCATGGAATAATTACAATCATCAAGGGATAATTACAATTATCATTGGAAAATTATAAATATCTTTGCGTGATCATGTTTAATTTTCAGTTTTGGCTCTAGCAATCCGCCTGGAAAGCGTCAACTGGCCATCTTCCAGTTGCGATTAGTCTGATGGTTGTCTAAGTGTATAGTTGTCCCTTCTCCTTCATCCCCGGTCGCCTAGGATTGTGCTCAGTCGCATGGGCGTCAGACTATGCGCCCAAAGGTTTCAGGTGGGCACCTCGGGCGGCTCTAGTTAGATCCTGTATCGGCCATCGCCTTGAGTCGCCTTGCGGTGAGATATGTTCACGTTAAAATTCATCGTATTATTATTATTATTATTATTATTATTATTATTATTATTATTATTATTATTATTATTATTATTATTATTATTATTATTATTATTATTATTATTATTATTAACGAGACCATGCCACCCCTCTACTCCGATCTCTTCATTGGCTCCCTGTTCGAGCTCGCATCTTGTACAAGCTCTCAACTATTGTTTTCATATTCTTCACTGGTTCTGCCCCTTCATACTTTACTGACCTTCTCTCTGTCTACTCTCCTGCAAGACAACTCCGCTCTTCTTCTGAAACAAGACTGCTTTCTATCCCCCGTGTTCACTCAAAGACCTATGGTGAACGATATTTCTCTTTCTCTGCTGCAACTACCTGGAACTCACTACCGATGCAACTCCGACATGCTCCATCACTTTCTTCCTTCAAGCGCCAATTAAAGACCCACCTTTTTAACATGCAAACTCAATAATTTTCACTCCCCCTCCCTTCTATCCCCATATGTAATCTTTTACCAAGTCACGTCATCTGTGGATGTTTCTTGGTATTCATATTATCTGTTGTTTTACATGGCCATGTTTTACTGTAATTATTTAACCATTTGATAAGTGTATACGTGTTCTGTGTGTGCGCGTGTGTGTGTGTGATTGCACGTGTGTTGTCAAGCGCGGCGAGCTTGCTTTCCTAACCGTTTGCGAGGTACCGCGCGATACAAATGTACTGTATTATTATTATTATTATTATTATTATTATTATTATTATTATTATTATTATTATTATTATTAAAAACGAACATTGTAATTATCACATAATAATTACACATGTCACTTCATAATTACAACTTTTACGTGATCATACTTAAGGCGGCTTACTAGCGCCAAAACGTGCATTTACAGGTATCAGTGATAATAGTTATTAACACGTGCTCTGTGTAAATCACATTATGACGGCCTACTAGTGCCAAAACCTGATAATTATAAATATCAAGCGATAATTACAAATATCAACGACATATTTACAATTAACACATACAAATTGTAATTTTCAAGTGAAAATTAAAACTTTTGGTTTTGGTTCAATTTCAGACGAATTGCTAGAGCCAAAACTAAAAATTAAACATGATCGCGCGAAGATATTTGTAATTTTTTTATGATAATTGTAATTACCCCTTAATAATTGTAACGTTTCTATGATATTTGTAATTATCTCATGATACTTGCAAGTATCATGTTTTGGCGCTAGGAAAGCGTGGCAAATAATGATTATTATTAATAACATTGTGGATTACCGGTATCTCTGTAAATTACACAGAACACGTTCAATTATCTCGTGATAATGGTAACTCTCGGTTTTGGCGCGAATAGGCCGTCATTGGGTCGCGTTATTATGGATCGTTTGTTTAAATATCATGTAACCGAATAAGGGAAAAAAAGAAACAAAAAAAACAAACACAACTACGCTGCATTTTCCTGACTTCGATCGCAGCCAATCATAGTCTAACGCATTGCTTCAGCCAGTCACAATGTACACTATACATCAGTTCTAACAATCGAATGCTGCCAAGTACACAAAGAGTAATAATATCAAATAGTCACCAATTCGCAGCGTAGGGTCATCGCGGCTTCGAACTTTCGAACTGTTTCCATACATGTTCAGCTTTTACTGGTCGATTCAGGTAGATATTCTCTCTCTTTGTATCTCGCTCTCTCTCTCTCTCTCAAATGTGTATATATCATATGTTCTTCCCTGTATTAATATTGTTGTTGTTGTTGTTGTTGTTGTTGTTGTTGTTGTTGTTGTTGTTGTTGTTGTTGTTGTTATTATTATTATTATTATTATTATTATTATTATTATTATTATTATTATTAGAAGTAGTAGTAGTAGTAGTAGTAGTAGTAGTAATAGTAGTAGTATTTCATTATTATTGGAAATTTTTTTGGTTGGTTTGCTTTTAAATTGTTTTTATGACTCTTTTACTTTGTTTAATTAATTATTTTTCCTCTTTCTTCTTGTATATTGTATCAGTTTATTATTGTGTGTATGTTTTCTAAATCGCGCGACGCGTCTAGGCCTCTGTTCATTATTCATATAGTATGTAAATACGTTTATGTACTTGCGAAAGGGGTGTGGCCTAAAGCAATAAACCAATCAGTCAGTCAATCTCTCTCTCTTATTAATATTATTATTATTATTATTATTATTATTATTATTATTATTATTATTATTATTATTATTATTATTATTATTATTATAAACGTGTTTAAAATTAATAATAATAATAATAATAATAATAATAATAATAATAATAATAATCCTATATCCTATCCTGTCCCGTAACCCGGAGGTCGTAGGGGCACCACATATGATCGTTTAACCAGCATACTCCATCTTTCTCTGTCCTCAGTAGCCCTGATGACTTCGCTCAGTGTCAAACCAGTCCATTCTCGAATGTTGACCTCCCACCTCTTTTTCGGTCTCCCTCTTCTTCTACCTCCTTGCACTGTGCCTTGCAGAATAGTCTTTGCAAGGCCTGATGACCTGGTGACGTGGCCATACCATCGGAGTTTCCGTTTCTTAGGATGTCTTTATTGCAAAGTGATCGGCTGGTGGAGTGCCTTCAGTATTACCGTTAGAGTTGTTTCAGCAAATATTTTATGCGGATCGGGTGAGAGTCCTCCTTCAACCAAGTTGTGTCCTGATTCGGCTATTTGAAGTCCGCTGGACCCTATAAACGATGACTAACTATAACTAATTAAATAATAATAATAACGGATTTTTATGTATCGGGTACTCCAGCCTATGACCAGACTCATCACGCTTTACATAGTCATTACATATAAATACATGCACTCGATGAAACATCACTTTTGCTACAATACACCAAAAGACGGGACAGTAAAGGTGCAGACTATTTACAACTATGTACATAAATTACAAAAAAGACAAAAATAGACTATTTACAACTATGTACACAAATGACAAAAAGACAGAAGGTAGAATAGCAAAAACCTATTCACAGCTATTTACATGCCCGGTTAGGCCCAGGAAGAAAAACAGTATAAATATTTATTTACAGCCGTGTATACACTTACGGATCAGACATAGGCAAAAGATGAGAGAATGGCAGCGGGATACAAATCAATCTGAATAATGCAGTTTGAAGAGGTGGGTTTTGAGGGCCTTTTGGAATGCTTGTGTTGATTGTATGTTGCGGATATGGGAGGGAAGGGAATTCCACTGCTTAGGTGCGGAGTAAGCGAATGCACGTTGGCCGTATGTCTTAGTGCGGGTGACGGGAACCTTGAGTGTGCGAGCGTCAGCAGAAGATCTTAAAGTGCGTGAAGGGGAGTAGACAGACAGTAGATCAGCAAGGTAGGAAGGACAAGAATCTGTGAAGAAGTTGTGACAGAGAACAGAGAGTTTGTACTCTATGCGTGCTTGCACAGGAAGCCAGTGAAGGGAATGGATTAGAGGTGTGATGTGATCGCGTTTCTTTGCTCGGAATTAATCTCTCTCGCTCTCCACAGACAGGAATACTCACAGAATGGTGTTCTACTTTACACAAAACCACGTTCTCTACACAGAGAGAGAGAGAGAGAGAGAGAGAGAGAGAGAGAGAGAGAGAGAGAGAGAGAGAGAGAGAAGGAGGAGGGAAGACTTCACTTCCACTAATGTTTATTGTAAACAGATTAGTGGCAAGAGAAATGGCTGTGAAACTGGTGCTGGTCTTATTACTTTTGGGTTTCGTGAGCTTTTTCCAGTCTCCAACCCAGTCTACTTACGGGGTAAGAAATTAAATTTGATATTCCAATTGCTATTTAACATAGTTTTTTTTCTAGTCGATATTCAAATAATTACGCAGTTGGGTCAACGATGTGTGTATAGTTGTTCTGTCAGTGTTTTAGGCAGGGTAAGCACCACTCAGCTCAATTCCTATTGACGAACACACACACACACACGCACACACACACACACACACACACACACATTACGTATACATCTATCTAACCTCAGAATAATCTGCGAGAAATACCTACAGCACCAACAACATCTGTATCATGTTTTCGTAGTGTGACGAGATTACTAGTTTTACCCTGCCTATTTACTATTTAGCCTTGTTTAGTCATTGTAACCTTAGAAAGTTAGTTAGTACACAGCAGAGATTACAGTATACGGAGGTACACACTGCGAGCTTGACGCAGGCAGTTAGTGACGTCAGCACTGTGTGCCTTGAATCTGAAAGTTTTAACCAATGGGACGCAGGCAGAGCGGTTAGAGCCGGTTCTGACTGGGTCAAAACCTAGCATAGCTTAAGTCAGTGCTACGAAAGACACCGAAGTCTACACAGCTAGACCGGAGCAGAGAACTATCTTCACTCATAGACCAGGAAACAGGACTTTAGAATCTTAGAATTCTATCAAGTAGCCACGAGGCCTGACTTTGTCAAACAGGTAAATGAACATGCTTCTGTTTCATCGTGATATATTTATATTATTGTTGAAATTATGTTTGTAGAATTTGCTATGCATAAATGTGGATTGTTCGTCCAACGTTGCGTGACCACGTGGCGAAACACGACTGGTTGCGCCGCCATGTTGTATACCTGACGGAACCACTGTTGTTGAACCTTTATGTATGTGTGCAGACCAGTGGCTGTACCAGTGAATGTTTATATTATTATTAATTCTGTATGTGTGTAGCTAGCCACGATTTATGTATGTATAAAAACTTAAAGTTGAGATTCCAGTGGACCACAGACGTAGCAAAATGTTCGTCGCTTATGTATAGAGATGTGGAGCTATCACTGAGGGCTACTTTGGCTTTCAGTGAGACGCTCTGCACAAACCGATTATTCAGGGTTGTGCAGAATTTCGTCTCTTATATTACAGACGAGCAGGCGGGCTATCCCGTGCGCCCAACTCCACAGGAAAACCAAGTTGGCTGTTTAGCCCCTACAGCAAAAGACTGAGGGAGCAACCCTGGAAAACCCCCTGCAAGACCCCACAGCGTGGCAAGGGACCAAACTACACGACGACACCGCGTGTACCAGAAGCTACCTCAACGAAGGACTTCAAACACACCATACTGCAGTTAAGTGACACGGAAGAAGTGCACCCAAACTGATAGTAGAAGGACCACAGTAGTCCACTCTTCAGAACTGTCGTAAAACGGACCACAGTAGTCCAATCTTCATGAACAGTAATAGCCAGTGCCCGATGAAGACCTAACAGCTGCCTAAACTATCAGCGATCGAATTATTTGCATTGACTTATGACATTTTAAGGTATATTAGCACCTCGAAGATTTTTTATAGAGTAGAAGAAATAAATGTGTGATTTTAACTGTTATCAAGTGGCTGGACTACATATGATTCATAGCCGTGTGAAAGCTAGTGTGACAGTGATCTTTTACCATTTTTCTATCTATCTCTGTACCCCAGCCTTAACACAGACCGAGCTAAACAAATAAATTTATTAAAGTAAATCACATGGTGACTAACTAGCAGTTCCCATCGAATAAAGCGTGAGGGTTACAGCATTCCATTGTGCGAAGCCCAGTAACAACTAAACCCCACGTGACACGTAGACTTCAAGAAGGCGTGTGACCGAATCTGGCATGCAGCTCTGTGGGCAACCTTGAGAGTGTACAACATCAGCCCTAAAATTATTGAAGTCATCAAAAGCTTGTATGACAAGGCTACCAGTGAAGCCCTCCATAACAGCGCCATCGGAAACTGGTTCAGAACAACAATCGGTATGCGTCAAGGATGCCTACTCTCTCCAACACTCTTTAACATCTTCCTAGAGCGCATGATGTCAGAGGCCCTTGCAGATCATTAAGGCACAGTCAGCACAGGGGGTGAAGCAATCTCCCACCTTCGTTTTGCGGATGACACTGATGGATTGGCTGGAGAGGAACCAGAACTTGAACAGTTGGTACAGAGGCTTGACACCAACTCCAGAGCCTATGAAATGGAAATAAGTGCAGAGAAGACCAAAATGATTACCAGCAACACCAATGGCATCAACACGAATATCAAAATCCAAGATCAATCCCTCAATACAGTGCATAGCTTCAAATATTTAGAAGCCATTGTATCAGACAATGGGTCCCGACAGGAAGTACTCTCCAGAATCGCACAAACAACTGCTGCCCTGGAAAGGTTGAAGCCAATTTGGAAAGACACGACCATCAGCCTATATTCCAAGGTAAGACTGCTGCGCTCCCTTGTCATCTCCATCTTCCAAGATTCAAGATTCAAGATTTAATCCCATTAATCGCCCCTTTTGGGGTGTGGAGGATACAAAAACATAAGCATAACAATCATAAAGCGGTTGTTAAAAAAAATAAAAATAAAATAAAAATAACAGCAACATTACTAACATTCCACTTTAACATGTACAACAATAACATTTTGCTAATATTGTTAATATTATTAGTATATGCCCTTTCCTAATTTTATAAATTTACTCAATTTTAGTAACACATGTTTTCTTTCCCGAAACAAATGACACAAGTTAAACATTGACTTGCACGATAAATATTTACTACATATAAACATTTGTCGAATATGCTTGTGTTTTGGACACTCAAAAATAAAGTGAAATTCATCCCCAATTGAACCCATATTGCAGTCCTTACAAAATCTTTCTTTCCTTGTTACACCTTCCCGCCTTCCTAATTCTATTTGTAACTTATGATCTGAACAACGAAATTTTATTAAAGTATGAATATAAATATCAGGTAATTGAGATATATACTTTTCACGACCAAACTGTAATTTAACACTTTTGTAGAAAAAACATTTGCTGCTTTCGTCAAGAGACTGTTTCCATGTCAGTATAAAGTTATTCTTTAAAGAGATGGCTACATTTTTGCATAACGAATCTGAACTCTGGAAATGTTGCGTCTTCCACACACAGTCATAACCAGTCTCCTCCAGAATAATCTTAATATAATGTAACCATTGTGAGGAAAACTTAGACGCTGATCACAACTGATGTATATTTTTATACATTCGGCATGAAAATTTAGCAGTAGAAGTTGGTTGAATAATACCTGTCCAAAATCGAATCATCCTACATTTGACATGAACAGATAATGGAAATAAACCAGTTTCTCCCAAAATCATATTATTCATCGTACAACGATGCAAATGAAACAACATTTTAAGGAACTTCATTTGTAACTTTTCTAATATAGCTATATTTTCAAATCCCCATATTTCACAACCATATAATAATACTGGAAGAACCAATTTTTGATATAGGTCTAATGTGACACTGATAGATAATTCTTGCCGTCTTGCATTGTGTAACAATGAAAATATTGTTCGAAGTGCATGATCATAAACATTTTTTTTTGCCTTAAAAAATGTACCTGTTCTAGTAAAAACAATCCCTAAATATTTAAAAGAATCAACAATTTCAATACATTCAGAACCAAACGTAAAATTATGTTTTGTTTTTCTGTTCAAATTAAAAATTACTATTTTGGTTTTTGAAACATTAACTTCTAGTTTCCATTTGAAACAATACTGAAATAAAGCATCATCTTCTGTTACTTGTCTTTAAACACCCACAGACACACACACCCACAGACACACCCCCTCACAACACACACTCGTGCAACATGTCGGCTCATCGTAGGCTGAGAGGGGGACAGGATTATAGTAGTCTGAATGGTCGAGTCGACTGAGAGTGAAACAGACTGATGGGTACTCGTGTAAGGCCACTGTCTAATTACAGGGAGGAACCCCCACCCTCCCCCCTTAGAGTAAGCTGGCATACGTTTGTCACACTGAAGGACTGAACATGATGAAAACGTACAAATGTGAAGAAGAAGAAAAAAACGATTGTTGCGGAGCAGCTGTTCGCGGTACGCTGTGTTTGTTAGGAATGTTGCAGGTAAATGTAAGCTTACTATGATCCTTTTTGTACAATGCATCTAAATCTAATGTTGTCATTTTCTATGTTACAGCGTCCGCTGGACCTAAACCATGTAATGTAATGTCCAGCGTAAAACTGGACATGCTCCATGCAAGGCAAGTGAAAGCTGCTGAGACTTATATTGCAAAAGTATCTAAATCTAATGTTGTCCTTTCCAATGTTGCAGTGTAAAAGTGGACATGCCCCATGCTCGGCAGGTGAATGCTGCGCTATCTTCAGTTGCAAAAAGGATCATGTGGACCATAAGTACCATTGTCTTATGGGATCACAAAATGCTGCAGTCAGTATTGAATAATTTGGCTTTATCGGCTATCAGTTGTCTCATGCAGATGCCGGTTTATGCCAGCTGAAAGGATGATATGTGTGTAGGCAGCACAATACAATAAACAGATAACACAAACCACGCCTGTTGTTTATGTCCTCAAACTGTTCACACTTTTCCTATTGTGTTGTATTTCCAGACTCATGTGGAAAATACTTTGAAACCATCAGGGCTGAAGCTGGGGTTTGGGAGGAGGTGGGGTTGAGGGAAGACGGGAGGGGGTAACTCGGTGCCATCATTCTTTGCTCTAGCGCAAAGGTCAAGGTCACTGGAGCCATTTTGTTACTATACATCTTTTGCTCCATATCTCAAAAACGGCTGATACGATTTTGTTGAGTTTTGGTGTATAAGTACTTCAAATCATGGACCATCTTTCAGTAGCAGTCCAATTGTCGGTCAGTCGGGCGGTCCGTCGCTCCCAATATTTTTTCAAAACAAATTTATTGCCTTATCTCAAGTGTTAGTAAAACGAAATTCATCATTTTTACTTTGCGGGTACTTGACTGCGGATACTTGACTGCGGGTACTTGACTGCGGGTACTTTACTGTGGGTACTTGAATGCGGATTCTTTAATGCGGGTACTAAGAATGTTAGACCATTCGTATTTGTACTTTCTTAAAGGTCAAGGTCATTGTGCTCAACATTTTCTAAAAAAACGTTTTTGGCTGTATCTCAAAATTGCCTTATCCGATTGGGATAGCTTTTTGTTTTGCGGATACTTCAGATAGTGGCTTGTCGTTCGATGTTTTCCTACATGGACAAGAAAGTTAACACTTTTGAAAATGCTTTTTTTTTCGGCTGTGCGTTTCAATGTCTGAAAATACATTTGAATGGTTCGCCATCTTGTTTTGGTATGTTCTTTCTTTGTATAATTGGTTTTGGTTTTTTTGGTTGTTGTATAAAATCTCTGTAAACTGACTTTGAATGAATTGAATTGGAAATCTTTATTGGGGACTGTGAGTCAAAGGGTTTTTTGTGCACTATGATTTTAAACCCATAGGTTACTGTTTAACCTGGTCACTGACTGGTACAGCATGGCTTAATGACCAAATGTCGACGTTTTGAGTCATCAGCTTGTAAGTATGATAAAAGCATTTGTTAAACTCAACAGTGGACTTCCGGTCAAAATGGCCGTCCTTCAGTCAACCTAACCACGAGCTGAATGACTGGAGATTTTTTTTCCCCTAGACAAGTGTTTTTCACAAATATTTTGTCAGAACAATCAAAGATTTTTCATCTAAACCTTCAGAACACTGGGAAAATGTTGCATTTCATTGTCCAGTCCTACTGTATCAGAAGGTTGTCAACTGCTCCTTCCGCTTCTTTGGCAACGGAACTCCGAGGGCTATCTGTTGGTCCAGAATCAGTAAGTCTGTACTTGCAAGATTTAATTTGTGTTGTTTGATCATTGCAAACTCGCATCGACACGATTGAGGAGGTGATACTCGAGCAAAATGGTCTGATGAAGAAAGATCGGCAAAGAGCGTGGAGACCCAAACTGACCGCCTTATCTATGCAGAAGCTGTCGCATTGCATCCGGTACCCCCTGCTATCTCAAAATGCCCCGTTAATGCAGTTTCACAAGCAAACGCTAAGATTCAAGATAAAAGTGCTACTATTTATACTGAAACTCCCCGGCATCCCCACGGGGGAAGAAACTAAAGATCGAGTTAACGCCGTGTCATACAATAAACGATCGAAGGGGAACGTATATAAACAGTTACTGTTGTTTCTTTCCTCTGACGACGGTGATTATGGGAAAACGAAGCTTAACGTCCTATTGCATCAGCGTTAAGGACGATCACCACGTCGCCACCCTGACAACAATGATCATCATCATCATATCAAAGATGAGATCCTACGGATCTCTTTTATTGTGACGGTGATTAGTTGTTATTTTGAGTTATTTATATAAATTCTTTCAAAGGATTTATTTTGCGACATTACGTGAATAGAAGCAATTGTATTTATTCAATTTGTATTTGTGCTACCGTGTTGATTTATGTTTATTGTTTAATAGAGGGTGTGACAATTAGTTTATTGTTACGAGTTAGAGAAATTGTGAGACGGGAGAACACGTAGATTCACGCATACACGCACGCAAATTCGGAAATACCCCTTTTCGTTACAATCATCTTACCCTACTGGCATGAATCATTAACGGCGTTGTAGATCTATGTGCAATGTTGTTGAACTGTCAGTGACCCAGTAGCAATGCAGCGCGTTAAAGTTTTTTCAGTGCATGCAACAAGGATGGCACACAGGTAAATGAAAGTTGAAATCAACAATAATGAAAATAGTGTAGAACCCGATATGACCTATAAATCAAATGAACACGTTCCCTTTTTGTGTAATATAATAATAATAATAATAATAATAATAATAATAATAATAATAATAATAATAATAATAATAATAATACAGGATGCTATGTACGCGCCTTTCCCCAAGGCGATCTATACCAACATACACGCTCACCTGTCTCATTTACCCTCACACACACCAAATACACATACATCACTCAAACAGGTGGTGTAAAGGTAGGGAGATCGCTATTAGAAGACGGAAGAAAATCGAATTTTTATTTTTGAAATTTGTATATTGACTGCATCCTGTACCATTATTGAAGGGAGGGAGGAAACCGCAGTGCCCGGAGAAAACCCTCGGTGACCTCAATAGTCTCGTACCTAAGTCACATACGTACGCCCCTTGCGGGAATCGAACACGCGACCTTCGGCATATGAAACCGGCGACTTAGCCACTGCGCCACGAGGCCACCCCGTGCAATTTGTTTACTGTGTTGCATTTCACACATAATAAAATTGCTTTTGGCGCTGCGAACGAACGAACGAAAAACGATGCTTAACGTCCTCGTGTAAACAAAGTTATAATTTATGTAGCGTGGCAATGCTTCCATTAAACGGATGCTCACACCTCGCTTGACATACACAATACACATTTAAAAAAAAAAAAAAACACAACCTGCATACATTTATTTACTCTGCCAACACTTCCCCAAAACAAAAGAAAACAAAACAAACATTTACACACAAACACACACGCAAACACACAAACATAACATACGGGACGTTCACTTTTTGACTAAAGCTAAAAAAAAAAAAGTTTTAAATAACATTTTCTGTTCGCAATTTGGATTTAGATTCGGTTTTTGAAACCATCAATCAAAACAAATAGAAAAACAAAAAATTTAACTAGCAGAAGCTGATGACTTGAACGAAAGCACTGAGGTAAAACAGATGATTCAAAAGAGGCTTGCCGCCCTTGACATAGAACGCACAGCGAGGCTAAAAACCTAATCCATAAACAGAGAAAAATTAATAACTAATTTTGCTAGAATAAAAGAAACTGCATAGAATTTTACACGAAGACACTACACTTGAAGAAAGAATTCAAACACTACTCAGAGAGCAAGGTGTTACAACATTTAGCATTCTTACAGCTGTTTGGATGACTATAAGCAGCCACAGATCTGTGTAACAAAACAAAACACCTGCGTCGATGATACTTTGAACTTCTCGTCCATCAAGTTTAATAACCATTATTTTAATTATATCTCTGCCTAGATTGTTCACTACGGTTCTATTAGGATCATCGGCAGATTTCAGACTAATTTTCAAAGACAATTTAGGACTGCCTGGAACTACTACATCAACAAGGCCTAAATTTGGAAATCTTATGGTTAGTAGCTGATTAGGCTCTATGCTGCTTGGATTGTTTGTAATAATTATTGTGCTTTTTTTCACCTTTGATGCCTAAAGGCGTCCTCAATCGACGTGTAGGGTCTAACAAGTTTCTGTAGCCTTACCTACAACGAAGAATACAAAGCATGGAGTTGAGGTGCTACAGAAACTTCTGGGCATTTCCTATACCCAGCAAATCACCAACGACGAAGTCCGACACACCATCACACAAGCCCTTGGACAAAACGATGACATGCTCACAGTGGTGGAGAAACGGAAACTTACCGTAGGCCACGGCGCAAGCAGGCAGAAGAAGAGGGAGATAGGAAAAGAGGTGGGAAGACTTGATTCGAGAATGGACTGGCTAGATGCTGAGTGAAACCATGAGGACTGCTGAGGACAGAAAAAGATGGAGTACGCTGTTAAACGATCATCTGTGGTGCCCCAACGACTTTCTAGTTACGGGATAAGATAGGATAGGATAGGAGATAGAGTTCACGTTCTCTACGCAATAATACCTGGTCGTTAGCTCGTAGGCGGTGTAAGACTCACTGTTAACCTTTTCACTGACTTGCTACAACAGGACCTAATGGCCAGACAACGGTCAAAGTTTTGAATCGTCAGCTAGTATGTGTTATGAAAGCTGTTGTTGAACTTAATGTAACCCAGTGCAACCCACAGACTAACCTCCATATCAGGTTGGGCTTAAGTGTGAACACTTCAATACGTTCATTATTATTATTATTATTATTATTATTATTATTATTATTATTATTATTATTATTATTATTATTATTATTATTACTGATGATAATGAATTAAATGTACGGAGCACCAATCTCACAAAGACTCAATTAGCATACTCACACATTTAATCAATATCCATTTTACAAAACATGACATATACATAAATTGTAGTACAAATCTACCACAGGCGCTCGTATCTGGATACGATCGGGTCCTCTCTATAGAACATCCCCCTAAGTACTTTTTTTATCCAGGTCTCAAACTCCTCTCAATGAAAATCAAATCTTTGTAAACAAACCAGAAGATTTCTCCTGAAAGAAAGCAACAATCAGATTCAACAAAGTCAGTTTGTTACTAAACACTTTTTGCTCAAACATCTCAAATGCGGCTGAAACCATTTTGTGGAGTTTTAGTATAATAATGGTGCTTCAACTCATGGGCCATCCTTCAGGAACAGTCTTGTTGTCCGTCAGTAGGTCAGTCGGTCGGTTCGTCGCTCCCAATTTTACTTAGTTGTTCAAAGCACATTTTTGGCCTAAACCGAATTCATCATTTTTACTTCGCAGATAATTTTACTACTGCTAAGCATGTTAAACCATACTTATTGTACTTTCCCAAAGGCCAATGTCATTTGCCTTCACCATTTTCTGAACACGTTTTACGTTGCATCTAAAAATTGGCTTTGTATGTGTGCACGTCTTGAAATGGATTTGAAGAGCTTGCCATCTTGTCTTTTTCCTATTAAACTTCTAAAGTAATTAGAGTGTGCAGATGCCTTGAACTTTAAACAAAATGTATGTATATAAATGATGTCATAATGGTGAAGTCTTTTTTAAAATCCTATCCTATCCTATCCTGTCCCATAACCCGAAGGTCGTAGGGGCACCACAGATGATCGCTTAACCAGCATACTCCATCTTTCTCTGTCCTCAGCAGCCCTCATGGCTTCGCTCAGTGTCAAACCAGTCCATTCTCGAATGTTGTCCTCCCACCTCTTTTTCGGTCTCCCCCTTCTTCTACCTCCTTGCACTGTGCCTTGCAGAATGGTCTTTGCAAGGCCTGATGATCTGGTGACGTGGCCATACCATCGGAGTTTCCGTTTCTTCACCACTGTGTAAAATAATAAGTTTATTTATCTTTATTTATTCCGCCAAGAAAATGAACACTTTTCAAAATGCTTATTTTTTCAGAATTAGAATCAGAATCTTTATTGTCCCCATGAAAACACAAGGAAATGTGTGTGCGGCGTACACTTCATCAATACAAGGGCACAAAAGCAATAAAACACAAAAGACTTCAGGGATTAAAACAACAATCCACAGACAACAGAAAAGCAGTTGTACACAACATGAATGTAGCTTATCAAATATTAAAAGTCGTGCATCCTACTTTCTAACCCCTAACACAAAACACCCACCTACACACACACACATACACACACACACACCAGAAGTTAAAAAGTTACCGGTACAGTATTTAATGCAGACTGTCACTGGCCTGTGACAGGACCATTAATGACGTCACTTCTAACCTAGTTACAGTGTTCTAAACACGCAAGTGGACACACAAGTCGTGATAAGTCTGTGTTTATTTCAGTTCAGTGCAGATCAACTGCAATTCCTGGATATTTTTGGCCAAATATGTGTGTCTTGAAATACATATGAATGGTGCTCCATCTTATTTTTTAAAAGTTTTATTTAGTTTTGAATTTTTACGTAGTAGTTTACACGAAAACATTATTGGGTGCAACAACGTACAAAAAAAACAAAAACGCTATGCTTACGAGATTTGAACCTCGATCCCTTAAATGACCTTTTCACCTATTAGGGTGAAGCACTTGTTAAACTCTATTTCTCACTACTTTAACTATGACTGCATTTTTATGTATTTTATTTTGTATTATTTTATTTTAAATGATAGTTTTGACCAGTTTATTGTAAAATCTTAACATTCATTTGAATTCATTTATTTAAACTGTTATAATTCCTGTTAGTGTTAGTCATCATACGCAAAGCTTTTTAATTATACTACTGTAGGCCTATATATGTTATTTTGTTAATAGTGTTTGAATGTGTCTGAGAACGTGTATGGAGTGAATTCAGATGTCATATTTGATGCTTTTATTGACGATTATATTGTCCTGTTTTGTTTTCTATGTGTGTTTGTTATCTAGCCCACGTGTCAAATTTCCTTCCTTCTATAATGAGGAAACTAAATCATCTTGTATCTTGTATTTTACATGATAGTAGGAGGACCACCAATAGAATGAATAGGTCAGTATGCAACAACATCAACATCATCATCAACAGCAATAACAACAACGATGATTTCAATGTCACACGGCCAGCCATTAGCAGGACCAAAACTATCACACAAGCCTTTGGACAACACGGCAATTTTACGGTGGTGAAGAAACGGAAACTCAGATGGTATGGGCATGTCACCAGAGCATCAGGCATTGCAAAGACCATCCTGCAAAGCACGGTGCAAGGAGACAGAAGAAGAGGGAGACAGAAAAAGAGGTGGGAGGACAACATTCGAGAATGGACTGACTTGACCCTGAGCGAAGCCATGAACCCTCAGGACAAAGATGATGTACGCTGGTTAAACAATAATGTGCGGTGCCCCAACGATCTGAGTTACGGGATAGGATAAGAAGCAAAACCGTCATTTTAAACGAGTTTTTGTGTGTTTGGGAGTCTTAACGTAGTGTCCTTTTTTCAAAGCAGTACGTATGTCTGAAGGTCAGGTTTGTGCCTGATATAACTAAGTTCGATAGTCATACGATGCTAATTGAAGTTGATTTGGTCGCATATTATTTATATCCCTGTACATGTTTTATTATAGCAGTAGTGTTATTTCTTAATGGTTTGATTGCTGGGGTGTGTGAGAATGTTTATGTGAATGAATGTTGATGTAAAGTTATATCTGATGTTTTATTTATTGACTATGATATTGTCCTTGTCATGTTTCATGTTTATGTTATGTTGCCCACATGTCAAATGTCCTTGTGTAAACATGGAGACAATAAGTCATCTTGTATCATTATCTTGTATCTGATAATAACATGATCAGAAATTGCTTAGCCAGTGAATGTGGAATACAGGTAGATTATTTCTGCCATGATTTTACAAAACCGAGTAAGTCCACCTAAGGTCGAAAATGAGTTTTTTGCGCCATCAAACTTGCAAGAGAATGACGCATCTTACCTGTAAAAATATAAATCAAATCCGAAATATGTTTAGATTTGGAGATATCATAGAGTAAGTCCTTGTTAAAAAACATTTAAGTGGGGGAATAAACTAATAAAACCAAGCAAGTCCCCGGCGATTTTGTTTCGGCGATCCTCTGGCTGATGCTCGAGTTGGCATGATGACGTCATCTTCTACAATAACCTGACAAAAAAAGTAAGTCCTCCCGACCAATGAGAAAGTGCCTTAAGATGAAATGGACCAGTGAGAATCCATGTTATTGCTGCTGTGCAATATTATTTACCTGTGAAAAAGATGGCGAAATTTCAGTCAGCAAAGGACGTGTTCGGCTTTTTAAAAAAGAGTTTTCTTCCTGTACTTTCCTGCCCACCATGAAGGATCCTGTGGATCTTCCGCCTACGCGGCAACTTCCACGAGGTGTGGAAACAAACAAAAAAACTATCCTATCCTATCCTATCCTATCCTATCCTATCCTATCCTATCCTATCCTATCCTATCCTATCCTATCCTATCCTGTCCCGTAACCCTGAGGTCGTAGGGGCACCACAGATGATCGTTTAACCAGCATACTCTATCTTTCTCTGTCCTCAGCAGCCCTGATGGCTTCGCTCAGTGTCAAACCAGTCCATTCTCGAATGTTGTCCTCCCACCTCTTTTTCGGACTCCCTCTTCTTCTACCTCCTTGCACTATGCCTTGCAGAATAGCCTTTGCAAGGTCTGATGATCTGGTGACGTGGCCATACCATCGGAGTTTCCGTTTCTTCACCAATGTGAGCAGGTCATCGTGTTGTTCAATGGCTTGTGTGATGGTCTGTCGGACTTCGTCGTTGGTGATGTGTTGGGTAAAGGAAATGCCCAGAAGTCTTCTGTAGCACCTCATCTCCATGCTTTGTATTCTTCGTTGTAGATCTGGGTCCATGCTTCGCAAGCATATAGGAAGATGGAGATGACAAGGGAGCGCAGCAGTCTCACCCCTTGGAATGTAGAATGATGGTCCTGTCTTCCCAAATGGCTTCAACCTTGTCAGGGCAGCAGTTGTTTGTGCGATCCTGGAGAGGACTTCCTGTCGGGACCCATTGTCTGATACAATGGCTCCTAAATATTTGAAGCTATGCACTGTGTTGAGGGATTGGCCTTGGACTTTGATGTCCGTGTTGATGCCATTGGTGTTGTTGGTCATCATTTTGGTCTTCTCTGCACTTATTTCCATTCCATAAGCTTTGGAGGTGGTGTCAAGCCTCTGTACCAGCTGTTCAAGTTCTTGTTCCTCTCCAGCCAATCCATCAATGTCATCCGCAAAACGAAGATTGGAGATTGCTCTACCCCCTATGCTGACTGTGCCTTCGTGATCTGCAAGAGCATCTGACATGATGCGCTCTAGGAAGATGTTGAAGAGTGTTGGAGAGAGTAGGCATCCTTGACGCACACCGATTGTTGTTCTGAACCAGTTCCCGATGGCGCTGTTGTGGAGGACTGATCCGTGACCCCTTGACACTGGACACAAGATGCCAACACAACCAAGATATAACAATATGAAAATAAAGCTGAAGCGATACAAATGATGGCTTAAATGTACAGAAGAAGAAATGTATTTAATTATTAGCAGACTCTCTGTACACAGAATAGCAGTATGTTTTCAATACGATCTTGATTAAATTGTCTGAAATTGATACTTCAAGTGTTCATTGTCTCACATTAATTTCCAGAAAATCACCAAACTTATATAACTTTCACAAAATATAATGAAGAGACACTGCTTGAAAATTCACTGGATATTTAGTATGTTTTATTTGCGTGTAATGTATGTCTGTATGACTGTGAAGGTATGTAATCCTGCGACTGGAGAAAACCAAGTGGTAGGTTCCTGGACGAAGGGGTCTTGTGACTCTTGTAGCGCCCAGGTAGCGATGGCACTGCCGATACTAGCACGGGGCAACAGCAGCCAAACACCAGACAGCAACAGTACAAGAAGAACAATAGTAGTAGTAGGCCCAATCTGGTCAACAAAATAAACCATCTGACTAAGCTATCTCTACAATGTAAACAATTCATGGGAAATAACTCCTTCCGCCGTATGCCATCTTGACCTGTTTATTTATGCATTACAACAATTCGTAATTCTTCTATATAATTTATGTTAACATCCCATGAACATGATTATTTATACAAATACAAATGCATATTATACTTCCCTTTCTAATCAAAAATCCTCATTCATCCTCTCTCTCATATTCATCACCCCTCTAGCATACAATAATACATCGTCACCCCTCTCTCATATTCAACACTCCTCTCTCTCTCATATTCATCACCCCCTTCTCTCTCTCTCATATTATAATATATACTTCATCGTCACCCTTGACCTCGTTTTTGCAACAACATCAACAACATTATTCCATTGTACATATCCAATCAAGAAAATCATATAAAAAATACTATTTATCAAAATTAGTCATTTTCCCCCAATCCTTCATCATTCATTCACGTACGTATGCTCAGAGTGTATAGCCACTAAAGAACTAAAGTACTGGGCACCCACTCACCTTCAGTTCCTCGGCCTATGAGGTTACAACACAACACTACACAACAATGTCTGTAGAGAGTAGATGGTTCGTTACTAGTGGGGTAAACTATGGTCCCAGATCATCCCAGCACCGTCGAGGTAGCTGGGCCTTGGGTGGTCCCTAAGAAAAGAGCACACACCCTTAGGCAAAGACCCTACACCTATCACAAAGAAATGGTGGCAGTCCTATTCATCCCACTACTTCTATAAAAATACTTCTCTATAGCAATATTTACAGTACTCTGCAGTGTTTGCTGCATGTGATGGGTAGGGGGTGGGGGGTAGGGGGGTTTGGTCCTGTCCCCGTTTGACTCACCTGTGCAGTGTTTTGTAGTTACAACTAATTGTGTAGGAGGGGCGGTTTTGGTCCTGTCCCCGTTTGACTCCCCTGTGCAGTGTTTCTGCATCTGATGGGTAGGGGGGGGGGCGGTTTTGGTCCTGTCCCCGTTTGACTCCCCTATGCAGTATTTGCTGCATCTGATGGGTTGGGGGGGAGGGGGTGGCGGTTTTGGTCCCGTCCCCGTTTGACTCCCCTGTTCAGTGTTTGCTGCATGTGGCGGGTAGGGGGGCGGTTTTGGTCCTGTCCCCGTTTGACTCCCCTGTGCAGTGTTTTGTAGTTACAACTAATTGTGTAGGAGGGGCGGTTTTGGTCCTGTCCCCGTTTGACTCCCCTGTGCAGTGTTTGCTGCATGTGATGGGTAGGGAGAGGGGGGGGCGGTTTTGGTTCTGTCCACGTTTGACTCCCCTGTGCAGTGTTTGCTGCATGTGATAGGGAGGGGGGAGGGGGGGTTGGTCCTGTCTCCGTTTTACTCCCTGTGCAGTGTTTGCTGCATGTGATAGGGAGGGGGGAGGGGGGGGGGGTTGGTCCTGTCTCCGTTTTACTCCCTGTGCAGTGTTTGCTGCATGTGATGGGTAGGAATAAAGAATCTTGAATCTTGAATCTTGTTGCTGCTGTATTCTTTTTCTTCATTCTTTTTTTTTCTTTATTATTATTATTATTATTATTATTATTATTATTATTATTATTATTATTATTATTATTATTATTATTATTAATGATTTATTGATTTTTATTTCCTTTTTCCACATTATCATTTATATTATTATTTTGTTTCTTTGTTTTATATTCTAAAATCACATAATTTGTGAACAGACTTTAAATAAATTGATTAAATTGAATTGAAAAAAAAAAGATTATGGAGTCACTCTAACACTTTATGGCCGGCTAGAGTCCTCAGTTTTACATTGTTTTAATAACCTTATGCTTCATTGCTTTTGAATCATTAAATGTTGTGAGTTATAAATGTTATTTTGTTGCGATTATATGTCGTGTTTGCAATTCTTGTGTTAATCTATCGCTGTGATTATCTGTCCATATGTTTATCTGTCGTGTACATATATGTGCCCGTGTTTATCTATGGGGCGTGATTACGTGTCTCTGTTTAAGGGTCGCGTGATCATCGATCGTGTGCTTAAATGTCATGTAACCGAACAAGGAAAAAAACAACAAATAACCAGCCACGCTGTATTTTCCTGACTTTGATCGCAGCCAATCGCAGTGTAACGCATTGCTTCAGCCAATCACAATATACACTATACATCTGTTCGAACAATCGAATGCTGCCACGGACACAAAGAGTAATAGTATAAAATAGTCATCAATGCCCAGCGGAGGGTCATTGTGGCTTCGATTTCCATACATGTTCAGCTTCCTGGTCGAGACACGTAGATATTCTCTCTCTCTCTCTCTCTCTCTCTCTCTCTCTCTCTCTCTCTCTCTCTCTCTCTCTCCTCCTCCTTCTTCTTCTTCTTACATTATTATTATTATTATTATTATTATTATTATTATTATTATTATTATTATTATTATTATTTTATAATATTAGAAAAGTATAATGAAGAAAACTGTCAAATGGACTCACAAGAGAAATGGGATTTTTTGTAAAATTAAGATAAAAGAATACTGTATTAGTTATTGTAAACAGAAGAAAAAGATAATTGATCATCAAAACAATGCACTGCAACAGGAACTAAATGAAGTTGATAAGAAGTTAGCATTAAATACTGATGATAATGAATTGATACATAAAAAAGAAAACTTAAAAAGGCAGGTTGAAATACTTGAAGTACAAAAGGCTAAAAGCGCGCAAGTTAGATCCAGAGAAAAATTTATTGCTGAAGGCGAAAAAAATACACGTTATTTTTTGGGCTTAGAGAAAGCTCGAGCTAGTGCAAAAATAATGGACAGACTAAAAACTGAAAATGGCACTGTATTGGTAAGTCAGACTGATATTTTACAACAGCAAGTAAATTTTTATAGTAATGTGTTTAGTCGTAAGGATGATTTTGATGAAACGCAGGCAGAGCACTTTGTAAGAGACTTGAGTATTCCCCAATTAAGCGATGAACAAAAACAAAACTTAGACGCGCAGATGACTGAGCAGGAAATAAGTAACTCTTTAAAAAGCTTGAGAAATGGCTCGGCACCAGGGTTGGATGGTTTAACTACAAGTTTCTTAAAATTTTTCTGGTCAAGGGTAAAAGTAATGGTGGTAGCATCAATACAAGATGCCTACCGAAAGGGCGAAATGTCAACTTTACAAAAACGAGCAGTTATTACTTTGTTACATAAAGGAAAGGAGCTACCACGAGATGAACTGAGTAATTGGAGACCTATCTCTCTTATGAATACGGATTATAAAATCCTTGCAAAGTGCTTGGCTCTGCGTTTATCATCGGTGATAGCCGATCTTATTTCAGAAGATCAAGTTGGATTCATCAAGGGTAGAAAAGCGAGTGATATTATTAGGCTTATTGATGATACAATTGAGTATACGAATAGTTATAATAAACCCGGCATTGTTCTGGCACTAGACTATTCCCGTGCCTTTGACTCTATTTCCAAAGAGTATATGACTTGGGCTTTCGGGAAATTTGGTTTTGGGTCTACCTTTATCAGATGGATCAAGGTATTAACTAACAACACGGAAAGCTGTATTAATTATTTAGGATGGATCTCGGAGGTTTTTGGGGCAGAATGCGGAATACGTCAGGGTTGCCCTTTTTCGCCGATGGCCTTCGTGTTAGGTCTAGAATTATTGGCCATTAAAATTAGAAGCGATGATGCTGTAAAAGGCATTAAACTTCCTAAAGCATATTTAGGTCCATTTATCTCAAACGAGTTCTTAAACTGGCTATGTATGCAGACGACATAACAATGTTCTTATCAGACAAGAACGATCTTGAACAGGTTTTACTTATTGTAGCAGGTTTTACAGCTATTTCTGGGCTGAGGTTGAATGAAAAGAAAACTGAGGGAATGTGGATCGGATCAGTAAAACATAATAAGGAACAGTTCGGCCAAATTGTGGCTAAGAAACAACTGAAAATATTAGGCATTATTTTTAAAAATGACATGTCCGCTTCAGTTATTGAGGAAAATTGGAAGAAACGACTAGAAAACACTGAAAGAATTATTCAACAATGGGCAAAACGTAATTTAAGTAGGCCTATCTCGGGCAAACTCTGTATTATAAAATCCTTTTTAATTTCACAGTTCGTGTACCCTATGCAAGCACTGGTTGCTCCAGAACCAATATTAAATAAGCTTAACACTATACTTTTTCGATTCTTGTGGAAGAAAAAATATTCTAACAAAAAAGCTTTTGAAAAGGTGAAAAGAACTGTAATGTGCAGTAGCAGAGATAATGGAGGGCTTCAGATGATAAATGTCTTTGATATGCAAACGTCTTTCCTGCTGAATTGGATCGCAAGGCTTAATGAAATAAACAATGGAAAATGGAAACACATTCCTATAAGTCAGCTAAGCATGCATGGTAATAAATTAGTATGTTTAAACGCCTCAGTAACCTCCAAATTGTTTATCGGAATGGAAAAGATATCCTCCCCATTCTGGAAACAAGCTTTGTCAAAATGGCTTGATAATAAACACTTGTGGGTCAACAAAAAATCCCCATTTCTCGGTCAATGTCTTTGGAATAATAATGATATAAAATACAGAAACAAAATATTATCTATAGATAGTTGGATAAAGGCCGGTATTAATTTTGTGGAAGATATCTGGGTAGGTGGGGATATTGCTCCAATGGAAGTAATAGTCGCTAAAGTAGGTTTTAACCCGACAAGAATTTTCGAGCACAGCGCGATACGAACGGCGGTACAAGCTTTGTGGCGACGACAGGAGAGAGAGCCTGTTCTAGTTCAGAAAGCAGGCACGCAGTCTGAGTGTAATGAAGGCTGCAATCCCAGTAAAATTAGTGCTCGAGACTTTCGTCAAATGATAACTAACGAAAAATTGTCTATTCCTTGTTCAGTCAACTTTTGGCAAAACAAATATAATATAAGTATCGAAAAACATCACTGGTCTCTGGCTCAAATTAGCACAAAGGAAGAGAGACTGAGATTGATACAATGGAAACTATTACACAACATCTATCCAACAAACATTCTTTTATGTAAAATGGGTATCAAAGACTCCAATAAATGTGACTTCTGTTTAAAACCTGATTTTATCGAACATTTTTTCTGGAAATGTAAAAAATTAAATATTTTTTGGCAATATGTAATGAAACAGATGTTTGCCTTTACTGGCGAAAATGTTGTATTGAAAGAAACGGACGTGTTGTTTGGTTACAAAGTAAATAATCTAAATTCAAATAAGATTAAAGTTGTTAATCATATATTATTGATTGCGAAAATGACCATCAGTAAATTCAGATACGGAGCAAAACTTAACCCAATTTGTATTTTTGATAATGAAATGGTATTGAGGAAATACGTGCTATATAATTATTTTATTTTATTGTATGTTATTATTGTTATTATTATTATTATTATTATTATTATTATTATTATTATTATTATTATTATTATTATTATTATTATTATTATTATTATTGTTATTATTATTTTATTTATTTATTTTTTCCCCCCCCTTACCTTACCCTTCTTTTTCGTTTCGGGAAGGTTCGGTGCTGAGGGGTTGTTGTTGCTTGTGTCCCTGTTTAGATAACTGTGAAGACCAAGTCACGCTGTTCTGTAATAGTGATTTGGTTTATGTTGGTATTTTTTTTTCTTCTCGTTTGCTTATTTAGAAAAAGAGAAGAAAGGTTAAGACAGAAATATAAAAAACAAAAAATATTAATTAAAAAAAAAGAACCAATGAAGAAGATCTGAGAAACCCCTTTATTTGAAGAAAAAAAAACGAGGAAAAAAAAGAAAAATAAAGAAAGAAAAAAAAAAGAAAAAAAAGGGAGGACTCGATCTGCATGCAACTGAGGTTCAAAAAAAAAGTATTATTATTATTATTAACGTGTTTAAAATTAATAATAATAATAATAATAATAATAATAATAATAATAATAATAATAATAATAATAATAATAATAATAATAAAATTAATAATAATAATAATAATAATAATAATAATAATAATAATATATTATCATTATTATTATAAACGTGTTTAATAATAATAATAATAATAATAATAATAATAATAATAATAATAATAATAATAATAATAATTACAATAATTACAATAATTACAATAATTACAATAATAATAATAATATTGGATTGCTATGCACGCCTTATTCCGATGTTGTTGTTTTTTAAGAACTTTTTCCCATTGGGTGCGATTTTTTTAGCGTTTTTCCATTTTTTTCCAGACGATCCCCCAAAAAAGGTTTAGGGTCGGGACAAAAAAATAGTGTCGGTCGGGATATCGTACACGGACATTTATTTGTTTTTTGTTTTGTGTAGGGGGAGGGCGGGGGGGGGGGGGGGGGCGGGGTTGGGTGGGGGTACCTAAGTTTCTTCTGTACTACACATTTGTGGAATATGTTAAAAAACAACATAAATTTAAAGGATAAAATCCTTTGTAATAGAAGTTAGGTTTTTTTAAAATAAATATTACTTGTTTATTATGCTACGGTTATCATCTATTGGGAATTTTCTATCAGATGTATTTGCATTTTTTTTAAATCTACTATTTATTTAATTACGTTTTTGCCTTAGCATTGTTTCTTTAGTTACCTACAACTCTAAAATAGTCTTATATATATAGAGAGAGAGAGAGAGAGAGAGAGAGAGAGAGAGAGAGAGAGAGAGAGAGAGAGAGAGAGAGAGAGAGAGAGAGATGAGCTCTTTTAACTCACGAAGAAGCACATGGAATTGAAAGCCAATATGTCGGACTTTTTGTCCACCTGTGAGAGCAGGATAATTATTATTTTTCTTGATATAGATAGATGGATAGATAATAATTATAAATAGAAAATTTCAATCGAGATTATTATTAAATAGAACAGAATTTGTTGTGTAAGAATCCACATTGCCTTTTCCTCCCTCCTTTCCACCCCATTCCACCCCCCCGACCCTTATCCTCTCTCCTTCATCCACGCTCCCCCCCCCCTCCCCTCCCTCTCATTCTGCTCTAATATAATCTTCAAGTTTAGGATCCAAATGCGCATCTTGTAAAAAAAAATTAATGCAAAATGCTTTCTGTCTAATTTAGTGAAGCACATTTCATCTCCTCAGCTGATTGCGTAGGCCTCTACAATTTATGGACATTATTGTAATAAACCCATATTTATTTCACGTCATAAGGAAAGAAATAACAACGTTAGACGTATAAAGCGCGCACAAGCCATGGTTATTTGTCAAGAAAACCCCACTCACCGAAAAGGTATCAACCGCGAGAATAAAAATATAATTCATAAAGCCAATTCATTAAAGCGTATCGTATCGTATCGTATCGCATATCTCTGGCACGCATTTGGCTCAAGGATGCATGCAGCGACAGAACAATTGCGCAGACAGCGATAACATTGCAGTTCGTACCGGCAGTGGTTCGAAGCCAAATGGAATGCACAAACAATATAATAAGACCCTGAGACACCATTGGCTCAGTGGTGTACTCAACAGCAAAATTTACTGAAGCTTTGAAGATCAAGCAGTAACATCGCTTAAGACTTAATTTCCACTAATGTTTATTGTAAACAGATTAAAGGCAAGAAAAATGGATGTGAAACTGTTGCTGGTCGTATTACTTGTGAGCTTCGTGAGCTTCTTTCAGTCTCCATCCCAGTTTGCTGACGGCCAGGTAAGAAATTAAATTTGATATTCCAATTGCTTAGCCATTTAACATAGTTGTTTTTTTCTAGTCGATATTCAAATAATTAAGCATTTGGGTCAATGATGAATGCATAGTTCTATTGTCAGTGTTTTAGGCAGGGTAAGAATCACTCAGCTCAATTCCTATTCACGAACACACACACACACACACAGAGATATAGATATATATAACCCACAGGCGCTTGTATCAGGACACGCGACGCCTATGCCTGTGACGCGTCTCCCTTTGGTTATCTATAATACAAGGTCCCAAACAGAACCAAGAGGAACTTGCTAGTCATCGCAGTTTTCAAATCTATATGAACAAACTAAAGGAGTTCTCCTCAAAGAAGGCAACTCATTCATTTCAGCAGTGATTCACGCAAACAAACAAAATAAGAAATTTGTTCTGTCTATTTTCAAACCCGTTCAATTTCGGTAAAATTGTCAAAAAAGTGACATTTTTCGTAATCGCTTCACGGAAATGCGAGTTCTGCCGAGACTAAAATGGAAATTACTCCTCATTCGTTACAACCGCATGGCTTTCACTTCAGCATTGCAGTGTCAGAAAAATGTCTTCGATCGGATAGTTTCTGGGCCAAAAGTGGCTGTTTTAGGTCAAGCTGGCAGTGTCAAAACATTTCTTGTGCGAGGAAGTGCAATGGTCCTTGGTAAAATGAGAAAGAAAGTTGCTGTTATTGTTTCAAATGGGAATAGCAGCAACGCAGTTGAAATCACAAATGCAAATGGCGAAACTTTGCATCGGTGGGCAGGGATGGGAGATACATTGAGGAGGCTGTCTCGGATGTACGTTCAAAATGCAACAAATTATTAACAACCAACGTACTGATTGTTGAGGAAATCAGCATAATGAGCGCTAAAATATTTGATCAGTTAGTTGTTTTTTTAAATGTTATTATTGTTATTCACTCCTTAATCATTAATTGTGCAAATTAATAATCACATGTTTTCACTAGTGTAAATTACAACAGTAACCAGTAAAAGATACATTTATTAGTAACATTGTGATGAACAGTGTGCGGCAATCGGATCATGCAGTATTCCAATATGGGTTTGTTTACCTGTACACTCAGTATTCTATGAGAGTTCTTCGTCATCAACAAGAATTGTTGAAAAGCTAAACATTCTTTTTTGTAACATTTTCTTTGGCCATATGAAACACACAGCTTTGTCGTTGAATTTATTTATCACAAGTCATGGTTTGATCTTCTATGGAGATGTGAATGCAGCTGCAAAAACAAAATATAGGTATGACTATGACTAAAAATTTCAGATAAAATACTGCTTCAGTGTTGCTGTACTCTCCCAATACTAGTATGAAGGGAAAGAAAATAAAAGTGTAAAAATACATAAATAACTGATATTTATGAAAAACCAATAAATAACTTTAAATACATTAAGGGATTCATTGATTAATTTATTTAATGTATTTATTTTTCTTATATTCCGTTGTTATTTATTATTTGCATACACATTGAAAAGATCTGTGTAATAATGTTGACAAATTACATAGAAATGTTCTTAATAACTTGTTTTATTTGTAATTTTAAGCTAATAACACGAAAGCAGTGTACAGTTAGTGTATATTTGTATTTCCTCATCCGCTCAAGAAAAGGTGAACAGAGAGTGAAAGTACGTAAATAAATAAGCTTAATAAAAATGTACGTATAAGTGAAGAGTGGATTTGCATAGTGTTATTCTTTGATGTGATAACACTTTTGTCTTCCATTTTTTTCACCACCACACCCCCCTCCCCTTCACTTTTTTGTTTGTTTGTCTGTCTCTCTTTTTTCATGTTTTCCATTTTATTAATACTTTCTCTTTCCCTCTGTTGTGATTACCTTGCTCACATTCATCATAATATTAACTGGAACTTGAGCATCTCTTAAACTGGAAAAGGGCTCTGTAAGAACAATTCATTTAAGTCGTACTGATGAAAACTGACACAACCAACACCATACTATTGTTTACGTCATATCTTGACATGACTTTTATATTATTCTATAATCTTATCCTGAATCATTATAACTAGCATGTAACATGCAGGAATACTACAAAATAAATAAATAGTTAAACAACAAAGCGAAACAAACAAAACACAGATGCTACCACAATCTCCTGTCACAACGGCCTACACAAATATTTATTAAGAAGGGGTAAACGGTGGTAGAGAGGGTGGGGATTAATTACACACACAAAGGTCTCAAAAGGAATAAACAACAACATAAGTCTTTTATAGCACAGCTGAATGCTTAGTGACATTGTAGTTATCTTGTCACGCATGGACCTACATTGGTTTGAACTGCATCTGTGTAGATAGATCTATGCTCTAGTGCAGTAGATTTTATTTTTCATTCATCCTCATAATTTTTAGTGCAACCCTAAAATAGCAACAGAAGTGACGTTTGCACGTTTGCTACATTTCAATATGTTTCTTGTAATTAAGCTCTTACCACAAAAAAATCTTAGCATCCATCCCAAAAGCGAAAGTGACACGCTTGAATTTGTTCTTGAGAACCGATGGACATTGATAGTTTAAACCGAAACTCGTTTACTACAAACGGAAGTTAAAGTTTCTGTAAACAAAGGGCACTTCCGTGAAGCGAATTTTTGACAATTTTATCGAAACGTAACGGGTTTAAAAATAGACAGAGCATATTTATTATTTTGTATGTTTGCGTGAATCACTGCTGAAATGAATGCGCTGCCTTCTTTGGGGAGAAATTTTGTACTTTGTTCATATAGATTTCAAAACTGCAATGACCGGTAAGTTTTGCTTGCTTCTGTTTGGGACCTTGTATTATAGATAACCAAAGGGAGACGCGTCACAGGCATAGGCACACGCGTGTCCTGATACAAGCGCCTGTGATATAACCTCATAATAATCTGCGAGAAATACCTACAGCACCGACAACATCTGTATCCAGTGTGCGTAGACTTCAACAAGGCGTTTGACCGAGTCTGGCATGCAGCTCTGTGGGCAACCATTAGAGTGTACAACATCAGCCCTAAAATTATTGAAGTCATTAAAAGCTTGTATGACAAGGCTACCAGTGAAGTCCTCCATAACAGCGCCATCGGAAACTGGTTCAGAACAACAATCGGTGTGCGTCAATGGCGCATCATGTCAGATGCCTTTGCAGATCACGAAGGCACAGTAAGCATAGGGGGTAGAGCAATCTCCAACCTTTCTTTTGCGGATGACATTGATGGATTGGCTGGAGAGGAACAAGAACTTGAACAGCTGGTACAGAGGCTCGACACCACCTCCAGAGCCTATGAATTGGAAATAAGTGCAGAAAAGACCAAAATGATGACCAACAACACCAATGGCATTAACCGGGACAAGTCCAAGACCAATCCCTCAACACAGTGCATAGCTTCAAATATTTAGGAGCCATTGTATCAGACAATGGGTCCCGACAGGAAGTCCTCTCCATGATCGCACAAACAACTGCTGCCCTGGCAAGGTTGAAACCCATTTGGAAAGACAAGACCATCAGTCGACATTCCAATGTAAGACTGCTACGCTCCCTTGTCATCTCCACCTTCCTATACGCTTGCGAAACATGGACCCTCACAGCAGATCTACAACGAAGAATACAAAGCATGGAGATGAGGGGCTACAGCAGACTTCTGGCCTTTTTTTTTTTAACCAGCACATCACCAACGACAAGTCTGACAGATCATCACACAAGCCATTGGACAACACGATGACCTGTTCACAGCGGTGAAGAAACGGCAACCTCCGATGGTATGACCACGTCACGATATCATCAGGCCTTGCAAAGACCATTCTGCAAGGCACGGTGCAAGGAGGTAGAAGAAGGGAGAGACCGAAAAAGAGGTGGGAGGACAACATTCGAGAATGGACTGGCTTGACACTAAGCGAAGCCATCAGTGTTGCTGAGGACAGAGAAAGATGGAGTACGCTGGTAAAACGATCATCTGTGATGCCCCAACGACCTCCGAGTTACGGGATAGGATAGGATAGGATATATATCACGCGGCGCACGTATCCATGCACATGTACACGTGGATAAATAACTATTCAACTTGCGAACCAATACAGAGAGGTCAGAAAACAGAGGGTACAATGGGTGTAAGGTGTTACCGTATACTTTCGGTCGTTCATGGGAAAGGTATTTGGGAGCTCCTTTTTTTCTGGGTCAGCGTGATGAGGGCGGAGTTTGTATCGTCTCCCTTAGAGCCTAATTTTGCTGGTTCTAAACAGAGCCAGGTACCCATTCACAGCTGAGAGGACTGGGGTGTGTTGTGCGCCAGTGTCATTGTTGCTGTGTGTCGTTCAGTGGTGGCAACCAATTTTATAAGTCACCCATCCAAATAATCAACCATACTCGATATTGCTTGACCGAACATTTCTACCATATCCCCGAACTACTACCATGCCCCCGAACTACTACGCTAATGCACCATCCATCCATCCCGAGAACCCCCGTTGGGGTGCCGGGGGTTTCAGTATAAATAGTATCCCCACTTTCTGGAAATTTAGTGCTTTAAATTCCCACTGTCGCTGTCTTTTCTCATTTGCTCTTTCTCATTCCTGCTCTGTTCTATCAATCTGCTATACTATCGTCTTCTTCGCTAGACCAGTCTCCTACCTTTTTTCTTGAAAACTCTTCCGGGACAAGACTCCTTGTTTGTGTATGAGGTCTGTTGGATCAGCTTGGGAATATTGGACGCTTTCTGCCAGGTGGTCACTAGGGCTTCCTATGATGTTATTATTTAGCAATGTAGGCATTTGATATGTATGTGTTTTGTTGATAATTTATAATGATGTTTGTATTATATTTTGTTTTTGTAAACGGGGGTTCAATAAGGTGGGGTAAAGCCTCAGCCGTCCCCTGCGTGGGATGTCTTTATTGTAAAGTGACTGGCTGGTGGAGGGCATTCAGTTTTCCCACTAGGGTTGTTTCAGCAGATCTTTTATGCGGATTGGGGGTTGTCCGGTCCTGATTTGGCTCGGAAGAGTCCGCTGGACCTAAAACAACAATTATGTAATGTTATGTAATCCATCCCGAGAGAGGGAGAGAGAGAGAGAGAGAGAGAGAGAGAGAGAGAGAGAGAGAGAGAGAGAGAGAGGGAGGAGGGGGTAAGGGGGATGTGAGCGCGATTTCTTCAAATGCCAACTTAATCAAAGTGGCATTGCACACATCTTCCGTTACTTGTCTTTACACACACACAAACACATAGATAACACAGACACACACTCGTGCAACGTGCCGGCTCGTTGTAGACTGAGAGGGGGAGATAGGATTATAGTAGTCTGAATGGTCGAGTCGACTGAGAGTGAAACAGATGGGTACCTGTGTAAGGCCACTCATCTGTCTAATTACAGGGAGAACCACCCCCCCCCCCCCCCCCCACTATCTTAGAGTAAGCTGGCATACGTTTGTCACACTGAAGGACTGAACATGATGAAAACGTACAAATGTGAAGAAGAAAAAAACAACGATTGTTGCGGACAGCAGCTGTTCACGGTACTCTGTGTTCATTAGGAATGTTGAAGGTTAATGTACTATGATCCTTTTAGTACAGTGCATCTAAACCTAATGTTGTCATTTCCTATGTTACAGTGTAAAACTGGACCTGTCCCATGCAAGGCAAGTGAATGCTGCTGGGACTTCCATTGCAAAAGCATCTACATCTAATGTTGTCATTTCCTATGTTACAGTGTGCACATCGGCCATGCAGTCCAGATCGAACATGCTGCTGGGGCTACAGATGCAAAAAGAGTAACAATAAACGCGTGTGTCTTTTCGATCCATTTCACTCTCAAGACTTAGACACTGAAGACTATGCAGATAACAGTACACCTTAGGTTAATCTGACGAATACAAATTGATGCAACGATGAAGACGATGAATAATTTGGCTTTATCGGCTATCAGTTGTCTCATGCAGTTGCCGGTATAATTATGCTCGAGCCTCTCCAGCTGAAAAGATTATATGTGTGTACGCTGCACAATACAATAAACAGATAACACAACCACACCTGTTGTTTATGTCCTCAAACTGTTCACACTTTTCCTATTGTGTTGTATTTCCAGACTCATGTGGAAAATACTTTGAAACCATCAGGGCTGAAGCTGGGGTTTGGGAGGAGGTGGGTTTGAGGGAAGACGGGAGGGGGTAAATCGGTGCCATCATATTTGCTCTAGCGCAAAGGTCAAGGTCACTGGAGCCATTTTGTTACTATACATCTTTTGCTCCATATCTCAAAAACGGCTAATACGATTTTGTTGAGTTTTGGTGTATAAGTACTTCAAATCATGGGCCATCTTTCAGTAGCAGTCCAATTGTCGGTCAGTCGGGCGGTCCGTCGCTCCCAATATTTTTCAAAACAAATTTATTGCCTTATCTCAAGAGTTAGTAAAACGAAATTCATCATTTTTACTTTGCGGGTACTTGACTGCGGGTACTTGACTGCGGGTACTTGAATGCGGATTCTTTAATGCGGGTACTATGAATGTTAGACCATTCGTATTTGTACTTTCTCAAAGGTCAAGGTCATTGTGCTCAACATTTTCTAAAAAACGTTTTTGGCTGTATCTCAAAATTAGCTTATCCGATTGGGATAGCTTTTGTTTTGCGGACACTTCAGATAATGGCTTGTCATTCCATGTTTTCCTTTAGTTTCCTTAGGATAAGGCCCAGTCACTATACATGGACAAAAAAGTTAAAGCTTTTGAAAATGTTTTTTTTTTTTGGCTGTGCGTTTCAATGTCTGAAAATACATTTGAATGGCTCGCCATCTTGTTTTTGGTATGTTCTTGCTTTGTGTTTTGTTGTTGTTGTATAAAATCTCTGTAAACAGACTTTAAATGAATTGAATTGGAAATCTTTATTGGGGACTGTGAGTCAAAGGCGTTTATCTGCACTATGATTTTAAACCCATTGGTTACTGTTTAACCTGGTCACTGACTGGTACAGCATGGCTTAATGACCAAATGTCGACGTTTTGAGTCATCAGCTTTAAAGTTTAAGTATGATAAAAGCATTAGTTAAACTCAACAGTGGACCTTTTGTCAAAATGGCCGTTCTTCAGTCGTCAACCTAACCACGAACTGAATGACTGGAGATTTTTTTTCCCCCCTGGAAAAGTGTTTTTCACAAATATTTTGTCAGAACAATCAAAGATTTTTCATCTAAACCTTCAGAACACTGGAAAAATGTTGCATTTCATTGTCCTACTGTATCAGAAGGTTTGTCAACTGCTCCTTCCGCTTTTTTCGCAACGGAACTCCCGAGCGATAGTGGCGGTAAAAAAGGGCTATCTGTTGGTCCCGAATCAGTAAGTCTGTACTTGCAAGATTTAATTGTTTGATCATTGCAAACTCGCATCGACACGATTGAGGAGGTGATACTCGAGCAAAATTGTCTGATGAAGAAAGATCAATTGGCAAAGAGCGTGAAGACCCAAACTGACCGCCTTATCTATGCAGAAGCTGTCGCATTGCATCCGGCACTCCCTGCTATCTCAAAATGCCCTGTTAATGCAGTACCACAAGCAAAAGCTAAGATTCAAGATAAAAAGATCAGGGGCAAAGAAGATCGAACAAAGTACGTCCATGAAGAATGAAATGACGTCCAAAACACTATGACGTCATCCCAAAACCCGAAGCCCTAAAACAGGCGCATAACAAAACAAGACTTGCCGAACGTCTTATTTTTGAATGATTCGGTGTTCGCTGTTGTCAGTGGGAAGAGGTTGGGCCGATCGTGTGGATTCAACGCACCTTACAAGAAAACTTATACAGCTGAAGATGTCCCAGCTAAAATCGAAGGCGCTGTCGATGAAGCAATCATCAATGTAGGTGTAAACGATCTGAAAAAGAAAGAACCGAGGACTGCTGCACTGCAGTTGGCTGCGAAAATCAAAAAAGATGCTGCTGGATGTAAGGAATTGAGTCTGTTTAACTCTCGATACTAGTGTAAAAATAAAATTATATAATTTTACATCATTATTGTACTGCATGATGACGCACATTTCGCCATTTCCGGTGTTCGTTACATTTGGTAATGAAAATTCGCCGCTCTTCTTAGGGCAAAACAACGGTCATTTTCTCCATTTTATGACCTTCACTATTCAAGTCCTTATTCTAAATACATTTCCATCAAAATCTATATTATTATCATTTCTTAATATCCAAGTACTTATTCTATACATTATCTATTGGTCTACGTACCTCCAAAGAGGACTGGACACGACTATTTTACAATAACACACTGCTCAACATTCATACATCCATTTTCTTCAGATCATTTTAACTAGTATCAAGAGTTAAACAGACTCAATTCCTTACACTGGAAAATCATGAACAAAATTTGTCATCAACAAAATTTTCCCGTCTGGGAGCCAAGAGTTGGAGACGACGAGATGCCTTTTTAACGCGGTTCTTGTCTCAGATTTGTATGATCTAAACAATGTTTCCTTCATACAACTTGAAAATGTCTCAAAAGTTGATCTTCTGGATGGAATCTACCCCAACCGCAGAGCTGCAGCTTCCTTAGCAAAGAACGTTGGAAGTCATCTTCATCAACTTCTTTGGCAAGATGTCAAGTACAAATATGAACACCGGAGAAATCAGTGGTGGAGCCTTAACTGGCAGTATTACTAAACTCTAAGCAAGCACATTCCACGTTACTCACTGCAAACACAAACATGAATATTGCAGTTAATAGTGAACACAACAGAAAATTAAGTAACGATTTATTTAAAATTTACCATTTTATCTACCTAAAATATAATACACAAATATATTTTTTTTAATTCCAAAAAGCATTATTATAAAAGTGTTTTAATATACAATTTAAACTGTAAAATGAATGAACAAAATGTAAAATTATTTCAATGTAATAATAATAATAATAATAATAATAATAATAATAATAATAATAATAATAATAATAATAATAATAATAATAATAATAATAATAACGGATTTTTATATAGCGGGTACTCCAGCCTATGACCAGACTCACCACGCTTTACATAGTCATTAGTCATTACATATAAATACATGCACTCGATCAAACATCGCTTTTGATACGATACACCAACAGACGGAACAGTAAAGGTACAAACTATTTACAACTATGTACACAATTGGCAAAAAAGACAGAAATAGACTATTTACAACTATGTACACAAGTGACAAAAAAGACAGAAATACAATAGCAAAAACCTATTCACAGCTATTTATATGCCCGGTTAGACCGAGGAAGAAAAACAGTATAGTCGATCACTTCGTTTAAACAGAATTTTATTATTCACGAAACAAGTAAACCAGGCATGGAGAACATAAAGGGCACACAAAAGCAAAGCTTAAATAAGTGCTACCCTTTGACAAATGACAACAATGAAATGTCTGGCGAACAGGAACAAATACAAAGCAATTAAAAAAAAACAGAAGCACATAAATTAATCTTTTCAACAATGAAAAGACAACAAACATATAACTATAGTATAACAGACGAAAAATGCAATAACGTCGAACAAGAAAAAAAAAGAGTAATAAAAAAATAAATGAATGAACTAACTAACGAGAAACAGATACATGCACCCAAGAGTAAACTTTACACAATATAGTAGCTGTCGATTAAAAGGTAAATAAATGCCTGCAGCATTCTAAAACAATGAAAAAGAAAAATCATTTTGGAGGAGGGGGAAAAAAAAGTCACGTGCAAGTAAAAAAAGAAGAAAGTAAAATAAAAACAGTACAACGCGTGCACACACACACACACACACACACACCCACCCACATCTTTGTCTTTTGGTTGATCTGCTGACGCGTAGTTTTTTCCACCGTTGTGCCGACTCCTTCATTTTTGAAGTTAGAGGTACAGAAAACTACAGTTTTACTTCTTTTCCTTTGCTGAAGCTTATTTTGTGGTGGAATATTCGATAGCTCAAAAAAAGCAAAACTAGACTTTACATGCTCTGTGGAGACCACACGTGTATAAACGTTCTGGTGACCACACACAAACTTTTTACATACGAACACATGACATCGAAATTTCTGCCGACATTCACTTTCCCGCCCAAATTGTCCCGACTTTACACACAACAAATTGTGGTGACCACATGTGTTAAATTTCTGCCGACATTACATTCGCGTTCCCGCCCAAATTGTCCCGACTTTAAACACAACTAATTGGGGTGACCACATGTGTTAAATTTCTCCTGACATTCACGTTCCCGCCCAAATTGTCCCGACTTTACACACAACTAATTGTGGTGACCACATGTGTTAAATTTCTGTTGACCATCCAACCACTTTCTACATTCAAACAGAACAGAAGCCAGCATTGCAAACATGTAAGGTGTTGCCAAGTGAAGAGTTTATGTATTATTATTAGGTTAATAGCTGATTATTATTATTATTATTATTATTATTATTATTATTATTATTATTATTTAGTATTATTATTATTATTATGATTATTATTATGATTATTATTATTATTATTATTATTATTTTTATTATTATTATTATTATTATTATTATTATTATTAACATTGATTTTGTTGTGCGTTGGTGCATCACCTGTGGTTTCAATGTTTATGTCTGAATGCCACATTATGTACAGTACACATTGGATTGCTTATATACACTGTGTAGTGCAAGCAAACTAAAGAGTTTGAAGAGTAAAAGTGAGCGAGAGAAGCGATCTGCTATTCTGGTCAGACCTCAAATGGCTGTGATTTAAAATTATAAAGAACAACAAAAACAATGTTGTAACACAAAGATGAATTTTAATCCAAAACAAAATTCTAAGGAATCCACAGTGCCAATATATGTTTGTGCTAAACTGTGCACTGTACGCAATCTAAAGCATCCAACTAATGATCAAATGAAAACAAGAACAAAACTATTGTAACTGGGAAAAAAGTAACATACATAACAAAATCTTCATCCTGTGACCAATCTACAAGTTTTTTAAAGGTCAGATTGAACATCATTAACTCATTGTTGAATCTGAAAACTAAGGTTTCTTTATTAATTTTAAACTTATTATTTGTCATCTAACACATTTTGATCACTGTGGATGTTTCAGGATTTCCAACTGAATCTAGTCTGTGAAAAAAACACGGACACATTTCAAATTCAAATACAGAAGATCTTTTCCAGCAGCATGACACAAAGCACTGAAAAGTAAAAAGCATTCATTTTATCTCACAGACCAGATTTAGTCGAAAATCCTGCAACATCCGCAATGATCAAATTGACGTGTTAGATCACATTTACATGTATATACAGGTAATGATGCAATGTCATGAGTACATATGCACAACTGATGCCTAGTTTGGAATATCAAAATTGACAACAACCAACATAAACAAAATGGAAATGACATAATAGTAAGAAATTCTCAAAGATTAACAACGTTTTACTAAATGCGACAATAAAAGTTAGTTAGTTAGTTATTAGCTAGTTATTCCTGGGTTGGCGTGCATGAACGAACTTAAAAGCCGACTTAGATTTAACGCTTCACTTAAACATGCTACTTAAGTCTAAGTCGGCTTTTAAGTTCGTTCATGCACGCCAGCCCTGCGGACTGCAAAGAGCCGAATCAGGACAACAAAATCAAGACCACAACTTTGCAGGAAAAAGGACTCGACCCTGATCCGCATAAAAGATCTGCCAAAACAACCCTAGTGGTAACACTGATGGCACTCCACCAGCCGGTCACTTTACAATAAAGACATTCCACGCAGGGGACGCCGAGGCTATATTCTAATTTATCGGACCCCCGTTTACATAAAACAAAATAGAATATAAACATTATAAAATATCAACAAAACACATATATATATACTCTTTCGGATGAGAGTATAAACCGAGGTCTAGTCTGTGTCACATACATTCCATCATAACGGACTTTAAAGATCCTGACGCTCATGTCCTAGACGGGTGAGTGCCGGTGACAAGAACACACCCAGCATGCACCTAGATCCTTCTCCCCCATCCCTGGCTGCCCAGAATTGTGCTCAGTTGTACGGGCGTCAGACCATGCGCCCAAAGGCTGCTGGTGGGCGTCTCGGGCGGTTTGAATTAGATCCTGTATCGGCCAGCGCCTTGAGCAGTTCTTGAGCTGGAAAAGCGCTATATAAGAACGATTAAAAAAAAAATATATATATATATATATTGCCAAATAATAACATCATAGGAAGCCCCAGTGACCACCTGGGGTCGAATTCATGGCCCGTTAAATTATAGGCAATGGTTAACGTTACCAACATTGGTTTTGTAACCAACAATGGTATCGTTAACCATCGTTTAGCAGATCGCTATTCATGAGCGAGTGTCCACCCATTGGTACGTAACCAAGGCTATTTTTGGGCTGTGCGGGAATATCCGTAAGGGGGCATAATTCAAGCAGCTGTTTTCCTTCTTTCGTCAACAAAATAGGCCTATAAAAATGGCTGTGGCAATGGCAAAGAGAAAAGCAATTTTTTCGTACACTGAAACTAATGTAGCAAGCCTACCGACAGCATGCTGGATATCATAGTGAGCAAGGAGAGCGAGCTTTTTGTTGGGGTGAAAGGAGAGAAATCACTTTTGATCACTTTGTAGTTTGTAATGTTAGGCCTACATTTTGTTTTTAGACTGCGGTTCAATTTCTGCCGTTTCTGGGTAGTTTGGAACTTGAAATGTTGTCTTTATTTCGTAGGGTTGCATTACCCTACGAGTATAAACTATACAGATACACAATAAGCCTACACATCACCAGTCAAAATCCAACAACAATATTTTAATAATAATAATAATAACCCGTTTTATTAATATGACAGATTATTAAAGGTGCCAGAGGCATAAAAACAAAGAGTGAGACACACAAGTAAAAGTGGTGACAAAACGCCTTGCCGATCACACAGTTTCAGTCTGTCTACCGCGTTCGTTAACGTGATGATGTCATGCCGACGAAAACGAAATTTTGATACCAGTTCCACATCATCAAATTTGTCAAGTGGATTACTTCTGTCGCGAAATACTCTCTCTCTCCTCGGAGCTCGTCTCTGTCGAAGTTGCCACCAAACGATGGCCGCCATTTTTAACCAGTGTTCCATTGGTTATCGGGTGGTCCCCCCTCCGTTAAAATAACCATGGTTAGCAACCGTCGTTAACTCTGCTAAGGCCTCATGAATTTAAAATTTCCAGCTTAACCAACGTCGTTAATTTTACCAACATTGGTTAAGCCTTAACCAACGGTCATGAATACCACCCCTGGCAGAAAGCGTCCAATATTTCCAAGCTTAGTTAGTTATCTATTGCTTACAGCGTTCAGCGGAATGCAAAGAGCCGAATCAGGACCACAAAATCAAGACCACAACTTCGCTGAAAGAGGACTCATCCCTGATCCGAAAAAAGATCTGCCGAAACAACCCTAGTGGTAACACTGAATGCACTCCACCAGCCAATCACTTTACAATAAAGACATCCCACGCAGGGGACGATGAGGCTTACTCTAATATATCGAACCCCCGTTTGCAAAAACAAAATAGAATACAAACATCATTATAAAATATCAACAAAACATATAAATATAACTTGCCTACATTGCCAAATAATAACATCATAGGAAGCCCTAGTGACCACCGGGCAGAAAGCGTCTAATATTCCTAAGCTGATCCAACAGACATCATTCACAAATGATGAGTTTTGTCCCAGAAGAGTTTTCAAGGAAAAAGGTAGGTCACTAGGTGACTGGTCTAGCGAAGAAGAAGATAGTATAGTAGGTTGATAGTACAGAGTAGGAATGAGAAAGAACAAAGGCGAAAGACAGCGACAGTGGAATTTAAAGCACTAAATTTGCTTGTGTTTTCATGGGGACAATAAAGATTCTGATTCTGAATTGGGGATACTATTTATACTGAAACCCCCCTTACCCCCACGTGGGAGTATGCGACAATAAAAGCTCGTGCTAATCTGCACACAAGGGATTGTGTGACGGTTTGTTTGTTTGTTTGTTTGTTTATTCCTTGCTTACAGCGTCAAGCGGACTGCAAAGAGCCGAATCAGGACCACAACTTGGTTGAAAGAGGACTCCTGATCCGTATAAAAGGTCTGCCGAAACAACCCTAGTGACACTGAAGGCACTCTACCAGCCGGTCACTTTATAATAAAGGCCTCCCACGCAGGGGACGCTGAGGCTATACTCTAATTTATCGAACCCCTTGGTCTAGCGAAGAAGATAGTATAGTAGATTGGTAGAACAGAGTAGGAATGAGAAAGAATAAAGAAGAACGACAGCGACAGTGAGAATTTAAAGCAGTAAATTTCCAGAAAGTGTGGGATACTATTTATACTGAAACCCAGACTCCCCCTTCCCCTCCTCTCCCCACGGTTGCTGCCGGTATGCGACACAGGTTGACGTCACGGCGGGAAAAAAGCCTTTTCAACAAAAGTCAAGTTTCTTTTAACTTCATGCACTGTCAACACTTACAAGCACTGCAGACTTGTAGTGTTCTGGCGCACACGTATTTTTGCAATATATTCATTTGTCATTTCAAGAAAGTTTGTATAGCTGTTTGGTAGCCGATTATTGTTGAGACGGTAGAACAACATACAGAAACCGCGGGGTGTAACGGTAGGGTGATACTTTCGGCCAATGCTTACCCACACAAACAATCAGCTACCACAACTAAACAAACATGTACATTGAAAAAATGTGTATGCGCCAGAGACTGTAGACGTCAACACTACTAGTCTGCAATGCTTACACTGCATGAATTTGACAGAAACTTGCCTTTTGTCAAAAAGGCCTTTCCTGCGCCGTGACGTCAACAAGTGTTGCTTACCGGCTGCAACCGCCACACAATCCCTAGTGTGAACTATGCACTGTACAAAATCTAACACGTATAACTAAATGACCATGCGTAAAAGAGAAAACTGTTGTACTGGAAAAAAGTTACTTGAATAGAAAAAAATCAAACTAAACATCTTGTCCTTTGGAAGAAAACACGTCTCGCACAGTAAAACCTCATGGCATTAACAAAAGCGTTTGATAAAAACTTCCAAATAAATTGTTAAATCTGGAAACCTAAGTTTGAATGACGTGGAATGCAGAAGATGACGAACACGGTTGCTCATCAGAAACACTGTCACCCCCAACAGCACAAACTGCAGTTCCTGCACACAGAAAAAATAATATTTTGTTCCTAAAATGATATACAGGGTGAAACTTTACAGGGTATAGGTAGGGTCACCCTCCAATCAATAATGACTATGCACATTTCAAGGTAAAGGACTCAATAAGTCAACAAAATAAAGTAAACCTTTAAGTCTTTAAACGTGACCAGTCGTGACGACGACGTAACGTGAAACCTCGGGCCATCAGAGTGATCAGGTCATCGCAGCTCCCGGCCAGAGGGTTAACCCTTACAGAGCCAGAGTCACTTACTTTTGGAAGGCCATGGAATGCAGATGACGACAAATATGGTTGCTCATCTGAATCACTGTCACCACCAACAGCACAAATGGCGGTTCCTGGACAAAGAACAAACAAACATTGCTGCAGCCACACAACAGAATTGCCTATCTCAGAGATGGCGAGCGTTGTGGCCAAGTGGGCTAAGGCGGGACTAACTTGCCTTGTCCACAGGCCAGAAACCAATGGCGTCTGACAGGTGTGGGTTCGATCCTGCATCGAGGTGTCATGTTTCTCCGAATATTATTTACTTTCGACTCGGGCAACGTCTCGGGGGTTTTCTCCGGGTACTCCGGTTTGCTCCCCCAGCAAATTTTCAAAAAATTTCAAAAAATTTAAAGAATTTCTAAATTTAAAAAATCACAACTAATGTTAGGTAGGTTGGGTTTGGGCGCGCCACAGGCTGCGACTACGCCTTCCACAGGGGAGGCGGCCCAGAATTTCCCGATAAAAAGGGACAATTAAGCATTAAATTTAAAAAAAATATATATATATAAACAGATTCACATTAACGGTTTCAGTGATCGGGTCTCAAGGATTTTTTTCCTATCACTTAGGAAAATACAAAAAGAGCCAGTTGGAAATTAACAGTAGGTAGTGGCAGCCCCACCTTTTTTTTAAACTTTGTGTTTTGAAATATGTGTTTTGTGAAACTATAAAAAATGCAAGCAAGAGTTTACAGGTGTGAGTTGTTAATGCAACTAGGCGATAATTGTCGAAGAATTTCCAATGTTTGTTTTGTTTTAAAATGGGTACAACAATGGCTTGACGCCGGCCAAAACATTTATTAAAATAATTTAAAAGAATACTTTCAAAAGAAAGTGGAGCACGTTTGACCATTAAATAGTGGACCCCATCTGGACCAACACTCTTATTTACCGGTCAAGCCTGGAGGGCGCCGAGCTTCTTGAACATAATGAAGGGACGGAATGAGCCTACGGGCACTAAGTCAGGGGGTAAGAATGCCTCAGCCGAGCGCCTCCTCGAGAGCTCCACGGGAGAAAGCCAACTCCCATCGTCTATAGAAACAATTTTTTTAAAAGCCTCTGCCTGAGAATTTGCGGCGGAGAAGGAAAAGACCCCATCTGACAGATCGAACACCATGGCTCTATAGGTTCCCCGCAGACGACGGATATTAGATGGTCGACATTTTGATCGCCGTCTAGAAATTTAATAATAATAATAATAATAATAATAATAATAATAATAATAATAATAATAATAATAATAATAATAATAATACGATGACTTGCAACGCGCACATATCTCACCACAAGGCGACTCAAGGCGCTGGTCGATATAGGATCTAACTGGAGCTGCGCGAGGCGCCCACCTGCAACATTTGGGCGCGTAGTCTGACGCCCAGACAACTGAGCACAATCCTAGGCGACCTGGGATTTCAGCCAGTGATCCCGCTTAGCTGCCGTGACGGTGCGCTTGGCAAAGAGCTTGGCAGCCTTCATACTGGCATAGATATCCGGAGTATTTAGACCTTTATAGCGGGCAAAGGCTTTCCGTGTAGCGCAAAAGGCCTCCTGTCACAAGTTCCAGTTCTTCCCTTAAGTGGGTCTTCACGTGTGTAGGTGCCGAGGGGCGCCTTAGGCGCATGCAAAGTTGGCCGAGATAGCCTCTGAAGTTGACAGGGAGTGGAGATAGCTACAGCAGCAGCGTGGAGAGCGTGCATTACATAAGCAGATGGTTGTCGTGAGGGTAGTGGTGAAGGAGCTGTCCACCATACAACAGCCCACCATAAAACGTGATAAAATTTGTAGGTAATCAATTTCACAGACTGTGTCAACATTATGACCACCACCTTCAACTCAGCAGTGACAGATGCCGCCACTGAGATCCTTGGCAATCCATCAACACAGTGCATAGCTTCAAATATTTAGGAGCCATTGTATCAGACGATGGGTCCCGACAGGAAGTCCTCTCCAGGATCGCACAAACAACTGCTGCCCTGACAAGGTTGAAGCCCATTTGGAAAGACAGGAACATCAGCCTACATTCCAAGGTAAGTCTGCTGCGCTCCCTTGTTATCTCCATCTTCCTATATGCTTGTGAAACATGGACCCTCACAGCAGATCTACAACGAAGAATACAAGGCATGGAGATGAGGTGCTACAGAAGACTTCTGAGCATTTCCTATACCCAGCACATCCCCAACTATGAAGTCCGACAGACCATCACACAAGCCATTGGACAACATGATGACATGCTCACAGTGGTGAAGAAACGGAAACTCCAATGGTATGGCCACGTCAACCTATCATCAGGCCTTGCAAAGACCATCCTGCAAGGCACGGTGCAAGGAGGCAGAAGAAGAGGCAGACCGAAAAAGAGATGGGAGGACAACATTCGAGAATGGACTGGTTTGACACTGAGCGAGGCCATGAGCTTTGCTGAGGACAGAGAAAGATGGAGTGCGTTGGTTAAACGATCATTTGTGGTGCCCCTACGACCTCCGAGTTATGGGATAGGATAGAATGTCCTCCATCACATTGTCAAGAAAAGCCAAGTTAAAATCTGTGACAATCCAAAAGCTGGATGCTTAGGGTCCAGAAGGCATGTTGGTCCCTCATGAGGTATTGATGCTTGCTTACATGACAGCTAGATATGTTCAATAAACAGAACGTTTTTCAACAGAGAATAATCAGATTTATTAAAAAAGTACACAGACAGATCCACTAAAAGAATTCGAAATTTGTTTGTTTATTTCCAGGATTCCAGCCATTCAGGATGAGTGGTTTGATATTGTATGATATTATATTGTATGCAAAATATGAATTTTAAACAAAAGAAATGAAAAAGAAGCAAAAATAACCAACATATAATTTTTTTAACATTATTTTGAGAGGCAAGATTTTGAAACTTTAGACGAAAGTCCAAGTAAATCAGAGTCCTGGACACTTCTTATTCTAATAAACTTCTCATATTCATACTTATACAATGAAATCAATTGATATGATAAAGAAAAAGATGCTTACTATTTCTTCAGGAAATCAAACACAATCTGTGCAGTCGCCATGTCGATAGGCAGAGCAGTTTCGCAACGTAGTCACGAACTCGATCTACAAGAAAAGGAAAACCAAACTAATTTCATTAGCAATTTATTCCCTCTGCAGAGAAAATTACCAGTCTCCTTACATTTTGCAGCACATACTAACTACATGTACAATTAACAGTCAGTAATCAATAAAACATGTGTGAAGTCATGTAAAATTATAAAATTATTCATAATGCTTACGTAAAATCTCGTGCGACCAAGGATGGCGGCAGGAATAGATCAGTAGCATGGATTCTTCAGTATATTGGGCGACATAGGCTCGAATCCTGACTTCAGCAAACAATTTTGTGATTGCTGGATATTATGGGCCATCGCCTTGAGAAACTCTCTGAGCTTGTAAGTGCGCTATATAAGAGAAATCTCTTTCTTTATAAGAGAAATCTCTTTTCTCAGCTGTTCCACGGCGCGCGCCGGCGGAGAGAGAGGGGCGGAAGTGAAGTGACGCAAGGACGCGAACGTAGTCACATCGGTCACATTCCGATAAAGTGGAGACCACAAAATTTTTCGGGAAACACACGCGATGTTCAAGATTATACACACGGAAGGCTGTGTATAGCCTTATACCGACAATTTGTAACCACGTGTTTTTTTAACATGCTAGGGTGAAATTCACTCCCCTGGGTGGTATTCATGACCGTTGGTTAAGGCTTAACCAATGTTGGTAAAAATTAACGACGTTGGTTAAGCTGGAAATTTAAATTCATGAGGGGTCGAATTCATGGCCCGTTAAATTATAGGCGATGGTTAACGTTACCAACATTGGTTTTGTAACCAACAATGGTATCGTTAACCATCGTTTAGCAGATCGCTATTCATGAGCGAGTGTCCACCCATTGGTACGTAACCAAGGCTATTTTTGGGCTGTGCGGGAATATCCGTAAGGGGGCATTATTCAAGCAGCTGTTTTCCTTAATCTTTCGTCAACAAAATATAAAAATGGCTGTGGCAATGGCACAGAGAAAAGCAAACTTTTGGTACACTGAAACTAATGTTCTGCTCAACGTTATAGAATTTAAACATATACTGATGGCAAGTTTATCAACTGATGTCACGAACCGCCTGAAAAACGACTGCTGGAAAAAAAATCGCCGAAAGAGTGACTGCAGTTGGTAGTGCGAACCGAACAGCCGAAGACGTGAGGGAGAAGATTTATAACATTAAAAAAGACTATCGGAATCGTGCAGCCGCATGATTAAAGTCTGGCAATGGTGGCGTGATTAGCAAGCCTACCGACAGCATGCTGGATATCATAGAGCAAGGAGAGCGAGCTTTTTGTTGGGGTGAAAGGTGAAAAATCACTTTTGATCAGTTTTGTAGTTTGTAATGTTACATTTTGGTTTTAGACTGAGGTGTCAATTTCTGCCGTTTCTGGGTAGTTTGGAACTTGAAATGTTGTCTTTATTTCGTAGGGTTGCATTACCCTACGAGTATAAACTATACAGATACACAATAAGATTAAACATCACCAGTCAAAATCCAACAACAATATTTTAATAATAATAATAATAATATTAACCCGTTTTATTAATATGACAGATTAGTAAAGGTGCCAGAGGCATAAAAACGAAGAGTGAGACACACATGTAAAAGTGGTGACAAAACGCCTTGCCGATCACACAGTTTCAGTCTGTCTACCGCGTTCGTTAACGTGATGATGTCATGCCGACGAAAACGAAATTTTGATACCGGTTCCACATCATCAAATTTGTCAAGTGGATTACTTCTGTCGCGAAATACTCTCTCTCTCCTCGGAGCTCGTCTCTGTCGAAGTTGCCACCAAACGATGGCCGCCATTTTTAACCAGTGTTTCATTGGTTATCGGGTGGTCCCCCCTCCGTTAAAATAACCATGGTTAGCAACCGTCGTTAACTCTGCTAAGGCCTCATGAATTTAAAATTTCCAGCTTAACCAACGTCGTTAATTTTACCAACATTGGTTAAGCCTTAACCAACGGTCCTGAATACCACCCAAGGCCTTAGCAGAGTTAACGACGGTTGCTAACCATGGTTACTTTAACGGAGGGGGGACCACCCGATAACCAATGGAACACTGGTTAAAAATGGCGGCCATCGTTTGGTGGCAACTTCGACAGAGACGAGCTCCGAGGAGAGAGAGAGTATTTCGCGACAGAAGTAATCCACTTGACAAATTTGATGATGTATCAAAATTTCGTTTTCGTCGGCATGACATCATCACGTTAACGAACGCGGTAGACAGACTGAAACTGTGTGATCGGCAAGGCGTTTTGTCACCACTTTTACATGTGTGTCTCACTCTTCGTTTTTATGCCTCTGGCACTTTTAATAATCTGTCATATTAATAAAACGGGTTAATATTATTATTATTATTATTATTAAAATATTGTTGTTGGATTTTGACTGGTGATGTGTAGGCTTATTGTGTATCTGTAGAGTTTATAACTCGTAGGGTAATGCAACCCTACGAAATAAAGACAACATTTCAAGTTCCAAACTACCCAGAAACGGCAGAAATTGACACCTCAGTCTAAAAACAAAATGAAACATTACAAACTACAAAGTGATCAAAAGTGATTTCTCACCTTTCACCCCAACAAAAAGCTCGCTCTCCTTGCTCACTATGAGATCCAGCATGCTGTCGGTAGGCTTGCTAATCACGCCACCATTGCCAGACTTTAATCGTGCGGCTGCACGATTCCGATAGTCTTTTTTAAGGTTATAAAACTTCTCCCTCACGTCTTCGGCTGTTCAGTTCGCACTACCAACTGCAGTCACTCTTTCGGCGATTTTTTTTCCAGCAGTCGTTTTTCAGGCGGTTCGTGACATCAGTTGATAAACTTGCCATCAGTATATGTTTAAATTCTATAACGTTCTCAATTAGTTTCAGTGTACGAAAAGTTTGCTTTTTTCTTTGCCATTGGCACAGCCATTTTTATATTTTGTTGACGAAAGATTAAGGAAAACAGCTGCTTGAATAATGCCCCCTTACGGATATTCCCAGCACAGCCCAAAAATAGCCTTGGTTACGTACCAATGGGTGGACACTCGCTCATGAATAGCGATCTGCTAAACGATGGTTAACGATACCATTGTTGGTTACAAAACCAATGTTGGTAACGTTAACCATCGCCTAGAATTTAACGGGTCATGAATTCGACCCCCTGAGTCGCTAGAAATGCCTCTTTAATTGTGCCGACGTCGGCAGAAATACACACGTCTCCGGAACGTGGGTGTGTAACTACGAATTTGTCGGCAAAAGATACAAAAGACAAAGACACACCCACGCGTACACACACACACACACACACACACACACACAGAGAGAAATAGTTCGAGACTACGTGTTTGCACGTGAACAGATATTTAAAATAGTGATGAACTCGTCTATTCCGTTCGAAGGGACAATTATCTGGTCAGTTTCTCTCTGACAGCTATTATTAAACTTGTGGCGCGAAGGGATGGGGTGTAACTACTTTTAAGGGGGTTAAAATAAGTTCTCAAACTTCCTACCCCGACGGCCGCGCTCAGTGGCCACTCAGGTAAATTCAGGTAAATACTAGGGAGAGGGAAACAAATGAGGATTGGCTTAGCTGGTATCAAGGTTACCATCAGAGGTGAATTTGCATAATTGGGCTTACTGTCACTTACTGTCTTTTCAACAACATATATCACAGGAAAATTATGCTGTAGTTAGTAGCTTTACAGCCACTAAATCTCAATAAAAACAAATTACCCTCCGCTCCCTACCCCAATTAAAAAATAATAAAAATGAAAAAAATAAAAATAAAAAAGCGTTCGTCCCTTATTCCAAACTAGTAACGACACACAAAAGGTTCAAACAGCGCTGCACATAAGATGTGATTTAGAGTATTATTCAGTTCCATCACCAATACCAAAAACACTTTTTAAAAATACATTTGAAAGTGTTGCAATGATTAAAATAAATAAGCACACCATCTTAAATATAATATCCGTTTATATGACAGATGATCCAAACAGAAGACAACTCTGACTGGGTAAAAACCATAGTTAAGTCAGATAAGAAGTGGATTAATTTGGGGAACCGATGCTCATTCTCCTTGGTGGGAACCGGGATGTGAAATTACAAGTAATCGTTTTGTTCATAATTCATTAGATTCTAAATTATGTTTATTAAATGACGGTCCATTTACTAGAATTCCTGACGTTTCTTACCGCAGGTCTACGTCTATTAAATTTTTCCTTGCCACTCCAGATAGTGATTTAAATTCGGAAGAGTCCGCTGGACCTAAAGCAATAACCATGTCATGTAATGTTATTGACTTAAATTCTATTTGGAGCCCTCTTGATTGTTTAGGGAGTGATCATCTTTCAATTATTATAACTTTGAACAAGATACAGAATTAGGACAAACTTTGAAACTTTCGTATTAGGGATAACAATGTTAGGCTAATTAACAAGTCTAATCTTCGAATCTGTCCTTTAACAAATTAACATAGTAAAGAACCTTTAAAAAAGAAGAAAGAAGATAAGATAACAAAAAGAAGATAAGATACCTAAATTTAAATATAAATATGCAAATTGGGACGTATTTAAAACATGTCTAGAAAATAATTAAATTAATAACGTGTTTAGAAAGGGTCGATGTACAACTGACCATCTTGTGAAATTAAACAGTCATGTTAAGAAACAGTTTGCTCGTAGAAAAGTACTTTTGCTGCCTGCCTTCTTTGATAGTAAAAAGGCATATGACAGTGTTTGGCATGCTTTATAAATTAAAACACATTGTATTAAGTGGTCATATGTATCATTACATACGAAATTATTTAAGTGGCAGAATGCTTATTCATCTTTTTAAAACATCGATTTGGGAATACCTCAAGGGTCTATTTTTGCCCCTTTATTATTTTTAATCCTCAGTCATGGTCTTCCCAGTTATTTCTAAATCAGCAAATATAATCAAGAATGCGAATGACATTGCTATGTGAATTAATATGTCTCTCAGAAAGCATATTAAGCAGAGAGAGTAGTAATGTATGTACAGAAATATTTTCAAGAAAATTTGAATAATTTTTCTGCATGTTTCAAAAATAACAGTCTGGAACTGTCTACAGAGAAAACTTATTTGATGCTTTTCAATAATGGAAATAATCCTAAATTATTACCTGTTTTGACATTAAATTATGAAGTTCTTGCTTACAAGCAGCAGGTAAAATTTCTCGGAGTTCAAACACCTAAGCTGAACTGGAAGTTACATATTGAACATTTAATAACAAAAACAAGGAAAACCTTGAATTTATTGAAAATTATTATTATGCAAATATGGAGTCAAAACACTAAATCCCTATTACATTTAGCTTATTAGGGTCAGGAAGTATTTTTTTTTGTAAATAATTCATTATTAAATAAATTACACAGTATCGACCGTAGAGCTATTAAAATTGCATTACGAGTTCTAGTTCATGCTAACATACTACGAATATACCAAGAAGCTGCAATACTATCATTAAATCAACAACGTCGACTGGCTACTTCCAAATTCGATGTATGATAACATATATTGACGCTCAACAAGATTATCCAAAATTACCAAAAAATATGCAATACTTGAAGCCAATTAGAAATTATACATTTGGTAAGTGTGACATTGATATCACATCAGTTTCACTTCTTCCATTAAACGCCATTGATTCCACCATGGGATAACAGATGTGCACATCTTGATATTGACCATAGCCAAACTAACAAAGGGGATAATCCAAATTTATTAGTTACTGAGGTAAAAGATGAAGTCACCGGCCAGGGCGGAGGAATCTCACGTTACTACAGGTTCAACGACCACGTGCTCAGGGCCAAGGCGAGCCACACTGTATTCGTGGATTTCGGCTGTGGCCAATAGCCTGGATAGGATTGGGCACCGCCAGGTCTTTTTTGCCCAAGACACACATAGGATAGGAGGTAAAAGAGCATATTAAATGTAATTACAAAACCATTAGCAAATTTATACTGATGGATCAGTTTTAGATTCTTCGGATAGTAAATCGGTGTCACTTGGTGAGTTTTTGTGAAGTAATTCGCCTCGGTCTCATTCCAAGAACAAGTTAAGTATAGACAAAAAGTTGTATTGGAAGATCAAGAAAACTCGAAACACAACAAAGTAAAATTTCCCTTCAATTATTATTTACCAGTATGCCTCGATCGAAATTCTGCTGAACCGCGTTTCCAGTTAAACCGTACAAAATTCCCGAAATATTTTAAAATATTAATGGTTTTGTTTGTACCCCAAATCCCTCAATGTTCAATCGGCTTAAATGTTTTTCATCATCTGGTTGGGATCATCGGAATTACTGCTGGCTTCAGCAATGTTTGTGACCACTTAGCTGTGTGTGTGTGTGTGTGGGGGGGGTGTGTGGGTGTGTGTGTGTGCATATAGAAACGACGTTCTGATGACACACACATGAAACTCCACATGGTTTCTTCTGACTTTTTTGGAAGGCCGTACTATTTTGACGTCAAAATAGTGCTCCGTTGAGTTAGAGCTGTTTTAGCATTAGGGTTAGGTTAAGGGTTAGGGTTTGGGTTAGGGTTAGCTTCAAAAATTGGAAAATGTCAAAATAATGTCAAAGAAATGGAAAGTGTGTCAAAATAATCCCTGTTTTTTTTCACAAAAGTCATCAGAACGTCGTTTCTACAAAAATGCGTGTGTGTGTGTGTTGAGGTGAAGTGGTTGTCCCTGCAGAAGATAATGAAGGAAGTGGGCTGGGAGTTGTCCTGTCTGCTGCGGCGTTGGTAACGGATGGATTGTTGGAAGGATGGTTTAAAGCGGCTCACCTCCCCAGGCAATGGACCCGGAAATCTGCAACATGCAGAAAAGCCATACAGCATCCCGGATCCTATAACTTCACCTATTATTACTGGGCAAAATTCGAACCATCAGAATAATGCAGTGCATCGTTTATTATTGGTAATAAACGAAACGACCCTGCTGTCCAGCACTGCTGTCTTATCTTACCCTTTTAAGGAATATTGGGGATGAACAAACACTTAAGCTTATCTGCATTATCAATGGTAAAAGAGAAAAAAATAAATTCTCATCTCCAAAGATTATGTAGTATTATAAAAGGTATCCAAATGAACACATGTTACACTGATAGTCCAGGCTTACTTTATTTTACACTGACATTGTCCAGACCTGCTTTGTTTTGTACTGACACACCTGTCACTTGCCACTGACATGACCCTGCCAATACTCTTTACATGTTCACAAACACTTTGCTTTGATGTTAGAAAACTGTGTATGCTGTTAAGCTATTTCTGCCACAGAAATAATTTCATTATCACTTCCAACAGCACTGACACTCAGTTATTTATGCCTAAACAACGTGTTCTTTTGTCTTATCATTTCAATGAAGAAGACAATCCAACAAACAAACAAACACTACGAGCTTATTATACAAGAATTCACAGACTCTTCGGCATAGAAGTTCTCTACCCTATGGCACAGAAGGACAATTGTTATTGCGCTTGCAAATCCTATCGCTCACCTCTCTTCAAAACTCGCACTCTGCACGGACTACACGGATAAAAACCCATACCCAAAAGCAGCCCTGCTAGGCCATATCCTACAATTACCATCCTAGCAGAATCGTTCTGTTCATTAGTGACACTCATAGCAAACAAACGCATGTATATTTGATCAGAATAATTTATTTTCAGACTTTTTACATCATATATTACATTGTCTATTTATACGTGACAATCAGCATATATTATTCCTGCAATAAATATAAGGTCATATTATTTTTACGAAAAGGATTTACTATCTTTACAGCTGAACTTTATGCTATTTAAATGGTTTTAAATTTCATCATGACTTCACCTTTAGAATTATTTGGCATACTAGTATGTGTTGATTCAAAAGCAGTTTGTATGCTTTGAAACAGTGGAACTGTAAAGGTAGAAGGGAGTTTATATATGAAATTAAAAATATGATACATTGTGTGATTTTTAGAGGAATAAATATTGATTTCTGTTGGGTTCCATCACATTGCGGAATTCATTAGAATGAGGTATGTGACAGACTAGCCAAGGAGGGAGCACAAAGGTCGTCAGATTCTTTAACTATAACAAATCTGAATATGTGTAATCAAGAAACATGTTCTTTACTACCATAAAAGACCGTGTATCGGGATAATAGCATTAAAAAGATATCTATGCTAAATTGTTCAAGACCACTTTCTAAATTAATATATAAATTAAGAATGAACGCATGGAACACTAAATACTCCGCAGATGTTCAATGTATATGTAATACAAATCTATCAGGACATCACCTTCTATTTGAATAAAGGTAAAGGTAAAGGTAGTCCTATAGCCTTGTGGCTGTAGGGGAGCGTGATATTGGAGATCACATTTATCTTGGGCCAGCGTAATGAGGGTGATGCCCATCTCTTTCCCTCGCTGCTGTACCTTCCCCACCCTTAAGAGAGTAGGTACTCAGTCACAGTTGAGTCAACTGGGGGCGTTGTTATTTGTCGCTTCACGTTTTGCGGTCACCCATCCAAGTGCTAACCGCACTGGACGGTGCTTAACTTGCGACACAGTAGCGAGTGCTCCAACCACTGCGCTATCCGACACCCCTGTTTGAATAACGAATTGAATTCAGATATTTAATTGATTTGAAGTTGAATCTGCAATAATATTAAAGCATTTATTCCGTTTGTATGAATGAAATTATTTGATGTCATTGACGTAATAATCAGTTGTTATAAGTAGTTGTAGAATTTTTGTTTATGTTGGTGAACTGTATTCGATATGGATGAAATTGATTGTATTGAGAAACTGGTCTCGTCAGAGAGGAGAGAGAGATGTGTAAGTAATTGTCAAAATAAAGTTTATCTCTCTAGAAACTTAACTGTCGTTAATTCCTTTGCCTGCGGAAGTCTTTAGCTGCGAGGCCTCAAATTAACTCCTTTGTCTGCAGAAGTCTTTAGCTGTGGGGCCTCAAGAATAGGCAGAAGAAGACGAATGAGAAGACGAAGGAGAAGACGTAGAAGAAGACGAGGGAGACGAAGAAGATAAAGAAGACGAATAAGAAGTCGAGGAGGAGGAAGAAGAAGAAGAGGCGGATGAGAGGAGGACGAGGAGGAGAGAAGGGTACTGAGGAGAGAAGGAGACTGAGGAGAGAAGGGGACTTAAGAGAGAAGGAGACTGAGGAGAGAAGGAGACTGAGGAGAGAAGGGGACTGAGGAGAGAAGGGGACTGAGGAGAAAAGGGGACTGAGGAGAAAAGGGGACTGAGGAGAAAAGGGGACTGAGGAGAAAAGGGGACTGAGGAGAAAAGGAGACTGAGGAGAGAAGGAGACTGAGGAGAGAAGGAGACTGAGGATAGAAGGAGACTGAGGAGAGAAGGGGACTGAGGAGAAAAGGGGACTGAGGAGAAAAGGGGACTGAGGAGAAAAGGAGACTGAGGAGAGAAGGAGACTGAGGAGAGAAGGAGACTGAGGAGAAAAGGAGACTGAAGAGAGAAGGAGACTGAGGAGAGAAAGGGACTGAGGAGAGAAGGGGACTGAGGAGAAAAGGGGACTGAGGAGAAAAGGGGACTGAGGAGAAAAGGGGACTGAGGAGAAAAGGAGACTGAGGAGAGAAGGAGACTGAGGAGAGAAGGAGACTGAGGATAGAAGGAGACTGAGGAGAGAAGGGGACTGAGGAGAAAAGGGGACTGAGGAGAAAAGGGGACTGAGGAGAAAAGGAGACTGAGGAGAGAAGGAGACTGAGGAGAGAAGGAGACTGAGGAGAAAAGGAGACTGAAGAGAGAAGGAGACTGAGGAGAGAAAGGGACTGAGGAGAGAAGGAGACTGATGAGAGAAAGAGACTGAGGAGAGAAGGGGACTGAGGAGAGGAGACTAAGGAGAGAAAGGGACTGAGGAGAGAAGGGGACTGAGGAGAGGAGACTAAGGAGAGAAAGGGACTGAGGATGAGAAGAAGACGAGGGAGACGAAGAAGATAAAGAAGACGAATAAGAAGTCGAGGAGGAGGAAGAAGAAGAAGAGGCGGATGAGAGGAGGACGAGGAGGAGAGAAGGGTACTGAGGAGAGAAGGAGACTGAGGAGAGAAGGGGACTTAAGAGAGAAGGAGACTGAGGAGAGAAGGAGACTGAGGAGAGAAGGGGACTGAGGAGAGAAGGGGACTGAGGAGAAAAGGGGACTGAGGAGAAAAGGGGACTGAGGAGAAAAGGGGACTGAGGAGAAAAGGGGACTGAGGAGAAAAGGAGACTGAGGAGAGAAGGAGACTGAGGAGAGAAGGAGACTGAGGATAGAAGGAGACTGAGGAGAAAAGGGGACTGAGGAGAAAAGGGGACTGAGGAGAAAAGGAGACTGAGGAGAGAAGGAGACTGAGGAGAGAAGGAGACTGAGGAGAAAAGGAGACTGAAGAGAGAAGGAGACTGAGGAGAGAAAGGGACTGAGGAGAGAAGGAGACTGATGAGAGAAAGAGACTGAGGAGAGAAGGGGACTGAGGAGAGGAGACTAAGGAGAGAAAGGGACTGAGGATAGAAGGAGACTGAGGAGAGAAGGAGACTGAGGAGAGAAAGGGACTGAGGAGAGAAAGGGATTGAGGAGAGAAGGAGACTGAGGAGAGAAAGAGACTGAGGAGAGAAAGGGACTGAGGAGAGAAGGAGACTGAGGAGAGAAGGAGACTGAGGAGAGAAAGGGACTGAGGAGAGAAGGAGACTGAGGAGAGAAGGAGACTGAGGAGAGAAAGGGACTAAGGACAGAAGGGGACTGAGGAGAGAAGGAGACTGAGGAGAGAAGGAGACTGAGGAGAGAAGGGGATTGAGGACAGAAGGGGACAGGAGAGAAAGAGACTGAGGAGAGAAAGAGACTGAGGAGAGAAGGGGACTTAGGAGAGAAGGACGATGAGGAGCACAGAATAGGAAGAGAGAAGGAAGAAGGAGAAGAGGAGTGAGATTGAGGAGCAGTAGATGAAGACGACGTATACAAATAAGGGACTTGTTAGATAGTTAGTTATTCATTGCTTACAGGGTCCAGCGGACTGCAAAGAGCCGAATCAGGACCACAAAATCAAGACCACAACTTCGCTAAAAGAGGACTCGCCCCTGATCCGCAAAAAAGATTTGCAGAAACAACCCTAGTGGTAACACTGAAGGCACTCCACCAGCCGGTCACTTTACAATAAAGACATCCCACGCAGGGGACGCTGAGGCTATACTCTAATTTATCGAACCCCCGTTTAAAAAACCAAAATAGAATATAAACATCATTATAAAATATCAACAAAGCACATACATATACAATGCCTACATTGACAAATAAGAACATCATAGGAAGACCCAGTGACCCAACTGAACATTGCAAAGTATAATCCAATCAAAGGGAAATCTTACATCCCTCTTCCCAAAGAAATTCTTGACAAAAAGGCTGTATTGAATATTAAGAACACCGACGACAAATGTTTTGTGTGGTGTGTTTTGGCTAAATTATATCCTATTCAGTCGAAACAACATCCCGAAAGGGTGGCGCTGTACAAAGAAAAAATAACGAACTTAAATCTCAAAGACATTAATTTCCCTGTTAGCCTTGACGCCATTGACAAATTTGAATCACAAAACTCTCCTATAACAGTCAATGTATATGTTTGGGACCCTGAATCAAAACTTATGCCTTTACGAATCTCTCCTAATGCCCCATCGTTTTCAGACCTCAATCACCACGTCGATCTTTTACTAATAACAGACCCGCAAGATCCTAGCATGCAACATTATACACTGATACGAAACATATCTAGATTATTAGGACACACTTCAAAACATCATGGCAAACAATATTTGTGCAGACGCTGTTTAACTAGAGTCTCTAATCTCCAAGTGGCTGACAAGCACAGTAAAATTTGCAAAAGTATGACAGACATCCAAACCCGCCTTGTGTTACCAAAGCCAGGTTCTCAAGTATATTTTAAAAACATCAACAAACAATTCAAGCAGCCTTATATAGTTTATGCCGACTTCGAATCATTGATTTTAAAATACCAAGGCCCACAAGGATTTTGTACGCCTAATTCATTCCTCACACACCTTCACGAAGTCTGCAGTTTCGGGTATGTAGTTGTTAGAGCCGACGGACAACATACAGAGCCGGTAATTTACAGAGGGCCAGACGCAGCTAGGAAGTTCTTAGATGAGATGAACAAAATATACAAATTGTGTTTACTGCAGCTAGATAATCCGGTGCCCATGATATTTACTGAATCTGACTCCCATAATTTTAAAGCAGCTACACATTGCCACATTTGTAATAAAGAGTTTGACCCGAAGGACACAAAGACCCAAAGGGTGAGAGATCATTGTCACATAACAGGGGCATTTAGAGGTGCAGCTCATCAGAAATGCAACTTGGAATATGGAATCAAACATTTCTCTCTCCCTATTTACATTCACAATCTTCGAAATTACGACTCCCATTTAATCATGCAGGCAGTGACGAAAGCATACAAAGTGTCATGTATTGCCGAGACAGAAGAAAAATATAAAACTTTCACTCTGAATAAATTAAAGTTTTACGACAGCTTTCAACATTTGTCTTCCAGTTTAGAAACACTAGCTAAGAACTTACCCAGCTATCCTATCACTAGCAAATATTTTCCAGACGTTACACTTATTCGAAAAGGCGTGTATCCTTATGAATACATGGATTCTTGGGAAGTGTTTGAAGAATTGGAATTGCCACCTAAAGAAAATTTCTATTCTTCACTCAATAAAAGTTTCATAACTAATATCGATTATGAACATGCTCACAACGTCTGGAATGCACTCGGTTGTAAAAACCTTGGTGACTACCACGACATATATTTGAAAGCTGACGTCTGTTTGTTGGCTGATGTGTTTGAAAAATACAGAGAAACGAGTTTACATCATTACTCCCTCGACCCTTCTCATTACATTTCTTCGCCAGGAATGAGTTGGGATGCTTTCTTAAAACTTAGCGGTTCTAAAATCGATCTCATAACTGACCAGGTAATGATGACAATGATTGAGTCGGGCATTCGTGGAGGAATAAGCGTGGCAGCTCATAATTATTGCAAAGCCAACAATAAATACCTGAAGCACTATGACCCCTCGCAGAAATCTAATTATATAATGTACTTTGACGCCAACAATTTATACGGTTGGGCAATGAGTGAGCTTTTGCCGGTTTCAGATTTCAAATTACTTGTTAATCCAAACCCTGCAAACTTGACTTGGTTAAACAGTATTTTAAATCACCCTAAAGATCATACTATAGGGTTTATTGTCGAAGTTGACCTAGAGTATCCCAATGCTTTACACGACCTACATAATGATTACCCATTAGCACCAGAAAGATTGCATGGTACAGACAAGCAACTTAAACTTATTCCCAACCTCTATAATAAATCTAATTACGTCTGCCACTACAGAAACCTGCAGTTCTACATCAGACACGGCATGAAGTGCACAGCGATTCACAAGCTTTTATTCTTTAAACAAACGAATGTCTTGGCCGGGTACATCAATAAAAACACAGAGCTCAGAAAACAAGCGCAATCTACGTTTGAAAAAGATTTCTTTAAGCTGCTGAATAACAGCTGTTTTGGTAAAACTATGGAGAACCCATACAAGCGGAAAGACGTCAGGCTAATTACCTCACCCAATCAAGCGATTAAATTAACATCTAAACCTCAATACCTTGGTTACAAAGAGTTTCATGACTCCCTGTATGCAGTTACCATGAAAACCACGCAAGTTAATCTAGACAAACCAGTGTTTATGGGGATGACTATTCTCGACCTTTCTAAATTATTAATGTTCGAATTTTACTACGATTACTTTAAACCTAAATACCCGGAGGCCAGAGTTTTATACACAGACACAGACTCCCTTATACTAGACATCCCTACTGAAGACATTTATAAAGACTTAGAATCGGAACTGCAACATTACGATACTAGTGACTACCCTGAAACTCACCCTTTGTACAGCAAAGCAAACCAAAAGAAAATAGGTTTGATGAAAGATGAAATGAACGGGAAACTTATTGAAGAATACGCAGGACTGCGATCTAAGCAGTACAGTATTAAACACGAATCGGGAGAATCTTCAAAAGCGAAAGGCACCCAAAAAGCTGCAATAAAAAACAGAGATATCAGGCATGAAAACTACCTGGAAGCCTTAGATGGAAAAGAAGTTAAACCATACCCTAACACAACTATAAAGTCTAAAAACCATATAGTGTCCACTGCTGTGACGACCAAAAAAACATTATGCGCTAATGACACAAAGAGAATAAGAGTAACTAAGGAGTTCGCATACGCTCTAGGCCACTATAAATTACAGGTAGGAACAGCGACTGCGACTGCGACTACGACTATGACTGCGACTATGAGTAAGAAGGAGGGCCTGGAAGGCTTGAGTAAATGTTAACTGTATTTATTCTGAAGCACCGAGCTTTTTCTTCAAAGCATCTAGCTGCTCTTTCCGTCCCAGTAGTCTCCCTTCCTCTATTAATTTTTTTTTAATTTCTTCAACATTAACAGGTGCAGACCTAGATTTAGATTGTATGTCATGCTTCAATTTTTTATATTCTTCAAAATCTCGCTGGATAATTACAAACTCTTGGTCTGTAATCTGAGTGTCTTCTAGAGCTTTAGAAATTATTAAGTTCATGCTAGTAAGTTTAGCTATCGCCAGGCTAGAAATGAGGTCGTGTTTTTCTAATTTCTTAGATACTTTAGTATTAAATACACCAAGTAGAACTGACATCACTGAAGATAATCCGGCAGCAACCCCTAATCCAATACTAATTGGTATACCAATTCCAGTCACCAATAATCCCACGCTGGCAGCAGCTTCCGCTGCATTAATAACATTTAGACCAGTAGACACGTAATTTATTGTGCTATAAGCGCCAGGACGGAGGTGTTAAGTATGCTACTGATGGACAATATAGCAAGATCCGCACGAGAAACAACATCGTCATAGGAACCTGGAACGTCAGGACCCTAACTGCGGAAGGAAAATTAGAAGAACTGGCCCACGAGCTGGACCACTATCGATGGAACGTTCTAGGTATCAGCGAACTGCGCTGGAAAGGCCTAGGTGAAACAACGACTGACAAAGGCCACAAGCTCTATTTCAGCGGTAGAGATGACAGGCACGAACACGGCGTTGGATTCTTGGTCCACAAGAACATTCTAGCCACTGTCATGGGTTGCCGCCCAGTCTCCAGTAGACTCATTACCATCCGTCTGAGAGCAACCCCTTTCAACATTACCATCATCCAGGCCTATGCCCCAACATCAGACTATGAAGACAGCGAAGTGGAGGATTTTTATGAAAATATACAGGCGGTCCTTGACCAAGTGCCGAAGAAGGACATAGTCATAGTGCAAGGCGACTGGAATGCCAAGGTTGGCCAAGATGCGCACCGCAACTGGGGAGACACATGCGGACCCCACTGCAACAACGAGACAAATGACAGGGGTCTGAGGCTATTGGAGTTTGCCAGATACAACAATCTGGTACTGGCAAACACGCTTGGTCTCCACAAAAAATCCAGACGATGGACATGGCACAGTCCCGGCGGGGAACATCACAACCAGATCGACTACATCATGGTCAAGAAACGCTTCAGATCAAGCATCAACATTGGCAGGACACGCACTTTTCCAGGAGCAGACATTGGAAGTGACCACGATCTCGTGATGATGTCTTTCCGGCTCCATTTGAAGAGAGTAAATACAGCAAAGTGCACTAGGCTGAAGTTCGACCTGGACAAACTGCAAGACCCGGAGGTGGCAAAAATATTTCAGGCCACAATTGGAGGGAAATTTGCACCACTGCTTATTTTGGGGGCAGGCGAAGTAGATGTCAACACCATGACCAATACCTTCAACTCAGCTGTAACAGATGCCGCCACTGAGATCCTTGGCAAGCACCGACCAAAGAAGAAGCCGTGGATCACACCTGAACTTTTGGATCTGTGTGATAAACGAAGAGAGTTAAAAAAGAAAAAGAACACCTCACAGGGAGCTGATGTCTACCGAAAAATCAACAATGACATCCGAAAAGGCATGCGCACAGCAAAGGAGAACTGGATAGAAGATCAATGCCAGGAAATAGAGAACAATCTGAACAAGAACAACAGCAAGAAGGCCTACCAGACTGTGAAGCGGCTGACAAGTGTTAAACAGCCCAAAGTCTCCACTATCCAAAGCAAGTCTGGCATTTGCCTTACAGAAGAACAAGAAGTCTTGGACAGATGGACAGAGTACTGCTCTGACCTTTACAACCATACACCAAATGGAGACCCATCAGTTCTAGCATGTCCCGAGAGCAGAGAAGAAGAAGAAATCCTCCCAATTCTCCGGGAAGAAGTTGAGGCAGCAGTGCAATCGCTGAAGAAAGGGAAGTCAGCGGGAGTGGACAACATACCAGCGGAACTGCTACAAGCAGGAGGAGAAGCGATGACTGATGCTCTCACCATTATCTGTAACAAGATCTGGCAGAGTGGGGAATGGCCTACACCATGGACCCAGTCGCTTGTCATCACTCTTCCCAAAAAAGGTAACCTTCAGGAGTGTGAAAATTACCGCACCACCAGCCTCATCAGCCATCCCAGCAAGGGTCCTCCTGAAAATAATACTCAACAGGTTGAAACCACAAGCTGAACAAATCATAGCTGAAGAACAAGCAGGATTCATGGCAGGGCGAAGTACCACTGAACAGATTTTCAACCTCAGAATAATCTGTGAGAAATACCTACAGCACCAACAACATCTATATCATGTTTTCATAGACTTCAAGAAGGCATTTGACCGAGTCTGGCATGCAGCTCTATGGGCAACCATGAAAGTGTACAACATCAGCCCTAAAATTATAGAAGTCATCAAAAGCCTGTATGACAAGGCTACCAGTGCAGTCCTCCATAACAGCGTCATCGGGAACTGGTTCAGAACAACAATCGGTGTGCGTCAAGGATGCCTACTCTCTCCAACACTCTTCAACATCTTCCTAGAGCGCATCATGTCAGATGCTCTTGCAGATCACGAAGGCACAGTCAGCATAGGGGGCAGAGCAATCTCCAATCTTCGTTTTGCGGATGATATTGATGGATTGGCTGGAGAGGAACAAGAACTTGAACAGCTTGTACAGAGGCTTGACACCACCTCCAGAGCTTATGGAATGGAAATAAGTGCAGAGAAGACCAAAATGATGACCAACAACACCAATGGCATCAACACGGACATCAAAGTACAAGGCCAATCCCTCAACACAGTGCACAGCTTCAAATATTTAGGAGCCATTGTGTCAGACAATGGGTCTCGACAGGAAGTCCTCTCCAGGATCGCACAAACAACTGCTGCCCTGACAAGGTTGAAGCCCATTTGGAAAGACAGAACCATCAGTCTACATTCCAAAGTAAGACTGCTGCGATCTCTGGTCATCTCCATCTTCCTATATGCTTGCGAAGCATGGACCCTCACAGCAGATCTCCAACGAAGAATACAAAGCATGGAGATGAGGTGCTACAGAAGACTTCTGTGCATTTCCTATACCCAACACATCACCAACGTTGAAGTCCGACAGACCATCACACAAGCCATTGGACAACACGATGACCTGCTCACAGTGGTGAAGAAACGGAAACTCCGATGGTATGGCCACGTCACCAGATCATCAGGCCTTGCAAAGACCATTCTGCAAGGCACAGTGCAAGGAGGTAGAAGAAGGGGGAGACCGAAAAAGAGGTGGGAGGACAACATTCGAGAATGGACTGGTTTGACACTGAGCGAAGCCACGAGGGCTGCTGAGGACAGAGAAAGATGGAGTATGCTGGTTAAGCGATCATCTGTGGTGCCCCTACGACCTTCGGGTTATGGGACAGGATAGGATAGGATAGGATAAGCGCCGGAATACCTTCGTCTGCATCTAGAGTACTTTTGGATATCTGATTCAATTTGAGTCCTAACTTTTCTTATTTCTTCCAGCCTGAACGTTTGAACATTATTTAAGTCTAACGTTGGAGCACTGGGTTGCATTGGTTGTTCATCCACTACTGCTTCTACTATAGCAGGATACAATTTTGTCGTCATATTTTTAGTGTGAAAAAAAAGGGTTAACAATAATTAACTTGATTTTAGTTTATTAGCAAAATATTCTATTTGACTATCAGAAAATATCTGATCGCTGAAATAAAATGCTAACAGATCTACGTTGTCTAGGCTAATTTGCGCTATTCTGTCAATAGGATTTGGAACAGGGACAAAAGTTATCTTGGGTGATGAAGTAAATACGGAAAACTGATTTTCATTTTCTCTTTTCTTCATAAATACTGTAACTCGTCTGGGATCCTCATCTAAATCAACCCAACTTAGGGACACTTGCGGAATTACATTAAAATTTCTCTGCGTAGGCCTGTGAGCAATTATGTCCAGTACTATCATAGCTGTGCTACCTAGCTGTAAAGGAGGCTGCAGAATAACTCTAACATTTTTCCCTGCGGTTTCACGCTTATGTAAAACATAGCTGCTTTTTTTGTAGGCTTTGACTTCTATGGTTTCCCGATTGTTTTCATCCGGCACTAGACTAACTAACATAGGCCCGGCGTTAATAATTTTCTTAAATTTATTGTCTGGTCCCATAAAAGTGTAAGGGCTTTCGCACTTGAATTTAATAAGCCAATCTAATTCCGTGTCTACAGGTGTTAAAGACCAGATATTTTCTCGTTTAGTAATAGCATACTTAAAATCGGGATCTACTTTACCGGCATTAAAATCCTTTAGCTGATCGATAGATGGTTTTTCTGGCAATACTGACGGCGGCACTTGCGGCACTTCAGGCACTGCCGGCACTAGCGCTCGTTTATAATATCCATTTTGTGTAAATTCGAAACCGTAAATAGACCCAACAATAGCATTCGCATCAAAGTCGATTGTGTCTGCTAAGTCTTTCAGTTCAATGGTAGGACAGGTTACTGGAATTTGAGGGCCGATTGACATTGTATTTTAAAATTAAACTTTATTTTATCTCAAGAATAATTGTAAGATCTTCAAAGTCTACAATTTCGTTGTTTTGGTTAGTTATTTTGAAGCAGAAACTAGTATGATAGTCCTGACTTAAGTAGCGTTTTTGAGGCAGAAATTTCAATGAAACTGGATCGCAGTAAGATTCTCTCTGAGTTGAGATTATCCTTAGCAATGTACTAGGAGTTCCGTTTACTAAGTTTTCCGATGTCTTCAGTTGATGAAGGTACACAAACAATCTATTATTAATTAACAAATTCATAGGGTTTGATCCAATAAATCTTATAGAACTGCCGACGGTGCTGGAGCTGTCAGATAAAGATAATTCATTGCCACGGAAACCTAATATTTCTGCCAGCTTTGGCGCAAGTGTAACGCTGGTAATGTCTTTATGCAGGGTTTTATGGAAAGTTAAAGTTACTATCAAGTTTGCAGGGTTCATTTTTGCTTCAATCGAATGAGGTTTAAACAATTCTTCAGTAAGTCTGCAGAAGTCATAATAGCCGCCATGAATAAAGTGCCTTTTTTTATTAATCATTATCCAGTTGTTGTTTAGATCATGACTAATATTTAACCATTTAACCGTGTAGAATATTTCGTGAAGGATTACGTTAAGGTCCCTGTTTTTGTTGTCAATAGGATGCTGAAGTTCAATGGGCACACCTGATTTTACAGATTCGAAAGTTACAAACATTTTTTTTTTAATATAATAAAAAATGTACGCGCCTTATAAATATAACAAAGCTGCAAAGTATACTACAGGGCCTTATTATTACGAAAAAGCAGTCGACCTAACCAAGCTGACAATAGCTGTGGCAGCCAACGTCCATTTCGAAACTATCCCCCATAATATTTTTGATCATTACCTCAACCCAGACATTACGAGCGACTTTTTAGCTAACCAATGGCTAAACAACGGGGGTATGCAGTTCTTTCAGAATCAAATTAATTTTGCCGTGTCATGCGCTACAACTGGTTGCGGAGTTTCTTACGTTCATCACCTTAATCACCCAGATCCTATGTTGAAATCTATTTATCTGTTCCATTTGTATTATCAAGTGAGGCGGGTGTTGTCTGAACTTCAGGCTCCGTTACCTACTGACAAAAACTTTAATCCCTTTAACAACGGCTTTGACAAAAAAGCGTATCAAAGGTTGTGCAATGAATTCGGAATTGATACTAAAACAGACTTCAGACAAAAACTAGACCTCAATCACGGAATGGGAACTTTATTTAGATACGCTGTAGGTAATTTATACACGGGGCCTTACGTACCTGGATTCACATCATTTAACCACAACAGCCAGGTTCCTTTACTGTATATCAGACAAAAACAAAGTGCAGCATACAGCACTTTTATATTGGACACATCAAACGGATTTACTCAAAGTGGGGTGGAAAGGCTGAATGAATCTATTCGTACGTATGCGTGGTGCATTCTGGGGTCTCAAGCAGAAACACGAAGTAATATCATTGGGGAAGGAACTAGCTTCGATGCACAAAAGCAGTTTCTAGCCAACATTGAAGATTCTATTAATTCGGCAGTAGATTTGCCCGCGAGTATTAAAAGATATCAGGACACTTTAAAGTATGCTAGATCGAAAGTAGATTACGTAATAGGTTTAGGATTGTATATGTTGCCTTCAGACCTTCAGCTTAGGATAGGAACTATATCAAACTACAACAACAATATAGTGATTGCAGACCCTCAGTTTCATATAGGCTACAATCCTACAATAAATACAGTGAATACAGTGAATACAGCGAATACAGTGAATACAGCGAATACGGTATTTACTGCTAGGCCTAATAACGAACCTTTAAGTTCGCCACCGCTTCCGAGCTTACCAAGCTTGCCGGACCTGCAAATGCCGGTAACTGATCATGGGGTTTCACGTCTAGCGCTTACAGGGGGTTTATTGTTTGCTGGGTTAATTGGGATTTACTATTTTAAGTAGCCAGAGTAATATTATTATAAACAAAGACCACAGATGCTCAGACGCCCAAACCACAACTTTAGAAGCAGTATTAAATATCCATGAAAATACAGAACCTAATATTCCTGGAAGTGCGTCTACAAGTTTGTCACCTAGGCGTTTCAATAAGTTAGCTATGCTTTGTAAAGTCTTTTTAATCCAGTCTTTAACCGGACTACCGCCAGGTCCGCCAGGTCCGCCACCAATGCCTACGGTTCTAGTCAGTGCTAAGACTAGTGTGCTTATTGTCATCCCAACAGCTGTAAGAATGCTAAATATTGTAACACCTTGCTCTCTGAACAGTGTTTGAATTCTTTCTGCAAGTGTAGTGTCTTCGTGTAAAATTTTATGCACCGTTTCTTTTATTCTGGCGAAATTAGTTATTAATTTTTCTCTGTTTATGGATAAGGCTTCTAGCCTTGCCGCGCGTTCTGTGTAAAGGTCTGCGAGCCTTTTTTTAATCATCTTTTTTACCTCAATGCTTAAGTTCGCGTCATCAGCTTCTGCTAGTTTATTTTTTTGTTTTTCTATATGTTTGTCGAGCTCGCCGAGCTTGGCCAAATTCATCATTGTCTCCCCTCTCACAGATTGTAAAGCTTTATCTAAGCCTTGAAGTTCACGCAGTGGCAATAATGGTGGGTCATTGATAGTTTCCATAACCTGATCAATATTGGTGTCCTCATTTGTTTGTAAGGTTGTTAACTCTTTATTTACTTCTAATGCAGAACTAGTTAAGTTAGTTAAGTCTTGTAGTTCTATTTCTGAACTTAACGATGCATCTATTCGTTGAAGTGAAGCTACTGCTTGGCGATGCAACGCTGGCACTCTATTATCGGAAAGCCCCAATGATCGTATTACAGTCACTGGGAGTTTAGTTTTCAAAGTAGACCACGCATAAAATTTATCAGGATTCTTTAACATAGTTAACTGTACTCTCACTTTTTTACCGGATACACTAGTGTTTATAAACAAGTGATTATTTTTGTCTAGTTCGAAGTCGCTGGGACTAACATAATCAGGTAACTCGCGCCCGATGTAATTGTAAAATTTATTGATTTTTCTGGCTTTTTGGGTTTCAGTTACTTGACGTAATTCTTCTCCTATACTTAGCCTTGTTTGGCTCATGTCGTCTCCTACCATAGAAAGAAGTCTGCTGGTTGTGTCAACGTTGAGGTCTTCATTAGGCTCATTTGGTTTAAACACTTCATCAAGAGCTTCACCACCTGTTGCCATTTTTAAATATAATTTTTTTTATCGCATTAAAAATGCAAAGCTACGGAAACTTGTTAGACCCTACACGTCGATTGAGGACGCCTTTAGGCATCAAAGGTGAGAAAAGCACAATAATTATTACAAACAATCCAAGCAGCATAGAGCCTAATCAGCTACTAACCATAAGATTTCCAAATTTAGGTCCTGATGATGTAATAGTTCCGGGCAGTCCTAAACTAGGATTTAAAATTAGTCTGAATTCTGACGATGATCCTAACAGAACCGTAGTCAACAATCTAGGCAGAGCTATAATTAAAAGAATGGTTATTAAACTTGATGGGCGAGAAATCCAAAGTATCGATGACGCCGGTGTTTTGTTTTGTTACACAGATCTGTGGCTGAGTAAATATGAAAGGGAAGATTTAGTTGGTCAGGGGATTCAAGCCGCCAATGTGGCAAAACTTCGAATCAAAGCTGGCGATGCTGTCGTTTCTAACAAAGGTGAAAATGCATTAGCTGCTGTATACAAAAACAGGTTTTATTTTCCACTCGATTTTGAGCTGCTACACAGTCATCTGCCATTTCATCAAGGTTCATTTAACGATAGGCTGTCTTACGAAATTATTTTCAATGATTATTCTCAAGTAGTAATTAGCTCTGACAATGATGCTAGGTATACAATTACAGACATCACGCTTGAATACGAAGTGGTCACTCACGCTGAACTCAGTAGGATGATCAGGGGCCAATATGACAAACTAGCAATTTATTATGATAGGATCGTTCGCTACAGACAATTTAATAAAGATTTATTAGATGCACTATGGACCATCAACATAAATTCACCTGCTCGAAGTTTTAAAGGTGTACTGTTGTTGTTTGTGAAAGAATCTAATTACAATCGTGACAGCGAGAATTTTATCAACCCTAATATTTCAAAAGCGTCTGTTGTGATTGAAGGTAAACCTAATCAATTATTCGCTAATGGAATGATGGGATTTCAACAGTTTGATGAGATTAGGAAAATCTTGGGTGGAGGTAGATTGCGGACTGACACTGTGGATTTGATTTCTAAGGATCTTCATTTGCATGACACAAGACTGCAAGATTATCTGGTGAATAAGTTTGCGTTGTGGTTAGACTTTCGAACCATACCCACCAACGAACTTCATGGATCTGGAAGAAGAATTGAAAACGGAACAGATGGTATAACAATTGAATTGCATAGGGAAGCAAGTGCAAGGTCAGAATCAGTTACAGTATACATGTATATTATTATGGATGCTCAGCTAAACATTGAAAATGGAAGATTAAAAGATTTAGTATATTAAAAAATGACCTCTTTGTTACCTCGTGATCCTCATTGCAGAATGATCGTTGGCATGACGTCATGTGGAAAGACCGTCTTTGTTCTGGATTTGTTAGAAAAATATTACGCAGGCCACTTTGATTATATAGTAATTTTTTGCCCAACTATTCAATATAATAAAACCTACTTAGATCGTAAGTATGTCTGGACAGATGAAAATATCTTTGTTGTAAATACCAATGGCAAGCTCAATGAGTATTTAACGTATTTTTATAACCTGTTTGAGAATGAGGGTAATACGTTATTCTTAATCGATGATTGCAGTGCAGAAAAAGATATTGTATTAAAACGGAACATATTGAGCAAGCTGGCTTTCAGTGGACGCCATGTGAAAATTAGTGTCTGGTTAATCACGCAGAAATTTAATTCAATATTAAAGGATTTTAGAGAACAAGTAAAATTCGTGTGCCTGTTTTATTGCAAAGATCGAGACAGCTTTGATAACTGTTTAAAAGAAAATGACGTAATTGAATCAAAAGAGGAAAGAACTAAATTAAAAGAACAGCTAAAAAAAGGCAAGCACTTAAAATTATTATTAAAAACTGACCAACCAACTGGCTATACAATACTTATGTAAGTAAGTAAGTTCTTTTATAATTTAATTATTGTAAGTTATAAGTTTTTTTTTTAAAGTCGACTTAATTAAGTTAGATGTAAGTAAGTAAGTTCTTTTATAATTTAATTATTGTAAGTTATAAGTTTTTTTAAAAGTCGACTTAATTAAGTTAGATGTAAGTCACTAAGTCAAAAAAAAGGTTGAAGGTAAGTAATAGTGGTGATGATTATAGTTCATTTATCTTAATGGCTCTGTGTCTGGTGGAACAATCTGAAGTTCTTCTTTTACAAAGTTTCTTTGTGGTGTTCTACCATCGCTTCTCGGTCTTAAATAATATACAGGCGGATCAGTAGATAATGCTCTGTCAACTTCATAAACGCTTAATGACCAAATTGGGTCTGTAGCTCGCCTTCTAGTGTCATTAGCAACTTCTCCAGGCTGATAAAGGTATCTAACAGTTTTGTTCATCAAAGTTAGATCCGGCTGACCAGGCTTTGAAACGGTAACAACAATCTGTTTCTTTTTAATAGCCTCAACTGGTTTTAATCCTGTAACTCTGGTTGGTTCTGAATTCATTTCCCTTAAAACTCGAGGCAGCCTAACAACCCATTCTGTATTAGTGGTTTCAGTAAACAACTCTTTTGAATACTGATAAGTGAATAACCTTTCTGCCAGTTGCCGATTAAAGTTTTCTACAATACCCTGTGATCTGTGCAATCCAACAACTCCTCTTCTAACAGTTACATTATGTTTTAACAAAAGCTGGTTAACAGCTCCTTTGAATTCAGACCCTTCATCGCATTGAATAAGTCTAGGGAACCTTAGAGGCCCTCTTGAATAAATTGCATTTAAGGCTTGAGCGACCTCAGCAGAATTTTTAGTCCTAAGAGCATGAGCGTCTTTAAACCTGGTAGCTATATCAATAACAGTAAGGGCATACCTGTATTTCTTTCTATATATTTTGTCATGGGGAAGATATAACAAATCTATTTGATGCGTGTCATTTGGTCTGGAGTTTTCAAATTTTGGTCTTATTATTTTCTTTGGGGGTGGAAGATAGATTTGCCATACAGCTTGCTTTGATAACCATTGTTTAACCACGTTTGCTGACAAGCCAGTCTTTTCTACTAGTTTATTAACTGCCGTCATCCCTTTCCAATATCCGGATTGAGAATAATATAATCTAGACAAACGCGAAGTCGTATTTTATTTAGATTTATATTTTTGTTTAACGAGGTAATAAACTACTGTTATTCCAAACACAATTAAAATTAATTCTCCGGTCTCTGACATTGTAGGTGCAATGTTGGGTGTGTAGTAATCGGATAACACTGGTTGCTTTAATGAAGGTAGTGTTGTGCCGGTGAATAAATAATATTGGTGCAAAGCTTCATCAACGTCTTCAAATGTTTTATCTGCATGGCCTTCTTCTTTCAATCTTGTATTAACAAAATCAAGCTGCATTAGTCTGTTTTTCTCGTATTCGGCCTGATCTTGTTGTAATTTTTCCATTGCTAAGTTATGCCGTTTTGATTCTTCTTTACTGTCCAGTTTTGAAAACAAATAATTTGATCCTGAAAAGGCTAAGGCATTTACAGCAGCAGAACCAAGCACCATTGCAGCACCGGCCATTTTTTAATTTAGTTTTTTATTTTATTTGTACTTAAAATGAATTGTGATGACTTGTTAATGCAAGAAGCTATTAATGTTACAGTTACAGGTGTTGACAATGAGAAAAGAGACAGGCTGGTTGCATTAGTAGCTTCCGGAAAGTCAAAGTATTATCTCGGTGTTGACTTAACTACTGAACAAGTGCAAAGACTGAGGCCAGAAGAGATCATTATATTACATAATAAATATGATAAAGTTCTCGGCGCTTTAATGGTTAAAAGTTTAGGGCGTTCGATTGTGAAGTTATATACCAAAGCTGTGTCGACCTTTGTTACTTTAGATTGTGAGAATGATTTATTTGATGATTTGATTAAAGATCCAGTTATTGTTAATGGGATTAGTGAGGTATCAAGAAATTTGTATTATAAGTTTGGAAGCTTGTTGACCCCATTTTCAGCCGGGCTAATTACTTTTCAACACATAAATTTCTCTGCTATTAAAAATGGACTCTTCCAATCCAGAGATGGAGAAGGAGATGGAGGTGAAGAATTCAGAGAATCAACAGAACCCAGTGACAGTCACTAAACAAAAGAGCCCAGGAAGAATTGCAGCTGGAAAGAAGTTAGCAGAATTTAACAAGTTACATAGATGGAACAGACAAACAAAAGCAAACATATTAGGAAAAAAGGAATCACCAAAAGAAGAAACAATAATGCAACAAACATTAACAACAAATAAAGAAGAACCAATACAACCAATACAACCAGTACAATCTTCAAATAACATATATTATTTATGTATAGCCGGTGTAGTGGGTGCAAGTGGGTACATAATATATAAATACCGCCAAGGAAAAAAGAAACAGAAACCCTCAAAACCACTTGTAGAAAAAGAAATTGAATCATCTCCATCATTGAAGCCATCATTAGATGTGTTTTCAATGCAGTAATAATTTATTATTATTTTTTTTATTATATATAAAAATGAGTGTACCATATGAACAAACAATTGTTAATCTTGGATACCATAGTGTTGTCTTAGTAGGCTTAAATACAGCTTATGCTATGATTGCAAAATCTCTTTTAAAAATGAAACCTATTGAATTGGGGAAAATGGATCTTTCAGATGCTGGTAAACTGGTTGGTATCTTTTCATTATCGTTATTTACTCGGGACTATCTTGTTAAACAAAAGATCATTCCAGCAGATATTAATGTGTAATGTTAAACAACCATAATGTAGAAGGGTTGTAATTTTTTTTTTGTTTTAAGCAAAGACGCAAGATATACGAATGTGTATTATATTTAGCAAATGCCGGATTCCCAGAGCGCTTTGGCACGCCTTTTAAAAGCTCATAAAACAGCCATAAATTGCAGTAAAAGGGTGTCAGAAAAACAAGGGCGGTCTAAGCCCATATTTACTATCTCTTAATGAAAATAGTGTTGAACCCGATATGACCTGTAAATCAAATGAACACGTTCCCTTTTTGTATAATATAGTGCACTTTGTTTACTGTGTTGCATTTCACGCATAATAAAATTGCTTTTGGTGCTGCGTGTGAAAACAAAAATTATAATTTATATAGCGTGGCAATGCTTCCATTAAACGGATGCTCACACCTCGCTTGACAGCCACTCATACACAATTTTAAAAAAAAACACAACCCGCATACATTTATTTGCTCTGCCAACACTTTCCCCAAAACAAAAGAAAATAAAACAAATATTTACACTCAAACACACACGCAAACATACAAACATGACATACGGGACGTTCACTTTTTGACTGAAGTTTTTAAAAATAAATTTTTTACAGTTCTAAATAACATTTTCTGTTCGCAATTTGGATTTAGATTCGGTTTTTGAAACCATCAGTTTTTGTCACCCAAGCGAGGCAAATCTGGAATTAACTTCTCAGCGAAATCGCCGCAATGGCAAGATGAGCGCCACCCAGGACGAGAGGAAAATAAAACGACTTGCTTGGTTGGTGCGTCTTTGTATCTGGCTCAACGGCACGTCCCCTGTTGGGGTGCCGGAGGTTTCAGTATAAATAGTATCCACACTTTCTGGAAATTTAGTGCTTTAAATTCCCACTGTCGCTGTCTTTCTCATTTGTTCTTTCTCATTCCTGCTCTGTTCTATCAATCTACTATACTATCTTCTTCTTCGCTAGACCAGTCACCTACCTTTTTTCTTGAAAACTCTTCCGGGACAAGACTCCTTACTTGTGTGTGGGGTCTGTTGGATCAGCTTTGGGGATATTGGACGCTTTCTACCAGGGTGGTCACTAGGGCTTCCTATGATGATGCTATTATTTAGCAATGTAGGCATTTTATATGTATGTGTTTTGTTGATAATTTATAATGATGTTTGTTTTCTATTTTGTTTTTGTAAACGGGGGTTCGATAAATTAGAGTATAGCCTCAGCGTTCCCTGCGTGGGATGTCTTTATTGTAAAGTGACTGGCTGGTGGAGAGCATTCAGTTTTTACCACTGGGGTTGTTTCAGCAGATCTTTTATGCGGATCGGGGATTGTCCGGTCCTGATTTGGCTCGGAAGAGTCCGCTGGACCTAAAGCAATAATCATGTAATGTAATGTAACTGCACGTCTTAAAGCTGTTAAAAGGCGTGGAAGTATAAGATTAAAGTAGGCATGGTGTAAGGTTGTGTGTTGTGGGGTTTTTTCCCTCTGCACGCTTCCCTCAAAACATCATCAAAGATCAATCGATTTTAGTATAAAGGCTTTGTGAGGGCATTCGAAGAACAGGAATTAAAAATGCTTAATATAATACATCGAAAGAAATGTGTAGAAAAGGGTCTTACAATATAGGACATGGGACGTAAGCAAGATGGATGCACATTTGGTCTGGGAAAAGGAATGAGGAAATGGGTGTGGCTGAAGATTTTGGAAAGGCTGGAAGAAAAGACCTGCCCGGTGGGAGGGGGTTAGGAAGTGGTGATATTGAAGGCAGGAAAAATACGACGAAGAATGATTGTGCTTTTTCAGTCCAAAGTATACAAACATCTGTGTGTGTGTGTGGGGGGGGGGGGGGGTGGCATGTAGAAACGACATTCTGATGACACACACATGAAACTCCACATGGTTTCTTCTGACTTTTTTGGAAGGCCGTACTATTTTGACGTCAAAATAGTGCTCAGTTGAGTTAGAGCTGTTTTAGGATTAGGGTTGGGTTAGGGTTAGGGTTAGGGATAGCTTCAAATATTGGAAAATGTCAAAATAATGTCAAAGAAATGGAAAGTGTGTCAAAATAATCCCTGGGTTTTTTCACAACAGTCATCAGAACGTCGTTTTTACAAAAATGTGTGTGTGTGTGGGTGGGTGTGTGTGTGTGTGCGTGTTTGTGGAAGGGGTATTGTTTGTGTGTGTGTGGAAGGGGTATAGTTTGTGTGTATGTGTGTGTGTGTGTGCGTGTGTCACTGTGAGGCTGTAGCTTTATTTCACAGCGAAACCCGATGGCCACTTTTCTCAAATCGCATCATCAAAACCGATTTTCCAGGGTAGTGGAATAGGAAAGAGCAGAGGAGCTTATCCATTATACCCCCTAGCCCCTCTCCACTCCCCCTTCTCCAATCCCCCCATAGATTAATTTAACGCCTTCAGATTTCAATATACTGTCCGCCCCCTGCTCTAGGAGATGGAATTGGAAGGAAAAGCAAGCAAAAGACAGAACAGAAGAGACATAGAAGGCACAGCTAACCTAGAAAGGAAAATAAATAGAAATAAACGCAAAACAAAAAACAAAAAAACACGGAAGGGAACAGTATATCCAGCTTTTCAAAGAGTTTTTGCTTCTTCTTTCGTTTTTTTTCCCCCTGGCTCTTTCAATCTTCTTTTCTGGTGTAGGTTTTTGTTTCTCTCTAAAGGTAGCAAGTTAGCGGCTTTTTGACGACAAAACATACACCATGGTAGCGTAGAAAAGCGACGATAACTGTGCAGTCTTCAGCGAGGGTGGCAAGGGGTGTCACGGCGATTATTCCGCCTGAGCGCACGAGGAAAACGTGGAAGCGAAGCGTGAACGACGTTATGGTGATGAATTTAGACCGGCGACCGACACAAAACTCGCTCAAGCCGTTTTTTCTTTCTTCTTTTTCTATGAGGAGTGGGTCCTCCTATCCAGTAGGAACAGAAAAGTAGCTTACAAAAACCAACACCTCATGTGTTAGTTTAAGAGAGAGAGAGAGAGAGAGAGAGAGAGAGAGAGAGAAAGAGAGAGAGAGAGAGAAATAAAAGCAAGAAGGGCTTTATCTGAACTTTTGTTGATAAAGATCGCTTGTGGTGAAGCTCGTGATGATTTATGTCATGATACTCGTCTATACCTCGGATTAGTATTCTAACAACCCTCCACGCTCATCAGTTCTGGATCCCTCTCACCTCTGTTGGATCCTTTCACTGCACTGAAAAAGAACTTTACTCGGAGCAACTCTTTTCATACAAAACCTTTCGTAGATTTGATGGTTAGAGTAAAAAGACACACACATCGCTGCTCATGACTATGTTTAAAGTATTGGGTATAGTTCAAGCAGCAGATATTTAACCCCCATTATGATTTCTGGAGGGTGTCTTGGGTTATAAAGGATTAAAGGTAGATTTCTGTAGCGAATACTATTAGCTTTCATTCTCAACAGTCTGCATTTAGTTAGTAATAATTTCTGGTTTGCCGTGCCATAATGGGTTGGGCAAATAGGAAAATGTTTAATTTGTTGTTGTTTTTTTTTAGTTTAATTTTAAATGTTTACCAATGATATTATTAATTTGCAGGTGAAAGGCTTCTAAACCTTAAGGATCCATAAGCGCACTAAGATGGGTAGTAGTAGTAGTAGTAGTAGTAGTAGTAGTAGTAGTAGTAGTAGTAGTAGTAGTAGGGGTTACCGCCTCCAACCCACCCCTCCTTCCACCCCCATCTTACCCCTCCCCCAACAACAAAAAAGCACAGTAACGTTGAAAATGGTAATGTTTTCCTCTCCATAAACCGCGGTTAAAATGCTGAAACAATTTGTTATTGACAGAAAATGGTCGAGTTCGTTCTCATTCAATTGCTGACCCCTTGGGGTCATGAGCAATCTTGCCACTGTAGATTGTTCAAACCTATAAAGGGAACAGTGAAAGCCACAGTTGAAAACCTGTCTTTCCTTTATAGGCAAGACAGATTCACTGCGGCAACAGTACCCCCGTTGGAGTGCCGGGGTTTTTCAGTATAAATAGTATCCCCACTTTATGGAAATTTAGTGCTTTAAATTCCCACTGTCGCTGTCTTCCTCATTTACTCTTTCCTATTCCTGCTCTGTCCTTCACTCTGCTATACTATCTTCTTCTTCGCTAGATCAATGACCTACCTTTTTTCTTGAAAACTCTTCCTGGACAAGACTCCTTGTTTGTGTATGAGGTCTGTTGGATCAGCTTGGGAGTGTTGGACGCTTTCTGCCGGGTGGTCACTAGGGCTTCCTATGATTGTACTATTTAGCACTATAGGCATTTTATATGTATGTGTTTCATTGATGATTTATAATGATGTTTGTATTCTATTTTGTTTTTGTAACCGGGGTGTTCGCGTAGTTGAGGTCAACCCTCAGCCGTCCCCCGCGTGGGATGTCTTTATTGTAAAGTGACTGGCCGGTGGAGGGCATTCAATTTTCCCACTAGGGTTGTTTCGGCAGATCTTTTATGCGGATTGGGGGTTGTCCGGTCCTGATTTGGCTCGGAGGAGTCCGCTGGACCTAAAGCAAGAATCAATCAATCAATCAATCAATTCAATTGCTGGAAGTCTAACCGTAATTTGTTTTCAGTTCAGTTAATTTTAAGGCATGCCATTTGAATGCTTTTAGTGTTGTGAGTTTGAGGCAAGCTATTTAGAGTTGATAATTATATATTTTCACTGATTTTATTACGCTACCTCGTTTCTCTACGCTAGTTTTAAGGCACAGTGCAAGGAGGTAGAAGAAGATGGAGACCGAAAAAGAGGTGGCAGGACAACATTCGAGAATGGACTGGCTTGACACTGAGCGAAGCCACGAGAGTTGTTGAGGACAGAGAAAAATGGAGTATGCTGGTTAAACGATCATCTGTGGTGCCCCAGCGACTTCCGAGTTACGGGATAGAATAGAATAGTTTTAAAGAACAATACGGTTAGACTACAGTACAAACACTATCATTAGTTTGGTTAGGCTAATACACCTCGGATCCTTGGATTCGACTACCTTAACACTAACAATCATTCTTACAAGATTCTAGATATTTACGATCACCTTAGCACAAACTAACAATTGGAGCAATACTGTCCAGTCGATGTGACATGAAAATTGGGTACCGCAAATGACAATGTTGAGAACCAAACAATACGACTCAAGGAATTGAAATCTGTGGCACGCGTTAGTTACTACGGCAAACTACAGCAATAATTAAATTATGCCTTCTTGGCGTGGAGTCGTGCGCTGTGCATGGCGATAATTATGGAACTGTGTGGCTTGTTGACATTCTAAATGCAAGTTGGAGCTGTGTGTGATTTTCAGCCAAGAACTACAAGCCTTAGTTTTTGGTGTGTTTGTTCTTCTTTTCATTTTGTTTTAACATAAATTTATTCAACAAACAAACCAGATATTAATACAAGGCAAAACATCAGGGCGCACAAAAGCACAAGGCTTTTCATTTTGCTATGCGATCTTTCTTTACGGGTGATTATTAACCTGGAAGTACTTTGCAAGGGTGGGGAGGGTGAGGAGATCACAACGACACAAATGTCGTCTGTCTGTCGATCGGTCGGTTGGTCCGTTACACGCCGTATCACAAGAACCACTGAACGGATTTTGACTGAACTTCACAGGAACCTTTCCTGGGATAGTGGCCAGTCTTTCGTGCCGCCGGCAGCCTCTGTCACCCCAAAGCAATACAACTGAACGACTCCGAATGTCCGAGGGCGAATCGAACCCAGTGCGTGCGGGTGGTATTGATGTAACTATGCATGATGGTACGCTTTCACTAATCTTGATTGTAAACAGGTTTGTGGCAAGAGAAATGGTCTCGGCGCTGACGCTGGCCTTATTACTGCTATTGGGCGTAAATTTCTTTTTCTTCTCGAATCCAACCTGCCAACGTGGTAAGAAATTAATGTTGACATTCCAATTGGTTAGGCATTAAACATAGTGGTTTTTTTTTTAATTTAATGTCAGTGTTGAAGGCAGGGTAAGAACCACTCAGCTCACACACACATACAGGCACACACACACACACACGCAAACAAGCGCCCATCTATATAATATGTACACATTCCTACACATACATAAATACCTATTCAACTTGCAAACCAAAGCGGGAGAGAAGAGACTGAGAGAGTGGGTAAAAAGGTAAGATGCTACCGTAAACTGTCGGTCGTCCAGGAGAAAGGCCTTTGGGACCTCCCTTTTTTTCTGGGTCAGCATGATGAGGGCGGAGTTTGTATCTTCTCCCTGGGTGCCTCATTTTCCCTGACTCATCAGCCTAGGACATGAGCGTCAGAATCTTTAAAGTCCTTTCGATGGATGGGGAGCATGCTTTCACAGACCGGACTTCGGTTTAAAGAGTAGAATTTAGGAGCCTGGGCAAGTTACTATTGTGCAACTAAATGTACATCCCCCTCCACTCCTCTCCATTCCCCTACAAAAAAAACTCCACCCTTTACTCCAACGCCCTGGTAGGGCAAGGGACTGAGGCCACGAGAGAGAGAGAGGGGGGGGGAGGGAGAGAGAGAGTGGGGTGATGGAGCTGAGGGGAGTAATAAAGTTTTTCACAAGCAAAACCGTACGGTCCTTTCTCTCTTTCTCTTTAACTATCTCCGTCGTCCCGTTATAAACGGCCTGTGTTTACAAACAAGGAAAGATTACCTGGTCAGCTTGTGTGGGGCCTGTACCAAGCCGTAATGGTTGCCCTAGGGTGTCAGCGCCTCACAACGGGAAATTGGCCGTGAATGCTTGCCGCGGCCCACGGAACTCATCACCACGCCCTCATCACGCCCACCCTGCTGGTGTCAGTAAGGCAACGAAGGCAAGGCAAGGAAGAAGACGGGAAATATCTGAATTAGGAAGTCTTATCCTTCCTATCCTATCTTAGAATTAGGAAGTAGGGGTGTTAAATGCCCGAGCTAGTGTTTGGAATTTGGAAGGTTAATGTCTGAACTGGGAAAAAGATGGTTAGTGTCTGATTTAAACAATATAGAGGTGTAACCGGATCGTCCTCATAAAACTCATTCAAAAGGCAACTGCAAAGAAATCAAGGCGTCTTGCTCAAACACTGAGAGCGCTAACTGAAATACACTAACAACAAGCACAATAATACTAATAATAATAATAATAATAATAATAATAATAATAATAATAATAATAATAATAGTAATAATAATAATAATAATAATGGATTCTATAGGCGCATGTTTCCTAAATCAGACTCAAAGCGCGACGATCTGTAACCAACATACACGCTCACGTGTGTTAACAGACACTCCTACAAAATTAATGGCATTACAATAATTTGCTTTCCAGAGCGGACGATATTTACCGCCACGCTGATGCTTTGGGACACTAGGGCAATCACTACACGACTTGGGATACTCCTTAGCGCTGAGGTAGACCTTAGCAGGACTGGTCATGTATCACTGCTGCATGAGGTCTACTTCAGCGCTATAGATGATTCGTTCTATAGGGCCCCCACAATCGTGTCATGCATGCTCTTGTGCTTTTCCACCAAGACTGTGTTTACAGGCTTACCGCGAACGATATCCTATCCTATCCTATCCTATCCTATCCTGTCTCGTAACTCGGAGGTCGTAGGGGCACCACAGATAATCGTTTAACCAGCATACTCCATCTTTCTCTGTCCTCAGCAACCCTGATGGCTTCGCTCAGTGTCAAACCAGTCCATTCTCGAATGTTGTCCTCCCACCTCGTTGTTGTTGTTTGTAGATTATAGTCACACGACACTTTCGCATATAGGTGACTACTGGACCGATTTATACTGACACCAGCGGGCCAGTTGTTGGTAAAGGGGAAAATAATATGATCACACGTTGACCAACCCGGGATTCGAACCAGCGACCTTTCGGTTACTAGCAAGACGCTCTTACCAACTGAGCTACCCAGCCCCATGCCCACCTCGTTTTCGGTCTCCCTCTTTTTCTACCTCCCTGCACTGTGCCTTGCAGAATGTTCTTTGCAAAGCCTGATGATCTGGTGACGTGGCCATACCATCGGAGTTTCCGTTTCTTCACCACTGTGAGCAGGTCATCGTGTTGTCCAATGGCTTGTGTGATGGTCTGTCGGACTTCGTCGTTGGTGATGTGTTGGGTATACACCTCGAACGATAGCAATAGTAGGTTATAATTATTCCCTAGAGCACGTCTTCTGGACTTGGTAGTCGTTGGGCGCGCTATAAAAAAAAGTAGGCAATAGGCTGAATTCCAGTCTTCAGATCTCGGAAATTCATTCGGTGCGGTTATAAAATTAATGATAATGCCCTGTCTCGCTTTGACGCAATTTTATGACTGTTGCTGTCTTCTCTCCCATCTTACGTCGTTGCTGTTCCCTTCGTGACTTCTCCCTTTCAGTACAATAGCCCTCTTCCTCCCCCCACCCAACACTCCCATCCTCAGCCTTTTTTACCCCCCATCCCGACGTGACGCGTCCACTCTCTACTCTCACTCTCCCCAAACGTTATCCCACCCTAAGCCACCCTAAAATGAGCTTCAGACGGACGCTTAGAAAGGGGTCCTGGAAAACGGAATGGCCAAACCAGTCAGAGTTTCTCAGCAGACACAATGCTGGTCACCACTGCAAGTTAAAGAAGAACCACATGGGCGCAAACCAAGAAAAATGAATCCGCGATAGCCAAAAAAAAAGAAGTGAATCCTCGATATCACAGCGGTAGCTGTATTAGCGTACAGCCCATGTATTATAGATAGAAGGATGGGATCACACTACGTCTGTGGCGAAACGAATCGGCCGCTCAGACGGTTAATTCCCAAACCGCATTGTCAACAAACCTATAATATCTTCATTTACCTCGAAAACTACAATTCTATAACTGGGAAAACATTGATATAGCCATATGCGAAAACTTTCACTTGTCATAGGCCCTATATCGGTTTGGATGTAACATATGCTGGGAGAATAAACCGCAGTCTGATGCCGGGAAAGTTCCCTCTTTAAATACTTTTATCACGTTTTACTGCCTTCTGTTTACTGTTGTTATACTGTCCTTTATCGTCTTGTAACATTTATATGTGGCCCCACGTGTGAATTTCTCTGTGATTGAGATAATAAAGTGATCGTATTCTTATTCCTATTTATAATACAAAATGTCTGCTTGTTATAAACCGCTGCGCAATCGGGGATCCAGCTTTTTTTTGGTATCGCGGGTCCCCGTTGGTAGATGTGAAAGTGGGAACATGTGATCGTGGAGGAAACGGTTCAGTTAAGTTCAGTATTTTAATTTTACGTCTGTTCACTCTAAGTAATATTAGAAAATGAAAGAAAAATAACACAAAATAAAATAACCAACTGGTGATTTTAAAATAATATGAACAACATTATCAATGTCTGTATGATATAAAATTCCTTCCTTTGATTGGTCGTATTTCTTGGTATTAATAACCTTTTCTTCTAATTTTGACATAATTGGGCATTCCAACAAAATAGGTTGTACAAAAATTTTCCATGAACACGGACAATTAACGTCCTTAGAATACTTTGTACACCAAGACTTTACTCTTAACTTAGTTACTAGATGAAATAGATGTCAACATCATGACCACCATCTTCAACTCAGCTGTGACAGATCCCGCCACTGAGATCCTTGGAAAGCACCGCCCACAGAGAAAACCGTAGATCACACCTGAACTGTGTGATAAACGAAGAAAGATTAAAAGGGAAAAGAACACTTCACAAGAAGGTGATGCCTACCGAAAAATCAACAATGACATCCAAAAAGGCATGCGCACAGGACAGGAGAACTCGAATAGAAGAGCAATGCTAAGATATAGAGAACAGCTTGAACAAGAACAACAGCAAGAAGGCGCACCAGACTGACAAGTGGCTGACAAGTGTTAAACAGCCCAAGGTCTCCAAGATCCAAAGCAAGTCTGGCTTGTGCCTTACAGAAGAACAAGAAGTCTTGGATAGATGGACAGAATACTGCTCTGAGCTTTACAACCACACATCAAACGGAGACCCATCAGTTCTAGCATGTCTCCAGAACAGAGAAGAAGAAGAAATCATCCCAATTCTCCGAGAATAAGTTGAGGGAAGCAGTGCAATTGCTGATGAAAAGGGAAGTCAGAGGGATTGGACTAAATACACGCATAATTGGTTCAAGCAGGAGGAGAAGCGATGATTGACACCCTTGCCATTATCTGTAACAAGATCTGGCAGAATGGAGAGTGATCTACACCATGAACCCAGTCGCTTGTTATCACTCTTCCTAAAAAAGGTAACTTCAGGAGTGTCCAAACTACTGCACCATCAACCTTATAAGCCATCCCAGCAAAGTCTTCCTGAAAATAATACTCAACAGGTTTAAACTCCAAACTGAACAAATCATAGCTGAAGAACAAGACGAATTCAGGGCAGGGCGAAGTACCACTGAACAGATTTTCACCCTCAGAATAACCTGCGAGAAATACCTACAGCACCAACAATATCTATATCATGTGTTTGTAGACTTCAAGAAAGCGTTTGACGGAGTCTGGCATGCAGCTCTGTGGGCAACCATGAGAGTGTACAACATCAGCCATTACATTATTGAAATCATCAAATACCTGTATGACAAGGCTACCAGTGCAGTCCTCCATAACAGCGACTTCGGGAACTGTTTCAGAACAACAATTGGAGTGCGTCAAGGATGCCTACTTTTTCCAACACTCTTTAACATCTTTCTGGAGCGCATCATAATAGATGCCCTTGCAGATCATGAAGGCACAGTCAGCATGGGACGCAGAGCAATTTTCAAATTCCATTTTGCGGATGACATTGATGGATTGGCTAGAGAGGAACAAGAACTTGAACAGCTGGTACAGAGGCTTGACACCACCTCCAGAACCTTTGGAATGGAAATAAGTGCAGAGAAGATCAAAATGATGACCAACAAAACAATGGCGTCAACACGGACATCAAAGTCCAAGGCCAATTATTCAACACGATGCAGAGCTTCAAATATTTAGGAGCCATTGTATCAGACAATGGGTCCAGAAGTTCTTTCCAGGATCGCACAAGCAGCTGCTGCCCTGAAAAGGTTGAAGCACATTTGGAAAGACAGGACCATCAGTCTTCACTCCAAGGTAAAGTTGCTGCGCTCCCTTGTCATCTCCATCTTCCCATACTCTTTGGAAATATTGACCCTCACAGCAGATCTACAACGAAGAATAAAAAGTATGGAGATGAGGTGCTACAGAAGACTTCTGGGCATTTCCTATACCCAACACATCACCAACGATGAAGTCCGAGAGACCATCGTTGGACAACACGATGGCATGCTCACAGTGGTGAAGAAACGGAAACGTCGATGATATGGCCACGTCATCAGAGTATCAGTCTAGCAAAGACCTTCCTGCAAGGCACGGTGCAATGAGGCAGAAAAAGAGAGATACAAAAAGAGGTGGGAAGACAATATTCAAGAATGGACTGGCTTGACACTGAGCGAAGCCATGAGGGCTGCTGAGGACAGAGAAAGTTGGAGTACGCTGGTTAAACGATCATCTGTGGTGCTTCAACGACTTTCTAGTTACGGGATAGGGTGGAATAATTGCTGTTGATACGTTTGTTTGATAATTAAGTGCTGAGCATTTTTTTAGGTTATTTTTATTATTTATGAAGCTCTCAATTTATTGAGAGGAGGCGGCGGCTGAGCTGAGCCAACGATAAAATAATAGGAAAGAATGGACGAACAGATCGCGAGTAGTAAAAATAACAATTAATGAGAGGTGGAAGCGGCTGAGCTGAACCAACGATACATGAATACAAAAAGATTTGACGGAAAGATCGCAAATAAAGAAAAAATAATAAATAGAAAGTCCTCTCCTCCCCTCCCCCTCCCCATTCTCTTTTGTGCAGTGGTCACTTGCTATGGTGTCCATTGTGGGTAATCACTGCGTGATTTATGTTTACCGTGGACCATCAGAGATAATAAATTGCCTCATATTCGCTCCGCTCCATTCTTTTCTGCCTGTTCTCTCGCCCTGTTCTTCCGTCCACCTAAACACCCTCTGTCCCCCTCCCTCGCTAATGCCCTGCGTCCAGATGAATCGACCCTTCACACTCATTGTTATATTCATTTTTCGACAGTTTGTATTGAATATATTGCTCATTTTGTAGCCAGTTTGCATTAATTCGTATCCGTCCATCGCCATTGCTTCTTTTTTCTTTGTATCGGAGGATCTGTAGCGCCATTTTCATATGACGTTCATTTTTCGGGCAAGTTGTTGTCCATTTTTCTGCGTGGTCTTTTTGTAGTCAGTCTTGGCTCACTTTGGATAAATGGTTCGCCTATTGCATGTGCTTCTTTTGTGTTTGTATGTGTCAGTGTACCAGAATTATCACAATTATTAATTCTGAAATGTATAATGTCTCTAAATTGGTAATTTTATTTTTTTTTTAATCTCCATCTGTGTAACTTAAGAGGGAATTGTTTAGTTTTTTTTTAATTATCTTCTCTTTTTTTTTAATTATTGTAACTTTTTTTTTCAGCGGCTCTTTTTTTTATTTCTCTATGTTTGTGGTTTTTTTTTCTTTGCCTTCCATTTATTCTATTGTTTTACTTAACCCTCGTCGGAATAAATAAATTTAAGAAATATATATGTTAAAATAAATAAATAAATTAATAATAATAATAATAATAATAATAATAATAATAATAATAATAATAATAATAATAATAATAATAATAATAAATAATATTTAAATCATAATGTCATCTTCTGACAGTCGCCAGCTTCGTATTCCCCGTATGAAAACAACTACTTTTGGCGAACGCTCATTCTGCTTTTTAGCGCCTTCCTCTCCTCCCCCCTCCCCCCCCTGCTCCCCCAGTTTGGAATTCTCTTCCTTTAACTCTGCACGATGTTGAATCATCTCTTCCCTTTCGCTCTGGACTAAAAACACACATTTTCAACAGTGTCTATCCTTAAATCTCGGTCCTGAACTTTCCTTCGTCAACTACGTAAAACACAATCAAAGTCATTGTGCGTGGGTGTGTGTGTGAATGGGTGTGTGTGTGTGTGTGTGTGTGTGTAACAATAATAATTTTAAGAATAATAATAATAATAATAATAATAATAATAATAATAATAATAATAATAATAATAATATTAATAATAATAATAATAATAATAATAATAATAATAATAATAATAAATTATAATAATAAGTTACATATTATTATTATTATTATTATTATTATTATTATTATTATTATTAATTATTATTATTATTATTATTATTATTATTATTATTATTATTATTATTATTATTATTATTATTCTCACTTTATGAATCATAATATTGTTTTTGCTGTTGGAACTAAAAGGTGCTTGGGTGATGTTGAAATGTTTTGGTGTTTTTTTGCACAATAATAATTATTCTGCCATTCTGTTTGATAGTTGTGACTATTAAATAGAAGTCAGCAAACAGTGCCCAAGCCCCTATCACTGTATCAGCTGTGTCACTGTCGCCCTCCCTGGCTCTGCAGCCTTTGTTGACAGATGGGTGAATGACGAGGAGAAAAAGGGAGACCATGCTCACATTAAGCCCCGTCGTTCTCTCTCCCCCCTCCCCCCCCCTCCTTCTATTCAAAATGCAGAGTTGCCGGCCTTGGCGCGCGTTGTGACAATATCGCCGAGATAGGCAAATTAATACCGAAATGATTACGTCGCCATGTCACGATAGTATTGTTGTGGTTTCGGCTAACGTTTGGGAAAATAATAGATTTTAGGAATTTGCTAGCCTTGGGGGGAAAAAAAAAAGAATTAGGATTCGCATTTAAAAATGCGTCATTTTTATTAGGTATGACAGGACTTCGGAACAAAACGTCACGGTGTTATCAGACAGTGCAAAGGACAAAGCGAAATAAAGTCAGTATAAAATAATATTTCGGCCGCTGTGGTTGATCAGTTAGGTTCTGTCAATATAACACTATTATGTGATATAAGGCGTGCAACGCACCGACAGACAAAAGGACGACTTTTGTCTCGATCTGATTCCCGACTAATTCAATACATATCCAGATATTATCCAGAAGTACAAAAAGACATGAAGAAAGCAGGAAACTAACGGAAAAGAACAAAAAATGGAATAAAAACAGAAAGGAACAGAAAATGGAATAAAAACAGAAAAGAACAAGAAATTAAATTTAAAAAATACAAAGGAACAGAAAATTGAATAAAAACAGAAAAGATTAGAAAATAGAATAAAACCAGAAAATATATTAAATGGAATAAACACCCAAAAAGAACAGAAATGAAATAAAACCCGACAAGAACAGAAAATGGAATACAGAGGATTTGGCTCGAAAATTTGCGTTGTGTTATTGTTTTTACCCAAATGAGCATTCTGTTGGCGTATGTACTGTGCTGTACATATTTGTTTTTTCATTATTGTAAAAGAACAGACAGCAAATAATAAAAGACAACTATTCTAGAAAAACTGCTGTTACGGTTACGGAGTCAGGAGCTGGTATTTTACGGAATAAATTCAAGACTAAAATAAAATCACGTTAATTGAAACAACAACAACAAAATCAGTCCTCCAGACTCAAAAATCTCAAACAACAAAGCCATCGACTAATGCAAAAATGACTACTCGTGGTGGTTCCTGTCTGTTCCAGTTCTTCAAGTCAAGCGTGGAATAAATGGAAAAAAATGTACACCCATTTTTTTCAAAAACCAAGGGAGGCTACCCGTTAGTTCAACTGTGGAGTACTTTCGCAAAAAGAATGGCCGGGGCGTGTCACTTCCGGTTAAGGGCAAAAGTCTGATCGGTGGCTGGGGATAGTTTTCCTCTTGCACGTGCGTTGCGCTAATTACCGCATTTTACAGACCGCACTCCGTGTTTTAGTGCCCCAGTCAAAACAGATTTTCTGAGCCTTCAGCAAAACTGTCTGCCCATGCGATGGGGTAATTATTTGCGATGGCTCTGACAGTCCCTGCCGTATCAGTGTGTGGAGTCTCGGCTTCCCTAGCACTTAGTTGAGGCAATGAGATAATTAATCACTCAAGCTCATCACTTCTGTTAGGACCCATTGGCTCTGCTTCCACGGTGGCACACTGGTTGACAGTACTTGGGGATAGGATTCTGTTGTCTCTCGATATCCAGCGGAACTCAAGCGTGCAATTACGCCGAATTGTTTTCTTTGGTTTACGAATTCTGACCCCGTACTCCCAGGATCGCCTTTTCTAAACGCTTCCATCTCAACCCTTCTTTCTTTAGTTAGTTACTACCTCTGGCTAGGCGGACAGATAGACAAACAGACAGATAGTCAGAAAAACAAACAATCAAGCACATAAATACACACACCGTACATACACCCCCCCCCCCCCCCCCCAAATCACAACACCCTTCACCCCACACACACAGAAACATTCATTTTATAACAATAGTGACACCATGCTCTTCGTCGTCATCAGCATCATATTCATTGCCGGCGTTACCAATCATCATCATCATCATCATCATCATCATCATCATCATCATCATCATCATCATCATCATCATCATAATATCACACCCTTTTCTGGCAGAGATCCATAACCTCCACACAGTACTTGTTTCTGAGGGTAAAAAGATAGTTTTTATGTGGGTACCTAGTCACATGGGCATCCACGGCAATATTGCAGTGGACTGTCACCGCCACGACTCCCCCTGGGCAGACGCCACAAACAAACAACTTCCGCACGCAGACAACCCAGAAAGAATGACGATTTCCCGCAGACGGAAGTGATGAAAAACACAACAAATAATATACAACTTTCAAGCTATTTATTCATTCATACCACACACTCATACACATACAACATTTACACATGAAACGAAGAAATGGTAATGAAACAATCAATGGGTCAATGGAACGATGCAATGGTTCGTGGGTGATCGGAGGTCGCTAATCGACCAACGTCCTCAAATCGAACGTGCACAGCCAAAGTCCGAGGCACGTGTTCACAAACAGACAGGGGGGGTGTGAAGGAGAGGGACAACACAAAACGGGCCCACCTGGCGAAATGCAGTCTCTCGTAAAGTCTCCTCCAAAGAATCCGCCCCCTTCCGTTGATGTCCAAACGAAGGAGCGTTGCCACCCGCGGTCGCCACTGACGATGATGTTGAAGTGATGATGATGGCGCTGATAACAGGGGACGCGTGGACAATAACAGATGGCGATGCTGATGATGTTTGGTCCACTTGACCAAGTGTCGTCGTCGTTGCTGCCTTGCGTTTTCCAGCGACGAACTGGCGGATTGACGAACGTTGAGCTGCGAACTTCAAACTCGAATTCAATCCTCAATGACAATCCTCGACGAACCCAACGGTTCGCATGAAATTGCACCCCGTAGCCCTTCTCCACTGTCCTCCTACGAAAGTACATCCAATTAGGGTAATCCGGTAGTGTGTAGTTCCCGTAGTAGACAATACCTCGATACTACCTACCACACTACCACAGACTTGCTTTTCTACAGCTGCACTCCAACTGAGCGTATCACTTCAGAAATTTGCAATCTTTAAACTAGTATCCTTCTCGGAACCAGATATTATTATTCGTTAATACCCGTCCCACCCTAATTCCAGAACACAGCAAAAACCACAGAGCACTAGACAAACACCGTCTACACTGTACTGCTGACAAACACGTTCTGACGATAGTGAGCAAATTCCTAACCTGGCCTAACCGGCGTATGCTGTTTACCATGCTTTGCACGCTCCCGAGACAACAATAATCACGAATACGGCAACACGCAGTACCACCCCCGCCCCTATACTCTTCACACACAGACTACATGGCTTTCTTCACGGGCTGCCCTGTGACATGGACAAAGCGGCTAAAGAAGCTCTGCATCTAGATTTCCCTTCAGAGATTTTCCAGTTTGTTCCATACTCTGACCTGCGTTGTATGACTGGAGTTTATTGTAAACGGCTGTGGCAGACTGAATGGTCTAAGCAAATCAATAACAAATTATTTGAAATTCTTCCGGATTTATCTGCTTCTTTGCCTAACTTTGCGTCCACCCGCAAAGAGGAAACTGTTTTGGCTCGCCTTCATATTGGGCATACTTGTGTCACCCATAATTTCCTTTTAAAAGGAGAGGAACCACCATGGTGCTTTGCATGTGACAAAACGTTTTCCGTTCGTCATTTTATGTCTGAATGTGCTGATCTGGTTGATTTAAGGGAAAGATATCTTGGTTCAGTACCTTTTAATGAGGTTTTTAAAGTATGCAATGGTCAGAACCTGTTTCAATTTTTACAAGATGTTGGTTTGTTTTATCGCATCTAAATCATGTCGTCTTGTCTTGTATTCTTGTTTGGATTTTATTGAAGAAACTGATTTTATTTACATCTTTCAAAATATTTAAATGTTAACAGTTTAATCTCATTTTACTTAATTTTTTGTGGTCCTGATTCGGCTCTTGGCAGTCCGCTGGACCCTATAAGCACTGAGTATCTATCTATCTATCATCATCATAATCATCATCATCATGACCATCATCATCTTCATTTTTTTTCTTTTCTGCTTTCTTTCTTTCTTTCTTTTTTTCTTTCTTTTTTTCTTACCTATTTTCTTTCTTTCTTTCTTTCTTTGTTTCTTTATCTTCTTCTTCTTTTTTTCTTCTTCTTCTTCTTCTTCTTCTTCTTCTTCTTCTTCTTCTTCTTCTTCATCTTCTTCTTCTTCTTCTTCTTCTTCTTCTTCTTCTTCTTCTTCTTTTTCTTCTTCTTCTTCTTCCTCTTCTTCTTCTTCTTCTCCTCCTTGTCCTCGTTCTTTCTTTTGCTTCCCTCATGTCAACCTTGCTGCTTACTTCTTTCCCGCCCTCCAAAAGTCAGTTACACGAAAAAGAAAAAAAGACACTTGTGTAGTTTGCCACATCCTTTACCGAAAAAAAAGTAAAGGAAAAACGAAAGCCAGTAAAGGTACCTCAACAAACCTTTGCTTGATTGGCACCATAATATATGGGGGTAATCATTTATGCTATCGCGCGGTCAGACAAACGATTTTGTGGGTACAAAAAACAAAACAAAACAGACAAAAACCATTAGGGGCCCATCCCTCCTCCCAGCTACACTTTGCTTGCTTGTCGACGCAATGAGCCGCGAGTAAAACTGGAAAATTGGAGAGAGAGAGAGAGAGAGAGAGAGAGAGAGAGAGAGAGAGAGAGAGAGAGAGAGAGAAGTCGAAGTCGATAATAGGATAATAGCATTAGGTCCTTTGGACCTGCCTTACAGCTAGTCCTTAATAAACAATGCAAAACAAACAAAATATAATTAACATAAAATAATTTGAAACAAACATATTCCTTAACTACGGTAACAAATCACTAAGCCAAGTAGTGCATATTAATACACGTACTCTATCTTCTTCCCCTCCCCATCCATCTCCTCCTTTCTCCGCACACACACGCACACATGTAAATCCATACATTCTTAGTAACTTAAAATGTGGCAGGGTAGGGAAGAACAAAGAGGTATACAATCATCTTAAATATTAAGAGCAAAGTGAGCTTAAATATTTATGGAGCCTTGTTTTAAAAGATGGTAATGATTTACTTTTCTTGACCTTTTCTGGTAGAGAATTCCACACGCTTGGTCCAGAGTAGGACAGAGATGTTTTAAATGTGTCTAAGCGTGGTCTTGGAAATGTAAAATTATGTCGTGAAGATGAATAACGAGATGATGACTTGTTAAAAAGTGCTTTTAAAAAAGCAGGAGCTCTATTGTTTATTATTTTTATACATTAAAACGGCTTTATTGTAATTTAGGTGTTTGCTAAGGGGGAGCATACCAGCTATTTTAAATTTGGAATCGAATCAGTTGTGATGGAAGCGTTGGGGATAACTAATTTTGCAGCTCTGCAGTGAATAGAATTAATTTTTTGAACAAGGCTTCACTGCAGCCGTCCCATATTGTTGATGCATAATCAATGTGAGGTTTGATATGATCATTATAAAAAGGATTTTAGCATCTGCAGTTATGATAGATTGAAGCTTAGACAACATAAATAATTGTGTTGAGAGAGTTTTACAAAGATGTTCAATTTGTGAATGCCAACTGAGTTTGTTATCTATGATTATGCCTAAAAGTTTATGACTTTCAGCCTGTTTGATATTTTTTCCGTTCACTACTAAATCAAGAGAAAGCGGAGCCCCCTGATGCTTTTGTCTAGTTGTTATTAACATAGCTTTTGATTTAGCTGGATTCCTTGACATATGGTTTAAACTGCACCAGTCAGCAACACTGTTAAGGGCACGTTGTAGAGATTGCTGAGTTTCAGCTATGTTTCTGCCTTGATTTTGTAACGTTGTATCGTCGGCTAACATATGACACTCAAATGAATTATCTTCGAGATGTAAAGGTAAGTCGTTAATATAAACGTAAAATAAAACAGGACCTAAAACAGATCCTTGAGGAACCCCATGCTTGACTTGATTTACAGAGGAATTTTTACCATGGAGATGTACGAATTGCGTCCGTTGACTAAGATATGAATGAAAAAAAATCCAAGGAAACAAAGCCATTGAGATACAGTTCAAGCTTTTGGAGCAGTGTGTAGTGATTAACGAGATCAAACGCTTTGGAAAGATCTAGAAAAACAGCTCCTGACAACCGAAAGCCATTTGTTAGTTAAAAGAGCTAGTGCAGTGGAGGCCAGAATGGTGACTACGGAAAACAGATTGTAAGGAATGAAAAAGATAAAGATCCTCTATATATTTTGTTAGGTTAGTGTGAATGTGATGCTCTAGTATCTTTGCAAGTGTAGACAGCAGAGATATCGGACGATAGTTATTAAGATCAGAACTTACTTTTGTTTTGAGAGAGAGAGAGAGAGAGAGAGAGAGAGAGAGAGAGAGAGAGAGAGAGAGAGAGAGAGAGAGAGAGAGAGAGTTGATCGCTAGGGTGTGGGGTAGGAGAGGAGAACGGGAGGTGGGGCGAGGGGATGATGACAGTGGACAGGATGGTGGGAGGGGTAAGATGGCTAGTTGATGAAAAAGATGGTGACATTTTGTTTGTGTGAAAGAGGGAGGGGGAAGGAGAAGTTGAGGATAGGAGGGGGAGAAGGAATGTAAGTTTAAAAGGCAGGGAGATATTTAAAAGGAAAAGAAAACCGTTGTTGATGAAGGTTCCATACCCTCAATTCTACGCCCTACCCCATTTCTCTCTCCTCTCTCCTCTCTCCTCTCTCCTCTCTCCTCTCTCCTCTCTCCTCTCTCCTCTCTCCCCTCTCCCCTCTCCCCACTCCCTGCCCGCTCATTCTTCCATCACTACTCCTCCTTTCCCACTCCCATTAAGTGAAATTGTAATGGAACAAACGATGGCAAATTGTTAGAACGGAGAAAACACAAGATGAAAGGAGGACATATAGAAGCATAATAATGCCGCTGATTATGAGGCCTTCTCTCCTCCCCCTTTCCCCCACCCTCACTTCCCCCTCCCATCTCTACACACAAACATCAACACGATGGTACAAACTAAAACTAGGGACAGATGGTAAACAATCTGAAGATAACTTAAAAGGAAACCAAATGGCAGAAGAATTCTGTCTTATCCTATCCTTTCCCGTAACTCGGAAGTCGTTTGGGCACTACAGATGATCGTTTAACCAGCGTACTCCATCTTTCTCTGTCCTCAGCAACCCTCATGGCTTCGCTCAATGTCAGGCCAGTCCCTTCTCGAATGTTGTTCTCCCACATCTTTTTCTGTCTACCTCTTTTTCTACTTCCTTGTACTGTGTCTAGCAGGATGGTCTTTGCAAGGCCTGATGATCTGGTGACGTGGCCATACCATCGGAGTTTCCGTTTCTTCACCACTGTAAGCAGGTCATCGTGTTGTCCAATGGCTTGTGTGATGGTCTGTCGGACTTCGTCGTTGGTGATGTGCTGGGTATAATAGGAAATACCCAGATGTTTTCTGTAGCACCTATATGCTTTGTATTCTTCGTTGTAGATCTGATGTGAGGGTCCATGTTTGGCAAGCGTATAGGAAGATGGAGAGGACAAGGGAGCGCAGCAGCCTTACCTTGGAATGTAGACTGATGATCTTGTATTTCCAAATGGACTTCAACCTTGCCAGGGCAGCAATTGTTTGTGCGATCCTGGAGAGGACTTTTGTCGGGACCCATTGTCTGATACAATAGCTCCTAAATATTTGAATATATGCACTGTGTTGAGGGATTGGTCTTGGACTTTGATGTCCGTGTTGATGCTATTGGTGTTGTTGGTCATCATTTAGGTCTTCTCTGCACTTATTTCCATTCCATATTCTTTGGAGATGGTGTCAAGTCTCTGTACCAGCTGTTCAAGTTCTTGTTCCTCTCCAGCCAATCTGTCCGCAAAACGGAGGTTGGAGATTCATTGCTCTATCCCCTATGCTGACTGTGCCTTCGTGATCTGCAAGGGCATCTGACAAGGTGCGCTCTAGGAAGATGTTGAAGAGTGTTGGAGAGAAATATGCATCCTTGACGCACACCGATTGTTGCTCTGAACCAGTTTCCGATGGCGCTGTTATGGAGGACTGCTCTGGTATCCTGGAAGAAGAAATCGGGGGTAAAAATAAAATGATGATGGTGATGATCATGATGATGGCGTCCAGCAAATGTCGTTGGTGGACAAGTGATTGTGTTGAATCATATTCGCTGAAACGTGTTTGTGGGAAATGGCTAGGGAAGAAAATATAAAATGTGTTGGAAAACAGTCGGGACATCAAATTTAGAGTTTCCTTTCTCCTCTTGATAAATGATATTCGACCAATTTAGATCTGCTTACTTTAAAATATAATACATTTTAACATTATTTTAATAAACTGTGCTACATAATGATATATTCGTATTTTTAAAATTCTTATATATATATATATTCTTATATATGTGTGTGTGTGTGTGGGTGTGTGTGTGTGTACTCAATACTTTGATCATAAAATGTCTTATCATACACTTGTTTTATGCCTATTTTAAGTTTAAGATTATAACCAGCTATCTGGGGTGGGGGGTTGTGGGGGGTGGTGTGGGAAGTTATGTGTATATATGATAGTTGTACACTTTAAAATGAATGTTTAATGTTAAGTTAGGGATGCGTGTGTTTATGCCTGACAGCCAGCAAGTAGTGTTCTGTACAGTTGTATTGGTAACGGCTACAGAGTTTTATTCTTACTGTAAGCTATTATCATTGTCATTGTGATATAATGTATGTGTTGACACCACAATGTAAGATAATAAAGTTGTCCTAACTTATGTTATCTTAAAAGATCGATTTTCAACATAATCGTTTGTACTCTTCTGCATAAGAAGTTATACCTAAAGTTAACACGCAAAACTGATAAAAACAAGTACCCTTTATCTAAGTCATGCCATCCTTAACTACAGCAAGCCACAGAACAGAGTCGTTCCCTTAACCAGAAAGGAGGATATTCAAATGAGTAATTCGACTCTCCGGTACTGTCGTCTGCCTGTCCGCCATCTTGTTTGCTCTGTTGACAGGGGAGAGAATCAAGATGGCGACGCAGCAGTTCCGGCGACAGGGGAACACAGCGCTGATGCTTTGGGTAAACATGGGGCGGCGCAGATCGCTGTGGATTAGGTGTTCGTTTAACATTCCCTTCCCGTTAGAGAGGGTTTCCCATTGTATGGCTGGACCGCACAGCCTAAAATGGGAAAAACTATTAGTAGCGAGGTTGACTTAAAACAAACGCGCACGAATTGAGCACACAACAGTACAATTAATTAAATTGTACGGTCAATGTGACCTTGAAATCTATTTCTTTAATACTTAGAAATCATATTAAGATATTTTAAGGATGGAGATTTTAAGCTTTTGGCTCACTCTTACAATCTGTTTCCTTCCACCCTCCACTCTCACTTACACACTATTTATAAATATTACATTAGGCCCAATCAATAAAAATCTATTCGATCAAATAATAATAATAATAATAATAATAATAATAATAATAATAATAATAATAATAATTATTATTATTATTATTATTATTATTATTATTATTATTATTATTATTATTATTATTACTATTATTATTATATGGATTCTATCAAGCGCTTTTTCTCAATCGAACTCAAAGCGCGGTGATCTAAGGAGATCGTTATTCGTCAAAATATAAATAAATCCAATTTTACTTTTGACATTTTAGATTGACTGCCGCCAATACCCTTTTTAAAGGGAGAGATGAAACCGGAGTACCCGGAGAAAACCCCCGGTGTATTGAAAGGCCTCGCACCTAAGTCATGGAAGTTTGTCCCACGCGAGGTTCGAACCGGCGACCTTTGGCATAGGAGTTAGTTAGTTCTTGTGTATGGGGTCCAGCGGATTGCAAAGAGCCGAATCAGGACCACAACTTGGTTGAAAGAGGACTCACCCCCGATCCGTATAAAAGATCTGCTAACACAACCCTAACGGTAACACTGAAAGTCCCCACTTTACAATAAAGGCGTCTCTTGCAGAGGACGCTGAGGCGGGGCTCTAATTGATCGAACCTTCGTTTACAAAAACAAAATAGAATATAAATGCCATTTTATCAAACATTAACAAAACGCATACACATACAATGCCTACATTGCTAAATACTAATACCACAGAAAGCCCTATAGTGACCATTTGGCAAAAAGCGTCCAAAATCCTCAAGCTGATCCAACAGACCCCAAACACAAATGAGGAGTTTGGGAAGAGTTTTCTAGAAAAAAAGGTAGGTGACTGGCCTAGCAAAGAAGATGGTAGATTGATAGAACTGATTAGGAACGAGAAAGAACAAATGAGAATGACAGAAACAGTGGTAATTTAAAGCACTGAATTTCCACAAAGTGGGGATATTATTTATACAGAAAACCCCGGCTCCCCAACGGGGGTCTTTGGCGTGTACGCGTATGAAACCAGCTCACTATCAACTGAGCTATCAAGACACCCCAAATAAGTCAGCAGGCGGATTAACAAAGGTGGAAAGTTAAAAACACTTAGGGCTAAGTTTATCTGATTCACAGCTGTGCCTTATTTTCCACAAGCAGTACATAATTTTTTTTAGTTTTTTTTTTTTAATTTTGAAAATGCAGTTTGACAATATAATTGTATACAGTGACAAAAAAATAATACTGCAACCAAACTTGTACAAAGTGATTTTTTTTAAACCTGACCCACCCCCCCCCCTCCCTACCGTTCCCACATTCACCCCAAAATATAACTGAACACATTACAACTTACATTTCGATTATAATACTTTATATAATCATCTGCTGCGTATATTTTCCCAAACTTCTGGTCATTTCGTACTACCATACATGGAATAAAAAGCTGACGTCTGGTGGCCGTGAAAGTAGAAGCCAGAGTAGCGGAACTTGATCGAGACTGCGATGACAGTTCGTGGGCGCCAGAGGGCGTTGAACGCTGCCTCTCAACGCACAGTTTGTCAATGAAACTAAAGACCGAAATTCCTCCCCACAACTGTGGTTCTTCCAATACAGAATGGAGAACAGTATTCAACAGACAGTTATCTATTCTAACTCGGTAACTCTGGTTATCTTTTGCAGAGTGTAAGCACGTGGAGATCAGGCTGTTACGTCAGACATTTTTTTCTCTCTCTGTGGCAGCTCTAAAGACATTTGAACACAGTGAAAGTTGAGAAGAAAAAAAAAGTGGACGAAGTTGTGTTTTCTGTTGTTTGCCTTATGTAATTGCTGCTACATAGCGTTCTGATGAGTTCAGCGAGCTTCTCAAGGCGCTAGTCCTAATCAGTGTTCGAACCCAGGCAATCCAGCTACACAATTTTCTGCATCGGCGCACTGCCATACGAACGCAATGGTCCACATCACATTTTATTATTCACTCGTTTTAAAGAACAAGCTGTCCGTAGTTTGCTGAAATTGATCCCAAGTTTTGTGGTCCTCTAGCTCACCATGCAACGATCGAGGAACAGATCCATCTTGATCGGCTGCACTTTATCGGGTTGATCGGACCTCGGCCACGCGATCCTGCTACGCGATCGCGCGATCCCGCAGCGCGTTTGTCTCCAATGGGCAAACAGCTCAGAAAGCGTATCGGGGTATTCACAAATTAAAGTAGTACGGTCAGATAAGAATACTATGATTAAGGCGTAGTGATTTAAAAGTTTAAGCATGGGTGTGGTCTAGGTGCCTTAACTTAAGGAGAGGACCCTCCGACACAGTGGTACGCTTCTATTAATTTAATTGCGTATGCATGGTGAGTGAAGAAGCAGTTTAAATTTCCACAATAATTAATCTACAAAGTCATAATGAATATATTTGTTAAAAAACACACCAGTTTTAAAGATTTTAATTCGCACACAGGAGATTGTACTGTCTGATTTTGTGATTGAATCATTGGCCTGCAGCTATTTTGAATGAGTATAAGTGGAACTTCCAAATGATCACAGAAGTCTTCCACTAGGTGAGTACGATTCGAATCTTGTGATCGAGTTATACCTAAACTTGGAAATGGCATGACTGCACCATTACACACCACCCACTCCCAAACCACAAACACCTCTACCACCGCAGTCTCCTATCTCCCCACCCCTTACCCCCACCTCCGAACACCCCACTCCCCCGACCCTTTCCTACCTCCAGCCTCATTGCCCACTCCTCTTCGATGTGATTGGGTCAACATGAGCCCAAACGCTTTGATTGTCGTGTGGCTCGACCTCAGCCTTTTTTTCTTTTTCTTTTTTGCGCAGTTGCTACGGTGTCTGCTTCTTGGCTGTCATGAAACGGGTTCATCAGCTTATTATGATCTTGGTTAGCTTTAGCGATCATCTTGGTTTTTTCGTCACGAACATGCTAAACATCTAATAATAATAATAATAATAATAATAATAATAATAATAATAATAATAATAATAATAATTAAAAAACGTAAACTCCGATGGTATGGCCACGTCAACAGATCATCAGGTCTTGCAAAAACCATCCTGCAAAGCTCAGTGCAGGGAGGTAGAAGAAGAGGGAGACCGAAAAAGAGGTGGGAGGACAACATTCAAGAATGGACTGGTTTGACACTGAGCGAAACGATCAGGGCTGCTGATGACAAGGAAAGATGGAGTACGCTGGTTAAACGATCATCTGTCGTGCCCCTACGACCTCCGAGTTATGGGATAGGATAGGAATAATAATAA
>CM072513.1:8710240-8722740 GCA_036898135.1 Oncomelania hupensis | reverse complement strand
ATCTCTGCGTTTTACGCGCTAACATTTTGATTGTGTTAAATGAATGAATGAACCTTGAAGTTTAACGTCTACACCCACCATTGGCGATAACGTCTACACCCACCATTGGCGATAACGTCTACACCCACCATTGGCGATAAGGCAGAGGAGAGAAACTATTCTAGTGGAAGATGGCGCAGGGACTTCATAATTCATCGCTTTGCAAAACTACATCAGTACATCCTATTTTATTTGAATATCCAGTTATAAATGAAATGTACAAAAACCAAGATTACGAATTATGGCTTGTAACGGATGACTTTTCAAGTCGGTCACTTAATTGCCTCAACATTTTTGCGTGCGCTAAAGCATGATTTCTAATTGTTGATTAGTGGTAAGTTAGGCGTAGTCGATTAGGTTTATGATAATCACTGCATTCCTGCTGCGACCATTTTACCCATTTTACTGAGAACACAGAACTAGCTGCTAGCAGTTGTTTTGAGATTGTAAAAAAATATACTTTTTACTTCAACGAATTGGTGTACTGGTTCTGATGGTGCTTTCGTCGTTGTGGTCTCACACGGTTTTCATTATTGTGCAGTAACTTGGTAGGAGGTTTGTAAAATATTTGTGTAACGAATTTGTATTGTTCGAATAATATTTTTTGTGGCGTTCTTTTGAATCGACATTACTTAAATGATTGAGGATTATCGATGACTTGCCTTTCGTTATTAGTGATTGTGTAACGTGGCTTTACCAGTAATAATAACGGACAGGTAAAGATACTGAGTGTCGGAAGGGATAGATGAACTGTACGAATACGAATACGAATACAATCGCTTTATTATCTCAATCAAAGAGAAATTCAAACGTGGTGCCATATATAAATGTTACAAGACGATACAGGACAGTATAACAACAATAAACAGTAAACAGTAAAACATGATAAAAGTACATCAAGAAGACATTACTAAATTACGCAAATACCTATCACATGATTTACGTTCAGTGTCATAATCATGACAGAAGGTATTGCAACATAACAAACTGTGTGTATGTTTGTACATAAGGAGGAATCCTGCCTTGGGACAGAGATGAATGTTCGGTGGATTGCGACCTTTAATGTCAAATTGTGGAGGTGGAAATCATGGCTGCGGGTCATCGGCGTCACACTTGGTGGTGATCATAGACTAAGTCCGAATTAATTTCCCTCACCTTTTCTTGCCTGTCCGGCAGATCTAAATAGTATTATTAAAACTATTTTCATATCCTATCCTAAGCCGTAACTCGAAGGTCGTTGGGGCAACACAGATGATCGTTTAACCAGCATACTCCACCTTTCTCTGTCCTCAGCAACCCTCATGACCTCGCTAAGTGTCAAGCCAGTCCATTTTTGAATGTTGTTCTCCCACATCTTTTTCTGTCTACATCTTCTTCTGTCTCCTTGCACCGTGCCTTGCAGGATAGTCTTTGCAAGGCCTGATGCTCTGGTGAGGTGGCCATACCATCGGAGTTTCTGTTTCTTCACCACTGTGAGCATGTCATCGTATTGTCCAATGGCTTGTGTGATGGTCTGTCGGACTTCGTTGTTGGTGATGTACTGGGTATAGAAAATGCCCAGAAGTCTTCTGTAGCACCTCATCTCCATGCTTTGTATTCTTTGTTGTAGATCTGCTGTGAGGGTCCATGTTTGGCAAGCGTATAGGAAGAGGGAGAGGACAAGGAAGCGCAGCAGTCTTACCTTGGAATGTAGACTTATGATCCTGTCTTTCCAAATGGGCTTCAACCTTGTCAGAGCAGCATTTGTTTGTGCGATCCTGGAGAGGACTTCCTGTCGTGACCCATTGTCTCATACATTGAATTGACCCCTAAATATTTGAAGCTATGCACTGTGTTGAGGGATTGGCCTTGGACTTTAATGTCCAAACTATTTTAGAGCCTCAACAATCTATTTTATATTATTTGGATTGCATAAACAGAGCGAGCGTTGTCGCCGCGTGGTCTAGGGCAGGACTAATTGGCCTTGTCCACACGCTAGAAACCAATGGCACCTGGCAGCTGTGAGGTCGATTCCTCCTGTGTGCGTTATGTTTCTCCGAATATAATTTGTTTTCGACTCTGGCAATTGCAACATCTCTGGGGTTTTCTCCGGGTACTCTGGTTTGCCCCCCAGCAAATTTCAACAACAAATAACACCAACAACAACTAATATTATGTATAGATTGGGTCTGGGCGCGCCACAGTCTGCGACTATGCCTTACACATAGGGGGCAACCTAGAATTTCCGGATTAAAATAGACAATAAAGTGTAACAAAATCAAATTAGAATGAATGATTGGAACAGACATTGACAAATATAAAAATGATTTAAAATAACAAGTACCTTATTATTTTAAAATCTATAGTATTCTGTTGCATATTAACAGAAACAATTGCGTTATATTAAAGAATGAACATCGAGTATATGTTGTTAATATTTATTCATTTCCAGTTCTGTTTGATTATTTATTGTGATGTTTCGTTGATGTTGTGAATTATTATGTTCCTCGTCGTGGGCCTGTTTTGTCTGAGAAGCCTGTTACGTCTGGTTTGTGAAGTGAACCGAGATCGTCTGATATGTCTAAACCGTATGTCTTGTTAAATATACAAATACACAAAACCCATAAATCACAAGCCTGACTGGGCTGAATAGGGACATTCTTTAGATAGTGTTTTAATGACATCATTCATAGAGAACCGCAATTATTCCAAAGTCGCCTAATGGTAGACTTTTATAAATTGGTGTTAAATCCCTCTTCCCCCCTCACAACCCCCACTCCCCCTTTCCTCTCAGTATGTTTTAAGGTTTATTAATTGTGATTTGATTAAAAAAAATGTTATGTCTAATATCACTTGAATATGTGCATAGACAATAAATGAACTATTGATTGATGTTACGCTTTGACTTTGAGATCTACTAACTGGGACTTCATGCTGTGTGGCTCTCTAAAATTGACTCTAGTATTGAAGTACACGATGTGAACGGTAGCAGTGCTTACATATACCTCAAGTGGACTCGGGAATAGGAAAGTCTATCAAAATATTAGCGAGTTTTAATATTCCGTTGGAGGCTTGCGATTCAGTTCGCTTTAGCTTTCTAAATTGGACAATAGTATACTGAAGTGTAGTTTGTATAATAGTGCTTATGCCTTGAGTGGAACCGGAATTGGAAGATCCTTCAAAAATACAACGAGCTTAATATTACTTGAGGAGGTTGTATAGCGTGGGACCAACTCACTCTTAAGATCTTTGGCTGTAGTGGCTGAACTAGAAGACAACGTTCTATTTAGCGCAGGTTGATAATTCTTTAATCGCCGTCTTATAAACTTGTTGGTCGCTCACCTCTCCACGCTAAATGGCTCCAACAAGTTTGCCCCGCCGTGTAGGTAAATACCGCTTGTATTCTCGCGGCTAGCCACGGTGATGTCCCTTTCTGAGCGCCTCCAGTGTCGGAGAGCAGGAAAGCACAATGGCGGGCGACCTTGGGTAAACAACATGGCGGTCGGCAGATTGCGGTGAGGGCCTTTGATAGAATATTAATGTCGCGCGGGGTTAAACGACAACAACGACCGTGTCAGGCGACAAGGAATGATGCGTCCCCCTCCGCTTCTTCGTTCCACGGCTTTAGGGGAAGGAAAGAAAAAAAAGAAAAGAAAAGAAAGCGCCGTGGCCGTGGCCTGTCCTTCGCGAGTCCCCACCACCTAAAAGACGATTTATCTGTAATGATCAAATGATCCCTTCAGCGTTTCTCACCCCACACCGTTTCACCCGTTCTTTTACCGCGAATACCCCCACCCCCCTCCTTGCCCCACCTACCAAACTCTCTTTGCTTCCCTTCCTCATTTCGAAACCTCCAGACCTCTCCCCCCACCCCCCAACCACCATTACCACCACCGCAACCACCTCGACCCTCCATTTCATTCCTTCTATTCTCCGCACACATCTCATCCGTCTTTAACATCTCCAAACGAAACCACTTCCTTCCCCAGTAGCAGCCCCCCCCCCTCCCGCCTCTCTCTCTCTCCCCTCCCCCCCCCTCTCTGGGTCTTTCAGTGTAGCGAACAATGGAGAGAAGACGGCGAGAGCTTGGTGGTGAATGGGCATCGTCTGTGTTGGGGCTGAGCCGCATTGTGCCAGCAGATGGTTGAAAAACAAGCAGGCGCTTCTCGCTTGTCGCTAGCGCAGAACTATACAGACGGCCGCGAGTCGACACAGAAGGTCTCACTTCCAAACGGTCCTGGCCCCGGCCATACACAGTTCAGAACCTGGGCTTCTTTCTATTCCCGCTCTCCTCTGTCCTCGCTGCTAAATACTCCCTGACGCTCCCGAAGTACTCCTTCCTCCCTCCCTCCCTCATAACCCGATCCCGATCCCTGGCATATCAAATGGAATCTAGATGCAAATGAGGCACAGGAAAGGACAGCGGTGGATGCTCTCCCTTAAACAATGGAGGCCACGACGGGCTAATCTTGTTGGTCTTTGCTCGCTCTCTTCCGCAAGCCTCGGGTCTACTCTCGCCGTACTCTCTCAGAAGGGAGAAAGAATAGAAAGGGGCCGCGGCCTCTAGATTTTCAATAAATACGGCTTTATTGGGACTCAATTTGTCATTTATTTAGCGGGTCAGCCGGCAGATAGCTGACGGTTGCTGTTTGCGAGGGGTGGTTCTGAGACACGGTCAGTGTGTGCCTAAGGACAAAAGCCGCTGGCTTTTCCCTCCAATGTCTTGATGTTTTAAGACGTCTGGTCAGCGGCCGGACTCGGTGCACTGTCTTTTGTGGTTCCCTACGCCGTTATTAGTCCGCCCCCCTGTTCATACTATTCATGATCTCGCACCACACAAGTCATTATTAAAAACGTCTTGAATTCAGACGCTTCGCTTTTCCCTTGTCTTCTGTTTTCTTTCTTTCGTTATTCCAGTTTTTTCCCATTTCTTTCCTTGTTACTAGTTCTGTCTTCAAATATTTTATTTAATTCCCTTTCATTGTGTGCTTCTGTTGTCAACTGACTAAAGATCTGCATTAAAGCCATCTGAGACTCCATTCATAGTAAAGATCTTGAAAAAAAAAAAGTCTGTAGAATTTAGAGTCTTCAAAACGTACACAGTCAGAACGAGGACTAAATCGTCACACGTCATCGTCAGCAGCAACACCAACAAAAACAGAAGCAGCAGACAATAAAACGCAACAACTCAGGAGATCTAAAAACTTCCCCCTGCTCTTCTTCAATGAATGAGGCTGACACACATTCAGCTTAATCTTGAGGTTTGTACTATAGTAATATTCAGCAAGCGCTCTCTATACCCTTTGCGTCAAGAACTTGGTGCTTCAGGTTCTGTTGACACACCCTTGGCTTTACTGCTTGCTGTTCCCCAAAACCCTAATTGTCCTTCTTCATAGTCAATGTCTCTCCTCTCTCTCTCTCTCTCTCTCTCTCTCTCTCTCTCTCTCTCTCTCTCTATCTCTATCTCCCTCCCTCTCTCTCTCTCTCTCTCTCTCTCTCTCTCTCTCTCTCCCAATGCTATGTATCCAGCTCTTTCACTGTCTTCATTTCTCTCATCCAAGTTCTTGTCTTCCTTAATAATCTGTGATTGTTCTTTCCTCCCTCCCACCCACCCCCATCTCCCTAATGTATACTTTGCTCTTTGTGGTCTTCTTTCGTCTCTCTCTCTCTCTCTCTCTCTCTCTCTCTCTCTCTCTCTCTCTCTCTCTTAAGATAGTGGCTCACGTCCCTTTAAACTTCCTATGTGTTATTTGCGTGTCTTCCTCTTGCTGTCAAGACGGTGGCTGTTCTTGTTCAAGTTCCAATGTTTGCTTTGCTCTCTCCACTGTTCGTATTTTTCAAGATGGGGATGCTCTCACTCTAGTGTTCCTGTTGGTTTTGAGAGGAGTGGACCCCTCCTTCTGTAAATTATTTCCGAAGTTTTCAACAGATTCTCTTTCGCCAATAGCAATTTGTTGAGCTCTTCTCTTTTTTATGTTCCTGTTTATCTCTCTTTGTCTGTCTGTCTGTCTTCCTTCGAACATTAGATCGTTAGACATTAGACCACTTTTCCTTCATTCAACCGTACCCTAACGATTAAGGCAATATTACCTTAACTTCACATGACGTAACCACTGATTTTGTCAGCAGTTCTCCGATGTGCTACTTGATTATTTGATCTACAATTGATTTTCCCTAAATGTATGTGTAATCTAACATCCTATCATTCCAGATAGGCTTACATTGAGTTGTTTGTGTAATTGTGCCATATATCTCATTTTGTAAGCTGCATGATGGTTCTTAATAGTTATTTGTTTTGTTGCCCCACCCCGTAGCTCAAGTGGTAGAGCGTTCGCCTGGCACACCGATGACCCAGGTTCGAATCCGTGGTGGGCGAAATAAAAAGTGGTAATTTTTCACTGTTCATTTTAGTGGTATGATTGCTCTGGTGGTTCAGTGTTGATATAAGTCCTTACCCCTTGTTCCCTGGGATGGTTATCCCCGTCTGCAATATCGCCAATGGTGGGTGTAGACGTTACATCTCAATGTTCATTCATTCATTGTTTTGTCGTTGGCATGTAGACTGAACATCGGAGAATGTGAGTGTAAATGATACGGGGAGCGATCGTAAGATTAGCTTACCCCCCCCCCCTCCTAAAATCTTTATCCTTGTTGTAAATAAAATAAATCTCTCTCTCCCCCTTTCCCAAATAAAATTTAAAAAAAAAAAAACTTCTAAAGGCGCCTAAGACGATAATTCAGATCATGTCCAGCAAATAGTCTACATGAATTACAGATGTAATCCACCAGCATGTCTACCACTAAGTCTGGTACAACTACACAATCCAGAAGACTATAATCCCAAATCCCAGTGGATCACTATGGCGGCGCCTTCCGCCCTTCAAACTTTTAACAGACATGAAAACAAAATGGCGTTTGATTTATTTTCTCTAAATGCAGGATTAATAGTATGTGCGGTATCGCCGTTTTCTGGCGCATCAAACTCCAAAGCTGGTTTTGCATGGTATGGCAATTTACCTCCAAAAGCCAAGGAAGGGACGTAGGGGGGTAGGTTATTGGACGAAGAGGAGTGTGGAACTGTCCAAGTTTTGGGGCTATATTGCTAGTACTAGACTATCTTTGTTGTGGCAGAACTGATAGCGAAAATACTGAAGGCGGTTTACGTTTACTTTCACTGGTGGAAATGAGGGAGAGAAAATGGAGAAAGATCGAGAACGAATTCTTCTTTTCAGAAAGCTAGTGAGGCAACATGAAAAGGAAGCTTTCGGGAGAGCTTTGAGTCCATTGTCACCCTGAACGTCTTTGTCGTCTGCTCCTAATCCCCGGTGCTTCAGAGTTACGGCCCGTCACGCCGCAACCGTGCGACGACTTACCTCCCTTTAACAGGATGCTGGAAGGGAGGGTATTGCTTACGACAATCAATTATCGCCCCTGTTTTGTCATTTCGGGGTCCTGCTTTTGTCTGGGAGATTTGTATCTGCAGCACTAAGCGCCATTTTGTAAAATGCAATTTGAAGGAAACGTGCAATGAATCCAGGGTCCAGAGTGATTTTTTTTTTTAACTGAAAGAAAATTAATGATTGTGAATGAATTTGAGCTACAATGTTCACGATCGTACTTGAGTTTCCATCGCCTTTTCCCCCAAATAAACTCTTCTACCCTCCACGTAGCTCATTCCTACAACAATCATGGACGCTTTGGGAAAGAAATAGAGGGTGAGCTGTGCGACTACAGCACTGCTTCATTTTAATTAAAGTTCGTTACTGTTTCCGTCAAAGTTCTTCATATTTTGTAGGTAAATGTATTATTATTATTATTATTATTATTATTATTATTATTATTATTATTATTATCATCATCATCATCATCATCATCATCATCATCATATAACTAAAATCAATCACCCCTTTATTTGCTAAACGGGCGTCTCGGCAGCGTGAGTTAGATCCCGTATCGACCAGCGCCTTGAGCAGCTCTTGAGTTGGAAAAGTGCTATATAAGATCGATTAAATAAATATATGAACGTGTGATAAACTGACTGATTGATTAGGGGTGATCTATATTATAGGCCTACAGGTCTGGATATTCGCAGAAATGTATTCATGCTATTATACGATAATTCTCAGTGTGACAAGAATTGCTGTTCTGAAATTGCCTTAAAAATAATTATCTGCCCTGTTTCTTTTGATCTGGTGATGTTGTTGCCCCAACGACCTTCGAGTTACGTGATAGGATAGGATGTTGTGGTGGTGGTGTTTTCTTGGGTTTTTGTTTGTTTGTTTGTTTTTTGTTTGTTGTTGTTTCTTTGCTAGCTCGACACTTTGTCATTTAATAATAGTGCCGACATTTATCTTCCTCTCTGAGCTTATTTAAGGAGTCGCGCGAAAGATTTATTATTAAAAAAATATATTAGTAGACAGAGTACTAATTAAAAAAATTCCGCACCAAAAACTATCTGGCATGCAACACAATAGTTGAAAAATGCCAGTTATCAGAACAACATTAAAGTGTATTAGAAGGAATAAAGAGAAACATTTCAGGTACGCCAGAATCGCAAATGGCTAAGCTTTGGTCCATGATAGCAAACACACTGACATGTAAACATCTGGACTGTCCCTCTTTCGTTTTTTGTTGTTGTTGTTGTTATTGTTGTTGTTTTATTTTGTTACCTTGGGTAGCGCTGTTTTATTTGGCCACCACCCTTGTGCTCTTCAAATGTTATTAATATTTACACGGCAGTGCAAACTCTTTACCCTTACCGCAGTTTCACAATATTCAAATAATAATAATAATATTTCCAGGGGACCTATTTAAATGAAGTGAATCGTTCTTAAATAGCGCAATTACTAGATCAGAGAGCTGCTCAAGATGCTGGCGCACATCAGGATTTAACTCAACCCACCCAAGACGTCCACTTGCAGCATGAAGCGCGCTGGCAAGCGCCTCAAACAACAGAGCCACTTGAATGTCCTTTGCTTTGAACAGAGCCGTTGCCCTGCTTTTTGACATAATGACCAGTTTTGTTTTAGCATGCCATGCCGCGACACAAGGGGAAATGAGCTACTGTGTTTAAATTGTCTACAACAGAAAGTCTTACTCCTTAAGAATATGCGCCTGTGGCATTGGAGTTTTTGTTTTTTTTTCTTAAAACCAGGTTGTTCCGCACATCATGCGAGAACTTTAGATACAAGACGGTTTATTGTCCCCATTTATCTAGAAACTTCTATCACTTGCCACTCTGTTACTTCTGGGAGCAAAAGATGGTGGCGTACTTGCTGTGAGCCTAAGAGAGTGTAGAGGCCGTCTCCATCTAAGTTACACCTCCGTGGAATTATCAGCACCAACAAAAGACTGTGACCTTTTTGACACCAAGACGTAAGCCGCACACGGAAACAGATTATCCATTAAACCCATTTCAATTTCTGTGAGCTATGTCCCCTTCCTCCCTTCCCCCTTCCCTCACACCCTTTCCCCTCCCAACACCACCATTCCCACCCACACGCCCTTGGTTCTGTGCTTCTTGTTCTTCATCTTCCTCTGAGCTACATACGGAAGCCAATTATTCCATAAATCCTTGCCAGCTATTTATATACACCAATCCCCTACTTGTATTTCACCCCGCCCCCTTCCTCGTACAACCCGACCACTCCTGCCTTTATTCGCACCCCATTACCCACCCTCACCCTTGTCTTTTCCCCTTTCCCTCTTGTTGTTGTTGTTGTTGTTGTTGTTGTTGTTGCTGTCAGTGAATAAGACTAGCCCATTGTTCCATCATTTATATTTTGCACTTTACAATTATCTTGCGTGTTGCAATTTTTCTTGTGTTTGGGTGTTGCTGTATCATCAAAAGATACCCAAAATAAAAGAATAAAGCATTATCGCTGAAATTCCTATTTTCTTTTCCGACAGGCTAAAAGTTAAGAATGATCCGCATAGAACACAACGAGAAATTATAAAATCCTATCCTATCCTATCCCGTAACTCAAAAAGCGTTGGGGCACCACAGATGATCGTTTAACGAGCGTACCCCATCTTTCTTTGTCCTCAGCAACCCTCATGGCTTCGTCCATGGTCAAGCCAGTCCATTCTCCATTGTTGTCCTCCCACCACTTTTTCTGTCTCCCTCTTTTTCTACCCACGTACTCCGTGCCTTGCAGGATGGCCTTTGCAAGGCCTGATGCGCTGGTGACGTGGCCACACCATCGGAGTTTCCGTTTCTTCACCACTGTGAGCATGTCATCATATTGGCCAATGGCTTGTGTGATGGTCTGTCGGACTTCGTTGTTGGTGATGTGCTGGGTATAGGAAATGCCAAGAAGTCTTCTGTATCACCTCATCTCCGTGTTTTGTATTCTTCGTTGGAGGTCTGCTGTGAAGGTCCATGTTTCGCAAGCATATAGGAAGATGGAAATGGCAAGGGAGCGAAGGAGCCTTACCTTGGAGTGTAGGCTGATCGTCCTGTCTTAAATTAGGAAACATTAACTAGTAATCTGTGAGGACACTATGCCAAAGCTAGTCTGTAACCCTCTAGATTCCTAGGGTAAAATGTAAACAGCAAAAGAAGATCGTCTGCATGCGCTCGCTCTCTCTCTCTCTCTCTCTCTCTCTCTTTCTCTCTCTCTCCCTGTTAAGCGGTTAGGACATCGATAACGGTCATCGAATAACGCTTTCATTTACTGTCGTCACGTGATTTGGGGTGTCCAACAACCTTAAGAGGATTTAGGGTCGCGCTCAGGCTGTGCCATTGTCTTGGAAACCAGAAAGCCTCCACGTGACTGCCCATTCTTTTGCTCATTTCAGCGTTTATCTCCACTTTCTTTCACTCTTATGTGTTTTGGTGGGGAGAAAGAGGACTGGGAAAACAGATCTGCATTGAAATGGAAAGTCTCATTGTAAGAAATAACAATGGTGGGCCTATATATACCACAGGAACAAGCTTGAGGAGCCAACCTGAGTATATGAGCCTATGAAATCTAAGAAAGAAACATATTTTTAAGGGAAGACCTGAACAGTCACGTAATACTCCAATATGGCTGAGGTGCCACAAAGGAGATTAAAAACAAAAGTCTAACGCGTGCAAAAGATCTGGCAAATACAAAACAAGGGGCTGTAGCCTACTAGGGCCTATTGTATCAGAGTTTCGCTATCTTTGAGAACTGATTTGCAGAAAACAAGAATTGAAGGTGATGGATCTTAAGCTGTCGCCTTTCATTCATTTCAGTCACTCTTCACACTTACTTGGCAATGTGGGTTAATATTTGCTTACCATGCAGAAATCGAGTAACGTTGGTTTGGGAAATGCTTTGAAATAGTAAGGCATCAGAACGAGCCCAATGTCGGTCTGTCCATCGGTCCGTTGCACGCCTTATCTCAAAAACCAGTGGCCAACCTCCAGTGCAATCATATTTGCTTCACCTCAAAGGTCAAGGTTATTAACACGTTTTGCTCAATATCTCCAACTGGCTGAACCGACTTTGTTAAAATATTTGGTCAACGGGTACTTTAAAATTAAATAATGGTCAGTCATACAGTGTCAGTCCAGTTTTCGGACAGTCGGTCGGTTGGTCGGTCCGTCGCTCTAAATGTGACAGTTTTGGGTGGCCTCGTGGCGCAGTGGATAAGTCGCCGGTTTCCTATGCCGAAGGTCGCGGGTTCGATTCCCGCAAGGAGCGAACGTATGTGACTTAGGTACGAGACTATTGAGGTCACCGAGGGTTTTCTCCGGGCACTCCGGTTTCCTCCCTCCCTTCAATAATGGTACAGGATGCAGTCAATATAAAACTTTCAAAAATAAAAATTCGATTTTCTTCCGTCTTCTAATAGCGATCTCCCTGCCTTTACACCACCTGTTTGAGTGATGTATATGTATTTGGTGTGTGTGAGGGTAAATGAGACAGGTGAGCGTGTATGTTGGTATAGATCGCCGCGCTTTGAGCCTTGGGGAAAGGCGCGTACATAGCATCCTGTATTATTATTATTATTAACACTAGGGTTTTTTCCTCATCATTTCAGTAATAATTAAACATATCTTGATTAATTTTACTTTGCAGATCTGTCTTTCGTGTCCTTGACCTTTGCTTTTTCTCAGCGGTCAAGGTCGTTGAAATAAATTACATTATTGAAAATTAACAAAAAAAAGGTTTTGCGCTTTATATCAAAATTGGCTGAATCGATTTTCATTTGTGTGTGTGCGTGTGTTTGTGTGCATGTGTGTGTATGTGTAAGGGTGGGTGGTTGTGTGTGTGTGTGTGGACCATCATTCTGTTCTTTCATATTGCTTCTTTAGGATACAATCGAATCACAAGGTTGCCAAGAAAATCAATACTTTGGAAAATGACGAATTTCTTCTACGTGTGCGAGTGTTTTTGAAACTACAATTGAATGGCTTGTCACCTTTTCTTCTTCATTTTAAAAAAAACAAACAAAAAAACAAATTGCAAGTAGGGAAGGTTCGAAAGAGGGGGATGGGATTACGTGTGGGG
>CM072513.1:8620240-8705240 GCA_036898135.1 Oncomelania hupensis | reverse complement strand
CCGCAGGGGTAGCTGTGCGCTCGGTCTCACTCGGAAGAATGACGCTCCCGCCGCACACTTGATGGTCAGATCTACTGGTTTGCCGTTGATTGGAGAACCGCCTCTGCCGGTTGCCCGCCGCTGAATTGTCCGTACTGCTCCGCTGTCCGCTACTTTTGTTTTGAGGACAGTTAGCCGCCCTGTGGTCTGTAGCGTTGCAGGTAAAACAGCCTCTTGAATGCCCTTCCCTGGGAGGAGGCGTGGAGTCCGTCTGTTTCTGGTTCGTCTGGCTCCCCTGGATCTGGTTCACATGGTTTCCAGTCTTCTGAAAATGTTTCGTCGCGCTGGGTGGCCCCAGGGTCTTCCCATGAGCGATGAGATATCTTTCAGCAGCCTCAGTCACATCTTTAAGCGTCTGCAGCTTTTGTTCTTCTAAGTGGGTCGCTAGGTCCTTGTGACAGGCATTGAGAAATTGTTCCTTCACGATCAGGTCATGGAGACTGTCGTAAGACTTCCTTTCGCCTGATAACTCCACCCACTTGTGTAGATATGACGACAGGCGCTCCACAAACTGCTTTGGCGTCTCGTCTGACTTAGGCCGGCATTCACGGAAGCGTTTACGGTAGCCCTTCTCTGTAAAGTTGTAGCACTGCAATAGGGCCTCTTTCAAGACGTCGTAGCCTTTAGCGTCATCGTCCGACAATCTGGTGTAGACGTCGAGTGTTTGCCCCGTCAGAAGTGCACTTAGTCGAATCGCCCAGTCTTGAGGTTGCCAGTTAGAGCTTTTGGCAAACCTTTCAAATCTCGCCAAATAACTGTCGATCTGGTCCTTCCCGTCGACGAACGCTGGCAATTTTGGAGCCATGTGGTCGTTGGTGACTTGTGGCGCATGCTGATTGTTTTGGATACGCGCCAACTCTAGCTGGTGCTGACGCTCAGCTTCTCTTTCTTGCCGCTGCTCTTCTCTTTCTTCACGGCGACGTTGCTCCTCTTTTTCTTGCCGCCGCTCTTCTAATTCTAGACGCTTCTGTTCTAACTCTATTTCTTCTCGGCGACGCTGTTCTTCCTTTTCTAGACGCTTCTCTTCTAATTCTCTCTCTTGTATTCTCTCCTGGGATTTGACGTACTCCGTCAGCTGTTTGCCTTTTAGTTTCAGTTCAATCCCTTTCTGCCAGAAGTCAGCCATCTTGATGCTTCTGGAAAGTTCTATTCTGGAAAGTTCTATTCTGGAAAGTTCTTTTCTGGAAAGTTCTCGACTGTGCTGTACCTTTCTAGACTGTTCTAGAACAGCACGCTTTCTGCAGTAGCGCTGATGCTTGTCACTAGTCGCCTTCGCTGACGCAGGCACCGCTGTCCTCGTCGTATGCGACGCTGCACCACGCTGGTGTTGATGTATACGCTCCTGTGCTGAAGTAGACGCGACGTCCGCTCGCCGCTCTCTGTAACACTGGTGATGTAGCTCCGAGACTGTCCTTCGACGTAGTCTTGCGGCAGCCACGTAGTCCCGATCTGTTGTTCGCTCACGAAGCAACTCTTCAGCGACTACACGCCCTTGCAGTCCACCCGAATCTATCGGGGATGTAGTCCCAGTATGTTGGCCCCTCTCGACGCAACGTTGGCGGCTACCCTCGATGACTGCCTCTCGTAACGTTGACTCGCTTGTTGTAGCAGTTGAACCCTTGGCTATGGCGTGAATCCCGGCTTGGCCCCCAAAATGTTACACTCGGTTTGATGATGGTGTTTTTCTTTATCAGTTTTTGATTCAGCCCCGATGCTGAAGTCCTGATAAGGTGTAACTCTGATTCGTTTATCCACGCAACCCGCTCAATCAGCATACAAGTCACAAAGTCGACGTATGAAGTTTTCCACTTTTATTCAGCACACATCAACAACTGCATACAATCGCCTTTTCACTCTCAAGTTTTACTTTCCAACTCACTATCAACAACTATCCAACTTTTTTTAACAGTGCGGCGCTTATATAGTCTCTACATACACGGGAACAAACGAGAATAATCCTACATAAAACACCACAACCAATCAAAATTAATTTCATCATCACGTGACTCACGTCATACAACCCCATTTGGAATGGAAGCTTCCATGGTAACCAACAGAACAATCCACACGCTTCGATCGATAGTAAACAACTAATTCCCGAAAATTCTCAAACAATATCGACCAACTAAAAACACTAACGTTACACAAAGCCTCTACTAATAACAACGCAAAATCAAATCAAAGATAAATACACTCTATTGCTGCATGCGTTGCAAAATAAAACGAACAGATCTATCGCGCGCGTCAAACACAAGCCTACCATTGCACGCGCTTCACACATAACATCGTGCGCATTTCATACGCACCATTCGCGTTTCAACGTAACAATTATTATTATTATTATTATTATTATTATTATTATTATTATTATTATTATTATTATTTTTTTTTTTTTTTTTTTTTTTTTTTTTATTATTATTATTATTATTAAGCCTATTATTATTATTATTATTATTATTATTATTATTATTATTATTATTATTATTATTATTATTATTATTATTTTTACTATTGTAATTGTTGTAGTTATTATTATTATTATTATTATTATTATTATTATTATTATTATTATTATTATTATTATTATTATTATTGTAAGCTGTTGTCGGTCACCGTTTTCGGCAGACAGCTTTTTTGGGGGGGTAGGTCACCAGTTCGGCGGATGAGTTGAAAAATTGTTTTTTCAGCCAACCCTTCCCCCTCCCCCCCGCCCTCTCCCATTCTAACCTCCACTCCAACTCCCCCGCACCCCTTTCTCTCCCTGACCTCTCCGACAGTGCAAAACACACAACCATTTGTAGTCTTTCTAGGGTAAGAGGGGCAGTGGAAAAGACGGCTGAAGAATATGACCGCAATAGTAATCTTTGCGTTAATCACGGCTATTCCGCCTTTCCCCAACTGGCTAAACGCTTAAATAGCCCATTGACATGCCATTGTCTTTTCTTGCCTACGGCTTTGTTATCTTTGACATATCGCAATAGCAGGAGAAACAAGGATAAGATACGAGGACTCAAATTAAGGCACATGGTTAATCCCGGACACATGGCCCCCGTTGTCAGCTATTGCTAAAAGTCAATAGGGGTCTGTAATATGATTAATAGAAAATCAATGCGTTTGTGTTTAACGATTTCATTGAAAACCAATTGTTAGTTAGTCATTGGTTATAGGGTCCAGCGGACTGCGAAGAGCCGAATCAGGACCACTTGAATATCAATGAGTTTGTGTGATATGATTCATAGAAAAATCAATGCGTTTCTGTAATATGATTAATAGAAAATCAATGAGTGTATGTAATTATTTGTTTGATTAATAGAAAAATCAATGCCATTGTGTAATACGATTTCATAGAAAATCAATGCGTTTGTGTATGATTAATAGATAAATCAATGCGGTTGTGTAAAATGATTAATAGAAAAAACAAAGCATTTCTGTAATGTGATTAATAAAAAAATATATGCATTTGTGTAAAATGATTTCATAGAAAACCAATGCGTTTGTCTAATATCATTAATAGAAAATCAAAGCGCTTGTATAAAATGATTTCATAAAAAAAAATGCATTTGTGTAAAATGATTAATAGAAAATATAGGCGTTTGAGTAAATTGATTAATAGAAAATTCACGCATTTTTGTAATTTTATTAATAGACAAATCAATGCATTTGTGTAATACAAAAATAAATGCGCTTGTGTAATATGATTAATAGAAATATCAATGCGTTTGTGTTTTTGATTTATTATCAAATGATGTATATGGAAAAAAAAAACAATGCGGTGGTGTAATAAGATTTAATAGAAAAATCAATGCCTTTGTGTATTATGATTTATTTGAAATCGATGCTTTTGCTAATAAGATGTGTAAATTATAGAACGCCATCGCAAATCGGGCATAGGATTTAACAGAAAAATCTACGCGTTTGTGTAAATTGATCTGAAGAGTAATCTTTTGAATTATTTTCGGGGAATGCTTGTCAATCGCGTGGGTAATGCGTGCCGGTTTACTCAGCGAAAGCACGGCAAACTCTTCCATGCGCCACCCAGACAAGCTGGTGATATGCCTAGCTCACCAACCACAGCTAACCAGAATATTACCAGCTCCCACCCTCTCGCCCTCCCCCTTACAACCTACCAACCCCTTATCCACCTACACACTCACTGTAAGAATAACCAGACAGGGAGATGGCCAGTATTGAAGCCAGTCATATAAAAAGTCAAAGCGTGAATGTAATTGTCTAAAGAGTGTTATTTGCACCTGACAAAATATAAACAACATTTTCAAGTTGGACAGGTTTCAGAGACTTAAATGGCTTGTTTGTTTGTTTTATTCCTGTTTTCCTTCTAGTAAAAAACACAGTTTGTCCTCTTAAATTTATTTATTCTTTGTCACTGTTATATAGCACTTTACCAGCTCGAGAACTGCTCAAGGCGTTGGCCGATATAAGATCTAATTCAAACCGCCATAGTTCGACCCCCAGACGACTCTGAGCACCATTCTGAGCGACTGGAGCTGGGGAAGAGGGACCTAGTGCGTGCTGGACGTATTTGTGTAGTTCACCTGTCTAAGACATGAACGTTAGCATCCTTAAAGGCCGTGTGATGGAATGCGTGCGTGCGTAAACTAGACCTCGGTTTATACTCTCATCCTCGCCCGAGGAGTAGGGGCGCAGCGTCTCGTGATAATTTATTGGTATTTATTGTTTACAATATCTTTTATGTCTTCATTATTGTTTTTGAGAAAAAAAATAGTATTAATATTACTTACATCGGGTCATCAATTGGGTTTGAACCAGTGACTCCACAGACTGGAATGTTAGCGCCTGACATTTCAGTGCACAGCGTACACCACTGAGCCAACTGCGCTGGTTCTGGTTCTGTTTCTAGTTCTTCATAAACTTACTACTACTACTACTACTACTACTACTACTACTACTACTACTACTACTACTACTACTACTACTACTACTACTACTGATGATGATGATGATGATGATGATGATGATGATGATGATGATGATGATGATGATGATGATGATGATGATGATGATGATGATGATGATGATGAACATTTATATGAAATTATTATACCTATTATCTTCTTCTGGATCTTCTGGTTCTGGTCCTGGTTCTGGTTCTTCTTCTTATTCTTCAAATGTAAACCTTGTAGTAGGAAGGACAGCATTGCCACTGCCGTCACAAGCTTCTTTGAGGAGGCCGCTCTTATAAAAACTAGAATTTAAGCTCCATATCCAAAATATGTGAAAACAATAAATTCGTGAGGTAGAAAATTAATTTTTAAAAAGATCATTTAGTCGCTTCCTATTTTGGCAAATAGGTATTTCTTAGCCTGTAACCTTGCGATTTGAACCTTTATCGTGTAGAAAAAAAATCTATTTCACTGTCTCGAATTTAAAACTGTTTGACCTATTGTAATCAAGGGAGACAAGTGCCATCTGTCAAGTCGCCTTTGTAGGTTATCGAACCTTTGGGTCAACATGGCAGTAGATTAGTAGCGACGGGTGGCCAACAAGGGAGAAGGTACAAGGCCAGATACTGCAAACATGCATGGCTATGTAACAGTTCTACAATACCACAGAAATTAAATTAAATTAAATATAAATGTTTCATTTCGTTTTTCAATCTTTCACTTTTATGAAGGAGGCATTTCGGACGACGACGACAAGTACACCATGATGACGCCGTCCACGATAGGAACTAATAATTAATTCAAGGCGAATAGCTTGGAGAAAACCCTTACTGATGATAGTGATTGCTTATTTACAACATCACGGCTTGCTTGATAAGAAAGAAAGAGAGAGAGAGAATAAGCTCTGAGAAGAAGCGCTCTTGGGCCAGGTCATTCAGAAATGCAGCACCCTCCCTCTGGAAGCACCGGCCATCCTGGGCAACCGGGGATACAGGACAAAAAAGACCTAGTGCTTGCTAGGTATACTTTTGTAGCTGGCACTTACCCGTCGAACAAAAAAAACGTCAAGATCTTTAAAGTCCGTCCGATCGAATGCGTGCGTGAACAGACAAGATCTCGGGTTAGACTCTTCATCGGAAGGATGTATACTGATTTAGTCATTGCAATTCTTACTTCCCCTTTCAATAGTGCAAATTTTTTTCTTCGTTTTTTCAACGCTTGTTCTGATTTATTATTTGATCGTGAAAAGCTTTCTTTTTTTCTTTTTTTAAAACGTGAAGCTCAATTCACTTATATGCTTTGCGTGGCGTGGGAGTGCCAAGGGCAGCCGTACACCTGTCAATGATCAGGTGTTGAAATCTTCTCCATATCGAGAAGCAGCTGTGGGGAGCGTCCATGGTTAAGCCTCTTCATCGAGGCTGAAACTGTGTGTTTGGTTATAAAACGTTTGTTTATTTGCGAGCAGCGGAACAAGCATTGTTGTTGATGAGAAGGACCATCGCTGCTTCCTCGACCGATCATTGATACACGCACTTCCAACCTAACAGATCGTCCCGCTCTTGTTATTAAAGGAGCACGACTATTACTTTTCTTATAATATTTCGCCTGTTAGGGAAATGTTCTATTGTTCATATTGTTACACTCGGTTTGATGTTGGAGTTTTCTATCAGTATCTGATTCAGCCCCGATGCTTGAATTCCTGATAGTTGTGTAACTCAGATTCGTTTATTCACGCAGCCCGCTCAATCAGCATACAAGTCACAAAGTCGACGTATGAAGTTTTCCACTTTTATTCAGCATACATCAACAACTGCATACAATTCTCAATTCAACTCAACAACTTTCCAACTATCAACAACTTCCCAAAACACACGGAACATCGAATATATAATTTTTTTCTCCTTCGAGATGACGACAGGTCGTTCTAGAAAATGACGTATTGCAACCAACCAATCAGAATTAAAGATCGTCATCACTGACTTACGTCATACTTCTCTCTTCCTGCCAAAAGAATGTTCTGCATTATCTACGACCATCAAGAAACTTCGATCGATAGTAAACAAACAGATCCAGAAAATTCTCCAACAATATCGACTAACGAAAATTATCAACGTTATACAAAGCCTCTCCTAACGACAATGCAAACTCAAATCAAAGGTAAATAAACTCTATTATTGAATACTTTGCAAATCGAAACGATTAGATCTATCGTGCGCGTTTCCGACGTACTACCATTCGCGTTTCAACGTAACACATATATATACAAGAATGTTCTAACATAGTTTGCTTACCAGCTCAGAAAACTGCTCAAGTCGCTTAATATAGAATAAGGAATACCACCAACAGAACTTCCGAAGCGAAGAAGTAAGGCTTAATAATTTATTATTATTCTTTTTTAAACATGTATGAGGGTAAAATAGTATCCATATTTTTATGCTCACGCAGCTTTAAAATGACACACGACAAGAAGACGATCGTCTCCACGCAATAAATAACCACAGTTCGCTGGGCCACCAAAGAAAATGGCGCTTTCAACTGGCACACGCTATCTGAAATAAATTTTCTTCAATGGGAATCGGGCAAGGCGGATCCCTCGGTTATCTCCCTTTAAAAACAGACGCATATTTTGTCAGCTTTGATGGTGGCTACGGTTTAGCTAGATTCGAAATCGGTAACGAGTTAACTATTGCAGATTATGTGATAATTTTATCATAAAATGCGATAATGTGTAATACTGAGCGAAATAGTCGACGTCTTCCTGTTTTATGAATTGTTTATTTATTTAATCGTTCTTATATAGCGCTTTTCCAGCTCAAGAGCTGCTCAAGGCGCTGGCCGATACAGGATCTAACTCAAGCCGCATGGGCGCATGGTCTGACGCCCGGACAAATGAGCACAATCCTGGGCAGCCAGGGATGGGGGAGAAGGACCTAGGTGCATGCTGGGTGTGTTCTTGTCACCGGCACTCACCCGTCTAGGACATGAGCGACAGGATCTTTAAAGTCCGTTATGATGGAATGTATGCGACACAGACTAGACCTCGGTTTATACTCTCATCCGAAGGAGTAGGAAAACAGGAGTAAAGTGTCTTTCCCAGTATACAACACAATGGCCCGGCCAGGGCTCGAACCCGGGACCTTCAGATCCGCAAGCCGAAGCACTACCATTAGACCACAGTGCCTCCCTTACATTTGTTCTATTTGTTCTGTCTTTCTGTAATCTTAATTTCGTTCATCATCACAATCATCATCATCATCAGCAGCAGCAGCAGCAGCATGTCAACATCATTATCATGTCATTATTATTATCATCAGCATCAGCATCATCATCAAAAAGTATTCTATGCTTTAACATTGTTACCTGGTTCGGAAATCTTGGCGTTGGAGACAGGAACAGACTCAACCGCATTGTAAACCTAGCTAGCAGAGTCACAGGAAAGACACAAAAGCCAATAACAGAAATATATAAAGATTTGGTAAAAAGTAAAGCTAGAAAGATCATGTCTGATAACAGTCATCCCATGTGTAGATCATTTGAACTGTTGCCCTCAGGTCGGAGGTTTAGAACCCCGGCCTGGAAAAGAAACTTGTATGGCCACTCTTATGTACCAAGTGCAATCCGCATCTTAAATTTAAGCAAACTGTAATACCCCCAGTTACCTACAATGGCTACATTTGTCTGCTGTGTACTGTGATGATGTAATGTAATATGATGTGAGTTGTGCAATGAAGTCAGCTATTTGTCATGCGTATGATTGTCTTAATTAATGTTTTATGTAATGTAATATGATGTGAGTTGTGCAATGAAGTCAGCTATTTGTCATGCGTATGATTGTCTTAATTAATGTTTTATATAACAAAAACTGTTAATATTTCTTTTAGTTTTTAATCTTTCTGTCTTAGTCTTTGTGCTACTAAAGACAAATTTCCATGTTATTGTATTTTAACTATGGACAATAAAGATTCGTATTCGTATTCGTATTCGTATTCGTAAACGCGCATCCAGCCATCCCGTCTGCAGCATTGTTGTATTAGTCATTGCATTATGACCAGCAGCATTCATCAGCGGTAATTCTCTTCGCTAAAATAAATCAATAAATATTTTGTAAAATAAATAAATCAATAAAAAAAAAATAAATGTAGATGTCCGCAGGTTGGTAAAGTTTTGTAGTCATGTTGTTACCTTTTTGTGAACCAGCTTTCGATGATTTAATTTGATTCTGCTTTTGCATGCCCAGGCGCGAGATTGGTCGTCTTGTTTATAAAACCACAAGTACCTAAAGACAAAGGGGTCCCCGTAACCTTTCCGTCGTTGGCGAGGAAAGTGTTTGAGACATCCCTTTTATCTAGGCCAGCATTACTCTTCTCCCTCCCTGCTTTACCTACCCTGGTTCAAAACAGATCCAGGTACCCGTTCACAGCTGAACGGACTGGGCTGTATCGCGCGCTTGTTTTAATCTTTGTGTGTGTGTGTGTGTCGTTTGGTGATTGCCTTCCAAGCATTAAAAGTACTAACCCTACTTCGTTTAACATGAAACATTGCTAGGGTGTACCTAAATCACTACAACTACTCCCTCACCCTAAAGTTCGTAAACGGACTTTAAAATACATAATAAATTGATTAATATTATAACGTAAATGATTGATTTGAATTGAATTGAACTGAACCGGATTGGACGGGACTGAATTGATTTGAAATGACCTGACCTGACCTAAACTGAACTAAAAGGCTTTCAACCAGCTTTGGGCTTGTTTATCTCGTTGCTGTCCTCTAGCCATCCACAGCCAAATACTGTGATTGTGCAAGTGTCTTCAGCTGTGTTGCACACAGAAGTCACGGAAACAGGTGCGGCTCAGACTGAAGTTTAGAGATGAGTTCAAACAAACACTATATAGATGGCCTATAGTTGGTAGGAGGGGTGGGAGGTAGGGGGTGCCTCCACTAGTCTCGAATGCTCTCCTTTAATTAATCTTCAGTTTCAATTCAATTTTTTTAAAGTCTTTTATTTGATAACATTACTTTATACTTTTGCAAGCATATACACACATATACACACGATATACACATGTTTTTAACTATGCACTGATGTTGAAAGGGGCTGCTCTCAGACAGATGGTAATGAGTCTACTTGAGACTGGGCGGCAACCCATGACAGTGGCTAGAATGCCTTTGTAGACCAAGAATCCAACGCCGCGTTCGTGCCTGTCATCTCTACCGCTGAAATAAAGCGTGTGGCCTTTGTCGGTCGTTGTTTCACTTAGGTATTTCCAGTGCTGTTCGCTAATCCTCAGATGCTCCATCGATAGTGGTCCAACTCGTGGGTCAGTTCTTCTAATTTTACCTCCGCAGTTAGGATCCTGACATTCCAGGTTCCAATGACGATGTGGTCTCTCGCGCGGATCCTGCTAAGTTGTCCATCAGTAGTACACTTATCACCTATGTCCTAGTTGCCAACGGAAGACGCTGTCCTTGGTGACCCGGGCGACGACCAATCCGGTATGGTGCGAGTGGTTCTTTTCATCATACGGTGTGTCTTGGGCAAGAAAGTCCCGGCATGATCAATCCTCTCCAGGCTGTTGGCACAGCCAAAACCACGAGTACAGTGTGGCTCGCCTTGGCCCAGAGCACGTAGTCGTTGAATCTGCGGTAACGTGAGGTTCCTCCGTCCTGGCCGGTGACTTCTGTGTAGAAGACTTTCGCCCAGTGATGCCGTGCTGACATCACCCCTGTTAGCCGCCTCTTACTCCACGCCGGGAAACGTTGGGTCTATTCTATTCAGTGTTCGAACCCACACTCTTACTGAAGTTATTGTCTTCCTCGTCTTCTGAGCTTCTTATTCTTCCACCCACGCATTCCATCGCAAGGACATTACAGATCCTGATGCTCATGTTCAAGACGGCTGAGTGCCAGGTACACAAATTTACCCCCCATCAAGCACTAGGAACCTTGTCCCCCATCCCCGGTCGCTGTAGCGGCAAGCGCCTTGAGCAGCTCTTGAGCAAGAAAAGCGTTGTTTAAGAACGATGAAATAAATAATTAAACTGCAGATCTCTGATTTCATATCACTGTGGCGAGAGCGGAATATTGGCCGCTGCCTGATATTGCGTGAGCGAGGTCATCTGACATAAGACATAAGGTGACCAAGGCATCGGACCATTAAACGTGTTTCTCTCATCACTGTGATGTTTCACAGAGGTAAGAAAAGAAACAGAACGAGAAGAGATATATTCAGAGTGGGAATGGTCAAAGGTTTAGAAGGGATGACAAGCAGAAAAATTTCCCCTACTCGTGTCTGGTTACCTTCTTTCTACCTTGTCATCGTAAAGTTTTTCGATATCTCTCCCTCTCGAGTAGGTCTACATGCATGTAGCCTACCTCTAGCAACAATCCCCTACCCCCCCCCCCCCCCTCGCCCCGACCTACTATAGTGAAACGGTCAAAACGATTCCCGCTGTCATTTCCCATTGACTTATGTGTAGACACTAACAGCACTTACTGGAAAGTTGTCCAATATTGTAAAGTCCGCAAACACCGTTAATATACAGTCGTCTTCCTACCGCTACTGACACCACACGGCGGGGAGTTTTCACTACAAAGATGAATAGATAGAATGTCCCGGAGCGCTATTGTCAGAGATTAACATCAATAAGGGCGTGTTTTGGTGCTAAATTACCGGAAAATATTGGCGACTTTCTATTACAAATGACTGAAATAAACCATAAATGACCGTAAAGGTAATCTTCAAAGAAAAGTCCAAGGTTCTAAAAATTTAAAACTTCGAACAATTTTCACATTGAGACAAGCTGGACCGTTTCATGCAATAACTCATGGGCCGGTTAAATAAGCTATGAGGTTCAATTATATCTATATAGAACTCCTGTATTAAATTCACTTTCTAATTTACTATCTCGCTGCTTGTCGGTTGCCCTTATACCCTGGTGTGTTCTACAAATATAGTTTTGCTTCTGTACACGTACAATATTTTAACTGTAACTAATATTCACACAATGTTATTTATATAATAAAGGTGCCTTGTCTTTCTCTGTTCTCGCAGAATCAAATTTCCCACATTCAGATCAAAAGGCATGCCAAGCAACTTGAGAATAATTAATTATGCGTTTCTGTTCTCCTTGTGTACACCGTAAAAATATGTCACTTGGTTACAAAAAACACAACTAATATTAAGTAGGTTGGGTTTGAGCGCGCCACATTTTCCGATAAAAAGGGACAATAAAGTGTTTAAAAAATCTAAATTAAAATCAAGAAAAAAAGATAAAGTCTGCCTTCTGAGTTTAAAATTTAAAAAAATATTTTGGAGTTTAAAAAAGTGTATTTTAATGCCTGTATCTTGATGACTTAATTGCTGAATACGCGAGAGGGAATGCAACTGTTGAAGGTTTATCCATACCACAGATGTACAGATATCTCCTTCCAGACTGTTTTATCACTTAATCCTCTTTGTCGTGATTATTTCTTTGCACGCTAGAGCTCCCATAAATGTTTGTATATAAGAAGAAGAAGGACGGAGGTGGTCAGAGAGGGTTGGAGGAGAGCTGTAAGAGTCAAGGTACATTAGCATGCAAGTCTCCACGGCGAAGTCATTTAAAGCCGAACGAACACATGTGGTATCGATCCGCGCAAGAGGGCGAAATATTTCCCTTATAGGTATTATACTTATTAGGTCACAACCTGGACTCCTTCGCACAACGAGCGTTGTGGCCAAGTGGTCTAAGGCGGGACTAACTTGCCTTGTCTACAGGTCAGAAACCAATGGCGCCTGACAGATCGATCCGATCTGGGCGTTATGTTTCTCCGAATATTATATACTTTCGACTTGGGCAACGTTTTCTCCGGGTACTCCGGTTTGCTCCCCCGGTTTCAAAAACACAATTAATATTAGATAGGTTGGGTTTGGGCGCGCCACAGGGTGAGAACTATATGACATCCCCAGGGGAGGCGACCCAGAATTTCCCAATGAAAAGGGACAGTAAAGCGTTAAAAACAACAACAATAAAGACAGTTTTTCCGGGGTCTAACGAAGTCTGTGTTCGCATGTACGCATTCCAACCACACGGATTTTGAAGATCCTGACGCTCATGTCGTATATGGGTGCCAGACAGCCAACGTAGCTAATGATTGATTGATTGATTTATTGTTGCTTTAGGTCCAGCGGACTCCTCCGAGCCAAATCAGGACCGGACAACCCCCGATCCGCATAAAAGATCTGCTGAAACAACCCTAGTGGGAAAATTGAACGCCCTCCACCGGCCAGTCACTTTACAATAAAGACATCCCACGCGGGGGACGGCTGAGGGTTTCCCTCAACTACGCTAACCCCCGGTTACAAAAACAACATAGAATACAACCATCATTACAAATCATCAACGAAACATATACATATAAAATGCCTATATTGCTAAATACTAACATCATAGGAAGCCCTAGTGACCACCCAGCAGAAAGCGTCCAACACTCCCAAGCTGATCCAACAGACCTCATACACAAACAAGGAGTCTTGTCCAGGAAGAGTTTTCAAGAAAAAAGGTAGGTCATTGGTCTAGCGGAGAAGAAGATAGTATAGCAGAGTGATAGGACAGAGCAGGAATGGGAAAGAGTATATGAGGAAGATAGCAACAGTGGGAATTTAAAGCACTACATTTCCATAAAGTGGGGATACTATTTATACTGAAACCCCCGGCACTCCAACGGGGGTACTGTTGCCGCAGTGAATCTGTCATGCCTACAAAGGCAAGACAGGTTTTCAACTGGGGCTTTCACTGTTCCCTTTATAGGTTAGAACAACGTAGCTAATGAGTCTCATCGAGTACTTCTCACAAAGTAGTGAGATGCAACCGTAAGCTCTCCGCGAATCTCAGCTACGCAGTGCAGGTCTCAGATCTACACCCACCATTGGCGATATGGCAGACGGGGATAACCATCCCAGGGAAAGAGGGGTAAGGACCTACATCAACACTGAACCACCAGAGCAATCATACTGCTGAAATGGACAGTGAAAAATGGCCACTTTTTATTTCGCCCACCACGGGATTCGAACCTGGGTCATTGGTGTGCTCTACCACTTGAGCAACAACTGTGAGACATTATATCTATACATTCAGCAGGGCACTATAAAGGTCCCGGTCCTCCCTGTCAACAGTGGCGCTAGTCCAAATTTCACCCTGACGGGAGACGAATAACTTTTTTTTTTTAAATCGAAATGAGTGAGAAAAAAAAAGAGGGGGGGGGGAAGACAACTAGGAAGACAGGGGGTGAGTGGTGGATGGGGAGAGAATTAGGAGGGAAGAAGAAAATGGCAGGTGAAAAAAAAATTCCAGTGAGTCACAGTTGATACAGCGACGATAGTGGAGTGATGACATCTTGTCCACACGCAGTTGAACCAGTGTGTAAAGATTTTGACGAGAGTTCTTCAGCCGAGTTGTTATCAAGTGTCGCACTTCTAATTTCCTGGAGGGCCTGATAAACTTTCCAGTGCAACACAAAGCTCTTCTCTCTATATTTTATTATTTTAATTATCCTTATGAAGCGCTTTTCCGGCTCAAAAAGCTACTCAACGGCGGCCACCAAAGCCTTTGAAAGCATCGTCTGACGCCCATGGCCCAGGTAGCAGAGCACCCGTTCAGTTGACCCCCGTTGGGGTGCCGGGAGTTTCAGTATAAATAGTATCCCAGCTTTCTGGAAATTTAGTGCTTTAAATTCCCACTGTCGCTGTCTTTCTTTTTTGTTCTTTCTCATTTCTACTCTGTTCTATCAATCTACTATACTATCTTCTTCTTCGCTAGACCAGTCACCTACCTTTTTTCTTGAAAACTCTTCCGGGACAAAACTCTTCCTTTTGTGTAAGGTCTATCTGTTGGATCAACTTGGAAATATTGGACGCTTTCTGCCGGGTGGTCACTGGGGCTTCCTATGATGTTTTTATTTGGCAATGTAGGCATTTTATATGTATGTGTTTTGTTGATATTGTATAATGATGTTTGTATTCTATTTTGTTTTTGTAAACGGGGGTTCGATAAATTAGAGTACAGCCTCAGCGTCCCCTGCGTGGGATGTCTTTATTGTGACCGGCTAGTGGAGTGCCTTCAGTGTTACCACTAGGGTTGTTTCGGCAGATCTTTTATGCGGATCAGGGGCGAGTCCTCTTTAAGCTTTCAGCGAAGTTGTGGTCTTGATTTTGTGGTCCTGATTCGACTATACTGGTCCTGATTTGGCTCGGAAGAGTCCGCTGGACCTAAAGCAATAATCATGTAATGTAATGTGTAATGTACCCGTTCAGTTCATCAGTATGTTAAGTTTACGTCAGTTCACTCTAGGTGATATTAGACCACAAAATAACAATAAAATAAAATTATAAAAATTTACCAGCTGGTGATTTTAAAATGATATAAACAATATTAACAATGTCTGGATGATATACAATGTCTTCCTTTGATTGTCCGCATTTCTTGGTATTAATACTCTTCTAATTTTGACATAAATATATTGGGCCTTTAAATAAAATATGTTCCACAGAAATGTTTCCTGAACATGGACAAGTAACGTTCGAAGAATAATAAAGAATATTAAGAAGAATAAGCGGAGCACCCGATAGTTTGGTATTAGAACTGTTTGTCGCCAAACACCAAGGTACCTAAATATTCCTGATTGGAATTTTAAGTAGATCTGCTTAGATATAATTCTTTCCTGAAGTAGTTGATACATTATGATACTTCATACCTTTTTACTTTGTATGCTACCATCTTTTCAATACAGTGTATAGTATATATTTACACTTTTTTTGCACCTTAATTTAACTTTTTGAAGACTCCAGATATGCCATTTGAGCTCGTTTTTACGATGAATCGCGCTTTATAAGAGATTCTTCTTCTCTTCTTCCTCCTCCTTCTTCTTCTCCTCCTCCTTCTCCTACTTCTTTTCCTCCTCCTCCTTCTTCTTCACCTCCACCTCATCGCACGATTGGCCGGAAGTATAAAACACACAAAAATACACACAGAGTAAGTCACCTACATTCTTCGTGCTGATACTTAAAGAGCGTGAGCATAGAAGTGTTACTTCCGCCTCTTATGCGCACAGCAGGGTGCATATTTCTCAAAGCTAAAGCACTCTCCCACAAATCTTGTTTTTCTGACGGCACAAACTTGTGTCTTTGATAGGGCAAATCTTGTTGCTTTCAACAGTGAGACTTTCTAAACAGCTCTAATGCGATTTTGAAGTGTGCGTGACAGCCATTAGTGCAGAAGGGGAGGTGAAAGATTTGGGGCCATTTTTCTAGATGGCTGCATCTCAAAGAACACACGGAGTGGCGAACCAGCGGTAGGTCTGTACAGAGTTGTTGGTCCTGACTGTATTATCTCGCTGTTACCACTGATCCAAAGCTACACTTCTTCTTCTTCTTCTTCTTCTTCTTCTTCTTCTTCTTCTTCTTCTTCTTCTTCTTCTTCTTCTTCGTCGTCGTCGTCGTCGTCGTCGTCGTCTCACTTCTTCTTCTTCTTCTTCTTCTTCTTCTTCTTCTTCTTCTTCTTCTTCTTCTTCTTCTTCTTCTTCTTCTTCTTCTTCTGCTTCTTCTTCTTTTTCTTCTTCTTTGTCTTCGTCGTCTTCTTCTTCTTTTCAATTCTTCTTCTTCTTCTTCTTCTTCTTCTTCTTCTTCTTCTTCTTCTTCTTCTTCTTCTTCTTCTTCTTCTTCGTTTTCCGTGTAACAGGCAAGCTATACACTGACAACTTGACGACTGATTAGCCACTTTGTCTTCCCTGGACTATTTAATAATGATTGCCATCTTCTCATTAAAGTGGTTTTCTTGTGTGTGTTATTCTCCGCCTCCACCTTAGCCAACCTCCTCCCCTTTGTTTAGGTGGAGGTGGGAGGGATGTTCTTTTTTAAGACCTACATCTTTTATACTTACTCCACGACCACCCATTGCATGGATTATTTCCCGTTCATGTAGTTTTTATCCCCGCCTCCTCCCACCTAATCTCTCGTAGTTGTTCTGCTTTTTGTTCATGCTGGTATGTTAAAATAGTTGTAACGTCCATAATATACCTTACTAATTTCCCATCGAATTTTGAGTATTGATTGTTTTAATTACGTTTTACCGGTGTGTGTATTACCGATTGTCATTTCTGTGATTGCATGTTTCGGATTTATGTATGACATTTCGTATTTACGCATGTTATTTTCTCATTCTAAACTTTGTAAATCTGTTTCATGTAATCGCGGTTGGAGCTTTCCTGTGAGCGACAAGCGTGCGTCATAAATGAATTACATTATTTTATTATTAAGACATTATGTGTCCGAGTCAGCACAAAAGGCTACATGCTTAGCTAATAATTTTAGCGCCAAATTTCACTATACCAGACCGACGAAGACCAGAAACACAGCATTACTAGGAACCTACTAGTATTTTTATGAACAATATGGACACTTTTGACTTGCCAGGTGTTTGCTGGCCAAGACGCCAGAGATCTTGCAATGTCCACCATCATCGGTCAGCCTTTTTGTTCGCCGTGAACATCAGAAATTCCACAGACTATCTCGTTCACAGAAAAGTTATAAATGTAGGCCTACACGTTTTAGAGCGACATTTGAAGGACCCCTGATGTTCCAAGTTTAACCACTAGTTAGCGAAGCGAGACTAAAACCAACCAGACAACTGCAGAACATTGCTAGGCTTCAGTTCAAATAATGTTGACTCTTGATTTTTTTTTTGTTTATCAGGATGAGCAGGACTCCCAGCCTGTAATCGATGACCGGCAGGTCGGCACGCCCGTCTCGCCAAGCTCCATCCCTTATTGTGGATAGTTAATACGAATTACCTCCCCTAACAGTTTAGAGGGCGCGACCCCACAGCAAGGAAGCTGACCTGTAAGCCACAAGGGAGACTACCAGCCAACTATCCGTAAACTACGGGACACGACTCGATGAATGGTGAGAGGTGAAGTGTCACGCTCACGATGGGCCATCTTGCACGGTACAAAGATGATGGGCGGTCATATTCCACATTAAATTGTTATGACAAGCCACAAGGCAGACGCTGCTCATTGTCGTCATTGCCATACTGACTCATAAACGCAGAGAGTGAGCACGCGCGCGAATGGCAAATTCTGATTGGATAAAAAAACAAACAAACAAACAAAAACCCACTATAAGTAAGACACTGACGGAAAGGCTACAAACTGAATTTGATAAAATCGTAAACATACTTTGATAATATATTATGTCCTCTTCTATAAGAAGCTATAACAATCCTGTTAGCGGCCTTCCTGAAGTTACATTATGTTCTTTCGACCAGTGTCCAATAATATTGTTCGGAACTCTTTTCTCCGACGAACTGCGAAGGCTCCTAGAGAAAGTAAGAACGTGAACGCAATTTTAATACAGATCCCTTTGGAGATAAAGAGTCTGGGCTGGCGATGGCGTAGGGAAGAAAAGGGTTAGAGGATATATGGGTAATTGTTGCCGCATAGAAATGTTCACATTTGAGGTTCAATGAATGAACATTGACGTTCAACGTCTGTATCCATCATTGGCTACACGGCAAACGGGAATAACAATCACAGGGAAGTATAAAGTTTTTAGGGACCTAAGTCAACACTGAACCACCAGAGCGATCCAACGGCTAAGATGGACAGTGAAAAATGGCCACTTTTTAATCTTGCCCCATCCCGGAGAATCGAACCTAGTGTGTCATTAAAGGTTTCAAAGCCGAGAGAACAGTAGGTATCAAATGTACCGATGTTTGTTTGTGTACGCTCTATAGTTCTCATCATTGTTCAGTATCACCCATAATATTACAACAACATCATAATTATCCAAACCCCAATCCATAGCCTCGGGCCGGAGGTAAAATTAAAGGAAGGGCCTCATAAAATACGTGGGCAAGTGGAAATAAAATAATGTGGTAGCGAGCAGAGGGGAATTTAAGAGCAAAACACTTAAGTGCAAGCATTTGCCGGATTCATGCTGGGGACAGTTGGAGTGCTCTTCGTGTCTTATGCGTCCGTAAAAAAAAGGTTTTAGCCTGCAAGAAACGACAAACCTAGGAAGAACCAGCTATCGCGGTTGTTAGAATAGAAAGTAAAACATATTGTCTACGTATGTGTTCAGATTATTATGGTTGAGCGTGAGCGATGAAAACACAGGGCATTTTTAGTACAATTCATTTGTCTAGACTTTGTTTATTCTTTAAGACATTGCGCTTATAACAAAAGTGCTGCGATCAATGCAGGCTTCTGACTGGTTTTAATTTTTGATGTAAAGAATTTCATGCAACATTTATTTTTTCTTGTAGCGAGCCCAGAGTTATTTAGGCACGTACGAACACATGTTTAGTGCTTCTTCTTCTTCTTCTTCTTCTTCTTCTTCTTCTTCTTCGTCTTCTTCTTCTTCTTCTTCTTCTTTTGTTCGTTATTAATCTATAGATATGTATTGATAGCTGTGCTGATATTATTATTATTATTATTATTATTATTATTATTATTATTATTATTATTATTATTAAGTTTGTTAGGAATCTAGATATCTTGATAGCTGTGCTGATTAGGATCTGATAATTAAAACGGTCAGTTTCGACCTCAGTTGGGAAAACATTGGAGAATCATAACCATGAAACCGCAGATTTAAGTGCTGAGCTGCCCTCTGGCGCGCATGAGCGGTTCGTTTCTTCAATGTCACAAGAAAAAGTAGTCATAGAAATTTAATCACCGGTGCTTCGTTTTCTCAAAGTTCGCTCATATGCTTGCAGCAAATGTAGATTCTGCAGATTTGGAATAAATATAAAAAAATAAAAGTGATGACGAACAGAAATAGGTGAAACTCAAAGAGAATGGAAAATTATCGCGCAGAATTGTTGTTTGTAGATTATAGTCACACGACACTTTCGCATATAGGTGACTACTGGACCGATTTATACTGACACCAGCGGGCCAGTTGTTGGTAAAGGGGAAAATAATATGATCACACGTTGACCAATCCGGGATTCGAACCAGCGACCTTTCGGTTACTAGCAAGACGCTCTTACCAACTGAGCTACCCGGCCCCAGAAGCTTGGGATAGGGGTATGGTGGGGAAGTGATGAGGGTTGAGGGAGTGGGGGGGGAGGGGAATTAAATCCTAGTGCTAGGAGCGAACCTTTAGCCAACCTTTAACTCCAAGGTAGTTTGTTTCTAGTTACTGCAAGATCTTTCTTTGTTGTCGTGTGTTGAGGTGTCGGAGATGATCTAAAATCTCCGCAGAGCCTCTGCTTGTCCCCAACCACACGTTTCGTGGATTTGCGTTTAGACACGCTGGTGCCCGCAAGAGGAAAGGATCTGGGATCAGTGTTGTTTTGCGTCAAATAGCAGGGCTGAAGATTAATAAAGTGACAGCATCTGAACGTGGTTGTTAGGACTGCTTGGTGACAGTCGTTCATGATGCTTTCATCGTCATTATCGTCGTCGAAGTCGACGTCATCATCACCACCACCACCACCATCATCATCATCATCATCATCATCATCATCATCATCATCATCATCATCATCATCATCGTCATCATTACCGTCGATGATTGCGGCAAATTTACTCATTCAAACTTTACTTGACCTAAATCGACGATATAGCTAAGTTAAATATTTTGCCACAAGAACTCCTTTTTTTTTTTTTTTGTTGGCAAGTTTTAATCCGCCACTATGAAATTTCCGAGAAGATTAAATGTCATCCTTAAGACCTTTTTTTTGTCCGCCCCCGCAAACACGATTTTAAATTGCTCTTATAAATAAAATAAATAAGCCTACTTTTTCCTGTTATAACTTTAAACAAGCACCAAGACGACGGAATTGCAATACGCCGAGGAACCAAGAGTTCCATCCATGCTACCCATTCCCGCCTTCCATATTTTACACTGATTGTGTACCCCAAGTATAGAAGATACGAAGATATTCAGATCATTGCACAGCCTATGTTTCTGTGATGGCAGTAATGCGGATAGATAGGCCGTGTTATTCCCCCGTTGGGGTGCCGGGGGTTTCAGTATAAATAGTATCCCCACTTTATGGAAATTTAGTGCTTTAAATTCCCACTGTCGCTGTCTTTCTCATTTGCTCTTTCTCATTCCTGCTCTTTTCTATCAATCTGCTATACTATCGTCTTCTTCGCTAGATCAGTCTCCTACCTTTTTTTTTGAAAACTCTTCCGGGACAAAACTCCTTGTTTGTGTATGAGGTCTGTTGGATCAGCTTGGGAATATTGGACGCTTTCTGCCAGGTGGTCACTAGGGCTTCCTATGATGTTATTATTTAGCAATGTAGGCATTTTATATGTATGTGTTTTGTTGATAATTTATAATGATGTTTGTATTCTATTTTGTTTTTGTAAACGGGGGTTCGATAAGTTGGGGTGAAGCCTCAGCCGTCCCCTGCGTGGGATGTCTTTATTGTAAAGTGACTGGCTGGTGGAGAGCTTTCGGTTTTACCACTAGGGTTGTTTCAGCAGATCTTTTATGCGGATCGGGGGTTGTCCGGTCCTTATTTGGCTCGGAAGAGTCCGCTGGACCTAAAGCAATAATAATGTAATGTAATGTAACGTCCGTGTTATATGCCCTAGGCTTAAGAGAAGGTGGTAACGGGAGTATCTCAGAAACTCGGTCTGTATGTAGCCTACCCTAGACCTACAGGAGAAGATAGTATGCAATACATAGCCTATCAGAAACTATGTATGTGTAGTACCCTAGACCTAGGAGACTAGATCAAGAAGATGATTACTGGAATATATCAGAAACTCGGTCTATATGTAGCCTACCTTAGACCTAGGAGAAGATAGTAACCTGAATATAGCCTATCAGAAACTAGATATGTGTAGTACCCTAGGAGACTAGGACTAGGAGAAGATGGTTACGGGAATCTCTCAGAAACAAGGTTTCTGTAGTACTCTAAACCTGTAACGGGAATATATAAGAAACTCGGCATTATGTAGCCTACCCTAGGAGATAGGAAAGGGTCGCTTTCCTCATGAAGGAATATTTCACACGGACATTAGTGTCAAAAAGCCCTTTAAAAATCTAGGTGGTGAGCCGCGGTCCCAGTGTAGCTCACCTACCCGTGCTGGGAGGTGTTGGAGAGCTTGCCCCGCACTTCAAAGGACTGGGAACACCTCTGGACAGCGCTCGTCCCTTTCTGAAGGCGATAAAAACTCCCTACAATACAACCCAAGCAGATAAGGATGTACGCGTGTTCACAAGTGGCCCCAACGACTAAAAACCATTTGAAGGTCTGGCTAAGAAGATTTAGATCCTGTTTTTGCGGGCGGTAAGGATAAAAAGCCAAAAGGACGAAGTGATCTAAACGACTGACCCACACTAGGGCTTGTGAGATACTAACATTAAAGCATTAAGTATATGTATTATAGGTCTTATTTCCACGACTACAGTAAAAATCACACCACTATGGCCATGAGCCTAGCGCAGATGTAGGCAGGGCATCCAGCGAACTGAGCCTTTCCCCATTGAGCTAATAGAGTCTTCATGCACATCGATTATAGGATTAGTAAGTCTATACAGTTAAGTCCGGCCATTTTCAAGTTCTCTTAAATTATTCTTTAAACTAAATTATTGAGAACAGTTCCGTGCAAACGCTGTCGCGATCCCGAAAGTTCTTTGTATTGTTGAAACAAAAGGAAAGTTTAATCGGCTACATTTATTTAAAATCGGGTATATTCAAACCGATAGCAGGCCACAGACTGAGATCTTTACGTGTGGCCTAAAGTGGTTTTATTGCAGCCCAAAGTCGGCTAGATTTATACCATTAGGAGCATGCCCCAAGGTGTGTATAGGAGTATGTAAGCCTTCCAACAACTCATCTTTGTGTGCTTTCGTTTTATTTTGAACAATGCAGGGACCCACTTGTCTCCACGTGTTTTCTTTATATTTACCTTGTTACCTATTTATGTCACTCAGCAACAGCCAATCATGTGAATGCACGTGCAGAAATGTCAGCCAATAAGTTAAAGCCCTTTTTTTTCTTGAACGACTCGTTAGCACGATCGGGACGCTGTTTATAGTACATTACATTACATGGTTATTGCTTTAAGTCCAGAGGACTCTTCCGAGCCAAATCAGGACCAGAGAAGTGAAAGAGGACTCATCCCTGATCCGCATAAAAGATCTGCCGAAACAACCCTAGTGGTAACACTGAAGGCAATCTACCTGCCGGTCACTTTACAATAAAGACATCCCACGCAGGTGACGCTGAGGCTATACTCTAATTTATCGAACCCCCGTTTACAAAAACAAAATAGAATATAAACATCATTATAAAATATCAACAAAACACTTACATATAAAATGCCTACATTGCTAAATAATAACATCATAGGAAGCCCCAGTGACCATTTGGCAGAAAGCGTCCAATATTCCTAAGCTGATCCAACAGACCTCATACACAAATGAGGAGTATTGTCCCGGAAGAGTTTTCAAGAAAAAAGGTAGGTGACTGGTCTAGCGAAGAAGAAGATAGTATAGTAGATTGATAGAACCGAGTAGGAATGAGAAAGAACAAAGGAGAAAGACAGCAACAGTGGGAATTTAAAGCACTAAATTTACAGAAAGTGGAAATACTATTTATACTGAAACCCCCGGCACCCCCACGGGGGGGGGGGGGGGACTGTTTATAGTATAGTATAGTATAGTATAGTATAGTATAGTATAGTATAGTATAGTATAGTATAGTATAGTATAGTATAGTATAGTGAAGGCATCACAGGCTAATAGCTTTTTGCCCTCTAGATAGAGATGCATTTTAGACCACACTCAATGTTTTTAGGAATATTTCGGCTGTTGGTGGGGGAGGAGGGGTGGAGAGGGGATGGGGAGTGGGTGCGTTGGGGACTTTATAGCCACACACAAACACACACACACACCCACACACACACACACAAACACAGAGTGGAATGGGAAAATGTTTTGATATAAGCATTGGCCTAACCTGTTATAGGCCATTTGAAAATCACAAGTGAAAATTGGTAGAAAATTAATTAATCATTCGCGAGCGCTTGATGACAGTCTAGATAGGCATACTGCCACCATAATCAATTAGTGTGCTAAGATACCACAATTAATGCAATACATTATGTGAACATTTAATTTTTTGGCAGGCCAAACAGATTGCCCGATAGGAATTTTAAAGAGAAGCAGTTTGTCCGTCCCGAAATTCCGAAATGAAAATTCTCCGCTCCTTATCATTATACTTAAGTACGGCACTCAAGTTTCAAGACGCAGACGCGCAAAGCACAAGACCTTTGGAAAACACGGGGGGCAAAGTACCTATGAACTAAATCCCTTGTCCAAATATATGCTAATTACATGCTAATACCCTCTGTCTCAAGAGGAGAGCTGTCACTGGCTTGTCACCGCAGTGTGGAATCACAGTGCTCCGCCCTGATCTCCAGCGTGATGAGTTGAAATGATGATTGATAGGCCTAGATCGTGACAGACAAAAAGAAGTGTGTGTGTATATGTGTGTGTGTGTGCGTGTGCGTGTGTGGGTTGGTGGGTTGGTGGGTGATTGACGTCAAGGGTTGCATGCAACACAGAAGAAGAAGAAGAAGAAGAAGAAGAAGAAGAAGAAGAAGAAGAAGAAGAAGAAATGGAATATATGGACGGATCAAGGGTAAAATAAGAGGGAGTGGGGGGTGGTGGTGGGGGGTCCAAATTGTGGCCAGGGTCCAGACGCTGGTGGTGTCAATGTTACCGGCATTCTGTGTATTCAGTCAATACGTGTATTGTCTGAAAAGATTTTTTTAAAAGCAGTCAGTTTGTGTTTTGTCTGTGACCACTAGCCAATATATGTAATGACTCAAATTTCCAGTCAATACGTGTATTGTGTTAATTTTGACCCAGTTCAAAATACACATTGACTGACTGTTCATTTTAATCAATGCGTGTTTCGCTCAGTCAAGTCTTCTGACAATGTTTCAGAGCACATTCGAGCGTAGGGCATTATTTATATTACACAAACACGCGATAAGCTCAGATCATAAATCTTGTGAGGTGTTAATCGGCACGTAACTGATAAATTCCAGTTTTTTTTTTTTTAATTTTAAATAAATCACTACGACTTAAGCTAAAATCTCGTGATGACGACTGCGATTTCAAACCGCGACAAACCCACGGTCGATCATTCATTCCAGACTTGCTTTGCCGGTTACTCACCACAAAATATGGATATGAACGAAAAACAATTAAAAAATTTTTTAAACAAACTGGCCGAAATTCTAACGACGAAAGATTCCAGTTGTTTGTTGACCAAGGCGAAATATTTCGACTGTTACACGTGTTTATGTGTAACTCGAATACGTTTATCCACGCAGCATGTTCATTCGGCAACAAGGCAGGAATCGTCATATAAAGTTTTCCAACTTTATTCAGCGAACACCAACAACTGTGCTTGTCATCACTCTTCCCATGAAGGGTAACCTTCAAGAGTGTGAAAATTACCGCACCATCAGCCTCATCAGCCATTCCAGCAAGGTTCTCCTGAAAATAATACTCAACAGGTCGAAATCCAAAGCTGAACAAATCATAGCTGAAGACCAAGCAGGATTCAAGCTAGGGCGAAATACCACTGAACAGATTTTCAATCTCAGAATAATCTGCGAGAAATACCTACAGCACCAACAACATCTATATCATGTGTTTGTAGATTTCAAGAAAACGTTTACCAAGTCTGGCATGGAGCTCTGTGGGCAAACATGAAAGTGTACAACATCAGCCCTAAAATTATTGAAGTCATATTAAAAGCCTGTATGACAAGGCTACCAGTGCAGTCCTCCACAACAGCGCCCTCGGAAACTGGTTCAGAACAACAATCGGTGTGCGCCAAGGATGCCTACTCTCTCCAATTAACACTATTCAACATCTTCCTAGAGCGCATCTTGTCAGATGCCCTTGCTGATCACGAAGGACCAGTCAGCATTGGGGGGTAGAGCAATCTCCAACCTCCGTTTTGGGGATGATACTGATGGATTGGCTGGAGAGGAACAAGAACTTGAACAATTGGTACAGAGACTTGACACCACATCCAGAGCCTATGGAATGGAAATAAATGCAGAGACGATCACAATGATGACCAACAACACCAATGGCATCAACACTGACATCAAAGTCAAATGCCAATCCCTCAACACAGTGCATAGCTTCAAATATTTAGGAGCCGTTGTATCAAACAATGGGTATTGACAGGAAGTTTTCTCCAGGATCGCACAAACAACTGCTGCCCTGACAAGGTTGAAAGACCATTTGTAAAGATAGGACCATCAGTCTATATTCCAAGGTAAGGCTGCTGCGCTCCCTTGTCATCTCCATCTTCCTTTACACTTGCGAAACATGGACCCTCCCAGCAGATCTACAACGAAGAATACAAAACATGTACAGAAGACTTCAGGGCATTTCCCATACCCAACACATCACCAACAACGAAGTCCGACAGACCATTATACAAGCCATTGGACAACACGATGATATGCTCACAGTGGTGAAGAAACGGAACTCCGATGGTGTGGCCACGTCACCAGAGCATCAGGCCTTGTAAAGACCATCCTGCAAGGCACGGTGCAAGGAGGCAGAAGAAGAGGGAGTCAGAGAAAAGGTGAGAGGACAACATTCGAGAATAGACTGGCTTGACACTGAGCGAAGCCATGAGGATAAAGAAAGATGGAGTACGCTGGTTAAATGATCATCTGTAGTGCCCCAACGACCTTCGAGGTACGGGATAGGTTAGGATAGGATAGGATAGGATACTTTGCTCCAGAACACATTTTTCTAATTGTTTCTATGCCGGTAATCTTCTTTCTTGTTGGTGTAGGTTAAGATCTAATATCAAAAGTAAGCCTACATTTTTTTGTGTGAAGCATTGAGTTTAAAGCTGATCAAATCTAAGCTCAACGGACACCTTTAAAAATCAACTCCTGACACAATACTAGTTGTTTTTTTCCAGTGACTATAGTATGTGTAAATTAAATCATAGAGGTATGGGGAGACAGAGAGAGAGAGAGAGAGAGAGAGAGAGAGAGAGAGAGAGAGAGAGAGAGAGAGAGAGAGAGAGAGAGAGAGAGAGAGAGAGTTATTTAATTTAATTTAATTTTTTCTTACCTGTTCTTGTTAATGAGTTGATTTTTTGATATAGTTCATTATTTACATTTGTTCAGTAATATGCTCGTTTTCTTATTTTCAATGTCTAAATCACTTAGGTGGATAATAGACAATAAATGAGTAAACACACACACACACACACACACACACACACACACACACACACACACACACACACACTAGCAAACGGAAGTGAAAGCAACGCCAAGGGACGTAACCATACAGTAGTAATAAGTCTTTCGACCGCAAACATGCATAGGCTTTGGATGTTTGTGGTAGACATCGCACCACAATTTTTTTAAAATATATTTTAATTTCATTTTATTTTTATTTTATTTTTATACATGTATTATTACTTTTTCTTTATCTTTCTTTTTTTTTCTCCTTTTTTTTTTTGGGGGGAAGGGGGTGGTATGAAACACCTAGCCCTGGAACCCCCTCCACCTTCCTCCCTGTCCCCTAGATCCGCCCCTGGACTAATAACATACAGAAGCACTGTTCAGAGTATTCCTTGGGTTCCGCCCTCAGAAAACAAAAATTACCCTATGGATAGGAAGGGGGAAATGCATTGTCCATACTTACATGCCTAATAAAATAAATTAATCAATAAATAAATAATAAACTAAATGTGTTGTTTTTTTTTAAAATGAAATCAATAAATATAACTACAGAAGTAAGGCCGAAATTGCGTTGCAACATAAGCCAACACATCGAATAGTACACGTATGCATACAAAGTACCTTGCCGGCTATTATTTATTTATTTATTTATTTATTTATAGGTCTATTGAAATTAATTTATTTTTTTAGCGCAGTTACCAGCTGAAAGAGCTGCTCAAAGCATCGGTCATAAAGCAGCATCTAACCAAAGACCCCTATGCAATAGCGCCATCGATCCTCCATGTAGGGCAATTCTTTGTTTCTGTGTAATGGGTGTGAGTTCTAAAAAAAAAGGGGGGGTGGGGGTGGGGGTGAAGGGCATGGAGAAGGTGAAGAGCGGGAAAAAAGACAATGAAGGAGAAAAGAAATTAAGAAGGAGGACGCGAAGAAGGACAGAAGGACGATGAAAAACAATGAAGAAGGAAAAAAAAAAGAAGTAAGTGTATTAATATTAGTATCCTTCATCGCCAGATTTTTATTTATTATTATTTTTTTAAAGTTTGCACAAGACCCTGTGGGGGTAGACAGAATGACGACAGTGGCTCGATCAACCAGCAGAGCAAATCCGCTTAGCGGAAAGGCAGTACCTGCTATCAGCAAACGCGCCTTCAGTTTAGCTTTTAGAACGCTGTGTTTGGATTTGGGATTGAGATCAAAATCCCGACGACAGGCCTCCGAGGACGGTTATGGATGTCGCGTAGTAGCTGTCTGAATATTAAGTGAAGAGGTCACTGGTTTTGCCAGTAGTTTTACAGTAAGTAAATTGAGCCTTTCTTAGTGTTTTTTTCATGTACTAGATTAAAGGTTTCCCCTTTCTTTCTACACACAACATATCCATACGCAGACACACAAGAACACGCGAGCACACACGTGTACACGCACGCACGTACACGCGCGTAGATGAACGCGCGCGCGAGCGCTCACTTCCATTATGCACTGATTTAATGTGGTATTAATATTGTGTTACACTCCAACCGCCCCCCCCCCCTTCCTACCCCGCCACGTTCACCTCATCCACCGCTAGTCTTATTTAGGACACATTCCCACACCACCACCCAGCTCTATGTTGTTCAAATCTTCTTCTTCTTCTTCTTCTTCTTCTTCTTCTTCTTCTTCTTCTTCTTCTTCCTCCTCCTCCTCTCCTGCTCCCTCCATTCCGTTGGGGTGCCGGGGGTTTCAGTATAAATAGTATCCCCACTTTCTGGAAATTTAGTGCTTTAAATTTCCACTGTCGCTGTCTTTCTCATTTGATCTTTTTCATTCCTACTCTATTCCATCAATCTACTATACTATTTTCTTCTTCGCTAGACCAGTCACCTAACTCTTTTCTTGAAAACTCTTCCGAGACAAAACTCCTCATTTGTGTGGGAGGTCTGTTGGATCAGCTTGGGAATAGTGGACGCTTTCTGCCAAATGGTCACTGGGGATTCCTATGATGTTATTATTTGGCAATGTAGGCATTTGATATGTATGTGTTTTGTTGATAGTTTATAATGATGTTTGTATTCTATTTTGTTTTTGTAAACCGGGGTTCGATAAATTGAGTATAGCCTCAGCGACCCCTGCGTGGGATGTCTTTATTGTAAAGTGACTGGCTGGTGGAGTGCCTTCAGTGTTACCACTAGGGTTGTTTCGGTGGATCTTTTATGCAGAAGTTGTGGTCTTGATTTAGTGGTCCTGATTCGGCTCTTTGCAGTCCGCTGGACCCTGTGAACAATGAATAACTAACTAACCCTTTAGTTCTCTTCCTTTCTTTCTTTGTTCTGCCACGATGAACACTAAAAACTAGCTATGAAAGCAATTTAATGCATACTCGCGTACAACACACACGTGCACTGGCGCACGCACGCACACACATACACGCAAAACGCACACAGGTACACACACACGTACACACACACACACACACACACACAAACACGTTAAAGTACACATAAAAATAATTATAGCTTACAACGGTCAATGAAACGACTGGTGGAGGGAGAGAAAATGAACTGAGAAAAACAACGACAATAAAAGTAGATAAAGGAACGCACAAAACACACAGAGAGAGAGAGAGAGAGAGAGAGAGAGAGAGAGAGAGAGAGAGAGAGAGAGAGAGAGAGAGAGAGAGAGAGAGAGAGAGAGAGAGAGAGAGAGAGAGAGAGAGAGAAACTTTGAAACTTTGAAAGTTTTTTATTAGGGATAAAGATTTTAGACTAATTAATAAGTCTAATCTTCCAATCTGTCCCTTAACAAATTAATACAGTAAATAACTTTAACTTTAAACTTTAGAGAGAGAGAGCAATTTTATTTAACAAAGAGAGAGAGAGAGAGAGAGAGAGAGAGAGAGAGAGAGAGAGAGAGAGAGAGAGAGAGAGAGAGAGAGAGAGAGAGAGAGAGGCTTCTGCTCGATTCAAGGGAAGCAATCAAAATTGACTGGCTAGAGTCTTTCCTGAGTATACTTGACGTGCAGTTTTCTCCCATGTAAAAACTCTAGCTACTTTGATGTAATACATTGGTTTGATTAATAAGTGTAATCATAGAGTTTGTAATACATTTAATAAATGTCACATGTACTGTACAATTTACTATTTTGTTCCCAAAGCCACACAAACATTCAACACTTGGTATCATATACGGTAAAACAAGTATCATTCTGTAGCTCTGTGGGTTCGGGCATTAAATAGAATAGACCCAACGTTTCCCGGCGTGTCGTAAGAGGCGACTAACAGGGGTGATGTTAGCACGGCATCACTGGGCGAAAGTCTTCTACACAGAAGTCACCGGCCAGGGCGGAGGAACCTCACGTTACTACAGGTTCAACGACCATGTGCTCAGGGCCAAGGCGAGCCACACTGTATTCGTGGATTTCGGCTGTGGCCAACAGCCTGGAGAGGATTGGGCACCGCCAGGTCTTTTTTGCCCAAGACACACTACATGATGACACAATCCACTAATTCCATACCGGATCGGTCGTCGCCCGGGTCGTCACACGGCACAAGGACCGCGCCTTCCGTTGGCCACCAGGACGGAGGTGTTAAGTATGCTACTGATGGACAATTTAGCAAGATCCGCACGAGAAACAACATCGTCATAGGAACCTGGAATGTCAGGACCCTAACTGCGGAAGGAAAATTAGAAGAACTGGCCCACGAGTTGGACCACTATCGATGGAATGTTCTAGGTATCAGCGAACTGCGCTGGAAAGGCCTAGGTGAAACAACGACCGACAAAGGCCACAAGCTCTATTTCAGCGGTAGGGATGACAGGCACGAACACGGCGTTGGATTCTTGGTCCACAAGAACATTCTAGCCACTGTCATGGGTTGCCGCCCAGTCTCCAGTAGACTCATTACCATCCGCCTGAGAGCAGCCCCTTTCAACATCACCATCATCCAGGCCTACGCCCCAACATCAGACTATGACGACAGCAAAGTGGAGGATTTTTATGAAAATCTACAGGCGGTCCTTGACCAAGTGCCGAAGAAGGACATAGTCATAGTGCAAGGCGACTGGAATGCCAAGGTTGGCCAAGATGCGCACCACAACTGGGGAGACACATGCGGACCCCACTGCAACAACGAGACAAATGACAGGGGTCTGAGACTCTTGGAGTTTGCCAGATACAACAATCTGGTACTGGCAAACACGCTTGGTCTCCACAAAAACTCCAGACGATGGACATGGCACAGTCCTGGCGGGGAGCATCACAACCAAATAGACTACATCATGGTCAAGAAACGCTTCAGATCAAGCATCAACATTGGCAGGACACGTACTTTTCCAGGAGCAGACATCGGAAGTGACCACGATCTCGTGATGATGTCTTTCCGGCTCCACTTGAAAAGAGTAAATACAGCAAAGTGCACTAGACTGAAGTTCGACCTGGACAAACTGCAAGACCCGGAGGTGGCAGAACTATTTCAGGCCACAATTGGAGGGAAATTTGCACCACTGCTCATTTTGGGGGCTGGTGAAGTAGATGTCAACACCATGACCACCACCTTCAACTCAGCTGTGACAGATGCTGCCACTGAGATCCTTGGCAAGCACCGACCAAAGAAGAAGCTGTGGATCACACCTGAACTTTTGGATCTGTGTGATAAACGAAGAGAGATGAAAAAGAAAAAGAACACCTCACAGGGAGCTGATGTCTACCGAAAAATCAACAATGACATCCGAAAAGGCATGCTCACAGCAAAGGAGAACTGGATAGAAGATCAATGCCAGGAAATAGAGAACACTCTGAACAAGAACAACAGCAAGAAGGCCTACCAGACTGTGAAGCGGCTGACAAGTGTCAAACAGCCCAAAGTCTCCACTATCCAAAGCAAGTCTGGCATATGCCTTACAGAAGAACAAGAAGTCTTGGACAGATGGACAGAGTACTGCTCTGACCTTTACAGCCATACACCAAATGGAGACCCATCAGTTCTAGCATGTCCCGAGAACAGAGAAGAAGAAGAAATCCTCCCAATTCTCCGGGAAGAAGTTGAGGCAGCAGTGCAAGCGCTAAAGAAAGGGAAGTCAGCGGGAGTGGACAACATACCCGCGGAACTGCTACAAGCAGGAGGAGAAGCGATGATTGATGCCCTCACCATTATCTGTAACAAGATCTGGCAGAGTGGGGAGTGGCCTATACCATGGACCCAGTCGCTTGTCATCACTCTTCCCAAAAAAGGTAACCTTCAGGAGTGTGAAAATTACCGGACCATCAGCCTCATCAGCCATCCCAGCAAGGTCCTCCTGAAAATAATACTCAACAGGTTGAAACCCCAAGCTGAACAAATCATAGCTGAAGAACAAGCAGGATTCAGGGCAGGGCGAAGTACCACTGAGCAGATTTTCAACCTCAGAATAATCTGTGAGAAATACCTACAGCACCAACAACATCTATATCATGTGTTCATAGACTTCAAGAAGGCGTTTGACCGAGTCTGGCATGCAGCTCTATGGGCAACAATGAAAGTGTACAACATCAGCCCTAAAATTATTGAAGTCATCAAAAGCCTGTATGACAAGGCTACCAGTGCAGTCCTCCACAACAGAGCCATCGGGAATTGGTTCAGAACAACAATCGGCGTGCGTCAAGGATGCCTACTCTCTCCAACACTCTTCAACATCTTCCTAGAGCGCATCATGTCGGATGCTCTTGCAGACCATGAAGGCACAGTCAGCATAGGGGGTAGAGCAATCTCCAATCTTCGTTTTGCAGATGACATTGATGGATTGGCTGGAGAGGAACAAGAACTTGAACAGCTGGTACAGAGGCTTGACACCACCTCCAAAGCCTATGGAATGGAAATAAGTGCAGAGAAGACCAAAATGATGACCAACAACACCAATGGCATCAATACGGACATCAAAGTCCAAGGCCAATCCCTCGACACAGTGCATAGCTTCAAATATTTAGGAGCCATTGTATCAGACAATGGGTCCCGACAGGAAGTCCTCTCCAGGATCGCACAAACAACTGCTGCCCTGACAAGGTTGAAGCCCATTTGGAAAGACAGGACCATCAGTCTACATTCCAAAGTAAGACTGCTGCGCTCCCTTGTCATCTCCATCTTCCTATATGCTTGCGAAGCATGGACCCTCACAGCAGATCTCCAACGAAGAATACAAAGCATGGAGATGAGGTGCTACAGAAGACTTCTGGGCATTTCCTATACCCAACACATCACCAACGACGAAGTCCGACAGACCATCACACAAGCCATTGGACAACACGATGACCTGCTAACAGTGGTGAAGAAACGGAAACTTCGGTGGTATGGCCACGTCACCAGATCATCAGGCCTTGCAAAGACTATTCTGCAAGGCACAGTGCAAGGAGGTAGAAGAAGAGGGAGACCGAAAAAGAGGTGGGAGGACAACATTCGAGAATGGACTGGTTTGACACTGAGCGAAGCCATCAGGGCTGCTGAGGACAGAGAAAGATGGAGTATGCTGGTTAAACGATCATCTGTGGTGCCCCTACGACCTTCGGGTTACGGGACAGGATAGGATAGGAAGTATCATTCATGAATGAATTATTAAAAACAATATGCTCCCTTCTTGTCAAATTTCATCATAAACCAAAAGCACCAATCCAAAATGTCATTTAAATTCAGAGGTATTATTCTAACATAAACAACCATTTCGATAGCAACAATTTCGAATCTTATAGCACAATTGGGTGTTTAATAACTTTAATTTCTTCCAGGGAGTGTTCATTAATCATGAATGGGCCTGACGTGTATATTCAGTGCGGGGCGTAAAAGATGGCAGCCTTCGGGAGGATGCCAACGCAGCGAGTACTTCATTCCGTGCTGTTCGTGTGTTTATGTTGTTCTGTTTTAGCAGGGCCTGAAATTTCTGACTTACGAAAATGTGCGGACAAAGCATGTACAGGTAAAAGCCTTTATTTCTTTATTTTAACTGTGTTGTTCTTTCGTTTTCCCCGCAAGTAACTTGACATTATCTTATCATGATTATGATTGCCGGCTGATGACAGTGACAGTAACAGACGACATATTTGCATCATTTGCGTGATGCTACTTCTTCGCACTTGCAGTGAAGTCGGTGTATTTCGTACAATCTGTGGGATAATCTATACTAAGTTGTTTTGTCTAAATTCCTTCATGGCTATAAGCACAAGCTCTAAAATCTCTTCTTGCGTCTTTGTAAACTCAATTATATACGAATAACGATCTCTTCTTTCGTCTTTATAAACTCGTAGAATAGGCCTCAATTACATACTAGGTATACTATATAGTATATAATTGAGGCCTGCGAGTTTACAAAGATGAAAGAAGAGACTTCAGAGCTTGTGCTGTAAGTTGCACTCATAAAATCCTTCTGCTTCTATAGGCCCTATCGGTTGCTTTCATTTTCAAATCAAGCTGAAAAGAAGACATTTGTCAACGAATACATGTAGATGTGTGTGAGAAAAAGTACACTGATATATTGGCGACTTTATTGTTATTATTATGAAAGAATACAGTGCCATCAATGGTGTTATTATTTTTTCCAAATTTTCTTTCATTTTTCAGAAACAATATCCAGAGCCACGGCGATGGCACGCTATCCAGCCAGTTCACCGCTGCATTTATCACTTAACCGTGGTGACATCATAGAGGTTACAAGCAAATCAGCAGGAACTAGACCAGAGCTGTGGGGTGGTGTGGTAAGTAAATCTTTAAAAGCAAATAAATAAATACTTTAATTTACATTAATGATAAGTGTAATTGTTAACCCTTTAACACGCGGAGCGACCTAGAGCGACCAAAATTTTTGATATTGTGCACGCTCGCATTTTTAGAGCAGGGTTTATTCTTGGCGTCGGTCATCGGTCATTGACGCATACAAAATCTGAAATGACCGATTGTTTTGCCAGCCAGCTGGTCAAGTGACCTATTGATTTTACGATCGGGCGGTCAAACTTTGCGAAGATTTGTCATTTTAAAAGTTCTATACAAACTGCGAACTCAATAAGACTTAGCGCAACCATTACCGAAACGAAATTATTTCCCCTTTCAGTATAATACAAACTTTTCCGATCCATAGTTTTCATTGCTGACATGCAACGCGCCAACGATGACAATGTTAGTACTCTTGGGTTCATCAAAAGATGATCCCTAAAATAAACTTTAATTTTTAAACTAAATTCAAAGAAGCCCGCCCCCCTTCCCCCCAAAAGAATTTTTAAAAATATTACTTTTAGTACAGGTAGTAAGTAGCAAAGACTAATAGACTTTACTAGATAATGAAACAGGGAATAATACATGTAGCAAATTTGGAAACACGAAATGCAGATTACCAGATTATGTCACTCCTGTTTGCATGGTCTTAAACTTTCGGCTCAAAGCATTAACAACATGGTGTTTAGGCCTATAGTAATACTATAGCCTAGTTTGTTTGTTTTTTTTTTAATTTAAAGATGCAAATTATTACAGTGGAGTCCGGGTATAACGAATCTCAAGGGGGGGAATTTCGGGTTCGTTACAAGCGGGATTCACTGTAGAGATGTGTACTGTAAACGGAAGTACACACCGGTGATGAGTACACATCACAACATACAGTACGTAGATCGATCTAGGCCTACGAAGTTTATAAACAATGACTTCATTCAAGGCTATTTATAGCAGCCAATGACAGTTATGACTTCAAGGCCTGGTTGACCTATGTACGAACTGGCATGCTTCTGCTGCTGTTCGCTATTGGCGATGAGCCAATTGAGGCAAAGTAGGCCAAGGGAATTCACAAAGGGTTCGTTACAAGCAGAGATTCGTTATTTGCCTAGCTGGATTTGTTCGTTATAGGAAGGGATTAAATAGTAAGACAAAGAAGGGAGTGTGTCGGGAAATGGATGGTAGTACGCTAATCGCGGGTGTTCATTATTCCAAGGTTCGTTATAGGTGGACTCCACTGTATATTATTAGTAAATGTCATTATTATTATTATTATTATTATTATTATTATTATTATTATTATTATTATTATTTTATTATTATTATTAATATTATTATTAATATTATTATTATTATTATTATTTTCTAACTAATAATTTACGGATCTATTTACATTGTACTTTGGCACTGTTGGATTGTCTCCTTCTTTTGGCAGGGCACAGATTGTGTAACGTGTACTAATGATGTCACACATGACGTAGATGATTTGTTTGTGGGTTATTTTAAACTAATGTATTTTTTATTTAATTATTTATTTAGCAGACAAATTAAAAAGGATTGAATTTCTCCTTGATATAACTGTGTTCATCAGCATGTCATTTAAACAATTTAGAAAGGCTGATTATAAAATCAGTTAAATGCCTTAGCGTTGTTATTTTGTACCATGTGTACTGATAAGCGATCGAATGAGACTGTGTGACTTATTGCTTTCCAAAATGACCTATTGTTTTTCCTGTGAACTGGTCAATTGACCTATCATGGTCACTTTCAAGATTAATCCCTGTTAGAGTGTGTAGAACGCACACAGTGAATTTTCAAAGATTGACTAAAGTTTGAAGTTTGAGAGGCAGAAGAAAATGACCCATTTGAAGGATTTTAGGAGGCTGATTTGGTACAGGTTAATAATGGAGAGGAAAGTGATTTGGACTTTCAGTTTCACTTTGACAATCTGTTTGCCGGATTTGAATAACAGAAACTATGAACAATCGGTGCTTTATTATTTGTGGCAGTGATCGTATTGCTGCATGTTGTGAAGGATGCAATGTTGACATTCTTTTTTTTTCCAGTTGCAACACATTGTAAAAATGTATACATGTGTAACATTTCATTTTGAAGAAAAATATATGGTTGATTTATTAATAATGATGATTGGAACATAATTTTGGATGGTGCATTTTTAATTAATTTGTGTATGTGCATGGTGTAGCATTTTGACAGAGTTAGTTGCCTTGACCTAGGAAATAGAAGCAGATAAGGCTGTGGGGGTTAGAGGGTTAATGTAATGATTAATGAATTAATTATTTTGCGCTGTCTTTGTTTACTGTGTTTGACAGACTGATGATTTTTTTTCATTTCAGTTGAATGGCAAATGGGGCTACTTTCCCAAAGCTTTTGTGAGAGAATTTGATGTTAAGAATGACAATCCTCAATTCATTGTCCGTACAGAGGTAAATCTTTTCTTTCTGAAATACGATTTATCAATAGTTTGCTTAAGTTATAATATGAAGACGATTCAACACAACTCGGTCAAAATGAGTGATAATAGTTATGATGTCCACTTGAAACTCGCCGATAAAATTCTCCATGTGACTTTGTCCTTTGGGTTCAAGTACTTCAACAATTGAGTATGAAACATTCATAGTAGTTAGTTTGACATTTCTGAAAGATTTCTTTTCTGTTGTCAAATGTGTCTGAAATGCAAATAATTAATTTGAACAACTAGTTTGACATTTCTGAAAGATTTCTTTTCTGTTGTCAAATGTGTCTGAAATGCAAATAATTAATTTGAACAACCAAGACAGAGAGATAGAAACAAGAAGAGATTAAGACAGAAACAGAGAGAAAAAGAAGTGAAAGTCGTAATAAAGTTCTTCATTACAGAAACAAATAATTCATTTACGGTCTGTTAGGTATTGTAGCTTCTTAGTTTTGTGTGTGCTGAAAATAAAATTTACATAATAAGTGTTAACAATAAACTTGAAGCGGAAATGACATTATTATATTTGCTCTAAAATGAACATGTTTGCTACAGTATTTAGTTCTTCTTAAACAGGACAGCACTTGGGCAAACAAGGCCCAAGGTCAGCCTGTGGCATCGAAACCCCCTGTGGAAGAGAAAGCACCGCCACCTCTTGCAAAAGCTGCAGAGAAGAAAGTAGTCTCCCCAGCCGAAACGGCCGAAGAGAGCATTGTAGATGAAACAGAAATTGATGAAAGTAAGTAACGTCCGACAGCATTAGGGATGAATTGCTTTCCTCCTTTTCTCCCACCTGCCCACTCCAACATCTCTTCCACTTTGTTCACGCCCCTGTTGAATTCTTATCCCCACCCCCCACCCCTTTACAAACATTCCCCTCTTGAACCTAATTCCCACCGGACTGCACCCCTCCAGCATGATACCATTTTTAGTTTTAGAAGAAGACATCAAAATATCTTACAAGATCTCAAAGGGTAAAAGCAAAGTTTTGTGGGTTGGTTGGTTTGTGTGCTGCTGGTTGTTTTTGTTTGTTTGTTTGTTTTTATTTTTTTTTTTTCGGTTATTTTTTTTTTTTTTGGGGGGGGGGAGAGTGGTTGGGTGGGGTGGGGTTGGGAGGTTCCTGGGGTTTTATTTTCATGCTTTTTTTTTTTTTTTAAATTCCTTGACTCTCATCTTGAGTATTGTTTGTGTCTGTGGTCGGGTGTACATACTATATACTTTTTATTTGGATATGAAAAAACGCCGGTTACATTGTAGATGATTCATTGATTCACTTTTCTGGAATATCTCACTGGTTTTCCCTGTCGGAAAGCACTGTTCCATGTTTTTGAACACTAAAATGTTTTAATGTCATGGTAGCATTCTAATAATATTGACTTTAAAATCTTTGTTATCTCCCAAAATGTATATATATATATATATATATATATTAGTATAAATGTATACATCGGTGTACTAACAGTGTATACATGTATGGTGAGTTTCACATCGGAATGCTTTGATGATTTTTAATTCAACTTATCAATTTTTTTTTATATATATTCCAGCTGAGCTGAGTGATGGTGACGTTGATGATGGAACAAATAATGTTGTACAGGTAAAAAAAATGTTGTGTTTGAACTGCAGAAATGGCTAATTGAGATTTTAATCATGAATTTGCTGTAGTTTCGTTGTTAGGTATCTGTGTACGTTGTTTGTGTGCACCTTGAGATTTGATTGTGGAGATGGAGAGGAAGGAGGGGGACTAAGTTGTGGTGTCTAATAATGTTATATGAGTTTAAAATTACTCTGTATGCTTATCCTTTTCACACTAGAATTCCATACAATTTCATGGTTATTTTAACTACAACCTCCCTAGTCTTTGTTTCACCCCCCCTCTCTCTCTCTCCTTCTCTTTCTCTCTCTCTCTCTCTCTCTCTCTCTCTCTCTCTCTCTCTCTCTCTCTCTCTCTCTCTCTCTCTCTCTCTCTCTCTCCCCTCCCCCCGTAGGGATATCAGGAGTTTCTGTATAAATAGTATCCCCACTTTCTGGAAATGTAGTGCTTTAAATTCCCACTGTCGCTGTCTTTCTCCTTTGTTCTTTTTTATTCCTATTCTGTTCTATCAATCTACTATACTATCTTCTTCTATAGACCAGTCACCTACCCTTTTTCTTGAAAACTCTTCCAAGACAAAACTCCTCATTTGTGTGTGAGGTCTGTTGGATCAGCTTGGAAATATTGGACGCTTTCTGCCAAATGGTCACTGATATTATTATTTGGCAATGTAGGCATTTTATATGTAGGAGTTTTGTTGATAGTTTATAATGATGTTTGTACTCTATTTTGTTTTTGTAAACGGGGATTTCATAATTGAGAGTATAACCACAGCGTCCCCTGCGTGGGCTGCCTTTATTGTAAAGTGAGCGGCTGGTGGATTGTCTTCAGTGTTACCACTAGGGTTGTTTTGGCAGATCTTTTATGCGGGTCAGGGGTGAGTCCGCTTTCATCCAAGTTGTGATCTTGATTTTGTGGCCTCGATTCTGTGCTTTGCAGTCCCCTGGACCCTGTATATATATAATATATATATATATCTTTTTCTGCAGATGCAGACTCCTGACAAAGCTCCCAAAGATAAAGTAGCAAGCAGTCCAGCCTTTGATGAGACTGAGATTCCTGACGAAGCCCCCAAAGATAATGTGGCGGACAAAAGCCCAGCCATTGATGAGACTGAGATTTCAGATGAGCACATCTCTGAACAAGAAGCTACTGGGAAACCTACAGATGTGGAGGGAGCCTCCACCGAGGCAGAAGAGCAAAAAGGTGTTGTAATTTTGTAAAAATTGTTTTCTATCATTTCCATTTCAAATTAACTGGAAATTCCCTTTTTTTTTTTTTTTTTTTTTTTTTTTTTTTTTTTTTTTTTTTAGATAGCGTTTGGGAAGTTTAAACAATTTGATTTCTCCGTTTGGGATCTAATAATTTCATCCATTGTTTTTAGTTATAACACTTTCAAGTAACAGTAGTGTTTCAGATCATTTGCTAACGTTCTGTTGCTTTCTTGGGTATTATGATTTTGCACTATCCTAGAATAGTATAGACCAAAGGGTTATTATCTTTTTGCGCTGGTCTTATGTAACAGTTATGGGCTTTTAAAATATTCAATCTAATTTTGTTTGCTTTCCATACTTTTTTAAGCTGTTTCATCCGTTTGGTCCATCATCATCTACATTTTCAAGTGTAAGCTCTTTCATTAATTTTAACACAAAGCGCAATATGTTTGTAGCCGTCAGTTTAGTAATCAGAGCAAGGGAGACAACTTCCTTTCTAACCTCACCGCTTTTGTACACGTCTCTGTGACTATTTAATATTGTATGTGGACATAACTACTCAGGGTTTCGTTATGATTATTTTGTTAATTGTATAGCAGTACAGTGTTTACCTGGCTTCATTCTCAATATTGTTGTTTGCTTTGCTGTTTCTGTATTTATATGGAAAAGCATCCTATCTTATTTCATAACTCGAAGGTCATTGGGGCACCACAGACGATCGTTTATCTAGTGTACTCCATCTTTCTCTGTCCTCAGCAACTCTCATGGCTTCGCTCAGTGTCAAGCCAGTCCATTCTTGAATGTTGTCCTCCCACCTCTTTTTCTGTCTCCCTCTTCTTCTGCCTCCTTGCACCAGGGTGGTCTTTGCAAGGCCTGATGCTCTGGTGACCTGGCCACAACATCGGAGTTTCCGTTTCTTCACCACTGTAAGCATGAGTGGAAAAGCATCACTGTGAAAGAAAAGGACATCTTTGGTATCACTCCGCTTTTCATAATATCCCAGTGGAATTGTGATGGTCTAACATTGTTCATTTCCTCATCTATCATTTCATTTAATTTCATTTCATTAACTGTTTAATTGTGAAGCTTTGGGGGACGTTTATTTGTAGTACAACAGCACTGGTTCCAACAGTTTCACACAAATTGGAACTGCTCAGTTGCTTTTTTAGACTGATAATATTGCTGCATTTTCCCCCTCTGCGAAGGTGTGTGTTCTAGTTTGAAGTGAACGTGTATCTAATAGAGCACTTTGTTTACTTTTCGAAGATCCATTAAAATGGTCTTGGTTTTCATGGGTGTGTTCACTCTTTTAAGAAATAGTTGTTAAAGCAACACCAGGGCAAAATATATCATGTTTACCACGCCTACAGTCACATCACCTAGCTTGGTTTTAAAGAAGTGTTTATTTTATTTACTTATAATAACTTATTAATGTCACATACTATACCATGAATCACAAGTGCAATGTTTATGGCGTTGCTAGGAGTGAGTGCCACTCTTAACGGAAGTAAACAAAATGAAACAGACATAGAGTTGCTTCCCCTGACCCACACTCCCCGTGCCTTTCGTGCCGTATCATGCGTCAAATCGCTCACAGCCAAAGTCAGTATACCTCATTCCTTTTTGGCACTTGCTGAGTGAGGTTGTGTCTACTCTAACTCTCTTCTGCTGACTTTTTACGTTCGCCCTGTAGTTTGCCGTTTCTACCGCCGGCGGAGTTTTGGGTTTCCTTGTCTCAACGTTGCGTTGGCTTCTACCCCGTCTATGCGCGTCTCTTCTACTTCGACGGCCGTTCGCTTCATTATGTCGGTTTCCTCCTGCCGACATTACCGCTGTTTTGCTACGTGGCGTTTCCGCTCCTGCGCCTCCTCCTTTGTTTTCTACCCTTCAGGTTTGTAGTGTGGTGGTAGTGAGGTGGTGAGTGGCGGTAGTGAGGTGAGGGGTGGCTCCTTGGTCTTGCCAGAAGTGTCCTTGGAGCCGTTTCTGGTCAAGGTTACGACCAGAAACACATAAGTGGTCGCCCTAGTTTAGGACCACATAAATTTTTCCAGCAGGGACGCCCCGGCTCGGCCGGACAAGCTACCTGCTGAAGCCTTCTCAGCTGTTTCCTGCGGGATTCAGTGCGAGTCGGGACTTCTGGCTCATATAAGTGGTCGCCCTAGTTTAGGACCACATAAATTTTCCAGTGGGGACGCCCCGGCTAAGCCGGACAAGCTACCTGCTGAAGCCTTCCCAGCTGTTTCCTGCGGGATTCAGTGCGGGTCGGAACCTCTGGCTAATGTCGAGCTTAGGACATATAAAGCACTGTTCGCAGTGTTACGTCTGGCTACGACAGGGGGCGTGGCTTCCGGTTCGCCGGTTTGTCCCTCACCTCCCCATTCCAGTCCCCATTGCGCCCCCCTTCCGCTTGCGGTTGTGGGGCGGGGCCGTCGAGCTTGAGACATATGAAGCACTGCTCGCAGTGTTACGTCCGGCTTTGACAGGGGGTGTGGCTTCCGGTTCGCCGGTTTGTTCCTCACCTCCCCTTTCCAGCCCCTATTACACTCCACTCCCGCTGGCGGTCGTGGGGTGGGGCCTCTGGTTTCCGGTACGGGGGTACGGGTCACTTGTTACCTTCTCCCGTTCCCGGTTTGGCTTCTCCCTCCCATCCTCCTTTGTGCTCCACTCCCGTTTGCGGTCGTGGGGGGGGGAGGGGGGGGGCTCTGGTTTCCGGATCGGGGGGTTACGGTTCACCCGTGACCCCTTCAGTTTCTGGTTTGGGTCAAGCATTTCCTGTTCACCATTCGGTCTCTGCCACTTCCGGGTTCGGTTGTGGTTCGGGGGTACTGGTGTTCGGTTCTGATGATACGGGTTTTTCCGGATCACATGCAAAGCCACTTTGCTTTTGTGTGCGCCAGCTTCTGTTTGGGGTGAGGCACACTTGGTTCCTTCTACCCTAGTTCCTGTTTCCACGGGTATTGGGGTGTTGTTATATCAGGCCCCTTTCACCTGATGCTCTGTTTACAGAGGCTGTTCTGCGCGCTGCGGCTTTGTCCTCAGGTGGTGGAGGAGGTTGCGGTGCCCCTACCTCTCCTCCATTCCTTCGTGGGCTTTACTCTTGCTTCTGCCGAGTCTGATGAGGCTTGCCTTGTATTCAGGGAGTCTTCTAGCGTTACTTTTTGGGGGGATGGACCTCTGCTACGGCTAGAGGACTTATCGAGGGCGAGACCTCTTCCTCTTAGTTTGAGGGGTGCCTCGGTTCCCTAGAGTTTCCTCTGTGGGCTCTTTGTTTGAGTTCGTCCTCATTGCCCGGTGTTGCCGGGAAGTGCCTCTCTAGGTCAGAGGTCTGGCACAGACAGAGGGGTCTATTGTTAGGTCCCTTGTGTATACTTCTCTCACTGACGCGCTGTATACTGCGCTGTCTTCGGCTGGGCAAGTCTTCTGGGACGACGTTTTGTTCTTTCGGTGAGGCCTTATTGCAGGCCCACTATACCTCCTTCGTTCGGGGTTGCGAATCTTAGGCTTTTGCCTATGTCAACCTGCTGCTTGTGCGTCGTGACGCTTTCTTCAGTCAGCGTCCCTTTACCTCCGCTCTTGTCCTCCTCGCTTCGGGTGGCACCCTTAGTACCCGACTCTCTTTTTGGGTCCTTACGTTCGCACGGCTGTTTGTGAGGATTCGGAGCGGTCCAGGTCGGATGGTTTCGCCTTCTGGGCTCGGGCCATGCCTTCGGCCCCGCCTTTCTTTCCTGACAGGGGTTACGGTCGCTCGGTCCGCGATCGCTCTTCTCTGGGCGTGCGGGGTGGTATTCCCTCTTCCCGTGGCAGGGTTGAGGTGAGTCGTAGGCGTTTTACGCAGTGGCGCGTTTTCCACCAGTCCTGTCCCTGCCTGCATTCCTAGGTGTTCTACCCCTCCAGGCGAGTGGCTTGGCTCGCCAGTTCCATGCTTGGCTCGGCCTCCCCTCCGCAAGCGGTTGGGTACAAGAGGTGATTCGGTCGGGGTTCGGTCTTTAGTGGGGTTCCTCTCGGCCCCCTCTTCGTCGCTCCCTCCTTTCTTTCGCCCTCTGTCTCCTCCTGGGGCTCAGTCGTTTCTGGGCCCGGAGGTCATAGCCCTTCTCCAGAGGGGTGTTTTTGAAGAGGTCCTTTGCCCTCACTCCCCGGGGTTCTATGGTCGCCTCTTCGTTCTCCCGTGGGTTTCCGGTGGCTGGCGCCCGGTCCTAGGTTGGGCTACCTCTACCGATCTTCCCGACGCCTATTTCCTTGTCTATGCATCCTTCGCAGGCGTTGAATGCGCTTAATCTGAGGTGTTCAGGTTTGTCATGGTAAGCCCTTCCTTTTGGTTTGTCTCGTAGTCCTTGGGTTTTCCCACGGATTGTCTTAGAACTCGCTGCTGTAGTTCGCGGACTTATAGTGCGGTTCTCTACTTATCTTGATGCCCGTTTGGTCACGGCTCGTTCTCTTTTGGACGCGGCGCTTGGGGTTCTCTGTGTACCCTCTCAAGTCCGTGTTGTCTCCATCTCCGGTTTCACCTGCCTGGGGATGTCGTTCGTCACTCGTGATTGGTCGGTCCGCCCTTTCGCTCGTCGGATGCAGAGGCTTCAGTCCCTTCTGCTCCCTTTGGAGAGTCAGGATGTCGTTTCAGCCAGTTTTATGGCCTCTCTTTTGGGGTCGTTTTGAGTATATGGTGCTTCTGGTTCCCCTCGCAGGAGTTCGCTAGTGGCCGATTCAACGTTGGTTTTCTTCCCGTTTGAGTCTGTCCGGCGATTCCTGGGACGCTCTTTTTCTGGCCACGGAGGGCCTTCGCCTTTCTCTGCTTCCTTGGAGGAATGTTGAGTGGCTTTTGTCGGGGGCTCCTATCTCCCCTCCGTTTTCGGTGGCCGTCATCTTCACGGATGCGGCTTTGATTGGTTGGGGTGCGCGTATCGGCAGCCTTTCAGCTTGCAGATGGAAGCCGTTTACCCTGCTCTTCATCGTTTTCCTCCTTTTGCGGTTAGCTGTTTCATTTGTTCGCTTGTAGCCAAGCTTGCAGTGGCTCTGTCATGTCTTAGCCGTTCTTCTGAGTCGCATTCATTGTGTGGTCCACACGGTATGGACCCTGTCCCACTTCGTTCTTCATCTGGTTTGGGCGGAGTGGTTTAACCTCTGTTCGCTTCTTTTGCGCCGGTCACAGACTGCTTGGCTTGGGCGGTGGACGCGTTGTCCTTTTCTTAGGAGGGGTTGGAGGCTTATGCCTTTCTGCCATTCTCCCTCCTTTCACATCGATCCTTTTGCCAGGCTACCCCTATTCGTGTCACCGGTCACAGACTGCCTGGCTTGGGCAGTGGACACTTTTGTCCGTTTCTTGGGTAGGGTTGGAGGCTTATGCCTTCCCGCCATTCTCCCTCCTTCCGCGGGTTCTCAGGAAGGCCGAGGGGGAGTCCCCTTCTCTCATTCTCGTGGCTCCCTTTGGCCGGCTCAGCCCTGGTTCCCCGATCTCCCTCGCCTTTCCCAGGGGAGGTGCGTTCCTCTCGTTTTTGGGGCGAGATCTCTTCTGCAGCCTCGATCCGGGATTCCACACGGCAACCCAAGCGTCCTCCGTCTTCACGCTTGGCTGTTGTCCGGCCTTCTCTAGGGGTTTTTCGGGCTTCCGTGGGCCTCGGCTGGTTCCCGCTTGCATCCTGGTCCTCTTCTTCAGTCTGTTCAAGGTAACGTTGTTTCAGATACAGTTGCTTCCCTCCGTCCTTTTCGTGCTAATCTGCACTTGTGATTCATGGGATAGTATGTGACATTAATATTAAAATTTTATCTCTAAATTTATTATTAATAAGCATACTTACCATGAATCACTTTGATGTCCCTCCCACCTCCCCGCAGTTCCAAATAAGGAATGAGGTATACTGACTTTGGCTGTGAGCGATTTGACGCATGATACGGCACGAAAGGCACGGGGAGTGTGGGTCAGGGGAAGCAACTCTATGTCTGTTTCATTTTGTTTACTTCCGTTAAGAGTGGCACTCGCTCCTAGCAACGCCATAAACATTGCACTTGTGATTCATGGTAAGTATGCTTATTAATAATAAATGTATAGATAAAATTTTAATATATATTTATTTATTTATTTTCTTTATTCAGGAGGTTGGTTTAGCGGTAAGTGTTAGAGAATTATGCACTTATTGTTTAGCCAATTTCCTCCGATCTTCTATTCCATTAAAACAATTTTAATATATATATATATATATATATTATGGCCTAAAATTCTTTTTACACAGATATTATGAGTTATTGCTAGTAAACATATTTTTAAAAAAAATTATACTTTGTCTTTTTATTTTATTAAAATTGTACATATTTTGTACAGAACATGCATGTTCAGAAGAAGATATTCTGAAAGTTCAGTTCTATTCTGGTTTGACAAGTTCAGATTTAAATGTGTACCTTTTGTATACGCATGTTTTGTTGTGTTTTGCTAGGTAGCCTTAATGCCTTTTATTGAGATATATCTATTGTGGGGAGAACAAAATAGAACAGAAATGGGGACAAAACAAATAGTTAAAATAGCCAGAAATTTTATTGTGGGGGAAAAAGAACAAATTAAAGTCAAGTGGAAAAATATTACAAAAAAATTTTACCCCCCCCCCCCCCCCAAAAAAAAAAAAAACAACAACAACAACAACAACAACAAAAAACAACAAAAAAAAACAACAACAAAAAACCAGAAAACAGCCGTGAGTAAAATGTTAGTATCCGGATTTTATGTCATTGGTTTTATTATTGTTATGCCTCCTTATATCTCCATCCTTTTTCTGCAGAAAAACAGAAAGACCCTCTATTAGCTGATATCGCACACCTTCAGAAAATGTTAATCAAGAGGGAAGAAAGGCGCCATGATCCGAAAGGTTTTTCTGTTGTGCTTGTAGCATGTAGACTCGCTCCTTCCAGCTAAACAGTGTATTTGTTGACGTTAGCAGCTCTTTGTACTGCATTATCTTGCACTACTAACTTCGCAACATTCATAAGTATTCAGCCCTAATAATACATCTTTTCGTTAATCTTATTTTGTATTATTTCATTCTTCATTGTACTAACAAGAATATGATGTTACGAAACTCTTATTGGTTTTCTATTGACCTTTGTGTGGTTACTCGTTTTATTCTTGTGTGCTTTAACTGCTACAGTATATATGTTATCTCCTCTATTATTAATATTTTTGTGTGGATTCCTTACAGTTTTATCTCTTGAGTTGTAATGACCAACACTGCAAAATTTCATTACATTGTTAACATTGTGTGATGCTAATTTTTGCCACTATTATTTTGGCACTTATTATTCAAGTCTTTTGAGTTGATGCTAAACTTATTACTGATTGTTGTTGGAACTTTTATTTCAGGCTTGTTTATAACTCTTGCGTGTTATTCTAACTTTACTACTACTAACATTCCTTTATATATTTTCATTAATTTAACTGTATGTGATTCTAATGTTACTATTATAGTATTACGCCAATCTGCCCATGTTTTTGTTCTCCAAATCTGTATCCTTGCTCAGCTATTCAATCCAGACCTTTTGTGCACATAACACACCTTGTTTTGTTTGATTGTGTATTTGGCACCCATTGATACTGTGTGATCTGTGCATTGATTCTGCTTTACCAGTACAAATGGTTTGGTCCTGATTCTGCTCATTGCAATCCGCTGGACCCTGTAAGCAATGAATAATTAACAGTGCAATGGTTTGACTTGAGCGTTTATTGTTGGCAGAGACATTATTGTCCTTCGTATTAACTCCGTGTTCTGGCTTCTGCTTCATGCCTTTAAGATACGGTAGCGTGTGGCACTGTACTTGACTTGCCCATCCCCCGTTCTTTGGCCGAATGTTAGTTTTTCAATTGATCTTATCAAAGATTTCCTCTGAATGATCATTAGTGATTCTTTGCTCTTTATTGTTTTGCAAAACAAAGGTTGGATCGTTCTTTCCTGCGCTTTCAGCTTAGTATGTCTCAATTGGTGTGTCTTAAGTGGTCTGGGATCATGTTTGTATGGTGGTTGTCATCCACACCCTTGCAGCAAGCAATATTTAAAGAATTAATGAGGCAGAAGTAATTATAAAATTGAATATTCTTTGTAGACGAAGAAATATTGGACGATGCCTACAGTAATTCTTTTTTTAAATTTATATAGTTGGGCTTTTGTGTTGTTGTTTTTAGCATACTGTGCAATTTTTGAACTTATTTCATATTAGATATTTATTCCTTTTTTTTTTTTTGGAGGAGGAGAAGTTCTAAACGGATTTGTATACAAAACAGTCATAATGCAAGCAATGGAGAAAATACTCTTTGGTTAAGGCGACACGTTCACAGGGATTTAAAAACAATCTAAACCACCACACCGAGCATGCTTGTATCATGGATATTTAGTATACCTAAGAGCACAATCAACTGATGAAAAAATAATAGTATTCTATAACCTTTTATGGCCAATACCTCTGTCCTTGTTCTGAAGGCCCATGTAGTAAAAGTATTGGCTTGCTCCTGTTTGTAGTGTATACATATATAGTACAGTCTGTGCATGCGTTGTACATTTTATGATATTCCGTTTGGCTGATATATAATACTATCTGCTTTTATATATCTCCTGTATATGCCTAGGTAGTTCCCTTTGGTCTGTGTTCTTGTGTGTTTGTAAACCTCTTGATGTTAGCTTGAATATTGTTGGTCCCATTTTTAAATTTAGTTTTGAATGCATTTTGGCTGTTGTAATGAACTGGTAGTGTAAGCTTGTATACTTACTTATTAGTCAGAAGGTTTCTGGAATAAACATAACGTTTTACTCATATTTTTCATTGAATATTGTATTATTAGATATGTGAAAGATGGTGTTTTATTCTTTCATTCACTAAGTGTTGTCGCTGTTATAAGCAATGGGACCATTGACAACATCAGCATAATAAATCTGTATTATGCAATAGTGATATATTTGTATAAAGATGGAAACAATTTTTGTTTTAGTCTGCTGCTGCTTAAAAAACTAAGAAAGTGTAGTAATATCTTAGTATAGAGAACTGTTAGCAGCTTTATTTTTGTGCTGTACATTGTTATCGTTTCAGTGGTTTTGGTAGCAAGTTGATTTGGTATGGGTAGCAATGTGCTGGTACCTTGCAAGCGTTATGTCATCCTAACAATGGCTGTTGAATCCTTCACAAAAGTGGCCAATATTATTGTTTCGCCTGGTGGACCTTAAGCATCTTGGCTTGTATGTTATCATCATTGTGTTACAGCCTTCAATGATTTTCTGGCCAAGCAGTTTGGCACCGGTGGCACTACTGACGACTCTGCGCAAGAGAAAGAACCAACATCAAACAGGGGAAAAGTTCCAGACGGTCCACAGTCCAAGAAAGGGGCATCTGAAGAATCCTCCCATGAGCCCATGGAGAAGACACGTGGCAACGAACCAGCATCCGTACGACCTGTTGATGGCACATCTGTGCAGAGTGCCAAGCAAGCGTCTGAGCAAGCGGAAAATAAAGTTGCGGCTTCGGGACTGGATTTTGTGTTTGATGAAACAGACCTGGACAAAGCACCAGCAGCAGAGGATGATCTGAATGAACGAAGCAAGGAATCGCCTCCTATACCAGCCACCACCATCAACGAAGATCTGAAGAAATTTGACCCTACCATTAACACTATGACCAAAACTGAACCACAGAAGACTGAAGAGAAAGACGATGGCAGCCCCTACATTAGTGGCGTGAGGTTCCTAGAAGACGAAAGTGAAACAGAGGAGGATGAGTCAGACCTTGTTGTCACTGAAAACGTCGACATCAAACTGGGTGAGCATGAAATAGTTGCTGACGTCAAGCTGACAAAAATGGACACTGGGTATGAAAGGATGGAGAAAGCAGTTGAGGCCACTAAGGTTGACAACGAAACTGTTGTACCATCAGCATCTATGCCGGATGAGAAGTCAGCTACAAAGGTACCCAAAGCAGAACAACCAGATATGCTTCCAGATGACATTGCACTGAACGTTAAGCCTGAAGATGACTCGAAGCCAGAGGCGCCACAGGCTAGTGTTGCAGCTGATGGTAGCAAGGACGCTGCTGATAAAAATAGTAGTGAAAAATCTCTGCAGGACACTGTCAAGGTCGAACCATTCAGTGAAGCTTCTCAGCCTGTGTCGGCTGATGATGAAGACTTGAACCAAGAAGCAGAAGATGATCTGCTGTTCAGATCAGAGCTGGGTGAGAGAGGCAGCGAGGAATATGATGAAGAGGATTTCACTGAGGATGAGGACGATTGGGAAAACATCAAAGAAGATGAAGATTGGGATGAACTTCGCAAAACTCTGGAAGAAGAGGAGGAAATGAAAGAGGAAATCAGTCATCCACGCATGAACTTGGAGACTTTAAACAAACTGTCACAACCAGATCAAAATGCTGGTAATGATAAGGAAAAGGTGGTCAGCGATCTCGAGGATCCCACGGAAATAAACGTTGATTCAGCACAAAAGGCAGTTCCTGACGGCAGGATTGAGCAGAGAGGTGACGACAAGCAGCCAAGCACCTTGGACCAGCCACCATCTGCAGAGTCTGCAAAAGACAGCAGTAGTGTCACGCGTGATGTGCTTGGGCATGGATCTGCTGAGCTAAAAGCGACTCAGAAGCTACCAGAACAGATGCACGAAGCGACCCAGACTGACATCAAACCAGACGCCGTGGCACCTGAAATTGCTGCCAACTCTCCTCCCTCCAGCAAGTACCAGCCTGTGGATATTGACTTCAAAGCAGGGGGCGTAGGGGACAGCTTTCTTAAGCTAGACAGCAGCGAGAGTCACCTACACCACTCCAACAACCCCCAGTTGCGGGCGACCCCGGTTCTGACTGACCAGCCCCAGGGCACCACCGACACTGTCATCCCTGTCAGCACACAGGACGCTCAGGCCACCTCCGCCGCAGGAGATGAGGATGAGGGGACCTACATCACAGAAATCGGCGGGACCAGGTTCTATATCATCAATGGTGAGATTGCTGACATTGTTCCAGATTCAGCCTCTTCCCAGACGCAGCAGATGCCGCAATCCTCAGCCGTGGTGGAACCGGAGATGAGCCTGTCACCTAAGGAGGGAACCGTCGCAGACACCATCCAGCCGACTCCGACCACCAAGCTTGCGGAGATGTCGGCGGAAGAAGCAGCAGTGCAGAGTCTGTCACACACCCATGATTCCACTCCACAGAACTCAACTGAAGGAAGTGCGGACCACGGTCATGCTGGCTTTGACGGCTTTCTGGAGCACGCCCACCATCATCACGACATCCATGATGATCTGACTGCCCAGGAGTACCAGACCAAGGCAGATTTCCTGAACCGTAAGGTGCTGTCCGTCAATAGCCCAGGCTCTGCCCAAGTCCCGCTTTCTCCGCAGACAGACAAACCGACTGGTAAGCTTCATTGTTTTCACCATGCCCATGAAATTCCATGACCGTTAGTCAGACACCATTAACTTTTTCTGTCAAACTTACTGTTAAAAATACGTTTGCTCATCTTCTTCTTTCTTTCTTCTTTTTGTTTCCTTAGCATGCAACCAGCTTAAGTTAAAGAACTATTTTATTGTACAAATCTATCATCATTGTAACTGTTTCAGTGTAGAAATCTGTCGTCACTGTAAGAGCTATTTTACTGCACAAATTGATAATCTGATCATCATCATCATCGGGACCATTTTACTGCACAAGTCTGTCATCATCATCATCATCATAAACAACAACATTCAGCTGCTTGTGTAGCATTCTCAATCAGGTGCTAGGTATCACTGGGGAATGTATGTCACTTTCTGTGCATCACTGTAACTATGTAAGGCATTTTCTGAATATTGCAATGCTAGCTTCTTGTTTTTTGTGTTTTTTTCCAATAGTGGGATGAATTCTGTATTGCACTGGTCGGTGACTGCCTTGCTTTGCTAAAAAAAAAGGCCATTATTTTTAACAAAAAAAATTTTTTTTACAATTAAAGTTTCACTGTCTTTACAAAACTTATTTCTTTGATTAATTCTTTTTGCCACAAATCAAGACCTAGGACAAGAGCTTGCAGGCAAGCCAGAATCTCGGAAGGCAGCCAATGCGCCTGAGCAGCCAACTCCTCCTGGCCCAGAAAATACTCGGACGCTACCCTCAGACACAACTGCTCAACCTAAGATTGTGACCCCTGACCCTGAGCCCCCTAGCACAGGGGATGGGGGTTTCGTGGTAGTTGAGGGAGAGAAGGAGAATGGGGGTGTGGATGAAGAGATCCGTAATCTGCGCTTCACTGATGGAGAGGACACTGTTGATGAGCCTATGCAGACGAAAGGTATGGGAGGGCTATCATGACAACACACACACCCATGCATGAATGCACACATGCTTGCACAACATTTTCCTAAAAACCGATTTTAGATTATCCAATTTCATGATATGACTTGAGTATAACCAATATTTGAATACAAGCGATGTTTTCATATAAATGAATGAATCAAATTCCACAAGCGTCATATATTTTAATTGGCCAAGTTATGTTATTTATTATGCAGTAATGTCATTTTTCGTGTAAGCAGTGCGCGCACGTTGAAGTGTGCAAACACGAGCAACATAGGCCTACTATTTTACTACATACAAATTTGTCAATTCTAGTCATTCCATGACGAGACATTGTGTTAATCTATAATTGATTTAACCACCCTAGTGTCGGAAGGTTGTGTATGCAGGTATATGTGTACGTATGATTGTGTTAGTCATGCAGGATTGCTTGCTCTAATTGTGTGCTTTCTTCTGTAAAAATATAAGCGAATTACATATATAGGTCTACACAACTGAGTACCCCATGCTCACCAAGATTTTTTCGATGTAAAAGTTGAAGCGAAGCAAAATACCATGTCTTAAGTAGAGTGTTACTAAAACTGATATCGCATGGTAATTGACCAATCACAGACGACAATGTTTCTAGCAAGCTGTGAAAGTCAAAAGTCATAATAATACAGGACCTACTTTAATCCATTTACAAATTGCAGTCTCCTATGCCTTTTCTGCTAATGACTGGAAAAACAAGTGGTCTTGTATTTTCTAAGACGCACTAAAACAGCAAGGTTTTATTCCCAAACTGTCAGTAATTCACAAATACTATAGCAATGATGATCTCCACAAAAATGAAGAGTCAAAAGAGTGAATGTACCGACTGAATCAGCAAATGAAACTGGCATTGTTTTTCATTGGCTGCCTAAGCTAGAGTTGATTGAAGTCTAGGCCTACATTTTAAACGAAGCGGAGACGAATCAACGAAATGCAACTGGCATTGTTTTTCACTGGTGAAGTTTGGTTTAAGGAACCTGTCATGTGTCACGTTCTCATGTTCATTTTTTTTTTACTATGCGTATGGGTGTGGGTGGGTGGGTGGGTGCTTAGTGGTGGGTGCGTGCATGTGAGTTTATGTTTGTGTGAATGCTGAATAAATGTGAAGGAAATCTTCTGATTTGACATAGACATAAGACATAAGATTCTTTATTCGCTTCAAATGTCACACACAGAAGAATTTGCTTTGCGCGTCTGGGAATGGCATAAATCATTGACAATAACAATTAAAAGCACAATTGGTCCCAACATCGGTGAATAGCTCGGAACCTAAAAAAAATTTCTTCTTTCACTCATATCCACAAAGCATCAGCGAACTGCACACAAATTTTGTCAGGAAACAAAACAAAAAAGCAGACTACTAAAAAAAAGAAAAGAAAACAACAACAAAGAAGCATGCGCTCAAACATACACACACACACAGAGGGTACATCCAGCTGCACAACCCCTCACCATGTCACGTTCATAACTATTGGGGACTATGTTTAAATGACATTAGTCTAATTTCGACGCCTCTTTTTTTTTTTTTAAATTGAAGAAATCAATATATGAATGTTATTTGCATCTTAGACGTGAAATATAAATCTCGATTCTACAATATTGCACACTTTGCGCACTGGTAAATGTTGCCTGACCTTAACATGACAGTTTTCCATATCCCACGCCAATTTTGTAATAACATATATTATTTTTGTGATAAACAGATTTCAAGTGCTCTGGAATAGGATATGGGCCTTTAGGCAGCAGTATAATAGCCGCGTTAGTGTCCAGCACTTGTTTCATTAGACTGTAAATTTGTATTGTACATATTGCATTTTACACATTGTTTTGTATTGCTCATATTAAAAAGCATTGTGTGTGTTGGGTTGTATTTGCTTTGCATTACAGCAGGAGATGCAGCTGATGCCCCAGAGCAGAAGGTAGTAGCCCAGTCTGCAGAGAGTCGCAGAGACTCAGGATTCTCCACGCCAGCCCCAGATATGGAATGGGACGGTGCCCCACCTCCGCCCACTGGTGAAGCAACAACACCTTCTGGTGAACAGGTAAGTTCGAGCTAATGATAATAAATCCCAAATACCCCATACTAACAACAGGCAAGGAGTGGCCAGGAACAGTCTGGTCACTACTTCAAATGTTTAGTAATATTAGGGATCATTTTGAATTATTATTGCTTCTTCAGATGAGAGTATAAACCTGTTTAGTCTGTGCATGCATGCATTCCATCGCACAGACTGTTAAAGATTCTGACGCTAATGTCCTGGGTGATTGCGGGCTACACAAATACACCAGCAAGCACTAGATCCCTTCTCCCCCATTCTCCTTCACCCAGGGATCGTGCTCAGTTGTCTGGGTGTCCGTGCCTTGAGCAGCTCTTGAGCTGGAAAAGCGCTGTATAAACACAAATAAATAAATACATATAAATACAAATTATTGATTGTTTTGCATTATTAGTCATTGTTTTGCACTATTGGCAGTATTGGTGATTGTTTTGCATTATCATTGATTGTTTTGCGATATTAATGGTTGTTATGCTTATGTTGTATTGTTTGTCAGGTTGTGATTGATGAGCCCACAGTGGAGGAAGACCCTTTCCAGATGGACGATTACTACAGCCGTAAGATTAACGACGAGGACCTGCTGAAGAAAGAGGAAGAATACGCCTCACAGTCGTCATTGATGGGATTGTTGGAGGCTCGGTCCAAAGCTTTCATCGACAAGGTGCTTTCATCTTTCTGTATTTTAGCAGAGTTCCACATCCCTCAGCACACTGCAGAGGACCCGGTTATTCTGCCCAGTGGATGGGTGAAGAGCTGAAATTTATTGACCATACATATACGTTGGTGGATAGTGTTGCCTCAGCGTACTTCCGAGAATCCGGTTATTGTGTCAAACGTGTGGTTGAAATGCTAGTATTTATTGACCAGACATGCAGATTGGTGGCTTCGCTTGGCTTAGTGGCTGGTCTATATGTAGTGGTAAGACAGTGCATGGAATCCAGCAAGATGTCTTCTTGGGTTTATGCTTTATTTGAGACAGTGCTGTGAGCAGCTCTTTGAGGTAAATTATCTTTATGAAAGCAAGTATATAACACCCATATTATTATTATTATTATTATTATTAACAAGCACTTACGCTTTAGGTTATATTTCTTCTTCTTCTAATGCCTCTCTCTGTGTGTTATTTTCAGCTGCCTCCATCATTGCAGTCTCTGTTGGAACAGGAGCCATTGGGCTTGTCACCAGTGATGACCGTGCTGGTGACCCTGGCTGCTCTGACACTCTTCTTCTCCATATCTTGCTTCTCCTGCCTCTGCTCCTCAGTAAGTCACACACATATATACACACATTATTATTATTTATTATTACAGGCCTTTTTATATAGCGCTTACCTATTAATCTAGCTCTAAGCGCTTAACAATTTACTTTTAAAACTTTTAAAGAACTATAACTGCGACTAAAATCAATCAGATAATGACATAAAAAGTCAGTTAAGACACATATATAATTAATTTGACTAACACAGTAGTACACACGCGTGCGCAGACACACTCACACAGCACGCATACAACACAAGTCTAACTATAATACGTGAATTAACAAAGTCCAATTAACAAGTTTGAACAAGAATAATGAAATGATTGGCTGACACACACATATATAAACACACACAGCAATGTGAGCTGACTACTCGTGGTAAATACCCCCCTCCTCCCTACTATCCATAACACCCTACGCCATCACTTCCATACGCCTTCTCACAGCAGATGACAAAGTTGCTGCGTGTTGATAGTTTAAGGGGGCTTAACTCAGCTCACAGGGTTGGCCCAAAATGGCAGCCGTTTGGGAGATACCAGTTGGTAATAAAGGTATTAGTGTACAGTTGTGAGAAAGAGCTATACTGTTTGAATTTCAATTCAAGAAGCCTTTGTTACACTTTTTTCAAATTTCTCTGATGGTATTAATAGTTGTGGCATTTATCGACTCGAGCAAAAATTATGAACAAACATCACAATTTCATTTTCCTGTAATGGGATTCTGTCAGGGTTAGCTTACAAACTACAGAGTGCAAACATCTAGAGTTAATTTTTGTCATTTTTGTTTTGCAGGGCGTCAAGAAGTCTGCCACAAAGGATGCTCTTGGTCAGTAATTTCTTTCTTAGCTTCCTTGTTCAATAAAATTAGATCACTCTAAATTAAATAAAATTATTTACATTTTGTCACAAATAAATAACACTGAATAATAAAATCAACTTAAAAAGAAAAGAAATAAAAAAGAAATAAAATAGTGAAAATTAAATGAAATAAATAATGCAATAATTAAGTTCCATGGCTTAAACTAAATAAAATTTAATTTAAAAAAAATAAAGAAATGGAATAGTATAACAACAGACCTGCCTACTGCTACGATTTTGCCGTAGCAGCTACGAAAACTAAAGCTTTGCTACAATGCTACGGCAAACATAAAATTGCTACGGGAAAAAAATATCCGACTTTTTTTTTTTTTTTTTTTTAACCCTTTACTGGGCTTTGCCGAAGGTTTAAACAGGCAAAACGCCCAAAAGCGTCCGTATCAACCACTTTTATATTCTCGCGTTGTTTGAAAGATTGCGAGACTTCCAGCAATTGACTTCCGGTTTATTCCGTTGTGAAACAATCGACTGCATTTCCACAAGTTTTCTCTTTGATGCGTTCGTTTTTTCGTTTGTTTTTTTTCTTCAGTTTTTTGTGTGCAAGTGTCTAGAATGGATGGTTTGGATTCTTCGACTGATGAAGGAGAGTTTACAGGCTTCTATTTATTAGACATTGAAGTGAGAGAAATAGACTTTAAGTCGGAGGAAGAGATCGGTAGCCTACTGACATTAGTGTCAGTAGCATGCATGCATCCGATTCAGATGGGCAGGAAAGTGAAGAAAAGGAGGAGGCTTGTTTGGACTTTTTTAAACTTTTTTTTTTTCAAATTTTTGTAAACACATGGAGTAATAAAAAACAAGACATGACAAGAGAAGAATAGAAAGGTATATAATCAAAAGAGAATTTATTTCTGTTCATTTTGCATTTTATTTCATTTAAATCTATGCACTAATACCTAAGATGTGGTGCTTTTACTAACGTACTCCGAAATATCTCTAAAGTTATAAGACTTCTTGCCTAGATCTAAAAAATAGACAAAAGTGTGACCAATAAAGGGTTACTTTTTTTTTTTTTAGTTTGGGGTTTGTCTCGAGCCAATTGTGCGCGTAGAAAGTTGAACTTCCGCTATTTCTAAAGTCCATCATACACGATGCAGCCAGGGCGTGAGGGGGTGACCAATCAGACGGCTCCGTTTCTATTTCCCTTTGTTAAAATGTGGTGTCCATCCTCACAATTCCACACTCAAGCGCTCACTGCGAAAGAGTTTTTTCATGTGTGAGGAAGAACAGAACTGACCAAAGAGCAAGCTTGGGAGAGGACACTATGGAGGCTCTGATGGTGGAGAAGAGTCAGCCAGGTGGCATTTTAAACATGCATCTGACCAAAGAAGACCTTGTTAAACTCAAGAGCTGTTATGCTGACTCTCTGCGAAAGTAAACAGTAAACCCCGACACCAAGTTTTGTATTTCTTATCATGTGTGCTGAGGCAGGTAGAGACTGATTTTGTGCTTTCTCAAAACGTTTTTAATGTTAAAATATATATTTTAAGTACACAATTAACTTGTCGTGGCGCCCTACATCGACGGTTGTGCATGCTACTGAAAACCAGGCTTTGCTACTGAAAACTGGACCTTTTGCTACTGATTTAAAGAATTGTAGGTAGGCAGGTCTGTAACAAGAACCTTTTATTGTTCCCAGGTCTAACAGTGGGGGCAGAGGGATTTGGGGGAATGGGTTGGGGTGGGCGTAGATTTTTATAATCTTCAGTTTGTTCTACAAGCTGACACAAGTGGTTGTAACGAGAACTATGTGAAATCAGTTGATGACCATCCACGAGAATAAAACCCTTTTTATCCAGGTAGCATTCTATGGTTTTACTTGCAATGAAAATTAAAAAACAAAATTTTTTTTTTGATCTCTTCTTATTCTGGAATTGTGTTAGATTTCTTCGTATTCCAGTGGCAGGTTTTTATTCATTTTTTCCCCCCATAACGATGTCAGTGTAGAATGATGTTTGTTGTTATCTGGCAGTGGTGGTACGGGAGCTGGAAGAAAAACTGCTGATCGCCATCAAGGAGAAGGAAAATCTGGAAGACCAGCTGCAAGAGAAGCAGACAGAGGTGAGCTCCCTTTTTACAGTCAAGTACTGGGATTTTCTTATATAATTAGGCTAGCACTTTGCTGGCCAAAACAGGATCTAACTCTAGCTGTTCGAGGAGCCAGCTTGCAGCTTTATGGGCCCATTGTCTGATGTGTGGGACAACTGAGCTCAGTCCATGGGGAGAAAGAGAGACAAAACGTTTGAGTAACACACCCAAGGATAAAGGTGTCTTGCCTACAGAGTAGGAACTGGAGCTTATTGATAACATCTTGGGTATAACAGACATGCCTACCCGTACGGAATTTCCGTATTTTTTTCGGAAATTTGAAAAACTCGGCAAGCGCTACGGAAAATACGGATATTTGTTTTACGGTACGGAAATTAAAAAAAAATGATAAAGAAAAAAAATCGAAATCATTGGCCTGTGGTAATGCACCGCATGACCTTTTTCCGAAGGTTTAATGCTGCAATGCGCAGTTGCAGTGGAGACCTGTGACATCGAAGTTTCCGGTAGAGGCACCGAAGTTTGCCGAACCCGTTTTTGCACAGTCGCAGTAAAGATCAGTGCTCGTGAGACAGAATTTAAAACATGGTGTTCAAACGAATGGCTAAGCAAAGTGATTGTGAATCTGAATCTTAAAAAAAACCGCGCAAGGGGCAGACATTTCTTGCCTCCTATTCAGAAAAGTGTCCTTTCGTTATTCGCGGCAGCACTGACTCAAAAGTACGATTTGTGCCAACCAGTTTGGCATCTCCGCCGGTGATATGAACGACATCAAGCAGCACGCCGAAGGCCCACAGTATATGAAGAATTACGAGGCTTTGGAGAAAAAAAAGAACATTGTGGCAGCAAATCAATATATCACTGGATTCTTCGCATAATATCAAAAAGGATGAGTGCAAAAACAATAGGTAGTAAAAGTAAATACGGAAATCGTAATAGTAATACTGAAATTTGAAAAAGCTAATACGGAAACTTCAAATTGAGGGTAGGCATGTCTGGTATAATCCTTATTAGTTGCATTCCTCTGGGGGGCACGGGAATGCTGGGAAAGATCTGCCTCCCCTGCTCTCCTGCCAATGGATTGTATGGGGGAGACAGGACCTAGTGCTTGCTGGGTGTATTTGTGTCACTGGCACTCGCCCGTCTAGGACCTGAGCATCAGGATCTTTAAAAACAGCTCTATCAGTGGTTGGCGCGCTTGTGGGTGAAGCAAAAGCCAGTCTTCATAATCTTTATCTTTGTGCTTCAGCGTAACTGTAGAAGTGGACTTGTTCCTTCAGAACATCGATGATGTTTGTGTGTTATTTTGGTTTTCTACATACTAAGTTAAAGTGTAGTGTTTCTTTTGTTGTCATGAGGTAGTGTGACGTGGTTGTTTGGTTTTCACAGGAAAATACAGTTAGCGAGACGGTGAGGTTTGGAAACATGTAGAGTGACTCGGCGTTTATTTAGCGAGGGTGCTTAGTGTAGTAGTATGTACTCTGTGTACATCGTTTTGGCCTTTCTGTTGCGTAACTCACTGACCACATTGAAAGCTTTCTGTTGATAGAAAATGACAAAACCTTTATAGTAGCGTGTAAAAGGGGGTACAGTATTTCTTTAGCCAAAGCTGTTTCTCTTAGCTCCTACTGTATGCACATTTACCATTCTTTCCACACTGTAGATAGGTCCTGTGTTTCCTGTGTCAAGACAACTTGAAACTATCGCTGCTATCATGCATTTCAAACCAAACGTTATTTTATGTCATGGCCTTGCCTTTAGTCAAGTGTTTGAAAAAGTACCTCCCTATTGAAAATTGCTTGTACCTTTTACAAATAGCTCTGCATTTGCGTGAGGCGAGCTTTACAGGGGTAGAGTGCAATTGTTGATCTCTTATTTCCTTCACAAGAGCAACCTGTAACGAGCAAGCTCAGTTAACATAGGACATAAGAAGACGTAAGACCAAGTGACACAGTGCGGCATTATGGGCCGCTCTTGTCACTGTGACACGAAATCAGAGCTCAGCAATTACATTCTCAGACCTGTTTACATTACGATTTGAGCGTAATAAATTCCGTTTTTTGATATCTCATTCCGATGTTCCGCTTTGCCTCTTCAAATTCCGCTTTGCCAGCTGCTAAAATTACGTTTTCAGCAAATGCTGCTTGAGAAAAAAAAAAAGAATAATTTTCGGTTATTAGACAGCCCGAGTTTAGTCGTATAAATGTTTCCGGTTGCGTTCCCGTTCGAGGTTATTCAGGAATATCGCGGATTAGATCTATTTTGTGGTAGCAGTAGATAATCATTTGCCTATTAAAAGAAATGTATCCGCCCGTATCCCCATATATTCAATACTCAAAACGTTTATATAGTCTCATGACCTCCGTAGGAAATCGGAGTTTCATGTAATCGGAGGTCGGAAACCGCGTGGTAGCGTTTTCGACAGTGCTGTGAAAATGGCTTCTTCAAGTAGATTGAAACGTCTGCACGAGACAGATGAATCGGATGATGTTGTGGACACTACAGACACTGTTGAAACAGTTTTTAAAAAAAGAGAGTCGTGCAGAAATTCAAACATTCCTATACTGAGAAGTATGCTTGCATCATAAAGTCGAGAAAAGGTGCTAATTTTGCACACTGCACTTTGTGCAAATGTGATTTCAGTGTAGCTCATGGTGGCATCAATGATTGCACGTTGGGACAATTTCTCATAAGCAATTTCAAGATGCCAAGTGTTTTGTGGAGTGTTTAAAGACAGAATGGCCAAGGAAAGGCCAGAGTATTTTAAATTATTTATTTTCAAGTGGAAACCTGACTTGATATTGAACCTGCAAATTTCATTATAAGAAGCTTCTCTGAGATATTAACTTGTGTGAGACATGTCATATGTCACCCAACTGAGTTTGTGCTTCAGTACTAGCTTGCATAGGAGCAGTAAAGCAGACAAGGTATTTGTTAGTTTATTTATTTTATTTTTGTATGTTTATGATGTGTTACTGATGATTTAAAAGATGTAAAAAACCAACTTAAACTAAACTCTAAAGTGATTATCTTTTCTTGAGCTAATATTTGATTCCTATTTAGACCAAAATTGCGCAACAAAGAGATTCCTCTTGGACTCTCAAATTCCTCTTTTTGGCCTTCTGGATTCCTCTTGGTTCTGCTTGGGTGTAAACAGGTCTGCATTCTACCACTGTTAGGATGGCCATACATTTAGTTTGAAGCAAATGCATCACTGTTTACACAAGGTATACGCTATTTTCAGTAGGGGGTTACTTTTCAGCCACCCCTGTAGTTTACTATTGCAGCCATAGGAATTGAGGCAAGCGATTCCCCTAATATTGTGCATCTAGCTGACTTTCTACGTTTACTGTCCTACTATGATCGTATGATCAGTTATCCTCATCTGCCATATCAGCACTGGTGTGTGTAAAGACGTTACACATCTACGTTCATTCCTTCGTACCATATATTCCATTTCATATTTATGGTTCATAAGCAGTATACTTCATTTCTAGTTCTGGGATTGGTGCTTGACTCTCACTGTCTTTTGGAGAAAAGGATGCAGTGCATTTTACAGTAAATGATGAGTTGTTAGTGCTCATTCAAGCAGTTTTGAACAATTTGCTCTTCCTTCATAAATGTATTCACTCTTTCACTAACTGACATAATCTCTTGAATCACTGTACATAATATTTGCATTCACAATTGTCTATTTAGAGCTTGCTTATCTTTTTCTCCTTTCAATGGTATCCAGGATCCGTTTATTGATCGTTACCGATATGTGGTTATGAAATTAGGGTTTTAATTTTTACAGCAGTTCAAATGTAGTGGTTTATGCTTGTTTCATCATAGATTTGTTTCTTCCTATCAAAATCATGCGCTACAATGTATTCAGCAGTAAGCGTGCATTATTATTTGCTAGCTTGTTCCATTACTTGTGTGTGAATGCACAGTTCAGGACAGTGTACATTTTGTGATGTTGCCAGTCACCACCCCTAACATGTGACTTTAAATGAGTCGGAGGTCTTTTTTATTTTTTTATATTTTAAACTTTTAGTACACTAGATAGAGTGAACATGAATTGTGTCTGAGGTCCTTTTTGTTTTCCTGAAACTTCTAGGGCGCTGTGGATACTATGGTAATAGGAGAGTGCATTAATCCACATTATTGAGATGAAAGATGCTCTCTGACTTCAAACTCACTTTAAGTGGGTTTCACACTCTCCTCCACTCCCATCCCCTTCCCTTTCCTCCCTCCCTTCCCCTTCCCCTTTAGTAAGAACAAGCACAAGAATGGCAGTATTGAGTGTGATTCCAACATTTCTTTGATCAGTGTGTATAGTGTACTTTACGCTCTCTTGTAGGTCTGGTTGGGCTAACTCCTTGGCTGCCTGTCGCTGTTTAAATGCCAGACTTAGTTTTCCTGTTTCATGCATGGTGTTCAGGGAGTTAAAAGCAAATGTCACTGTATTTGTTGTATGTGAGTAACTGCGCTCTAAATGTCTTACATTGTGACCAATAATCAGCCATTGACACTGTACTTGTGTTAACTTGATTTATTTTATTGACTGATGGATTGGATGATTGATCAAGTGATTGCATCATTTATTTATTTATTTATTTGTTTATTTATTTTCTTTAGAGTAAAACTCTGAAGGCCGAGGTTGCTGAGATCCAGGCCAAGTCAGGATCGGCCAGTACCGATCTGCAAACTGTGACAGTGAGTTGTCTTACTTTCTTTTTATTACGTTTTTCTTTCTTCTGTCCCGCTTTATTTTCTCAGTTTCATTCACACTATCATTCCTTTCCATCTTTTATTCATCTTTTCATCATTTCAGTCGGTCTTTAAATTTTGATGTAATAACGTTTGTGCAAACTATTTTTATATTTTCGTTATTGTGAATGAAAGAATCTGTCATAAATTAAGTTAGAAATTCAAAGCAGGTTTGTGAATTAATTGTTTCCTATAACTTCATTCTTCGCTGTTTCTATTGTTTGGTGTTGTCCAGTGTCTTGAGATTGCAAAGTTATTCTATTCTTGATCTATTTTTATTGTCGGTGCGTTTGGGACCGAATGCGACTTCCGAACCTATGAGTCGGGTAGCGGTGCTCATGACCTTGCGCATTATGAAGCTGTGATAAAACCAATTAATAATAAATTTGGATACCTTTCATGAAATAATTTAATGGTCATGAAAAACAGCTTTTTGACAATCAACTCACTCGCTGTGCACGCGAAATGTTTTGGTTACCTACCCCTCCATAAACTTGCCCACTCCTCTCCACCTCTCCCCCCGTTTATCATCTCTGATCATTCTTTTGTTTCAATTTTGCAGAAATCTTACAAAGTCATATCATTTGCATAAATAATAATTTGTAACCATTTTGTTTCATTTAGTTTGAAAAGCTTATGATCTGGAATTTAGTTTGTCAACATCTTGTCCCACGGAAGGAGTTTTCTCTGAAGGACAGTTTTTTTTCGACATTCTTCAAGTCGTTGTGCCTCATCACAACCTTTTTAAGTTTCCCATTTTAATTTTATGCTGATGTAAAGAGAATTCTCTTTGAAGGCTGCTCAGTACTGACTTCTGGTCATGGTCATGTTTGGCAAGTTAAACGTCCAAATTCTGGTGTTCATCACTCTTGCATCACAGTGAAAAGTATATGTCAACACAACTCCACCTAGTTTTGGGAACATTTATTCATAGTTATTAAAGTAATTAACTTAATTAAGGTTTCACATACACGTTGCCAATTAAAAAGAGTTTAAAACCTGACATTCTTTTCTTTTCCTTTTTTTTTTTCTTTTTTTAAAAATATATATATATATCTTGAAGTTTTTACTTTGTGGACCAGTGATATCGCGTGAGGATAGAGTGAACTGTCGAATCACCACACAACTTTATGAGTCTATTCTCTAATCATGCTTCAAGTACGGACTTATAACCAGAGCTCACCAGAAACAGGGGGGCAGAGTTGCTTTCCTAATACTAACCTGAACATCTGCTCTGTCTGTCTCTCTGCTGCCACCTGCTTCTCCCACCTCAAGATCTCTGTCATCTTCATCTCTATCTCCATTATCAACTCTCATCAACTTCTATCACCATTAAGTCATCCATACGTATTCGATGAACATTCTTAATCACTTTATCAGTTCTTGTCCATTGAGAAACCAAGCCTATAAACGTCACATCATTAAAATCTCAAACTCTATTTTTGAGTACCGAATTGTCCTTTGCTCTTCATTGCCTACACTCATTATAGCTTGACAACCTGAATGTTTGATGAAATCTCTGACTCTTGTGTGTTTCAGCTACACAACGGAGTGTTGAAGAAGCAGGTGGAATCACTACAAGAGGAGGTTGCTGAGCTGCAGGAACAGTTGGCCCGCCATGCTGACGACGTCAAATCCAAGGACAGAAAGGTTAGAGCTAACCCCCGATGACATTGATATTTCACACAAACCTAGGTCTGCTGTAGCGCACTTCCTCTCGCATTCTTTCATAACCTCTACTTAGCATTCCTATTGTTACCAAGATTGGCATAAAGACTTTATTTTAAAAAAAAATTTTAAAAAGAACTGTCCTGAATCGTTTTGGCATTATTTTGCGTCAACTCACTTTTTTTTTGTTGATGGTCTGTGTGTTGCCCAATTGGTGGATGAATCGGATGTAGAATGTTAGTTTGTGGTGGAAGGTTTTGGGGCAGGTAGTACGTGGTATAACATAGTTTTCAGTGTAGTGGTGTAGTGATCATTTGGGCAGGCTTCTCAAAACTGATGGTGGTTGTGTTTTGTTTCAGACTAAAGACGTTGAGAAAGAGACCAAGAAGTTGCAGGATGCCAAGCACAAGCTGGAGAAAGACCTACATAAAGTGAGAGTGTTATTTTTGTATGTCTCCATTTTGATGATGCAATCATGCATGGTACAGGACGCAGTCAATATAAAAATTTCAAAAATAAACATTCGATTTTCTTTCCGTCTTCTAATAGCGATCTCCCTGCCTTTACACCACCTGTTTGAGTGCTGGATGTGTATTTGGTGTGTGTGAGGGTGGATGAGACAGGTGAGCGTGTATGTTGGTATAGATCGCCACGCTTTGAGCCTGATTGATTTGGGGAAAGGCGCGTATATAGCATCCTGTATTATTATTATTATTATTATTATTATTATTATTATTATTATTATTATTATTATTATTATTATTATGCATTAAACAAAAATTACTTCTACTACTACTACTACTACTACTATTGCTACTACTGCTAGTAATAATGATACTACTACTTCTACCAGTAATAATGATACTACTACTACTATTACTACTTCTTCTACTAATACTACTACTACTAAAATGCTTTTATATAGCGCGATTCCCCAATATATGAGCTTAAAGCGCGTATCCCAAACCCTTAAAAATGCTTCTTCTTTTTTTTAAAACAGTACAAACTAAAAATACTTGAAAACTATTGACAGAAAAAGACAAAAGTGATCACACAAATTATTATTACAAACATGCTACTGAGCTCATGGTTCAATATGTCCACTGATTGATGATGAAGAAGTGGATGATTGTGGGGATAGTGGTGGTAAAGATGATGATGGTGGTGATGATTGTGGTGATGATGATGGTGGTGATGATTGTGGTGATGACGACTCACACAGCACCACACCAATGCTCCAGGTGCACACACAGGAATAAGGTTTTTGTAAACACAGTGTGAGCACCGTTCATGCAGATTACAGCCACAGTAGTTTCAAATGTCTGTTGTCTTTGTGCAGAGAGACAATGAGATTCAGAGGCTGGGAGACGAGAATGAAAACCTGAAAACCGCCATTCACAGCTTGACGGACCAGGTGCAGCTCCTGGATACCAGCAAGCAGCAGGTGGACATCTTTTTGTATGAAGTCGGTGTTGGAAGTCTTGTTTGTCGAAATGCGGTGTACTGTGTTTTACAGGCTACTACGAGATGTTACTCTTTTTTTTTACTTGACTTTGACCAATGTTTCCACCTAACATGTTTCCTAAAATCTGTCTGAACGAAGTCATGTTTCACAATCATAATACCTTTGAACCGTCACAAGTATGAGCCTCGGAAAGAAAGCATGAATCTGAGTTACAACAACTCACAAAAAAACTGTTTAAGTGTTTCACATTATCACAAACAATGGATCTGCATTGAAGCTTGTGTGCATTTTGATATTCTTTGGCGATTTCAGTCTTCTTTTGCACCTTTTTTACCCTCTTAGGAACGAAAATTTGTTTCTTTAAATGTACTTCTTCAGTCTCCAACCTCCGTTTTGCGGATGGCATTGATGGGTTGGCTGGAGAGGGACAAGAACTTGAACAGCTGGTACAGAGGCTTGACACCACCTCCAGAGCTTATGGAATGGAAATAAGTGCAGAGAAGACCAAAATGATGACCAACAACACCAATGGCATCAACACGGACATCAAAGTCCAAGGCCAGTCCCTTGCATAACTTCAAATATTTAGGAGCCATTGTATCAGACAATGGGTCCCGACAGGAAGTCCTCTCCAGGATCGCACAAGCCACTGCTGCCCTGACAAGGTTGAAGCCCATTTGGAAAGACAGGACCATCAGTCTACATTCCAAGGTACGGCTGCTGCGCTCCCTTGTCATCTCCATCTTCCTATACGCTTGCAAAACATGGACCCTCACAGCAGACCTAAACGAAGAATACAGAGCATGGAGATGAGGTGCTACAGAAGATTTCTGGGCATTTCCTGTTCCCAGCACATCACCAATGCCGAAATCTGACAGACCATCACACAAGCCATTGGACAACACGATGACATGCTCACAGCAGTGAAGAAACGAAACCTCCAATGGTATGGCCACATCACCAGAGCATCAGGCCTTGCAATGACCATCATGCAAGGCATGGTGCAAGGAGGCAGAAGAAGAGGGAGACAGAAAAGAGGTAGGAGGACAACATTCGAGAATTGGCTGGCATGACATTGAGCAAAGGCATGAGCTGGAGACAGAGAAAGATGGAGTACCCTGGTTAAACGATCATCTGTGGTGCCCCTTCGACCTTCGAGTTACAGGATAGAAACGAAAGTTTGTTTCTTTAAATGTACTTCTTCAATCTCCAACCTTCGTTTTGCGGATGACATTGATGGATTGGCTGGAGAGGAACAAGAACTTGAACAGTGCTACTTTTGCAATGGATAGGTCCACAAAGCAAAGGAAGAAATGAAAACGAATGTGATGAAAGCTCTGGAGATAACATACATGCTACTTCATTCAATTTTCCACGTGTTTTTTTCAGTGACTGCCCCCACAGGCTCGGCTCCGCGCGCCGGGGGTGGACCCCATGCCTCTTTCTGGCTGGGTGACAAAGTTGCCTACCCCTTTTTCTTCTCTTTTGTCTTGTTTCTGTCTTATTGGTCCTTTCATCTATATTCTTTTCACACATAAATTCTCCCACTAATCTGTGCAGTTTTGACTTCCTCTCTTCTGCCTTACCGGACTTTTCCTGTCTTCTTTTTCCCCATCATTTCTTCTTTTTCTACCCTCCTTTTTCTCTGTGGCCTTCTCTTGGCCCTCTGCGTTTGCCGTGCATGGCAACCCGTGTCGGGGGAGAATGGGATCCTGGAGGTTGAGGTCACTGAGGGACTGCGGTCCCTCACACTAACACACCTCTTTGGCCCGGACTTCTCCTAGACGGGAGGCTGGCGTGGCCCACGTCAGTCAAGCGGCTGGTCGTGTATTGCCCTAGCTCTGCTAGAAGGCTGCGGCTCATGGGTCAAACTTGAACAAAACTGTAGTGGCAGTGCGGGATTGTCTGGGTGTATATCCCCCCTGTAGCCCTGGTGCGCTCCCTTGCTGGATTTTCCGCTTGGACGCATCCCCTTGTTGGACTCCGTGGTGGGTGGGGAGCAGGGGGGATGAATTAACAAATTAATAACATGGCTTCAACAAACAAAAAAAGACTACTTGATGACGAATCGGACAGGGACACGGACAGTGAGATGGACGTAAGGAAAAAAGCTTGTGCATCTGGGTTGGATGGGGCCTGGCCTCGTTTTTTGGTTGTGGAGGGGGCGGATCCGGCTATGCCACTAGGCAAGCTGTCTCCGTTCGCCATCCACAAAGGTTTCCAATCCGTCTGCACGGTGGGTTTCAAAGACGTCAAAAAACTTCGATCTGGGGCCTATCTGGTGGAGTGCTCAACCAAAAGGGCATCGGATTGTCTGTTAAAGAGGAATTTGACCGTCTTTGTTGACAGACAAATCAAAGTTACTGTGCATGGACGTTTGAATTCCTCCAAGGGAGTCATCCGATGTCAGGACTTGATCGATATGTCGGAATCGGAAATTCGCGATGAACTCTCCAGCCAGGGGGTCACAGCGGTACAGCGGGTCTTTGTCACCAAAGGACCCAAGCGTATCCCCACCAATACACTTTTTGTGACCTTTGCCATGGCCAAGTTGCCGGAGTCACTCAAGGTGGGATACCTTCGGGTGAAGGTGACACCGTTCATTCCATCACCGTTGCGTTGCTTCCGCTGCCAAAAGTTTGGCCATGGTAGCAGAACATGTAAAAACAAAGAAATTTGCCGTGAATGCGCCAAGGATAAACATGAAAACGCATGCAAGGATCCTATTTGCTGCGTGAATTGCGTGGGGCAGCATGCTTCCAGCTCCAAAGATTGCCCTCAGTGGCAGTTGGAGCTGGAGATCCAAAAGGTGAGGGCCACTGAGAGGTGCACCTTCGCAGACGCAAGAAAAAAGGTCATGGAAAGGAGTCCGGGTATCCGAGAGCGTTCCTTTGCGTCTGTGGTGAGTTCCACACCCCATGTGGAACCTAGTTCACACCCAGCAATGGAACTCACTTTGAATAAAATGACGCAGGTTTTGGATGCACTGTGCAGGCGGATGGACAATCTAGAGAAAATGCTCACGTTGTTTGGTCATAGGGGGGGTTCTCCAGCCCCATCAGCTACACTGGAGAACGTGCCGACGGTCACGACCAAAACCGTCACCCACAACACGCAGACGGCCGTGTCTAAAGCCGTCACACCTGCCGCGAGGGAGGCCATGCCTCAAGCCGCCACAACTTCAGCGGCAGGTTACAGTGACCAGGTGGTCACAGAGGCAGCCCGGATCTTATTGGCTCAGCCGGGGAGCGTCGGGGGAGGAGAGGGAAAAGTTGGGAAGGGTAGGAGGGAGAAAGTAGATCCAAGATCCATTGCTGGGGAGAAGGGGAAGAAGCCTGCTGGTAGTTTGGGATCCGGGAGTTCCAAGAAAACTCAAAAGCCTGGACCCCTTTCTTCCAAGCATCATCAACCTCTCGAGACGGAGAACCGTTTCAGGGAGTTGATGGATCATGAGGAGATGGATGATGGTCAGAAAACTATAGAGACATAATTGTCATCTCAGAGATTGAAATATTTAGCATTCTTTTACTTCATTTTTATGGCCATTTTACAATGGAATATCCGAGGGATAAGGGCAAATTATGAGGAGCTCTGCTGTCTGCTGACGGAGCATCAACCTGAAGTGTTAGCCATTCAGGAAACTCTCCTGTCAGAGAAACATCTTATAGATATCACTGGTTATTCCTCTCTAAATTGTACATCTTCTAGAGGCGTTTCACTCTTTATTCATAGAAACGTCCCATTTAGCCCAATTTCACTTAATACAAGTTTACCAGCAGTTGCAGCCAGAATATCTCTTTTTAAATCCCTCACAGTTTGTTCTATATATTTGACACCATCAATAAATGTAACTAAAAGTGAACTTGAAAATTTGATCCAACAGTTACCTACCCCTTTTTTGTTGTTGGGAGATTTTAATGGACGCTCTCCCCTGTGGGGTAGCGATTGTACCGATTCTCAGGGTAAAATAATTGAAGACATTTTAGACTCGTTAAACCTAGTAACTTTGAACGAGGGTGCTCCAACGTTTTCCTGTTCAAGAACTGCTTCTTTGTCCCACATTGATATATCGATCTGTGATCCCTCCTTACTTTTGGATTTTAAATGGACAGTTTTAGAAGATCTCCATGGCAGCGACCATTTTCCGGTTTTATTAAAACATGATTCAGACAACCTTGAGCAAACTCATGGCAGGTGGAAACTGAAACAAGCTAACTGGAATCTGTTTTCTAACCTGTCTGAGGTACAGTTACGTGCTAAGAAACAGGAATTTTCGAATGCCATAGATCCAATCCAGCTTTACACTGACATAGTTATAAACAGTGCCAAGGAGTCCATTCCGCAAACTTCGTCAAACCCTCACACACTTAAAAAACCCTGGTTCGACGATGAATGTAGAAAACTTCAGCAAGCTCGTAAAAAAGCTTTAAGAACTATGTTTTTACACCCAAGCACTGAAAATAAACAGAACCACCAACGTTTGCGAGCGCAATGCCGACAGCTCTTCAAACAAAAGAGAAGAGAATCATGGAGAGGTTTCTGCTCCACGCTTAATTCGAAAGCGAAACTGTCGAAGGTGTGGAAAGTGGTCCGCAAACTCAAAAATAAAAGTAACAAACAGGTGAGCCCATGCCTTAATGTGCAGGGGGACGTAATCGGAGATAAAAAATTAGTAGCTGATCTTTTGGCTTCTTCTTTTGCTGCAAATTCTTCCTCTGAAAATTATTCTGTCCCTTTTCAAACAGTTAAAACCCGTAAAGAAACACAACAGTTAAATTTTACCTCCGATAATTCTGAAGATTACAACATTCCGTTCTCATTAGTCGAGCTTGACGATGCAATTAACAAAAGTGCAGATTCAGCAGTTGGACCGGATGATGTACATTATCAATTTCTCAGACATTTAACAAGGTACTCACGGTCTCAACTGCTGGACATCTTCAATCAGATCTGGATCACTGGCACCTTTCCTCCCTCTTGGAGAAAGGCCATTATTATACCCATTCCTAAACCTGGCAAAGACCATACTAACCCAACAAACTATAGACCAATAGCCTTAACTTCTTGCTTATGCAAGACGCTGGAAAGAATGGTTTATTCTCGTTTACTGTGGTATCTAGAAACAAATAATATTTTATCCAACACTCAGTGTGGCTTTCGAAGTGGTCGAAGTACTGTTGACCACCTGGTGCGACTGGAAACTTTTATCCGTAACGCGTTCGTCCAGGGTGAACATGTCGTTGCCATCATGTTTGATTTGGAAAAAGCCTATGATACCACATGGAATATGGCATTCTTTCCGATTTACAAGAAATGGGTTTGAAAGGACATTTACCTCTGTTTATATCCAATTTTCTAACGGACAGAATCTTTCAGGTTAAGGTTGGGGGATCTTTGTCAGATACGAGGGAACAGGAGATGGGAGTGCCTCAGGGTAGCATCTTGTCTCCCTTGCTGTTTAATATTAAAATAAATAATATTGTTCGTTCCGTTAAACGAGGAATTGACAATTCTTTGTTTGTTGACGATTTTGCGTTGGTAGCCAAAGGTAAAACTTTGGCATCTGCAGAACGTCAGCTACAGTTATGTGTCAAGGCCGTTGAAGACTGGGTTTTACAAAATGGTTTAAAATTTTCTGAAGCAAAAACTGAATGTATTCACTTTTCCAAGCACCGGGGAATTATTCAAGACCCTACTATTATCCTCAATAAAACTCTAATAAAGGCGGTCCAACAAGTCAAATTTTTGGGTGTTATTTTTGATCAAAGGCTATCCTTCCTTCCTCATCTGAAAAATTTGAAAACTAAATGTCAACAGGCCTGCAACCTGCTCAAGGTTATTAGTGGTACAGACTGGGGTGCTGACAAGAAAACTTTATTGCTGTTATATCGTTCTTTAATTAGATCCAAGTTAGACTATGGTTGCATTGTTTATGGTTCTGCTAGAAAATCTTATCTTAAGATGTTAGATCCAGTTGCTCATCAGGCACTACGCATTGCTTTGGGTGCTTTTCGCACCTCCCCTTCTGAAAGCCTATACGTGTGTTACACTCAGTTCGATGATGGTGTGTTCTTTATCAGTATCTGATTCAGCCCCAATGCTGAATTCCTGATAAGGTGTAACTCAGATTCGTTTATCCACGCAACCCGTCCAAACAGCATACAAGTCACAAAGTCGACGTATGAAGTTTTCCGCTTTTATTCAGCACACATCAACAACTGCATACAATTCTCAACTCAACTCAACAACTTTCACAGCAACTCTTTAAATCACTATCAACAACTTTACTATCTCTCAACAGCAACTCGGCACACGATTAAATAACCTCTCTCTCTTCTCGAACAATTTGGTACACGGTAGAAATGACGCACTGCCACCAATCGAACTAAAGATCGTCATCACTGGCTTACGTCATACACATTTCCTCTACTTCCGGGAACATTCACGACCTTCGATATCCATCGGGAAATTTCTATCGACAGTAATAAACATGCAGATCCCGAAAATTCTCCAACAATGTCGACTAACGCAAATCATCAACGTTATACAAAGCCTCTCCTAACAACAATGCAAACTCAAATCAAAGGTAAATAAACTCTATTATTGAATACTTTGCAAAACGAAACGATTAGATCTATCGTGCGCGCTTTAGACACACTTTCGTTCGTTTCAACGTAACATAACCCCCCACTCAAGAAGAAATTTACTTAATTTCTTTCAACAACGTTGAAACGTAATGCACAAACAAAGTCCACAATTGAAACTAATTTAAGACTTTCTGAATACTGTAATTGCGCTCAGCTTATCTACACAGAGTCAATGGTTTTCATCTTCAAGTCTATCTGGATATTGTCAATGTTCACAGTTCATTCACACAGTCAACGTTTTTCATTTTCAAGTCTGTCATTACCAATATTCTTAGTTCGTCCACACAGTCAATGTTCTTTCATTCGCAAGGAAACGACGCCCTCGTCAGTTGCGGTCGTCATCGGCCCAGGGTCAAAGACGATGATCACGTGGGCTTCCCTGGAATCAGTGCGTCCTCCGTTGTCTCCTTCTTCCATCGGATGTCCGACGCAGTCGACGTTGTCATTTCCCAGAATGCATTCGCTGGGTCTCACGGTCAGGTTGGCTTCTGCGGGACGGTGGAATAGCTCCCTCAAGGTCTGCAGATGCTCCTTCCAGGTCTGGGTGTGGACTTCATGTTCGACCAAAGTCGTAGAGCCAGGGACATCGCTGAAGTTGTGGGGAAACTCGCCCATAAGGTCCTTGAGCTCCATCTTTTGACCTTCCGTCAAGCTCGGTCGTAGCTTAACATCATCGATGCCTTCTTTGCTGTGGAAGTCTCCCAGTTCCAACAGTTCTTCGCTGTCAAAGCTGTTGTCGGTCACAGCTGCTGTGGCTGCGTGCACAGTCTCTGATGGCCTTTCCACGTACAGCTTAAGGAGGTTGGCGTGGTATATCTTGGAATGCTGACCGACCTTCACCTTGTAGTCGTTGATCCCCACCACGGTCTCCACTTCGTACGGGCCTTTCCACTGCATCAGCAACTTATTATGGTCGGTAGGTAGCAGCACCAGCACTTTGTTGCCAGGTTTGAACTTCCTGCTCACAGCCCTACGATCATAGTAGTGCTTTCCACAGTCTTGGGACTTCTTCAGGTTTTCTCTGGCTATCTCGAGAGTCTGCTCCAGCTTCTCCCGTAGCTCAAACACGTACTGGTAGCTGTTCTTCACCTCTGGGGTCTCTACTTCTTTCGTCCACAGTTCTTTTAGGATGTGCATCGGCCCTCGGATGGTTCTTCCGTACAGCAGCTCGAACGGAGAAAAGCCGGTGGACTCCTGCGGTACTTCTCTGTAGGCGAAAAGTAAGGCGTTGATGTAGCGATGCCATTGTCTGGGCTGCTCGCTGCACAGTTTCTTCAGGGTGGACTTCAGCGTAGCATTGAACTTTTCGACAAGCCCGTTGCACATCGGATGGTAGGGTGTCGTAGTTAAATGCCGGATGCTCAGCAGTCTGTTGACCTCCTTCATGCAGTCAGAGACGAACTGCGTCCCGAGGTCTGTCAGAATTTCTTCAGGCACTCCAAGTCTACTGAACATGTCCACTAGTGCCTCTGCTACAGATTCAGTGTCAATCTTCTTCAGTGGCACTGCTTCTGGGTACCGAGTCGCATAGTCCACTAAAGTCAGTACCCACCGATGACCTTCTTCACTCGGAGGTCTTATTTCGCCGATTAAGTCTAAGGCCACCCTCTTGAAAGGTCGGTCGATCAGAGGCATCCTCTGCATAGGCACTTTCGGGACCCTTCCTCGAGGTATGGTCTTCTGGCAAATGTCACATGATCGGCAGAAACGGCTGACGTCCGCATGAAGTCCTGGCCAGTAGAATACCGCCTGGATTCTATCCGACGTCTTCTTGATACCCAGGTGACCTCCCATGATCGAGTCATGCGCTACTTCCATCACCTGGCGCCTTAGGGGTAACGGTACCAAGATTTGACGTAGTGGTTTACCTCCGTTGACCCTCGGGTGCTGGAAGATTCTGTACAGGATCTTGGCCTTCACCTCGAAATAGACCGTACCACTGCCTTTGGTCACGTGGTCTTGGCGGTTCCTGTACTTGTTTAAAGTGCTATCAGCTTCCTGGAGCTGGATCAGCTTATCTCTGTCCACGATGGCAGCTTTGGAGTTGTCAGCGACCTTCAGTGGCGTAGACGTCTTGTCTCTCTTGGCCTGGGCCCTGGTAGTAACAGCACCGACGATCTCTGGTCGGCAGGGCTGAGCCGGAGTAACCACATTGTCCCGTAGCAGCTCTGTAAGGTCTCCATCGGGAAACGGCAATGGATCCTCCTCCACAACTTCGACGTGTTGAGTTGAGGCAGGACTCCACTCTGGATCGGGGTCGTCGGGTCGTCTCGCGCCGTCGATATTCCCGATCATCAAATCATACAGCGGCTTCTTCAGGCAAACCGCTTCGACTTCGCCTATGTAGAAAGGGGTGTTGACATGAATCTTCGCAACTGGCGCTCTCACACATTTGCTGTCGGCCATAAGTGTCCATTTTGAATCGCCAGTGAACTGTTCTTTAGCGATTAGGTCTTCTCTGACGATGACCCCACTGCAGCCAGAGTCTCTTAAAACAGTCACTTCATGATTTCCGACGCGTCCCTTTGAAACAGGCATGTTCTGGACGGTCACAGCTGCGCTGGCGACGACGGGGATGGATTTTCCGTTGGCAAGGAGAAGTTGGCCATCAGTCATGCACTCTTGCACGTCCGCAGGGGTAGCTGTGCGCTTGGTCTCACTCGGAAGAATGACGCTCCCGCCGCACACTTGATGGTCAGATCTACTGTTTTGCCGTTGATTGGAGAACCGCCTCTGCCGGTTGCCCGCCGCTGCATTGTCCGTACTGCTCCGCTGTCCGCTATTTCTGCTTTGAGGGCAGCTGGCAGCTCTGTGGTCTGTAGCGTTGCAGATAAAACAGCCTCTTGAGTGCCCTTCCCTGGGAGGAGGCGTGGAGTCCGTCTGTCTCTGGCTCGTCTGGCTTCCCTGGATCTGGTTCACATGGTTTCCAGTCTTCTGAAAATGTTTCGTCGCGCTGGGTGGCCCCAGGGTTTTCCCATGAGCGATGAGATATCTTTCAGCAGCCTCAGTCACATCTTTAAGCGTCTGCAGCTTTTGTAATTCTAAGTGGGTCGCTAGGTCCTTGTGACAGGCATTGAGAAATTGTTCCTTCACGATCAGGTCATGGAGACTGTCGTAAGACTTCGTTTCGCCTGATAACTCCACCCACTTGTGTAGATATGACGACAGGCGCTCCACAAACTGCTTTGGCGTCTCGTCTGACTTAGGCCGGCATTCACGGAAGCGTTTACGGTAGCCCTTCTCTGTAAAGTTGTAGCACTGCAACAGGGCCTCTTTCAAGACGTCGTAGTTTTTGGCGTCATCGTTCGACAGTCTGGTGTAAACTTCGAGAGCTTGCCCCGTCAGAAGTGCACTCAGTCGAATTGCCCAGTCTTGAGGTTGCCAGTTAGAGCTTTCGGCGAACCTTTCGAATCTCGCCAGATAGCTGTCGATCTGGTCCTTCCCGTCGACGAAAGCTGGCAATTTAGGAGCCGTATGGTCGTTGGTGACTTGTGGCGCATGCTGATTGTTTTGGATACGCGCCAACTCTAACTGGTACTGACGCTCACCTTCAAGACGCTTCAGCTCGAACTCTCTTTCTTCACGGCGACACTGCTCTTCTCTCTCTTGACGTTGCTGTTCAATTTCTAGACGCTTCTGTTCTAATTCTCTTTCTTCACGGCGACGCTGCTCTTCTACTTCTAGACGCTTCTGTTCTAGTTCTATTTCTTTTTCTAGACGCTTCTCTTCCAATTCTCTTTCTCGTATTCTCTCCTGAGACTTGACGTACTCCGTCAGCTGCTTGCCTTTTAGATTCAGTTCAACCCCTTTCTGCCAGAAGTCAGCCATCTTGATGCTTCTGGAAAGTTCTTTTCTGGAAAGTTCTTTTTCTAGAAAGTTCTTGACTGTAGAGTTCTTTTTTCTGGAAAGTTCTTGACTGTGCTGTACCTTTCTAGACTGTTCTAGAACAGCACGCTTTCTGCAGTAGCGCTGATGCTTGTCACTAGTCGCCTTCGCTGACGCAGGCCCCGCTGTCCTCGTCGTATGCGACGCTGCACCACGCTGGTGTTGATGTATACGCTCCTGTGCTGAAGTAGACGCGACGTCCGCTCGCCGCTCTCTGTAACACTGGCGATGTAGCTCCGAGACTGTCCCTCGACGTAGTCCTGCGGCAGCCACGTAGTCCCGATCTGTTGTTCGCTCACGAAGCAACTCTTCAGCGACTACACGCCCTTGCAGTCAACCCGAACCTATCGGTGATGTAGTCCCAGTATGTTGGCCCCTCTCGACGCAACTCGTTGGCGGCTACCCTCGATGACTGCCTCTCGTAACGTTGACTCGCTTGTTGTCGCAGTTGAACCCTTGGCTATGGTGTGAATCGCGGCTTGACCCCCAAAATGTTACACTCAGTTCGATGATGGTGTGTTCTTTATCAGTATCTGATTCAGCCCCAATGCTGAATTCCTGATAAGGTGTAACTCAGATTCGTTTATCCACGCAACCCGTCCAAACAGCATACAAGTCACAAAGTCGACGTATGAAGTTTTCCGCTTTTATTCAGCACACATCAACAACTGCATACAATTCTCAACTCAACTCAACAACTTTCACAGCAACTCTTTAAATCACTATCAACAACTTTACTATCTCTCAACAGCAACTCGGCACACGATTAAATAACCTCTCTCTCTTCTCGAACAATTTGGTACACGGTAGAAATGACGCACTGCCACCAATCGAACTAAAGATCGTCATCACTGGCTTACGTCATACACATTTCCTCTACTTCCGGGAACATTCACGACCTTCGATATCCATCGGGAAATTTCTATCGACAGTAATAAACATGCAGATCCCGAAAATTCTCCAACAATGTCGACTAACGCAAATCATCAACGTTATACAAAGCCTCTCCTAACAACAATGCAAACTCAAATCAAAGGTAAATAAACTCTATTATTGAATACTTTGCAAAACGAAACGATTAGATCTATCGTGCGCGCTTTAGACACACTTTCGTTCGTTTCAACGTAACAACGTGGAAGCTAACGAACCCCCGCTGGAGCTCAGACGTACAAAATTGTCACTGAATTATTATCTAAAAATAATTAAAAACTGATCCCATGAACCCTGCTTATGACTGTGTTTTCAACTCAGATCTTGTTCAGAAATTTGAAGCCAAACCTAACACAATTCCTCCATTTGGCATCAGAATGCAGGCTCATTTGGAAAAAGCAGGCATTGATGTTGCTTCCATCAACGATGATGAGCTTCGGACTGAAGCTCCTCCATGGAAATTATGTACCCCCAACATTAATTGGCAATTGTCCGCTTTCCTCAAAAACACTACATCTGAAACCGTTTATAACCAACTTTATTTAGAACAGTGTGCCTTATACCCAGGATATGAAAAACTTTTTACAGACGGGTCAAAGAAAGGAGATTCAGTTGCTGCTGCGTCTGTCTCTGGGAGACACTTAGACAAGCCTTTGCAACAGCGTTTACCTGATTTTTGTTCTGTTTATACAGCTGAGCTCAAGGCAATTCATCTTGCTCTGAAACAAGTTTATCAATCCAAAAGAACCTCGTTTTTGATCATGTCCGATTCATTGTCAGCACTTCAGGCTCTTTCCACGAGAAAGATATCACACCCTTTTCTGGCAGAGATCCATTACCTCCATACACAACTTGTTTCTGAGGGTAAAAAGATAGTTTTTATGTGGGTACCTGGTCACATGGGCATCCGCGGCAACATTGCAGTAGACAGGGCGGCTAAAGATGCTTTGCATCTCGATTTCCCTTCAGAGATTTTCCAATTTGTTCCTTACTCTGATCTGCGTTGTATGACTGGATCTTATTGTAAACGGCTGTGGCAGACTGACTGGTCTAACCATATCAACAACAAATTATTTCAAATTCTCCCGGATTTGTCAGATTCTTTGCCTAAGTTTGCATCCACTCGCAAAGAAGAAACAGTTTTGTCTCGCCTTCATATCGGGCATACTTATGTCACCCACAGTTTCCTTTTAAAAGGAGAAGAACCACCATGGTGCTTTGCATGTGATAAATCTTTTTCCGTTCGCCATTTCATGTCTGAGTGTGCTGATCTGATTGAGGAAAGAGAAACATATTTTGGTTCAATACCTTTCAAAGAGATTTTTAAAGTATGTAATGGTCAACATCTGTTTCAATTTTTACATGATGTTGGTTTGTTTTATCGCATATAAATCATATCGACATGTTTTGTTTAGTTTGGATTTTATTGATAGGACTGAATTTAGTGATTTGATTGAAGAAAGAGATTATATTTTTAATACATCAGTTTTAAAGAAGACTCTTAAGGAGGTGTCGTGTGAAAGTTTGTTTGAGTATTTAAGAGTAACAGGTTTGTTTTTTAAGATTTGAATCATTTTATAATATTTTAAGATAACGTCTCTCTGGTCCTGATTTGGCTCGGAAGAGTCCGCTGGACCTAAAGCAATAAACTTGTATCTTGTATCTTGTTTTCAGTGACTTTTTCAAAACAAAATAGTTCTATTTTCTTTCAATAACATCATTATTAAAACAACTTATAAACATATCTCAATGGAGCTTGTGTCGTGGAGTGGGTAACATCAGCTTTTGTTGTTGCAGTTGCTGGCTGAAGCGGATGACTGGAAAGAGAAGTAAGTATGGATTTGTTTTAGAGTCAACAGATTTTTTTTATACATTCAGGAACATAAAGAAATGTATTTTCATAAGGAGCAAAAACAGTAATATTAATACTTTTTGTTTTAAAAAAATATATTTATTCGTTCTTTTACAGTAATTTTCTAGCTCAAAAGCTTTTAAATGTTGATAATGTTTTCTTTGAAAATGACTTATCCCTCTCATACATGTTCTTAATGCCAAAACTTGAGCTTGCAAATTGATGATACAGCTCATAGGATGCTAAGATGTGTCCTGTTGTGTGTTCAGCATTCATGTGCTTGTACTTCAGTGAGCTGACAGACTACATTATATATAATATAACTTTGCAGGGTTGATGAACTAAAAGAACGTCTGGACCAACTAGAGCAGGAGAACCATCAGATGCAGGAAACTATCTCGTTCAAAGACAACGAGCTTGAGGTAAATGGAAACCTTTATATTTGTTTTGAAAGAACTGAGGTTGTTTGGCTGATTCATGATTTTTTGCACTCTTGGCGCATACCTAGCAGTAAACAGTTTAGGTCCTAGTCATAGAATCCAGAGATACACCATTATTGGTGTGAGATTAAACGGGCAACTAACAAACGCCAGTTGACCACTCCTAACCAACCCCAACCCTCAACCCTCCACGCCAGTTTGCAGCTTTTAAATCTTGGTGGCCTGAGGGCGACAGTGAAGAGTCCCTCTCTAAAAAGGTGGAATATTTTAGGTAGGAAGGCAAAAAAGTTAGCGTGGAAGAGGAAGATGCTGCAAGTTGCTGATGGCGTGGTGTTGGGTGATGGCGAAGTCGCTTTCTTTATGGACTATTTTTGTATGTGGACTTCAGATATCTAGTCAAATGTTTTTGCTACGTAAAATAAAAAAAATACACACAAACAATGAAGGTTGAAGCAGACCTAGTTATCTTCCGCTTTTTGCATAAAATCTCCAGATTTTGGAGATCATTTTACGCTCCTACGCATTAGAAACAAATATTCCGCATTCCGAGTTCGTCGGTCTAAGCATTGTTTTGATTCGGTGAATTTTGAACCGGTTTCGTATTTTCATGTGACCGAGCAATTTTCTGACTTCCGGTCCACGTTTTTCTTTACCCGAGTGACAAAAGATTGCGAAACGGGAGGCAGAGAGAAAACTCCACGAGACAGATAGTGACGTCGGTGATGAAAAGAATAAGAAGAAGGAAAAATATCATCAAAGATTCAAGGATGAATATTCATTTCGCTTTCCAGGAGTTAAGAAGTCCAGAAAAGGTGATTCTTACCCGTTTTTCAGCCATTGCAACATGGACATGAAGCAGTCAAATCAGCGTATGCTGAGAAGCTGAACAAATATAAATGATTATGCAAGGCAAGGCAAAGCAAATTTATTCCAGAAAAAAATAACATTAAGGGCACATGGACATCGTTAAAATGATATACACACACATGCAAAATAATTAATTACATAACATTTTAAATTTTTTACATTAAAACTATTTATGTACACAAAGGGATTGCAGAAGGGTGGGGAGGGGAGCAATTGAGAGGGGAAAAGAAGAAAAAAGAAATTTATTGGGGATAGCAACTAGGAATCATAACTAACAGTACAATTCAATCTAAACACATCAATGACAAACTACTGAAATTGTTTTTGTTACACACAACCTGTAAATATCAGAACTAGATTAATTTTTGACATGGGATAACAACATTACAATTGTATAATAATTAATTTTTGACATGGAATAAAAACGTTACAATTGTTTGATAATTAATTTTTGACATGGGATAGCAACGTCACAATTGTTTAATAATTAATTTTAATAGCCTTACAAGCTTTAATAATACTGACTTTTTATTAGATGACAATAATTCTTGAAATTAGATGACAATAATTCTTGAAATTTGATGGCATTGGGGTATCTATAATAATATGATTTTAATAATTCTCTTCTCGAGTTACAAAAATGTGAACAGAAAAATAAATAATGAAACTCGTCACCAAGATCGCCACTATTACATTTTTGACATACACGTTCGTGTCTAGGAATGTTAAAATATCTGCCTCTCTGCACTGGCATTCTGTGGTTAAGCGTCCTAAACTTTAGAACAGATATTGCAAGATTTGTTGGTAGAACATGCAAATATTTTTCAAATTCAGAATGTATCTTTAACATTTGATAATTATAGTAAAAATCATTATTGTTTATTTCCTCGAACCAGCCTTGAATAAACTGATCATGTAGGCGTTGTTTAATTGTACACTTAAAAACTGAAGCAGAAAGCAAAATATTGGATAGCCCCTGATTTAACCAAAGATTACCAAGTCCTAGATTATTTAACTCTTTCCGCACAGAATCGAGGAATGAAGATTTATAACCCTTATGCAAGTCAAGATGAAACAAAAAAGTGTACATAACGCTGGACAATTTGTTACTGTTATCAGGGTGGACAAGCTTATACCAAAAATTTACCATTCTTTGCTTTACCTGCAACTCCAGGGGCACCTGCCCTAATTCACCAAAAATCATTTGAGAAGGTGTAGACTTACCTAGCTTTAAAATTAGTTTATAAAAACGCAGTTGCAGTTTAGTGGCAAGGTCACTCATTTGAGGGCACCATATCTCTGAGCCATATAACAAAATAGGAACAATAGTTTTCTCAAACAGATCAATTTGAATTTCTAGTGGTAACATAAGCTTTCTAATTTTTCTTAAAAGAGAAAACATAGCTTTGGAGGCACGATCATATAAATTTTTCTGGGCTGGTTTAAAGCTACCATTATAGTTAATTTTAATTCCAAGATACTGAAAATCATATACCACATCTAATTTAACACCATTGTAAAATACATTAGGTAGATTTCTGACTTTGCCTTTTGAAAAAACAACGACTTTAGTTTTAGCAGCGTTGACTTTTAATTTGTATTTAGTGCAATATTGATGCATAGCATCTAAAGAAGACTGTAATTCAGCAGAAGATTAAAAAAAAAATTACAGTGTCATCGGCATATAGCAAAATAAACATTTTATACTGAGTCTCAATATAGTCATCATCGAGAAAAATATCCGATGCTGCAAGCTTAACAGTTCTTGGACCACTTAGTTTTTCACCAAGGAAACTTTTTAAATCATTCAAAAATAAAGCTGCCAATCCTCTTCTGTTTGACATTTTCTGCAAGAAAGCTGTTTTTCTTCAAATAACAATTTTGAGTGCTTGTGAAATGTTACAGGACTACACAGAAATGACTTGCCAGATTACAAAAATATATAAATAACACAGAACAGTGAAGATTTTCAGCACAGATTTTCTTGAAAAAACAGGCGGACAAATGTTCTTCTTTTTTTTTTCAAGTATATTCATTTTATTGACATTATTTTCTTTTATGGCCGTTTGCAAATGACAAAGCACACAAGGTAAAAATAACTTATGGAATCGTTTCCTTATTTTTATCAGTACAACTGATGTTAATCTGATGAATAAAAATTGATACAACAACCACCTTATTTTTCATTGCAATCTTACACATTCTGGTTCAGATCTTACACATTTTGGTACCCAGTTCTACACATTAGAGCAGCCAAGGGTAACCAGGTCTGTTGAAGACACGGAAGAAGTATTTTTTAAAGGTGGGGACTGGATTAGGGGTTTTTGCTGGTTGTCTTATAGAACTTCCCAAAACAAAGCTGACCCCACGCAGTTCATTCTGCTATAAGGTCATTCAAGGGCCAAGCAGTAGACGATACAGAAGATTTCACTTTCGGTAATATAATAAACACTCAACAACTCCACGTCAGTTTCGTAAATATTTAGTGGACAAAGAAGTGTGTGAGCCAGTATCTGTACACTTTTGGCAAAACAAATTTGGTTTAAAACTCAAGAAACAAGACTGGGCGAGAGCAGTGGAATGTACTCAAGAAACTAGGTTACGTCTCCTTCATTGGAAAATATTAAATAATATATATCCTACTAATATTTTGTTAATGAAAATGAACATTGTAGACAATCATTTTTGCTCTCACTGTAAACATGATGTTGATTATGTGGAACATTTTTTCTTTCAATTTCCAAAAATTTGCAAAATATGGAAATTAGTAGAAAACAAAATAGAATCTTCAGATTTTAATTATAAAATTTCAATATCACTTCAGAATGCACTCATTGGATTCCCCAAAAAGGAAGGACTTTCTACAAGTTTAGTAAATTATATTAACCATTTAATATTACTAGCAAAAATATGTATCGGAATCTTCAGATATAATACGCCAATTGACATTTCATTTTTGTTTGAACGTGAATTAACCTTGAGAAAATTAGATCAGTAAATATGTATATCACTATAGGTAAAATAAATAAAAAAAAAATAAAAAAAAAGTACCACGCTAAAAAAAACAAACAAACAAACAAAAAACACAAACCGTATGGCATGTTCTGCTTAGAAATAATGGTATTTGTAATACAGTATTGGCATTAGGCCTTGTTTTACATTGAGATAGAGTTTTAAAATTAACTCAAAAGCTTGGTTTTATCTGACGACTCGCTGTTTTTTTTGTTTTTTTTTGTCTGTTGTTATTGCGCAGTATGTTTTATTTTTCATATTTTCCTTCGTGTTAAATTGAAATGTTGTTCTGTACAAACTATTTTCATTCGGAAAGCGTTACATTTGGAATGGGGCTTGTGCTGTTAAGTGAAGCTACTTTACTGGATGCTGTTTTGCTTAAAGAGTTAACTTTCGAACGGCAGTATTATTTTAAGTGAAAACTGTTTGAATTCATTACTGTTTAGCACACCTTTTGTTGTTGAAATAATTAAATCGAATGGAACGTTAAAAAAAAAAAAAAAAAAAAAAAAAAAAAAAAAAAAAGCTGACCCCACTGTGAGAGTCTAGAGGGTGTTGAGGGCATGAGCTTACACACAACCTGTGTGTGATAGATCTCCCACACTCAGTAGGAAACTGGCCTATTGATTGACTCATTTAGTCTTGATTGATTGATTCATTCTCTTATTAATTTGTTGTTACTTTCTGTTGTACAGGTGATGAAGGACTGCTACCTGCAGCTCAA
>CM072513.1:8465240-8615240 GCA_036898135.1 Oncomelania hupensis | reverse complement strand
GACGGCTTACTTCAAAGACAAAGAAATCCAGTTACAAAGGTCAGTCTTTTCAGAGTATTATACGGTCACTGTTTTGGCTCACGTGTATTATTTTTCTTTGGAGTTCCCATTGAAATGCTAGTAGCATGAATCTGAGACTATTCTCATTGTTCTTTTATCCTCAAACACAAAAAACTGCAGATACAATGGTCAGTTCTTTAAAATTACCCACTTCGAAGGATATGTTTATCAGTTTACGATTCAACGATTCAATGAAGTTTATTGGCCAAATTGACATAAAACATGCACATGGAATATGTTGCGATGTGGCAGTAACATTCATAAAACATACATGCAAACACACGTTTACCAGCTAATAAAATACCTATCAAGCGTGCACACATACACACGCAAACAACAAATAGTAAAAATAAACAAGTAGGTGCCAGTGGATTATCATGTGACGTCAATTACAGCATTATGAATGTGACATTATGAGGAATTTAAAGCGAGAGCAGCCTCTGGAAAAAAAGAATATCTAAAACGGTTTGTTCTGGTTTTGAGGGCTCTGAAGCGCCTGCCAGACGGGAGGAGCTCGAACAGATGGCCGGCTGGGTGTAAGGGGTCAGTTGTGATGTTTCTAGCTCTACGGACCAAGCGCGTGTTGTAGATCGAGGCGACAGATGGAAGTTCGCACCCGATAACTCTGGACGCGTGTTTCACGATGCGCTCAAGTTGCACTTTCTCCTCATCAGTGGCACCACCAAACCAGGTAGTGATGCCAAGGCAGAGGATGCTTTCAATCACTGCGCGATAGAACTGCATCAGGACTTTTGCAGGCAACCTGAACTTCTTGAGTTGCCTCAAGAAGTGCAGGCGCTGTTGGCACGTTTTGATTATGGGGGTGGTGTTGTTTCCCCATGACAAGTCGTTCGAAATGACTGTGCCTAAAAATTTGAACTCTTCGACTTGTTCAACACTTTCACCGTTGATCACAAGTGGTGAAAGTGGATCTTTAATTCTCCGAAAATCGAAAGGTTGTTTTCTGAGCACCAGTCAACCAACCGTTCGACCTCATCCCAATAGGCGGTCTCGTCGTCTTTGCTAATCAGGCCCTCAATGGTGGTGTCATCAGAAAATTTTATGACATGAACGGATGGAACATGTGACACACAATCATTTGTGAACAATGTAAAGAGAAGAGGGGAAAGGACACAACCTTGAGGTGCTCCAGTGTTCAAAATCCTGGAGTCAGACAACATCTTGCCCACCCTGACGACCTGGGGGCGATCCAGCAAAAAGTCTAAAAGCCAATGGCACACAGAAGGATGGACATTTAAGGTTAAAAGTTTATCAAACAGCTTGTGGGGTATGATGGTATTAAAAGCGGAACTAAAATCCACAAAGAGCAGTCTAGCGTACGTACGCGCCTGCTCCAGATGCTGCAGTACGTGGTGAAGGCCCAGAGCGACCGCGTCCTCCACTGACCTGTTTGCACTGTAGGCGAATTGGAGTGGATCACGTAGGTGACCCGTGCATGCCTTCAGGGAGGTGAGGAAGAGTCGCTCAAATACCTTCATCACAACTGAGGTCAAGGCCACAGGCCTGTAATCATTCAGTTGGGACACCATAAAATTCTTAAAGGCAGAAATGCTTTCTGATGTTGTTTTGCCTAAGTAAGTGTGTTGACTACTTTTTCTTTGATGATGAAATTGTACGTTTGTGCAGTATGGTTTAAACAGATTTTCCTTCCAGCACATTTTGCCCTTGAATCTGCTTTTGAATGGCGCCTGTTCTTTTTTCTTTCCTTTATATGTAGGAATCTGCTTGTCCTTAACATTAAATATTTCTGAGTCTGATTTTAACGAATGTTGGGCTGTTAAAGCAAATTTTTTTGAATTTTTTGTTGTACAGAGAGCTGGGTGAACACGAAGCACTGAAGAAACAGAATTTGCACAAACTGGACAGCGCCGATGAGAACACTCGCACTATGGTCAAAGAATTAGAACTCAGCAAGTGAGTGCATTTGGCGTATTTCCTTCTCTCTCTCTCTTTCTTTGACTGATTGACTGTCTGTCTGTTTGTCTGTCTGTCTTTCTCTCTTGTCATACGTCTTTTTTTAATGCTGCATAATATTTCTTATAGTTATTTGTTTTGTCATTTTATTATAGTTTTTTTGTCTTGTCGTTGGCATATATGACTGAAAATCTCAGACTGTGAGTGTGGATGATATGAAGAACGATGGTAAGATTTGATTACCACCTAAAATCTGTATTCTTGTTGTGAATAAAATGTCCGAGTCTTAGTCTCTCTTTCTCTCACTGTCTATCTGTCTGTTTATCTGTCTGTGTCCCACCGCCGTAGCTCAATTGGTAGAGCGTTCGCCTGGCACACCGATGACCCAGGTTCGAATCCCGATATAAAATGTGGCCATTTTCACTGTCCATTTCAGCAGTATGATTGCTCTGGTGGTCCAGTGTTGATTCACAGGTCCTTACCCCTCTTTCCCTGGGATGGTTATCCCCGTCTGCCATATCGCCAATGGTGGGTGTAGACGTTAATCCTCAATGTTCATTCATTTGTCTGTCTCACTCACTGGCTTTTTTTCTATTTCTCCATGTCTATATTTCTCCTGTCTCACTCTTTGGCTGTCTGTATTTCTTTCTCTCTGCCTCTCTCTTCACTTGGTCTCTTCCCCCCCCCCCCCTCTCTCTCTCTCTCCTTCTTTCTCTGTCTCTGTTTCTCTCCCTCTCTCTTTATCACTGTCTGTGTCTTTCTGTCTCTCTGCATCTCTATCTGTCTGTCTATCAATCTTTTGATGTGTGGAAGTGTGGGGATTAACTTTTGACGTTTGTATAATGTTTTGTCTGAGAAAAAAATAGTGATAACGTGAAATATTCCATGTGATATTTTCATACTTTTGAAGATGTTTTCATTGGAGTACATGTATTAGCACTGCAAGATTTTTTACCAATTCTGTTTTCACTTTCTCTAAAATTGTAGCAATATGATGTTAATTTATTTTTTTGTTTGTTTTTCAGACAGCAAGTAGAAAGTTTAAAACGAGAATTGGCTGCCTCAGAACGTGATTTCAGGGGACAGGTAAGTTGTTTTTTTCTGCATTGTCAGACTTAAAAAAAAAAAAAATAATAATAATTCATGAAAAACAATTCTTAAAATAACATAATAATTTATGATGGTTTTATGAGATAAATATATTAACTAAGTTCCACAGTTAGATCAAAGTCTTTATGGTTTTACGTTATGAGAAGACGGGGAATGCCAGTGGAAAACTACATGAGTCAATGTGGTTCAGAGTGCAAGTCTTGTGTATGTGCATCTTGGGTGACATCAGTTTGAATCCTGATGCCAGCAGACTATTTTGTGCTTATCCCAATGCCTTGGGAAGCTCTATGACCTTGTAAGTGCGCTTCATAAAAATGTTCCCTATTTACAGACTTGAAAATGAAAAATAATGGTGCCTTCTTCTTGTAGCCATGATTCACCAACTGTTTATTTCTGTACTGTATAATTATTACTAATTTGTAGTTGTCCCAGTTTATAGGTAAGTTTGAAAAAGCAAAGTTTTCTGACTCTCATTTTCAGATTGCCGCAAATGAAAAGAAGGCACACGAAAACTGGGTGAGTTTTTTTTTTTCATTCTAATGTTCATTTTGTTTGATATCTGATGAATAGTCTCATCTCCACCAGGGGTGCTGAAGCACTTGCGTGGTCGCTGAATGCAAGTAAAAAATCCTCTCTGGCGACTTAGACATTGTAATTTTCTAGCATGACTTGTTGACTTTTTATGCTGCTGACTGATCCATCCACCCATTCTATTTTAAATAATTCTTTCCAATGTTATGAAACACAAAACTGTGCTGTTTCTGGATTTTTGTGTGTGTGTGTGAAAGTTTTTTGTGGATTAGTAATAAATGTGGCGGGTGGGTATCTTTGCCCCTGCTACTATAGCCCCTGTGCGTGAGTTGAAATTTCTGGCTCTCGGCACTCCTCTCTACATCACCACCAACCAACCTCCATCAAAACCCCTACACCCACACCCCTCCCTGACCTCCAAAATATTGTAGGAGTTCTTTTCTTGACTGTGCTGAAGGCAGAGCTGCCAACTGCTACAAAATTTGCGGAAAATGCTACGCAAAAAATCGTTTGCTACGCAACTCCGCAAATACCACAAATGCTACGCTTTAAAAAAAAAAAATTTCTTTAATATTATTTACAGTGGATTTTTATAGTATTTTGGGCGCCTATTGCTGGGAAGTACTACAACTCATACGCGCCGCGTGCGCGCTTAAACCAGCTTCAGCCAGTTTGAAGCAGTTTCATCTTGTTTTGTGTTGCTTGGACAATCAGCATTGTAGGCCTATTACTGTGCCATTTAAAATAAAAGTCATTAGTCTGAATCAGTTCTGCGTTAAATATTCGCGTTGCAATCTGAATCCTGCTATTTCTATATGCAGTAATGTTTTATTATTTTTATTAATTTTTAAAAATTAATTTGTATCTGCAATAAAAGAATTGTTTGAAATGGAAAGTACAGCCATTTTTTCTTTTATATGTGGCTACTCGGTCCGTTTTTCGCGACATGCTACAAAAATTTTGCGAATGCTACACAAATTGAGATCTTATGCTACAAAATTTTGGGGGGGGGGGCGGGGGGGGGGGTTTGGCAGCTCTGTGAAGGCTGCATAGACCTTGAGCTCTCAGTCTTACAACCTGTTTACCTGTATCGCTCCAATTCTTTGTCATTTTATTAGCAATTTTTTAAAAAGCGCAAGCTTTGATTGTAGTTGCAATTGTTTTATCTCTTCCTTAAATTGTAATGCTGTATCTCACTGTTGCATCATAATTATATATGGCAATATTGTTTCTGGGCGGTAGTCTGATGTGCTGTTTTTGTTTCATCTATTAGTTGAACGCCCGAGCAGCGGAGAGAGAACTGAAAGAAATCCGCCACGAAGCAGCAGTCTTACGACAAAAGTGAGTTTTTAAAAATATTTTGGGTCTATTGGAATTTCTTGGATCCTGATTATCTCAGAATGAACAGACCTGTTATCTCAGAAAAAAAGAATCACGGCCTGGATGTAAGCAGGTTTGATTTAATATGGCCGAGTATATGTGTACACATGCTTTGCTTCATCATTGATTGCTGCCTTCATTCTGTAGACTTTCAGGGATTCCGTATTAATTACAGGGCTAGATGTTGCCACTCTGAAATTCAGCTACAAAAGCTTATGAGCATCCTGGCCTTGTCTAACAAATATTTTTGGTTAACCATTGCAGGCTGACGGAGGTAGAAAGGCGGCAGATAGAGCCAGGCTTGATACGACCGCTGCCAACCAGAGGCATGCCTCCTCCAGGTAACGATAAGTTTATAAATAAATAATGAGACAATGATGAGGATGAGAGCATAAACAGAGGTCTATTCTGTGCACACACGCATTCCATTGCATTGACTTTAAAGATCCTGACACCCATGTCCCTGACAGGCGAATGCCGGCTGCACAAATACAGCCAGCATGCACTAGATCCCTTCCCATCCCCGGTCGCCCAGGATTGTGCTCAGTTATCTGGATGCATAGTCTGACGCCCAGATAACTGAGCACAATCCTGGGCAGGTTGCAGGAGGGTGTCCTGTGCGGCTTGAGTTCGATCCTGTATCAGCTAAGAGCCTTGAGCAGCTCTTGAGCTGGGGAAGTGCTATTTGAGATTGATTAAAATAAATATAAGATTGATTAAATAAAAAAAGAAATTAGGTTGCGGATGATGATAATAACAATGATGATGATGATGCCAGTGATGACCATGACGGTGGTTATAATGTAGGTGTGAAATTAGATGTACTGACAATCTTTTCTCTTTGCTGCAAGACGTTTTGATTGTGATGGGATTTTGATGATAAGTTGATACTGTAGTATAAATGTAACTGGATATTTACTCTGGATTTCTCTCAGTGTATTTGTGTGCTACAGGCATGTTGAACGGTCCCCCACCTCCTCCGGGCATGGAACGATCTCCATCCAGGGGCTCTCTGCCACCCGGAGTCATGCCTCCTGGTCCCCCTCATCCCCCATTCAGGTATTTTACTTTATGATGCTGTACCGTTTGGGTATTTAGTTTCTATTTGGTAGTGCCTTGGCTTTAAATGTGAAATGTTTGGTGATGGTCACAGTGGTTGTGTTTGTTAATTTTTTAAACTGCTGTGTACTATAGATTCTTTTGCTGAAAAGTTTGGATGTATTCAAAAGAACAGAAATATTTAAGTTGATCCTAGGTGTTAAGCTGTTTGGAAATAAAAAATTTACACTTTATTATTCCTATCCTATCCTGTCCCATAACCCGAAGGTCGTAGGGGCACCACAGATGATCGTTTAACCAGCATACTCCATCTTTCTCTGTCCTCAGCAGCCCTCATGGCTTCGCTCAGTGTCAAACCAGTCCATTCTCAAATGTTGTCCTCCCACCTCTTTTTCGGTCTCCCCCTTCTTCTACCTCCTTGCACTGTGCCTTGCAGAATGGTCTTTGCAAGGCCTGATGATCTGGTGACGTGGCCATACCATCGGAGTTTCCGTTTCTTCACCACTGTGAGCAGGTCATCGTGTTGTCCAATGGCTTGTGTGATGGTCTGTCGGACTTCGTCGTTGGTGATGTGTTGGGTATAGGAAATGCACAGAAGTCTTCTGTAGCACCTCATCTCCATGCTTTGTATTCTTCGTTGGAGATCTGCTGTGAGGGTCCATGCTTCGCAAGCATATAGGAAGATGGAGATGACCAGAGAGCGCAGCAGTCTTACTTTGGAATGTAGACTGATGGTTCTGTCTTTCCAAATGGGCTTCAACCTTGTCAGGGCAGCAGTTGTTTGTGCGATCCTGGAGAGGACTTCCTGTCGAGACCCATTGTCTGACACAATGGCTCCTAAATATTTGAAGCTGTGCACTGTGTTGAGGGGATTGGCCTTGTACTTTGATGTCCGTGTTGATGCCATTGGTGTTGTTGGTCATCATTTTGGTCTTCTCTGCACTTATTTCCATTCCATAAGCTCTGGAGGTGGTGTCAAGCCTCTGTACAAGCTGTTCAAGTTCTTGTTCCTCTCCAGCCAATCCATCAATATCATCCGCAAAACGAAGATTGGAGATTGCTCTGCCCCCTATGCTGACTGTGCCTTCGTGATCTGCAAGAGCATCTGACATGATGCGCTCTAGGAAGATGTTGAAGAGTGTTGGAGAGAGTAGGCACCCTTGACGCACACCGATTGTTGTTCTGAACCAGTTCCCGATGACGCTGTTATGGAGGACTGCACTGGTAGCCTTGTCATACAGGCTTTTGATGACTTCTATAATTTTAGGGCTGATGTTGTACACTTTCATGGTTGCCCATAGAGCTGCATGCCAGACTCGGTCAAATGCCTTCTTGAAGTCTATGAACACATGATATAGATGTTGTTGGTGCTGTAGGTATTTCTCACAGATTATTCTGAGGTTGAAAATCTGTTCAGTGGTACTTCGCCCTGCCATGAATCCTGCTTGTTCTTCAGCTATGATTTGTTCAGCTTGTGGTTCAACCTGTTGAGTATTATTTTCAGGAGGACCTTGCTGGGATGGCTGATGAGGCTGATGGTGCGGTAATTTTCACACACTTTATTATTATTTTAAAAAAAAAAAAATAACATGGTCATCAATGACGGTACTGATCCATTTGCTGAAAGTGTGATGTGGTTTTCCAGAGAAGGGGAGTTCCCAATGTCACCCAGAGAGCGTGAGCGACTGCCTCCATCCCACCCTGCCAGGCACATGCCACCCCACCCTGATGCTCGATCCCCGCCCCCAAGGATGATGCGACCTGCCTCACCTCCCAGAATGATGCCCCCTGATCATAGATCACCCCCACCGTACGGCCGTGGCCCTCCTACCACCATGGACAGTCGAAGCCCCCCTATGAGAATGCCACCCCCTGATATGGTTCCACCCCACATGCGAGGCCCCTTCCCAGCGCACATGGGCGGTCCTCCACTGCCGCCTATGGGATCTCCTGGTCCCAGAGACTCGCCTAGAGGTAATGAGTTTTCATGCAATGGTAAACTGGCTTTGAGTTAGTTTGGACAGTTCCTAACAAAACTACAAGGACCTATCTTATGATGAGAGGAATTGGCACATGTATTGATATTCAAATGTTCAATTCATACACTTAACATTTTGCTGCCTCTGTGAAGTTTATTCCATAATACTTAAACCTTTATTGTCCTGGACTCCCCATAAACATTATGAGGAGATTTCCTTGCGGAGTCCACCCGCCTATAAAATCCCCAAACGGTTACATTAAAATACTATAGCAACATAAACTTAAAATAAATAATGATGTGGATATTTACAAGGAATAAATTATTAATCAACAACCCTGCTGTAATTATGCTTTTTTGACATGTGTTGTGATTTCATGTTCATGTTCAGACCCTAGAGATCCAAGATCCGGTGGGGCACCTTATGGAAGACCACCGCCCCCAGGCCACGACAACAGGCGACATCAGAGTCAGGTTTAGTCCGAGACCATCGTTGTACATACAAGTCTGGCTGTGTTCACAGTATTCTAGTTCATCTCTGCTTTCCAAAGCAGCAACTGACAGTTTGCAGAAATCAGATCGAGGGAAGACGGTTTGTGAGTGTGGATAGATGAACGGTATCTATCTGTGTTAGGGATGCTTTAAATTTGATCCCCCCAAAAAAGTAAATAAATAAATAAAATAATAATAATAATAATAATAATAATAATAATAATAATAATAATAATAATAATAATAATAATAATAATAATAACTCCTAAAGGTGGGACATTGAGAACAGTATATATTTGAATATGGAAGCAAGAGATATTGTACAAATAGAAGAATCACAAGAAAAATGGAGAATGTTTTGAGTCTTGGACACTTCTTCAACCCAGTGTGTTTGGGGTCTTCAGCCCAATGGATTGTCCCTCTATATATTTCAGTGCCTCGAGCATGTCAAGAAGTTGAATTCAACCTCAGAAAAGAAATTATTTTTTATTTGTTTTTATTTAATTTTCTTGTCTGTCGACACAAAATCATCGGTTGTTTTTGTTTGTTTTTCGCTCATCATTGCTAGGCTTTTCCTCAGTTTACTGTGACTTGCAATGTTGGACATTTTAACCATGATATTTTAAAGCCGGTTTTCATCATGTTGGGCTGAATGCAATGTTGCCAGCAAAATTAGTGCCTGGACTTAAGAATCCAGAGATTTTATTTCCGGAATAAACCTGTCGAGGGTGCACAGGATTATACAAATGAACAGTTAATTTAATGTATTAAAGTCTAAAAAGTGGTTTCAAAGTATAAAATGTCTGATGAATTTAGTCGTTGAATGAAAGACAAGTGTGTCAGAGAGGAAGCAGTTTTGTGCGGGAGGATTTGTTTGTGTGTGTGTGGGGGGGGGGGGGAGGAGGGGGGTTTGTGAGCGTGTGTGTATGAGTTTGGGAAGAAAACTGGAATTCCATGTTTTGAAATAATAGTTAAAGGAGTCATTGGAATTAAAAAAAAAAAATTATATAGATCGGATGGAGTTGATAAAGTCAATATAAAGACGCCTTTAAACATTGAAATGTGTGTTGCCCTAGTTGGAATGTTGTTATGTATGAACAGAATGAAAAGGCCACGATTTTGTAATAAATATGAGCAATGAAGGCATTAATATGGTTGTGTTGCAACAATTATTTCTGACTGTGGGTTCAAATTGTTGTTATTATAAATACTGCGCTTTGACACTTGACAGTGGAAAAATTGATGGAAGAAGAGTGGCTTTTTTCTCATGCTAATGTTAATATGCTACCTATTGTTGACGTATCAGTTTGAAATTGTATGGTTGGTGGTTTATGTCGGTAGTAAAGCTGTAACGCTTAGTTTTAATTAAAATATTTTGACTTTTTTAATTTTAAATGGGGCGTGCCAATGATGTTTTTGGTCAGGGTGCAAGGGACTTAATGTTTTTGTCTTTCATTTTTCTGTTCATTTTCCTTTCATTTCAACTCATTGGTTTTGTGATATTTTCTTGTAAATAATAATGACAATAAACAGTAGGTGTAGTAAAATTCTTCGTTTTATACTTTAGACTGCATTAAGATTGGTGACAGATTGCTATTTCTCCGTCAATTTGATGCTGATTTTGCCTGCATTTACCCATCACATTTTTCATTCCACGCTTATAAAGTTGGGTGTCATATTGTTTTAAAAACAAATTATTTTCTGCAAAGTGTGGATGTATTTATTCCTTATACAGTGAACATTCAGCATATGGAAGTATTCATGAAATTGCTTCTACACAATGTACAATGGTTCTTTTTACCAGTGTTTTAAAAAAAAATATATTTAAACTGTTTTGTTATGTCAACTGAAGCACAATTAGTTGATCATCATTCACATCATGCCTGCGCGTTCTTTTTGCCAATCCAACTTCGGATACTAAATAAATCAGTAACATTTACTGACCATCACTGTATAAATTGATGATGTACCAATTACAGTTTATGAGAGCGTGAACTAATCAATTTGATTAGCTCTAGTCATCATTTTAATTAAAGGAATACGAAACCAAACCATTAGCACAGTTGATGTTTTTCATTATCTAAATCAAGATGTACACATTTTATTTCCTGAATGTGAACTAATAAATTGGATTTGTTCTTTTCCTAATTGTTCGTAATATACATAAATGAAGAAAGTTGATGTTGTGTTGTTGTCTCAATGAAGCTGTAAACATTTTTATATTTGGAGACCATAAATTAAGGAATGTGATTGGGGGTGCTTGTCCAGTGCTGCTGTTGTACGCATTCAGGCAATGAAATGTTGTATTTATTCAAATACTTGAACTTTGCTGTATTGGTAGGGTAGTCTTGGCAACCTTTCGTATGATATAAGCTGCGAATTCCCACCTTGCAATGGATTAGGATGCTTGTTTGTTTTGATTCATTGGCAATCCTGTCAGTGCAATTTTGTAATTGTGTGCCCATGGCCTATATTATTATTTATTATTAGCGATAGAATGAGAGAGTTCTTATATACCATAAAATATGAATGCTGTTGTTTTTGCTCCTATTACTACTACTATTACTACCATTACTACTACTTTTACTACTAAGGTTATTTATAATGTGCTTTTTAAAGCGCTAACTACTACTGATATTTGTCCTGCTGTTACTACTACTACTACTACTACTAAGGATATTTATAAGGCGCTTTGCCTAGAAAGAAAACAGCTCAAAGCTCTATCTTCTACTAATGCTGATGCAGTTCCTGCTGTTGCTACTATTATTGCTGCAATTATTAGAATACGTTCAGCAATTACAGCTTATATTCAGTGTGGAGTAATTAGTAAAAACGTTTTTTTTTTGTTACATTTTGGAAATTGGATAAAACTCCTTTGAACATCAGATTAAAGAAATAGTTAAAGTCTAGCCGTGGAAAATTCATGACAGAAATGGACTATTAGAAGTAATTGAGAGACATTTGGAAAGGGAGATAATAATCATGTCAAAGCTCAACTCGAATAAAGCTGTGGATTGTAAACGAAGGGTAAAGGGACATAACTGCACCGATATTTGAAAGGGAGGTAAGCTTCATCCTGTCAAAATGGGAGATAAGCTTAATCCTGTTAAAATGGGAGATTAGCTTAATCCTGTCAAATTTCGACTGGTAATGTAGCAAGCAGGTAAGAGGGGCCATTTGACTTGTGGAATGATAAATCTATTGAGGAGTTGTTATGCTGTGTGTGTGTGTATATATACAGTATATGTATGAGTACGTTTAAGCATGCTTGGTTTGGGTTGGTATGATGGTGGTATAAGGTGTATATATAGATGTGGTTTTGGTGAAGGGTGCATGCGTGTATGTGTATGTGTGGGTGCATGTGTGGGTGCATGTGCGTGTGTGGTGAATGTGTGTGTGGGTTGGGAGTTTCCGATTGTTGGCGGTGGGTATACTTTGGCAGATAAGTCTATCAAGATCACACAAGCAACAAGATTTTGTCTGTTGTTATCCGTTGGTGCATAAGGATAGCCTTTGTTTCGTCAAAGAACGTTCCTTGTTGGTCATTACGTTTTTGTGTTGGTCATTACGTCTTTGTGCCTCCTTAATGTTTGCATCCACAGTAACATTTCAGTTGACAATGAGTTAACCTTTTCATTAAACTAATAAAAACAATTATTTATTTACTTATTTTATTTATTTTAGCGTTCATGTATCATATATAACTTTTCCAGCTTAACAGCGGCTCTTATTTCATTCATTCATTCATTCATTCATATGTTTAAGTTGTGTATTGTTAAAATGTTCAGCACAGAGTTTAAAACCAGTACTCATCGTTTCTTAGCTAGTCTTGCAGAAATTTGAAGCAACCCAATATATATAGATATATATATATATAGATATATATATATATATGTTGATGGATCAGTGCTGTTTGATGAAAGGTTGTTTTATTTTATGTATACTTTTATTGTTCGCTTGTTTTTTTGTGTTTTTATTTATTTGTGTGTGGGTGTGTTTATTTGTGCCTTGCTTTGAAGTGGCATAACAGAATTGTGAAAGTCTTATTATTAATAATTAGAATGTTATGGTCTTGTGACAAAGCATTTTGTTGATGAATAAAGCCACTGGCTGCAGAAAAAAAAAAGAAGTCTACTTTTGTGTATATTCTTCTCCGTGGTATGTTGTTATATTGTGTTTGCAAACAGCTAAAAAGAAAGAATGGGAGAAGAAACAAGGAAGGATTTTCTTTCTTTCATTATTCTTTGATTGTTGCTTTCTTATTTTGTTTTTCATTCTTATTCTCTAGCTGTTGTCTGTTCTTATTTGTATTTCGATATATTCCCCAATATATTCAAGATTTAATCCCATTACTTGCCCATTTTGGGGTCTGGATAATATGAAAACATAAGCATAACAATCATAAATCAGTTTTTTTAAACATAGTTACATTACTAGCATTATAACCCTATCATTCAAAACAATAACATTTTACCAATATTGTTAATATTACTAGTGTTCACCCTTTCCTATAATATATAATACCAATATTAAAAAAAATGAATATAAATACTCTTTTTCCGAAATTTGATAAATTTTCTTGTACTTCATTGAGCAAACTGTCTTGGGACAACAAAAGCGGTTCCATCATCAAAAGAGCCTGCCGCTCCCCCACTTCTTGAGGGAGACAGCTCAAGAAGCTCGGACAACCAGATGATACACACATGCACTTCTATCGCACTTGATTGAGAGTATCCCATGCTTCAGCCTCATGGTCTGGTTTGGGCTTTTCTGAAGCTGCCCTCTGAGTACCAGTGACCTCAGTTGTTCACAGAGCATGAGTTGTGCACATTTTCTTGATATTTTAATGCACATTATATGATGTTTATGCCTCAATTTATACACCCATGTAGAATTGTTTACAAGCGAATGTGTTTGTGAGTGTGTGTGTGGGTGTGTGGGTGTGTGTGTGTGTGAGGTGAAGGGTGGGGAGATGGCGTGTGGTTTACTTCTTAAAAACAACTTCCCTTTAGATCATTCAATTTCTTTATGTCCAGTGGAAGCATGTTTGTTGTTGTAAAGTGATTGAATGTTTTACCGCATCACCAAATAAAATGCTTTGACTTGACTCTTGAACTTGATGGAAACATTTTCTACTTTCGTTTTCCCTCATCAATAAAGCGGAAGCTGAATGTTGCGTATTGAGCATGCGCATTAGCGTTATGCAATTCCATAAAATGCATTTTCCCGGCCCACAACAACCATTTCGGTCTCTGACCGCGTGCTAAACACATCAAAAGGGAGAGAACTAGTTGTAAGTTTTGACAGGGGGGTAAAAAACAAACATCTTCGAACTGTAGCAATGCCTCCAACGTTTTCGAATGGTGCCGTAAGCACTGCACTAACAGGTAAGTTGCCAAATCAGTAAAAGTTGCTGGCGAACCGTGATTTTGTTACTGATCATCAGTCTGATGCTTAGGCCTACGTAACTCCCTGTTGCTGTACAGTCTTCACCATTCACGGCTGCAATTTGTCATTTAGCATCATTGTTTAAATTTATTACATAAACTCATTCAGTATTGACAAAGTTTATTACCTCTCTCAGTTTTTTCTGGGGGTGACATGGGGGAAAAGTTATTTGTTTAAATGCGTTACATCACAGCTACTCGTATATGCGGGTCAAGGGAAGGAATTATTGCCTCCCTTTAGTAGACCGAATTTGCCTACTTTCATTTTTTGAGCATTCGTTAATCATTGTTGTTGTTGATAACTTCTTTGGATCGATTATTTAAGTGTGTTTGTTTTTGTATTTTCCTCCAGAAAAAAAAATAAACATTCCCAATTTTAAGATTATACAAAATGTACTAAACGTTCCAACTATTTATGAAAATGTATGTTATCAATAGACTAAAATAATGTAAACAAATTATTTTCCCATAACTTTTTTTTGTCTTTCCCAGGAGCAGCTGCTGAAATAGAGCTAACACTCAAAGAGCGTATTATGATATTTGACGGTGGCATGGGCACGATGATCCAGACGGAACGCCTGGATGAAGCAGACTTCAGAGGACAAGAGTTTGCCAGCAGCGAACGCTCTCTCAAAGGAAATAACGATCTGTTGAGCATCACCAAGCCGGAAGTCATTTTGAAAATTCACAAGGTTGGCCAATTTGATAGTGCTTCTTTTCTAGTTGTAGTACTAATTTTTTTTTACTTTTTGTGGAGGTTAGGTTAGGTCCTTTTCAGACATTGCAGCCCATAACTAAATATATAAGGTATCTGTACAAAATTGTTCAAGAACACTTTCTAAATTAATTATAAAGCATGAACACATGGAATACTAAATACTCTGCAGAGGTTCAATGTGTGTATAATACAAGTCTATCGGTACATCACTTTCTGATTGAATGCTTAGTTTCTTAAAAACAACAACACAACAACAACAAAGAAAACATGTTTAAAGTAAATGGACATAACATAATTCAATCTGGACATTCTGTAGACTCGGCTCTGTATCATCCAAATTTTACAGAAGTTGTAAAAGTTATTGCGAAATCTCCTTTTGGTAGACTTTTATAGACGGGTGGAAATGTTGTTTTTAAATAGTTTAAGTGTTTTAAAAGTTTCATTTTAATTGTCTAATATCACCTAAATGTGTGAAGAGACGTTAAGTGAACGATTGATTGTTCTACAGCCCTAACTAACGAAATAATGTATCAAGGTTTAGATGTCAATGTCAGCTTCATGCCAGCAGTTACGACAGAAATGTTTCCATGGAAACTGTGTTAGTAGCATACGTAACTCCATCAGTAGGCCTTACATAAAGCATCTTTCGCTGATTGTTTCCCCCAAATTCCGGGAAAATGTAGTGGGCACATTACCATTGGATTGTTCAAATTAATTTAATTTTGCACTGAGCGAGCAAACTACAGCAGTGTGGCGAATAAGTAGTAAACCCTGAGTCCGTCACTCGGTCATCAATCCATGAGTTCATTTTACCATTGTATTTGAGCTACACAGTTGTGTAATATGTACTGTTTTATCTTCTAGGACTACCTGCTGGCTGGTGCAGACTTCATAGAGACTAACACTTTCAGTGGAACAACCATTGCCCAGGCAGACTATGGGTTGGAGTATTTGGTGAGACTTTAATTAAGCTTTTAATTGCGACGGAGAGGGGTTGGGGGATGGAGGTGAAGAGTGTAGGCAGATCTGGCTCCTATCTTATCCTATCCTATCCCTTAACTCAAAGGTCATTGGGGCACCACAGATGATCGTTTAACCAGCGTATTCCATCTTTCTCTGTCCTCAGCAACCCTCATGTCTTCGCTCAGTGTTAAACCAGTCCATTCTGGAATGTTGTCCTCCCACCTCTTTTTCTGTTTCCCTTATCTTCTGCCTCCTTGCACCGTGCCTTGCAGGATGCTCTTTGCAAGGCCTGATGCTGTGGTGAGGTGGACATACCATCGGAGTTTCCGTTTCTTCACCACTGTGAGCATGTCATTGTGTTGTCTAATGGCTTGTGTAATGGTCTGTCGGACTTCTTCGTTGGTGATGTTCTGGGTATAGGAAATGCCCAGAAGTCTTCTGTAGCACCTCTTCTCCATGATTTGTATTCTTCGTTGTAGATCTGTGAGGGTCCATGTATCACAAGTGTATAGGAAGATGGAGATGACAAGGGAGCGCAGCAGCCGTACCTTGGAATGTAGACTGATGGTCCTCTCTTTCCAAATGGGCTTCAACCTTGTCTGGGCAGCCGTTGTTTGTGCGATCCTGGAGAGGACTTCCTGTCGGGACCCATTGTCTGATACAATAGCTCCTAAATATTTGAAGCTATGCACTGTGTTGAGGGATTGGCCTTGGACTTTGATGTCCGTGTTGATGCCATTGGTGTTGTTGGTCATCATTTTGGTCTTCTCTGCACTTATTTCCATTCCATAGGCTCTGGAGGTGGTGTCAAGCCTCTGTACAAGCTGTTCAAGATCTTGTTTCTCTCCAGCCGATCCATAAATGTCATCCATAAAACGGAGGTTGGAGATTGCACTACCCTCTATGCTGACTGTGCCTTCGTGATCTGCAAGGGCATCTGAAATGATGAGCTTTTAGAAGATGTTAAAGAGTGTTGGAGAGAGTAGGCATCCTTGATGCACACCGATTGTTGTTCTGAACCAGTTCCTGATGGCGCTGTTGTGGAGGATTGCACTGGTAGCCTTGTCATCAGGCTTTTCTCTCAGATTATTCTGAGGTTGAAAATCTGTTCAGTGGTACTTCATCCTGCCCTTAATCCTATTTGTTCTTCAGCAATGATTTGTTCAGCTTGGGGTTTTAACCTTTTGAGTATTATTTTCAGGAGGACCTTGCTGGGGTGGCTGATGAGGCTGAGAGTGCAGTAATTTTTACACTCCTGAAGGTTACTCCTTTTGGGAAGAGTGATAACAAGTGGCTGGGTCCATGGCATAGTCCACTCCCCACTCTGCCAGATCTGGCTCGCAATCGTAAAAAATTTTACTTGAAAAGTATTAGAAATAACGGTAAAACATGTACATTTTTTTTAAAAGAATTTAAATGTTCTACTTGAGTACTATTTAGATGAGGGGTGTGTGAGGGTGACAGTGTCCACCTGCCAATGAAAGGGTTATGAATTACCACACGGTTGAATGACAAGTTAGGTCATCAAAACCACTAAAGGGCTTAATTTTAGTACATTTCATTTTTTATATATTTTTATATTTTTATATTTTCTCTGTTATTAGGGGAAAAAATAAACATTTTGTCCTGTTCTAATCTTACAGTAATATTAATTTCATTTCATTATTTGAATTTATTTATTTCTAGGTAGTTAAACTAAAGAGAGATTAAGTTCAGAATGGGGTGAGAATGGAGATAAAAAAGTTTACATAAGAGGGGAGAATCTTAGCACCACAATAAAAATTCTGGAAGTACAAAGTATTCTCTCTTTCTTTTTTTTTTCTTTTTTTTTTTTTTTGGGGGGGGGGAGGGGGATGTTTTAAGAGGATTAAGGGATGCCTACTCTCTCCAACACTTTTCGACATCTTCCTAGAGCGCATCATGTCGGATGCCCTTGCAGACCACTAAGGCACAGTCAGCATAAGGGGAAGAGCAATCTCCAACCTCCGTTTTGCGGATGACATTGATGGATTGGCTGGAGAGGAACAAGAACTTGAACAGCGGGTAAAGAGGCTTGACACTACCTTTAGAGCCTATGGAATGGAAATAAGTGCAGAGAAGACCAAAATGATGACCAACAACACTAATGGCATCAACACGGACATCAAAGTCCAAGGCCAATCCCTCAACACAGTGCATAGCTTCAAATATTTAGGAGCCATTGTATCAGACAATGGGTCCCGACAGGAAGTCCTCTCCAGGATCGCACAAACAACTGCTGCCCTGACGAGGTTGAAGCCCATTTGGAAAGACAGGACCATCAGTCTACATTCCAAGGTACGGCTGCTGCGCTCCCTTGTCATCTCCATCTTCCTATATACTTACGAAACATGGATCCTCACAGCAGATCTCCAACGAAGAATACAAAGCATGGAGATGAGGTGCTACAGAAGACTTTAGGGCATTTCCTATACCCAGCACATCACCAACAGCGAAGTCCGAAAGACCATCACACAAGCCAGTGGACAACACGATGACCTGCTCACAGTGGTAAAAAAACGTAAACTGCGATGGTATGGCCACGTCACCAGATCATCAGGTTTTGCAAAGACCATCTTGCAAGGCACAGTGCAAGGAGGTAGAAGAAGAAGGAGACCGAAAAAGAGGTGGGAGGACAACATTCGAGAATGGACTGGTTTGGCACTGAGCAAAACAATCAGGGTTGCTGAGGACAGGGAAAGATGGGTGCCCCTACGACCTCCGACTTATGGGATAGGATAGGAAGGGTTGGTAAATACGGTGCTGGGGTGGCTGGAATACCAGAACAGCACAATGAGTGCAGCAGTGCACATGGCACAAATCATGAGGTGACGCACACTAATGTTGGTGAAGCAGTGACTTCATTTGTGTTTCTCTGTGTATATTTTGCTAACGCTCCTATCAAGTGTCATATTCAACCAACAGCACCAAAAGAGTGCAAGAGCGCGAGGTCCACAAGGCACAACATAGTTCAGTAAATTCAGGACTGCCTTCAATCGGGCATAGTGACTGCCGGCGCGTTAAACAAGGGAGAGAACATGTTTGTGTAAACTACCTAGATTGCATCCCTAGATTTTAGAATACTTTTGGCAATGAATTCTCTTTCACAAGGGTTTTCCTTCCCATTTCTGCTGCTCATCAGCCAAATTGTAGATACTTTTTTTTTTTGCATGAATGTGTTTTTTCCTGAGCACTTCGTTCAGGCCTTTTACTTGTGTTTTGGAATATCAGTCCCTTGATTTTTCTGCGAGCCCAGTTGATTCATGGACAAGCTGAGAACACAACAAAATGGCTGGCCATCTGTATGTATGGTTCAAATCCACAAATGCAAACCGTTGGCAGCAGAGAAGGGGAGATAATTCTTGCCTATCGTTCCCTCATTCCTCGAGGGATAGCACCTGATAAAGATTATATCCAAGATGCTATCAATAAACTCCAGCCCTTTCTGTTTATCCAGACACCTACCACGCATTGTCTCCACTCAAGTATAGCTTGTGCCATCACATAGACCTCTCAACCACCCCTTGCACGAATTATTTTTGCCTTGACTTTTTAACCTGCAGATTTGACCCTACACCACCAAGGACTTTGCTACTGTTTTCCTTCAGGGTCAAATTGTACTCTTTTCTGTGGTGTTTAGACATTTCCATAATGTGTTATTCCTATTTGGTTAGATTGGAATACAGTTTCACTGTTTGAGAACTCAACCCTAACTGGTCTAGTGTTCAGGCTGTCTGGATCTTCCTCTTATTCAACATACTACACAACGTACACATTATGACTAACTAATCTTACATGGTGTCAGAAGTGGGATTTGAACCCACACCCACATTGGTGGACCAGAATTTTAAATAATTTTTTTTGAAAAATTTTAAAACTAAAAGACTTGATTTGTAAAATAGGATCACATAGACATTTGGATTCGAAATCTGACTTCTATGTTTTATAAAGTTTATTAGTTTTAAAATTGCAATTTGTGCTGTACATCTTAAGAAAAGGGGATGTGGTGTTTAGACATTCCCATAATGTGTTATTCCTATTTGGTTAGATTGGAATACAGTTTCACTGTTTGAGAACTTAACACTAACTGGTCTAGTGTTCAGGCTGTCTGGATCTTACTCTTATTCAACATACTACACAACGTACACAATATGACTAACCAATCTTACACTTTCTGTTCCTGTTTCAGGTGTATCGCCTGAACTTTGAATCCGCAAAGCTGGCAAAACGGGCTGCAGAGGAAGTGACGGCCGAGACAGGAGTAAAACGCTATGTGGCAGGCGCCATCGGACCCACCAACCGAACTCTCTCCATCTCTCCCTCTGTGGAGAAACCGGAATTCAGGAATATTAGTAAGTATGTTGGTACTTAGCACTTACTATGCTACTGCGGCTATCACTTCAACGTTTTTGTCGTTCTTATAAAGCTTTTCCTTTTTTTTAAGCTCAAGAGCTGCTCATGGTACTTCCCGATACTACACAAACTTTGACTACTACCACAACTAAACCCTTGTAGATGACTCTCCACAACCTTGTATTCTGCTGTCCGATGCCACCATCCATTATTTTTTTTTAATGTTTATTAAGTGCTGTTACACTCGTGATTTTGGTGTTTTTCTATCAGTAGTTGATTCAGCCCCAATGCTGAAGTCCGGATAAGTGGTAACTCGGATTCGTTTATCCACGCAACCCGTTTAATCATCAACAAGGCTGGAGTCATCGTATGAATTTTTCCACTTTTATTCAGCATACATCAACAACTGCATGCAATCGCCTTTTCACTTTCCTCACTTTACACAGAGCATCCAATATGTAGTTTTTCTCTCAACTCGAGATAACGTCAGAATGTTCCCGATGACGCTTTACAACCAATCGAACTAAATTTCGTCATCACTGTCTTACGTCATACAACATTCTTTTCGGTCCAAGAATGTTCTCAAATATCTACACCTAACGCGAAGCTTCGATCGACAGTAAACAAGCAAATCTAGAGAATTCTCCAATAATATCGACCAACTAAAATTACCAACGTTATACAAAGCTTCTTCTAACAACAATGCAAACTCAAATCAAAGGTAAATACACTCTATTATTGCATACTTTGCAAAACAAAACAATCGGATCTATCGTGTGCGTTTCAGACATACTATCGTTCGCGTTTCAACGTAACAAGTGTCAATCCCAAACTGTTATTGGTTTCCGTCCAAGATGTTTACCAGACTAGGGAGAGATGCCACTGGCAAGTATCTAGCTTGGCAGGCAAGTGGAAATTCCTGGCTTTCATCACCCACCTTCCACCTTTCACCCATTTCCCGCTCCACTGCCCTTGCACATAACATCACTGCCTAGAAATCCTACTTTCTGAAAGGGCCTAACATTCACACAGGGCAGAATCATCCTTTGCAACTTCATGGTGAGGGCAGACCCATTGAAAACATGCTGGAAAAACAAAATCTTTCATCAATACGGTTTGGGTATAAATGGATAGTTTTGTTTGTTTTTATGTCTGTTAACAGTTGATAATATACAATAACGCTGCAATGATCTGTGAACAGCTGAACACAGTTGTTTGTTTACATAGCAAGGAAGAGAAGACAAGAACTCAAAGTTTAGTTTGAGCCATGAGTGCCTACTATAATTATCATCTTTTAATGTTGCAACAAGGCAAATTTCTAGGTACACTCTTTGGCATGAAACTAACAAACAATCTTGATACCCAGATTCTTAATACATAATCAAGAATTAGGAGAGTATTATTTGCAGGGTTCAATCAGTTAGTAATGGAATAAGAAAATAAGCCTAGGGATGTATTTTGCTGGCAAGTTTCTTCTTGCGTTTTGTTTGAGTAAACATCGGATCTCAGATTCTGTATTGCCAAATGACACCACATTCACCAAGAAACGCTCTACAAGTTTATTAGTACTTAGCGATTTCCCTGCCTTTACATCACGTGTTTGAGTGACACATGTGTTTGTTGTGCAGGGCTGAGCTTTAACGTTCGCCAACTCGCCAATGGCCCCTAAAAATAGTGTGTGGCGAGCTCGATTTGGGGTACCATTCGCCCGGCTGGCGACTTGAAAATACCGCCAGTGGTAGAGATTCTGTACCTGTACACGGACTTTTGACTTGCAATGTAAAACAAAACACGCGCCAACCGCTTCTGCAGTCTGCACCGGAGACCCGTTCCGATGCATGCTAAGAAGTTAGGTAACGCTAGCAAAGCGAGGGATTTGCGAAGTAAAAATAGCCTTTTCTCGCGAGACTTTCTTCTTTTCCTCGCCGCGAAACGCTACTGCCCTGCGAGATCATAGCCTTCTTTCTTCATTGCTTGTATCGGAACGAGTCTCTGACTTCCTTGATGAGTCACGCGAGACTTGCCGTACTTTCGATATTCCCCATTCTCAGTCTTTTGTCAATCTCGAACGATGTGGCGCTTTTTAAGCGGTGTCTCGGAGCCTCCAGCAAAAAAAATAAAGTCCGAAGAAGAAAAATAACAGCAGAATAAGAAATACGAAGAAGAGAAGCGAGATCGGAAGTGGGTGCCTGGTTGGAAAAAGACAGACACACCCAAGCTCCTTCAAGTTTTGGAAAACTGAGGAGGTGGATGTCGATGATGAATAAATTATACAGTGCTTGTTTTAAAAAATGAAACAGTGTTGTTGTTGAAATTTATCTTGTTTATTAGCTGCAATAGTTATACAGTTTAAAAAAATGACCGTGCTTTCAATCAAGGGGTCTGGCAACCTGATAAATATTTTGGCAACTTCAACTTCCCAGGTTAGGAGCCCGGCTGGCTCCTTAGCCTGGCTTGTTAAATCTCAGCCCTGTTGTGTATGTAGAATGTGAGCCTGTGTGTCGGTTACAGTGGGCTGCTCTTTGACCCTGATTGGTGTTTTGGGGAAAACATATGTTTAGTATTGAGCATTATTATGATAGGTTTAAACAAAATTGTATTCATGAGACAAGCAAATTTAACATAAAAGACTTAAAGGGTGCACAAAAGCAAAGCTTAAATGAGTGCTACCCTTTTGATGTATGTTATTATTATTATTATTTTTTTTTTTTTAAATTTAAAATTTAATTATTAACAGTAAAATGAGTAAAATTATGCATTGCAATACCATCAGAATTTGAATTATTTTAAAATGTAATAATTCTTGTTCCTGTCTTCATTGTCAGCCTTTGAGCAGCTGGTGGAGGCCTACTGTGAGCAGGCCAAAGCCCTTCTGGATGGCGGTGTGGATGTACTGCTTGTAGAAACTATCTTTGACACAGCTAATGCAAGGGTAATGGCCTGCTGTCCACTGCTCTACTTACCGCACAATGCATGATTTGGTTGTTCCCTTCTTCACTCTATAACCTTCCCAAACCTCTCCCACTCCCCCTTCTCTCCTACCCTTTTTCTCCATCCTGTTTCTCTGCAGCCTGTTCCATCCTTTCTGATTCCATTTGCAGCTCAGCAGGGATGATTATAATGGATTTTAATAGGGTGGTTTAAAAGTAACTCTTTATTGGAACTGGATCCGGATCCAGATTCCCGTCTAGGGTGGAAGTTGATGGGCCATCCGTCGAAGCAAAATTTGGACTATAATTATACAACTCGAGAGGGCGCTGCAAAATTTTTTTTATAGCAAGGAAAATTTCTAGTGATCTGTAGTTACAATCATGTTTCATTTTAAAATGGTGGCACACCAGCTCAGTTCCTATGTGAGCAGCACTTTTCAGTGCCTCTGCGTTTCGCATGCTGCAGGCTATTTATAGCTTGCCTGCACCCATCCTTCCAGTGAAAGGAAGCATCTGCAAAGATATTTATAGCTGACCTAACCTCAAAATCTGAAAAGCTTTGGATGAGCTGCTGTGGTGGCAGCATTCTGATAATAATGATAATGTTCTGATGATAATGGGTAATAATTAAGATAGGTGAGTGGGAGAAATTGTGAAGAGTGCATGCGTGCGTGTCTTTAAATCGCCTTAGTGTGAATAGACGAATAGATAAATACAGTACTGAACTGATGCTGATTACTGCTAGCATTGTTTATTTTGCAGGCAGCGCTTTTTGGTATCCAGAATCTTTTCCAGAGTGGATACAGACAGTGTCCCGTTTTTGTGAGTATTTTAAAGTTGTCATTTTTGCCTTAGATCGTAGATCTAAGCTCAGCGGAACACAGGTAGGTGTGCAGTGCAATTAAGGTGCCATATTTTTCTTTATAGAAAAATACTATGTTGAGCTTATCTCGCATTTTCTCTCGTCGTCCCTCCTTACCTATTTGCTACCATATCCTTATTATAATAGTAATAATTAGCATTTGTAAGGCGCCTACCGTGCAGATCAGACCCTGCGCACACACCAACATTCATCTAATCATACATTCATGTTTTATATATAATACTAGACAGCATAGAAATGCATGCACACATGCAGATTTACGACAAGCACACAGAAACACACAAAACAAGAATACTAAATGAAGAAAGAATGTAAATTATGTAAAGTGCTGCTGAAAGAGAAAGGTTTTCATTTTGCTTTTAAAACTTTGAATTGAAGGAGAGTGTCTCACATCGGAGGGAAGAGAGTTCCAGAGCTGAGGTCCATAGACAGAAAAAGAGCGGAGACCATGTGATTTCTGTTTATAGTGGCCTTGGCAGAGGAGTCGAGTATCGCTCAAAGAGCGAAGGGTGCGAGAAGGAGTGTACAGAGTGACTATTAAGATATTCGGGAGCTGATCCAGTGATGATATTGTAGCAAATACATACAGGCTGTTTTATACTTTATGCATTTTAAAACAGGTAACCAGTAAAGTTTGCGCAAGAGAGGGGTGCATGGTTGTTTTCGATTTAACTTGAAAACAAGCCTCGCAGCAGCATTCTGAACTTTTTAAAGGGGTGCTAGGGTAGAGTCATTGCAGCCAATAGTAAAGAGTTGCAATAGTCTATTCTAGACAGTACACAAGAAGTAACTAGTGTTTTTGTGGCATCTACAGTGAGGAAGCGACGAATGGAACTGATCCGCCTTAATTCAAAATAGCACATTTGGCATACTTTTGAAATGTGATCATTCATTGAGAGCTCAGAATCAAGGATAACTCCTAAATTTCTGGTCTTTTCAGAATATAGAACAGTGGAAGATCCAATGGTAAGAGAATGGGCAGAGATAGGAGTTGCACTGGAGAAAAGGAGAGCTTCTGTCTTGTCGTCATTCAGTCTGAGCATGTTGCTTTGCTTCCATGTCTTAATATCAGTAGTACAGTGACGTAGTGTGTCCGTCACAGAGTCAATGTCACAAGGTTTCACAGACTTTTGAAGTTATGCATCATCAGCAAAAAAGATGATCAACAGAGTGTTGCTTGATGACAAAGGATAGTTGAGTGGTGTAAAGCACGAACAAAACAGGGCCCAAGTCAGAGCCTTGCGGGACACCAAAAAGGAGAGGAGAAGAAGCAGAGGAAGAATTGTACACATATATATTGAGAAAGGTCTTGTAAGTACGATGAGAACCAACGGAGGGCTGTGGACTGAAAGCCAAACAGACTCTCAAGGTGATTGTGAGCAAGATCAAAGAGTGAAGAGTGCATGCGATCAAAGAGTGAAGAGTGCATGCGATCAAAGAGTGAAGAGTACATGCGATCGATCGTGTCGAACGCAGCGGAATTGCCCAGAAGAAGAAGAACAGAGATGTTGTCATGGTCAAGTGCAGAAAGAATATCATTGCAACACGCTGAAGAACAGTCTCAATGCTGTGACCAGCTCTATAGGCAGATTAAAAAGGATTGCAAAGGTTGTTGTTGTTGTTGTTAAGATGTGTAAGGAGCTGCTTAAGCACCACTTTCTCCAAAATCTTTGAAAGATGGGGCAGATTAGAAACAGGTAGGTAATTCTTCAAGTCGTTTGTGTCCAACGTGGTCTTTTTCAGCAAGGGTTTTATGACTGTGGTTTTGAGTTCAATTGGGACAATACCAATTAGGAGAGAATCATTGATGATGTGTGTTAAAGAGGGGAGAATGGTTTTAAGGTGCTCATACAGTAACGTGGTAGGGATGGGATCAAGTTCACAAGAGTTGGGAACAGTGTTTTTGCAGAATGTCACAAAGCTGACTTTCAGAAACAGGCAGAAATTGTGTTAGGCAAGGACCAGTGTATGGTGGACCAGTGTATGGTGGACCAGTGTATGGTGGACCAGTGTATGGTGGACCAGTGTATGGTGGACCAGTGTATGGTGGACCAGTGTATGGTGGACCAGGGTATGGTGGACCTGGGTATGGTGGACCCTGGGTATGGTGGACCTGGGTATGGTGGACCTGGGTATGGTGGAGGAGAAGGAAGGGCGGATGGGTCTGGGGGAGGAAAGCTGTTGCAGATAGTTTGGATTTTCTCAGAAAAGTAGGTGGAGAAAACAAATGGGAGTTGTTTGTCTTCGTATATATTAGGAAAAGGAAAAGCAGTCTCTTTGCCCAGGAGTGAGTTGAAATTCTGAAAGAGTTGTTTGCAAGTTTTACTTTCAGCGATCTGTGATGTAAACAATGATGGTTTTGCTTCTTCTATCATACTGGCTTTTTTGTGTTTGATGGTTTCAAAAATTCTGTGTGAACTGTCAAGCCTGACTTCAGCCAGCGTCTCTCTGCCTGACGCCGTTCACTTTTGAACTGATGGAACCGGTCAGCAATTTTGCTGAATTACTGGTTAAATTTATGTTGGCGGACCGTGCGTTGGCAGAGAGGCGCGTGCTTGTCAAGCGCAGCTTGCACAGCAACATTGTAGTCAACAATAGAGCACTACAATTACTGTACTTGCATTTCAAGATTGGTTTTTGGTTCTCATTGCAACATAAATGGCTGTATGTAATTCCTTGTGATAGGTAATAAATGATGATAATAATAATTATTATTATAATTATAATAATGGATGCTATATACACGTTTTTCCCCAAATCCTCATCAGACTCAAAGTGTCTCTTTCTGTACATGCTCCAATGTTTTGACACACTCTCACATGCACAACACACATCTATCTCTCAACCATGTGCTTAACCTTTAGGCTGCGCTGTCAACGTACGTAGAACGGGGTGTGTAACGCCTTTATAATGCGATGTAACCGTACGTTGTACGGAAGATAGTATAAGGGAGGTAAAAGCGTTTATAAAATAAATCCTTGGTCATGATTATGAAACAAAAGTTGTTTCCCTTCAACTGTAATGTTTTGGAAAGAAAAATCTTTTGGTTTAGAGGTAATTTTAAAACAAAAAGCACGCGTCAAAGCACTTGTTGCTGGCGAAATTTTCCGCCTCGTTCGTCGCCATCATGGCACGCAGAACATACACGGCAGAAGAGGTGGCGCAAATGTTTCAGGAAGAAAACTTTGATGATAATAGTGGGAATGAAGATTTTGATGCGGGTGATGATGTTTATTTGACGGAAACTGGAGGGAGGGAGGGATTACGATTCGGACGAAGAAGAAGATCGCCGCTTACAATCTTTAGCAGACGACAGTAGATGAAAAAAAAACTTTGTTATTTTCACTAGATCTATAATAATATTTTTTGCCTTTTACACAGACTATTTCTGTATTTATCAGGCTTTGAATACAGTCCATTTTGGTTCTCATATTTTTTCGTTATAAATCTTATTTCTATTTTGCAATTCTTTGCGTGTGCATTTGGAATAAGAGTGAATTTGTTTGCTCATGCTCCTAACTTTCCATCCCATAATTGTACAAACCAACAATCTTACACTTTTTTGTGTCTGTTCTTTGGAATCTTTATTCAATTTCCTTTCATTTGATATATACTTTTATATATATAGGTGTAATAGTTTAGCAACAATGGCATATATAATAAGGCATGTGTGTTTTTAATCGTAAGTCAAAATTTTCTTTAGCACAGAGCAGGTAAAACATGTCAGCAGGCTAAGGGTTAAAGGACAGGGAGATCTTCACTGAATGGAATTGAATTGATTTGAATTATTTTTATTATGTAATTTTGACAGGTCTCTGGAACTATTGTTGACAAGAGTGGACGCACGCTTTCAGGCCAGACCACTGAAGCCTTCATCATCAGTGTATCGCATGCTCGGCCTATGTGGTATGCATGATCTGTTTGAAGTAAACACTGATGTTTTAGGTAACAGTAGCAAGTCCTTGCAAAAGATGAAAATGGCATCAGATCTCGAGTTTTAAGCTCTTGAAACACCGATAGAAGTCGATCAATGAAAAAGATTGTTTAATTGCTTTATTGACTCTGCCTGTTTTCTTTGACTGTTTCTCTCTGTCTCTCTCTCTCTTTCTGTTTGTCAGTCTCTCTCTCTTTCGCTTGCTCTCTCTCTATCCCTCTCTCTCCCTCCCTCTTCCTCTCTAGTTTAATTTTCGAAGGAAAAAAAATCAACTTTATTTGTACATTTTTCTGCATGAGCTGGCTGATCAGGGATTTCATGTTATTGAATCATTTTAATACAGCGCTTTTCCAGCTCCAGAGATGCTCAAGGTGCTGGCCAATACAGGATCTAACTCAAGCCGCCCAAGGGCGCCCACCTGCATCCTTTAAGTGCATAGTCTGACGCCCAGACAAAATGACTGGTAGAAATTTGACTCGCATACATATATTGGAGTTGCCTCTTTGCATCCTTTGTTTGAACTTGGTTCAGGAGTGATGAGGCGTTCCTTTGAAGCTTGGTAGCGATTGGTTGATTGATTGTTGATTGATTGGTTGTTGCAGTCTTGGATTGAACTGCGCTCTGGGTGCCTCAGAAATGAGACCTTTCATTGAAGCAATCAGCCTCAACACCACGGCCTATGTCATCTGCTACCCTAATGCTGGTAAGGCTCTTGGGCAGTGCACCACGGAGAGAACCAAAAGGAAGGAGAAAGAAAAAGTTTTTGTGTATAGTTTTCGTTGGACCAGATGTTGGGAAGTTATTTTTAAACTGATATCGTGGATTTCATTATTTTCCTACATACGGATATACCTGCTCTATATAGGACTACATCATCTTCATCAGTTATATTTGCAAAGCCAGTTTCGCTATTTGCTTTCCTCGAACTTCATTGTGGAGCTGAAGAAAAAGAAAAGAAATGACAGAAGCTGATCTGGAGCAAGGTAGAACACTACACAGAAAATGAGACGGAGGGAGAAAGAATTTGGTTGTCTAACTATATAAGAATGATTAATAGGTATATAAGAATGATTAATAAGTATATAAGAATGATTAATAGGCATGTAAGAATGATACATTTTTAAAAATAAATAAAATGTGTCTAGCTCTCACTGAACAAGCTGCTAGGAAAATATTTTAAATTGAAATTATGGATTGAATTATTTCGTACTTTACAGGTCTACCAAACACATTTGGTGGCTATGACGAGACGCCAGAAATGACAGGCAAACAAATCAAAGTAAGTTTGGGTTTTTTTGTTCCTTTTTTCTTCTTCAGGCATTAATTATGAAAGTATTTTTTCTCTGTAAGAAAAAGACCGACGTAGAAAATAATGAGAAAAATCTTCATTGCGAAGAAAATAGCCGAAATGTTTATCGATTTTACAATTGATGAATTTGATCTATTGATTTTAGGTTTGAACAATTCAGTGACTTTTATTTATTTATGTTGTGTTCGTTCAGGACTTTGCCCAGGCAGGCCTGGTGAACATTGTGGGAGGATGTTGTGGTACCACGCCGGATCATATTCGAGCCATCTCAGAAGCTGTTAGACCTTTCAAACCCAGAGTACCTCCCACTAACCTTCGACAGGACTGCCTCCTGCTCTCAGGTATTGTAGCTTTCCAATTCCAAAGGAGAGTTTTACAGGTGACTATCCCCTGCCAACCCTGAAGGGCACTGTGTATAATATTTGTGAAATGGGTTTTAATGCCTCAGTTGGTTTGTGACTCTTTCCTGTTGAAGCGTTATAGTGAAATACTTGTATAGGGATTCTTTTAATCTGGTGTTTTATATCTTTCAAACTACCCCCGTAGGGGTGCCAGGGGTTTCACTATAAATAGTATCCCCACTTTCTGGAAATTTAGTGCTTTAAATTCCCACTGTCGCTGTCTTTCTCATTTGCTCTTTCTCATTCCTGCTCTGTTCTATCAATCTGCTATACTATCGTCTTCTTCGCTAGCCCAGTCTCCTACCTTTTTTCTTGAAAACTCTTCCGGGATAAGACTCCTATTTGTGTATGAGGTCTGTTGGATCAGCTTGGGAATATTGGACGCTTTCTGTCAGGTGGTCACTAGGGCTTCCTATGATGTTATTATTTAGCAATGTAGGCATTTTATATGTATGTGTTTTGTTGATAATTTATAATGATGTTTGTATTCTATTTTGTTTTTGTAAATGGGGGTTCGATAAGTTGGGGTGAAGCCTCAGCCGTCCCCTGCGTGGGATGTCTTTATTGTAAATTGACTGGCTGGTGGAGAGCTTTCGGTTTTACCACTGGGGTTGTTTCAGCAGATCTTTTATGCGGATCGGGGGTTGTCCGGTCCTGATTTGGCTCGGAAGAGTCCGCTGGACCTAAAGCAATAATAATGTAATGTAATGTAATATCTTTCAAACTTGTGTTCCTGACATAAATAAAGCTGTTCAATCCTAAGGAGTTTTGCACACTTATGGTGTAACTCCTTCCTGCTCATACAATCATAGCATAGGTGTACACCTTGTTTACTGGCAAAAGTGGCTGAACGTTATCAAAATGCCAGTCATTGGTTGAAATGTCACTCTCTCTTCAGTACAAATTGCTTACCTCAGGATCGTAATTGCTGTCATTACAGTATTTTTATGTCTGTTGTTTTTGAATCAAATGCATAGCAACATGAGTCTGTGTACTCATGAAAAATAAAATTCCCAAGATTTTTGCAAATCTCTGTGAGATGAGTCCTAAATAGCCCCAAAATGATTTTTTTTTAAATGTCCGTCTATCTGTTTGTCTGCCCCATGTCCGCCATCTACCCTCAGTCGGTACAAAACTTTAAAGTGGCTAATTACTCTGAACCTATTTAATGTATCACAACCAAACTTGGTAAAATGATGTATATCCATGAGACCTCGAAAATGATCAGTGAATGAATGACTTAACTTCAAATTCAAGGTGACAGGGTCAAAGAATTGCAATTTGTCACAAAAATTTCACTTTTTTCCTAAAGTTATTAATATTGAACTTACGATTCTTTGATACGCAATAGATATTAATGAGATATACATACTTTGCAAATTTGGTCGACCTCACACATTTTAAACACAAAGTGTGAACATTAAACATTTGGTAGTATTTTTCATCACATTTAAACAGGTGTAAATCTTTCCCCTGCATTCAGAACTAAATACGGAGAAGCTCAAAACTGACCTGAATGGCATTGGGGTAGATATAATAGATTGATCTTTCATATGGGTTCTGTTTTTGCGTTGACCTTGAAGGTCCAGGTCATTTTAGGCCTTACAAAAACATTTTAAAATGTAACCTTGTGCAGTGGAATGACTCTATATTTGACACATAGTACTCAACAACATTGGGTTATTTGATTGTGCATGAGATCAAGTTAAGGTAAAGGTCACTGAAGATCAAGGTCATCCAAGGGGCACTGTTGCGTGGCATAATACAATTTTTGCTGTAGGAAAATTGATAGTTTTTTTTAGCTGGAGGTCAAGGTCATCTCAAGGTCAAGAGCATTAAAAGATCAAAGCCATTATTTCCATTTTAATGCCATTTCATTTTGTTGCTTTTTTTTCCCAGGCTTTCATTTTCATGTTAGATATTGCAAGTTCCATAAGGAGCATGTGGGTCATGTGGGCGTTTCACCTTCTAATTGGGCACTCATTTTTTTCATGTTAGATATGGCAAGTTCCATAAGGAGCATGTGAGTCATATGGGCGTTTCCCTTTCTAATGTGTTGCTTGTTTGTATATTTGTTTTATTTTTACTGATTTGTGTTGATCAGGTAGATGTGCTCCATTGTGTTATTGTATGTGCACAGTTTTAGAAGAAGGAAAAACTAAATAAAGCACCAAAGCAAAAAGTTCATGACTGCTTAGTAGGCCATAGTGCAAGGCAGAGGCAGTGCACCTCTATAGTGACTGACAAGTTTGTGGGCGAGGTTGTTTGAAGTTTGACAAGTGGAGAACAGTTATACAGTTGTACAGCTACATAGGTGTGTGTATACATTTTCCTCCCAGTTTGTTTTTACTCGCAGTGCTGTGCATGCAAGTCTATGTACACACCCACCCAAACAATTCCATATTTTTACAAATCTGTATGAGATGAATCCTGAACATTCCAGAAATGACATTTAAGAAAAAGAATTGTTGTCTGTTCTAAAGATTATTTGTCATAACACTTCTGTATTGTGTCTTTGGCAGGCCTAGAGCCAACATACATCTCTTCCCAGACTAACTTTGTGAACATTGGTGAGCGTTGCAATGTGGCTGGCTCCAGAAAGTTCTGCAGGCTCATCAAGAATGGCAACTACGAGGTAGGATTTGCACCTCATCTTCTTGTAGGACACCACGCAACTCAGAAGTGTAAAGAAATGAAAACTTCAAACACCTGTGTTTAAGAACTACCATTGTAGAGACTCAAGAATGAGATTTATTCCGCTGCAGTTTTGGCTACCTGGCTCAGCCGCTTCTCTGCAATTATTGCCAGTTCCTGTCAAATTGGGTGCTTTTAAGTGGAGTGTCCTTGGTGGCATTGAATATTTTGGACACAATAATAATAATAATAATACAGGATGCTATATACGCGCCTTTCCCCAAATCAATCAGGCTCAAAGCGCGGCGATCTATACCAACATACACGCTCACCTGTCTCATCCACCCTCACACACACACACACCAAATACACATCCATCACTCAAACAGGTGGTGTAAAGGCAGGGAGATCGCTATTAGAAGACGGAAAGAAAATCGAATTTTTATTTTTGAAATTTTTATATTGACTGCTTCCTGTACCATTATTGAAGGGAGGGAGGAAACCGGAGTGCCCGGAGAAAACCCTCGGTGACCTCAATAGTCTTGTACCTAAGTCACATACGTTCGCCCCTTGCGGGAATCGAACCCGCGACCTTCGGCATAGGAAACCGGCGACTTATCCACTGCGCCACGAGGCCACCCACAAGAGTAGCTTGTTTGCATTGTAAATTTGTGATAATTTACGGACTGGTCAGAATGTGCTGGCAAAAAAAAGACAACAATAAGGAACAAGTGGAAAATTATTATTATTAAAATGATTATTATTATCATCATTGTTTGTTACACCCCCAGACAAACAAAACTAAGATATTAAATATAGTTTGAAGCTGTTCTGTTCTTCTTCAGTGTAGCATCCTCTAAGACTATTGTCTAAACAAGACGATTAGCTTTCATTGGTTAATGGGGACAAGCGGGGAAAGGGGACATTAACAGACATTGATATCCTCGGATGTGGCAAAAGAGCTGTGCATACTTTAATGCTGAGAATACCGTGAATTGTTAGGAGGCGTTGGCGGTAGCGAAAGAGCAAGTGGAAAATGGAGCCCAGGTTTTGGACATCAACATGGACGAAGGCATGCTGGATGGAGTGTCAGCCATGACTACTTTTGTCAACCTCATCACCTCAGAACCAGAGGTCTCCAAGGTTGGTATCCAGCTGGGAGTTGAATGTTGGCTCACTTGGGTGCAGCAGTGTTGATCTATGCAGTAATGTGAGTCTTATTTAATCACCCAACGTAACAATTTGCCCAATTTTCTACTTTGTTATGCAGGACCTCGCAGCATGTTTGGCATCCTTCAAAATCTGATGCATAGTGGGAGCAAACTTTGGTATAGGTTGTTCTAGTTGATTTTGGAGAGGGTGGGGAGGGGGATTGAAAGGTATGCTTGAGGCATTTGGGCCAAATACTTGTATACAAGTTTGATATTATTTCTCTAAGACATGTTGAAGTGGACATGAGATAACTGTCTGCCTTTTTTTCCCACAGGTACCTCTGTGTATTGATTCATCCAACTTTGCGGTGGTGGAGGCAGGATTGAGGTGCTGCCAGGGCAAGTGCATCGTGAACAGCATCAGCCTGAAGGAAGGGGAGGAGGATTTCCTGAAGAAAGCTCGCATCATACAACAGTATGGTGCAGCCGTTGTCATCATGGCCTTTGACGAAGCAGGACAGGTATGGGACAGCTTGGGAAGTCAAAAGGAATTGTGTTATGTTTTGCAAGGTCGGTGAGCTGATCAGGGTGCTTGGGTGAACCCAGGATCAAATTTGATCCACCAAAAATATTAACTTGCTGCATTATATTCACTGTTCTTTTTCCAAAAATATCCAGGATCCATTCGTTGATCATTGCTAATATATACTGGGGGTTTCGTCAAGATTTAGAGTGTAGCTCGGGGGAAAATTTAAAAAAACAACAAAATTCAAATAACAACTTTAATATTAACTTTAGCTGCACAATTTTAACCTGAGACAGGCATTAGCATGAGCCAATCCAGCTACTGCTTATTGGGTACTACTGTCTTCTCAATATTATAAGAGAGAAAATATTTATGACTGTCTTTTTTATCTCTTGCTGTTACCAAAACTGGTGTGAAAAATAAATAATACAGTAATAGTATTACAGGATGCTATCAGGTGCTTTTTTTTTTCAATCAAACTGAAGTTGTTACAGACGTCGGAATAGAAATGTATTTTTAGTTTTTGAAATTTTAGATAGGTTGCATTCAACACTATCATACCTGGTTAAATAGACTACATTCAACACTATCATACCTGGTTAGATAGACTGCATCCAACACTATCATACCTGGTTAGATAGACTGCATCCAACACTATCATACCTGGTTAGATAGACTGCACCCAACACTATCATACCTGGTTAGATAGACTGCATCCAACACTATCATACCTGGTTAGATAGACTGCATCCAACACTATCATACCTGGTTAGATAGACTGCATCCAACACTATCATACCTGGTTAGATAGACTGCATCCAACACTGTCATACCTGGTTAGATAGACTGCATCCAACACTATTATACCTGGTTAGATAGACTGCATCCAACACTATCATACCTGGTTAGATAGACTGCATCCAACACTATCATACCTGGTTAGATAGACTGCATCCAACACTATCATACCTGGTTAGATAGACTGCGTCCAACACTATCATACCTGGTTAGATAGACTGCATCCAACACTATCATACCTGGTTAGATAGACTGCATCCAACACTATCATACCTGGTTAGATAGACTGCATCCAACACTATCATACCTGGTTAGATAGACTGCATCCAACACTATCATACCTGGTTAGATAGACTGCATCCAACACTATCATACCTGGTTAGATAGACTGCATCCAACACTATCATACCTGGTTAGATAGACTGCATCCAACACTATCATACCTGGTTAGATAGACTGCATCCAACACTATCATACCTGGTTAGATAGACTGCATCCAACACTGTCATACCTGGTTAAATAGACTACATTCAACACTATCATACCTGGTTAGATAGACTGCATCCAACACTATCATACCTGGTTAGATAGACTGCATCCAACACTATCATACCTGGTTAGATAGACTGCATCCAACACTATCATACCTGGTTAGATAGACTGCATCCAACACTATCATACCTGGTTAGATAGACTGCATCCAACACTATCATACCTGGTTAAATAGACTGCATCCAACACTATCATACCTGGTTAGATAGACTGCATCCAACACTATCATACCTGGTTAAATAGACTGCATCCAACACTATCATACCTGGTTAGATAGACTGCATCCAACACTATCATACCTGGTTAGATAGACTGCATCCAACACTATCATACCTGGTTAGATAGACTGCATCCAACACTGTCATACCTGGTTAGATAGACTGCACCCAACACTATCATACCAACACTATCATACCTGGTTAGATAGACTGCATCCAACACTGTCATACCTGGTTAGATAGACTGCATCCAACACTATTATACCTGGTTAGATAGACTGCATTCAACACTATCATACCTGGTTAGATAGACTGCATCCAACACTATCATACCTGGTTAGATAGACTGCATCCAACACTATCATACCTGGTTAGATAGACTGCATCCAACACTGTCATACCTGGTTAAATAGACTACATTCAACACTATCATACCTGGTTAGATAGACTGCATCCAACACTATCATACCTGGTTAGATAGACTGCATCCAACACTATCATACCTGGTTAGATAGACTGCATCCAACATTGTCATACCTGGTTAAATAGACTACATTCAACACTATCATACCTGGTTAGATAGACTGCATCCAACACTATCATACCTGGTTAGATAGACTGCATCCAACACTATCATACCTGGTTAGATAGACTGCATCCAACACTGTCATACCTGGTTAGATAGACTGCATCCAACACTGTCATACCTGGTTTGATTTGGTTTGTTGTATTGAACTTTTGTATTATAAAGTCGTTGTCATTGCTAAGTGTACATGTTATTTGATTTCCCTTTTAAAGTGATTTCAGTGTTACCTCTTCCTGTGCATGTCCATTAATATAATGTTGACCCTAGACTTTCTGCGCTATGGAGAAAAAACACAGCTTTGTCCTGTTTGAAAAATGTCTCGTATCATCACAAAAATGTTCTTCTGATTTGTTTTGAGTCACAGACTGCACGCAGTTGCTGTGTTCAGAAGTTTTCTCATTAACATTCTTAACTGTGTGATAATTTTAGTTTACTAATAACTTTTTTTTCTCCCATTTCGCAGGCCACAGATGCACAGCGCAAAGTGGAAATCTGCACACGGTCGTATCGTCTGCTGGTGGACAAGTTGAACTTTAACCCCCATGACATCATCTTTGACCCCAACATCCTGACGGTGGCCACGGGAATTGAGGAGCACAACACTTACGGCATCAGCTTTATTGAGGCAACCAAACTCATCAAGGTAGGTCATTATAACAAGGCGTGGGTCTTCAGTTTGGTGCGAAGTTACTTCCCTTCACAATTTTCATGAGATTGGCTAATGGGTTTTGGATTGTTAACATTTGGGTTGAGGGTATTGAACATTTCACAGCAGCACTGTCGTAGGGAGGTTTGCCAATAGGATCGGGTTCTGCTTATTGAATATTTTGTTTTTCTATGTTTGTGAAGGACCTCGTCTCTTAGACTGGGGGGTCCTGTTTTCATGAATGGGAGATTGAATACTGTGATGGTTTGTTTACAGAGCACACTTCCAGGAGCCAGAGTGAGCGGAGGGGTATCCAACTTTTCCTTCTCTTTCCGCGGCAAGGAAACCATCCGAGAGGCCATGCACAGCGTTTTTCTCTATCACGCCATTAAAGTTAGTATATATACAGTAACTTCATTTTCTTTCTGCCCTCTTTCGCTTTTGGTTTGGTTTGCAAAGACAAATTCCAACACAAGAGTAGGTGATAAAAGGTGAATTCATTTAGGAAGCAGTCTATTTTTGTTTTTAATGACTGCAGTTTGTTTTTAGTACTGCTCAGCAAGGCATGTCTTAATTTTTCACTTGCATGCTTAGAGCAATGTGAGTCTATGTACTCAACACCCATACCCCCCACACCCTACAAATATTTGTTTTCCACATGTTTGCAAATTTGTGCGAGATGAGTCATTAGTAGTCTGAAAATTATATTGACAAAAAATGTCATTCCGTCTGTCTGTCAGTCCGCCGCCTGTCTGTGCAAAAACTTTGAAGTGGCTAAGTACTCAGAGCCTATTTCAACTATCACAACCAATTTTGGAAAGATGGTGTATACCCATAAGACCTCATAAATGATCAGTGAATGAATGAATTCACTTCAAGGCCAAGGTCACGAGGTCAGCAATGTTCTTAAAAAAAAGACAATTTTTAACAAAATTTCACTTTTTTCTAGGTTATTAATGCTGAACTTATGATTCTTTGATGCATGATAGATATCAATGAGACACACATTCCTTGCAAATTTGGTCAACCACATCAAGGTCACTGGAGCTGTACAAAGTCAGTTAGTATAGGTACTTTGAAGTGACTTTGACCCTAAACTATAAGAGATATACAGTTCAAATATGTTATATTTAGAAATGGTAGATTGAACTTTCATATGTGTTCGCTTTTTGCATTGATCTTGAAGGTCAAGGTGATTTTAGACTTGTAAAAAACATACAAAAAAATAGGTCATCGTACAGTGGAATGGCTGTTTATTTAACCCATAATAATTATGCAACAACATTGTGTTTTTTGATCAGACATGCATGAGAGACCATGTGAGGGTCAAAGTCATCCCAAGGTCAAGGTCACTGAGTTTCAAGGTCATCCCAAGGTCACCATTTTTATTGGCATAATACAACATTTGCTGTATTTTATGTGATAGTACATGAGTGTATTTGGAACCAGTTGTCAATGTCATCTCAAGCTCAAGGAGGAAAAAATGACATATTCAATGTTGGAATAAATGTGATAGTAAGTGTGCTGTGCGAGAACTTGAAAGTAATGTCTATGTGCCATATAAGTAGTAAGGAAATGAATATGTTGTGTTATATAATTATGCATGCATAATATGCTAATACGTTTCTTAGTTCTTGTCCATGTACTTTTAACCTTTAGGCTGCGCTGTATACGTACGAAGTACGAGGTGCTTAAAGCCGGCCTAGTGCGATGTCTACGTACGTTGTACGAAGGGAGGTAAAAGCGTTCATAAAATAAATCCTTAGTCATGATAATGAAACAAAAGTTGTTTCCCTTCAACTGTAATGCTTTGGAAAGGAAAATCTTTGGGTTTAGAGGTAATTTTCAAACAAAAGTCACGTGTCGAAGCACTTGTTGCTAGGGCGAAATTTTCTGCCTCGTTCGTCGCCATCATGGCACGCAGAACATACACGGCAGAAGAGGTGGCGCAAATGTTTCCGGAAGAAAACTTTGATGATGATAGTGAGAATAAAGATTTTGATACGGGTGATGATGTTTATTTGACGGAGGCTGGAGGGAGTAATTACGATTCGGACGAAGAAGAAGATCGCCGCATACAATCTTTAGCAGACGATGATAGGTGAAAAAAACTTCGTTATTTTCACTAGATCTATAATAATATTATTTGCCTTTTACACAGACTATTTCTGTATTTATCAGACTTTCATTACAGTCCATTTTGGTTCACATAATTTTTGGTAATAACTCTTATTTCTATTTTTGCAATTCTTTGCGTATGACTTCAAGAATGGGTGTGCAATTGAGTGAGAGTGAATTTGTTTGCTCATGCCCCTAACTTTCCATCCCATAATTGTACTAACCAACAATCTTACACTTTTTGTCTGTTCTTTGGAATCTTTATTCAATTTCTTTTCATTTGATATATACTTTTATATATCCAGGTGTAATAGTTTAGCAACAATGGCATATATAATAAGGCATGTGTGTTTTTAATCGTAAATCAAAATTTTCTTTAGCACTGAGCAGGAAAAACGTGTCAGCAGGCTAAGGGTTAATATTTATGTCGGATTGCAGACCATGTATTGAATTTCTCAGTTTGAGATCAATAAAGTTATATTGTATTGTATTGTATTGTAAGGAGCATAGAAAGATCAAAGTAGGTATTACTTTGCAAATTAATGCCACCATTGCATTTGAGGTTTTTTTTGGAGGGAACTCATTTTTATGTTAAATATTGCAAGTTCCATAAGGAGCAATTGAGTCGCATTTGCTTTGCCCTTCTAGTTCTGTTTTAAATAATAAAGTATTCTTAAAAATTGATTATGGTATATGACGCAGGCCTCCCAAGAATTCAGGAGAATATATTTAAAGAAAACCTTAGCCTGGCCTAATGGTAGTATGTGTAAACAGTGGTTGCCTCAGCACTGACTTTTGATTGGCATGGAGCTTGACTTTACTGGGTGCTTGTGTACTTTACTATTTTGTTATCTGCTACAAATTTACTGTAACTGTTGCTATTATTTTTTGTACGATTGTCCATGTAAAACATTCCACTTTGGTGTGTTGCCATTTCTCCCGGTATATTCTTTTCTTTTTGTTTTCCTATTCTATCCCATAACTCGCAGGTCGTTGGGGCACCACAGATGATTGTTTAACCAGTGTACACCATCTTTCTTTGTCCTCAGCATCCCTGATGGCTTCACTCAGTTTCAAGTCAGTCGATTCTCGAATGTTGTCCTCACACCTCTTTTTCAGTCTCCCTCTTCTTCTATCTCCTTGCACTGTGCCTTGCAGGATGGTCTTTGCAAGGCCTGATGATCGGTTGTGTGGCCATACCATCGGAGTTTCCATTTCTTCACCGCTGTGAGCAGGTCACCGTTTTGTCCAATAGCTTGTGTGATGGTCTGTCAGACTTCGTCATTGGTGATGTGCTGGGTATAGGAAATGCCCAGAAGTCTTCTGTAGCACCTCATCTCCATGCTTTGTATTCTTCATTGTAGATCTGCTGTGAGGGTCCATATTTCACAAGCGTATAGGAAGATGCAGATGACAAGGGAGCTCAGCAGCCTTACTTTGGAATGTAGACTGATGGTCTTGTCTTTTCAAATGGGCTTCAACCTTGCCAGGGCAGCAATTGTTAATGCGATCCTGGAGAGGACTTCCTGTTGAGACTCATTGTCTGATACAATAGCTCCTAAATATTTGATGCTATGCACTGTGTTGAGGGATTGGCCTTGGACTTTGATGTCCGTGTTGATGCCATTGTTGTTGTTGGTCATGATTTTGGTCTTCTCTGCACTTATTTACATTTCATAGGCTCTGGAATAATATATATACTTTAGTGTTCTGCTTTTCACCACAGTATTTGCTGCCTATAATAATAATAATAATAACAATAATAATAATAATAATAATAATAATAATAATAATAATAATAATAATAATAATAATAATATTACTATTGATTTGAACTTTATGAGGAATTAAAGGATAATACATTTCTGGGTTAAGTTATACAGAATTTAATTTGAATATTTTTAATAGAGGAAAAATACTGATTGTATTCAGCCAAATGGCAACATACATTGTATATAGGAATTACATCAATGTTGGTAACCAGTCACACACACACCAGTGATGTCCCGAGGCCTCGGACATCGGTCATGGTCCGATTCGTTTGGAAAATGACCGAATGCAAACACCTGTGTCCCGTCAAATGTCCGATTCTATTGCGAAATTAGCGGTCATTGTCCGATAGTATTATGACTAGAGCGGTCACTGCAAGAAACATCTGTACAAACTGGAGTGTCAAAGCCGTTAAAACGAGTTTGAATAGTGAACAATGCTAGACTATTATCACTCTTTAGTACATTCCGTCAAACAACAAAAGGGCCGCAACTCTCGACACTTTTGAAATGGAAATAACCGACATCATACTTCCTCTGCAACGTGTGTGTGTATACGTAAAAATAATCTAATAATACATTTTTAAACTGTTTACACAACAGAGTTTTTGTTTTACTTTATTCATATTTATTCTCATTCACTGTCTTCTAAAGAAGCACCATTAATCGGTTCGCTTCACAATCTGAATGTCCTATTGCTTTTATGTAGTCAGGACATGATGTCCGATTAGTTTTATGATTTAGGACATTTTGTCCTATTACCCTCTAATCCTAGGAACACCACTGCACACACATATCCACACCCAACTCAACAACTTTTAAGACTTTAATTAAAATGACCCCGTTGCAACATTAAGCGTAATCACACTGGACAAATAATATATAAAAAATGAACATGTTTATATACTGTATCACAGACAAGCTATAATCATAAAAATCTAATTTACGCACACTTAAACTCACACAGAAAGGTACATCGAGACATGTTTAAAGAACTCTGTTGCATTAAAACACCATTTAGCTCTTATTTTTGTTAGAATATTTGTTCTATAAACTAGTTGCTTTCTGTGTCGACAGGCTGGCATGGACATGGGCATAGTGAACGCCGGAGCTTTGCCAGTGTATGACGACATCAACAAAGAACTGCTGCAGCTGTGTGAGGACGTCCTGTGGAACAAGGATCCTGACGCCACGGAAAAGCTGCTCACGTACGCTCAGGTAAATTGAAGTTCGGATGAGAGTATAAACCAAGGACTACTCTGTGCACGTTTCTACATTCCATCGCGGGAACTTTAAAGATCCTGACGCTCACGTCCAAGATGGACGAGCGCCAGCTACCTATATCCACCCATCATGCACTAGATCCCTTCTCCTGCCATCCCTGGTCGCCCAGGATTGTTGTGCTCTGTGGTCCAGGACGTCAGACGATGCGACTAAGGCAGCCATTGGGCAGGTGGCTTGAGCTAGATCCTGTATCGTCCAGAGTCTGGAGCTGCTCTTGAGATGGAAAAAACACTATGTAAGTGTAGGGATAGTGCCGATGCTTTAAATAAACTAATTAATGATGACGATGTTGTTTTTGATTGTTTAGGAATTGGGGAAGGATGCCAAGAAGGTAGAGCAGGTTGACAAGTGGAGAGAACTCCCAGTGACTGAGAGACTGGCCCATGCGCTGATAAAGGTACTGATTTTAATATTGCTGTCTCATTACCTGTTATCTTGTATAACTCTATTTTAGCCTGATATACAATGAGGGAAGTTTGTATAATTGATGTAAGCGTACATTTTTAAACCTCGTTGCTTTTTTTTTGCATGCCTTTATTATTATTTTTTTAAAAAATAATAATAATACAGGATGCTATATACGCGCCTTTCCCCAAATCAATCAGGCTTAAAGCGCGGCGATCTATACAAACATACACGCTCACCTGTCTCATCCACCCTCACACACACCAAGCACACATCCATCACTCAAACAGGTGGTGTAAAGGCAGGGAGATCGCTATTAAAAGACGGAAGGAAAATCGAATTTTTTAGTTTTGAAATTTTTATATTGACTGCCTCCTGTACCATAATAATAATAATAAGAAGAAGAAGAAGAAGAAGAAGAAGAATGGATGCTATGTGTGCATTTTTCCTAAATCAGACTCATAAATGGAGTAATCTGTAACCAACATACATACTGGCAAGTTACATACACTCCTACATACATAAGAAACACCAAAGTCGTTATTAGAAGACGGAAAGGAACTCAAATTGTACTTTTGAAATGTTTACTCAATCCAGCACCATTATTATTATTATTATTATTATTATTATTATTATTATTATTATTATTACTATTACTATTGTTGTTGTTATTATCATTGTTATATATTGGAAGTAAAACACAAATGACTGTACAAAATTCTTTTAATGGCAATAAAGATTTGTTGAATTTAATTGATTTTAGTGTCGGGAGAGGTAGCAAGCTGAGCAACAGCAATAATAATAGTAGAATAGCAATGGAACTAGAAATAGAAATAATAATGGTAGCAGTTAGGGAATGGTTGGTACTAGTCTTTGTAGGATTGGAATCATGGACAGGCTGTGACTTATCAATCAGGGGAAGCTACTTGAAAGCGAACAGCTGCCATTTCGTAAGTTCTTTACAATCCTTTAGCTTTTCCCCAGTTTATCTCATTATCTTTCAAGGTTTTTTTAATGTTCTGAATAGAAGAAAGCTGCTGCATGTATAATTTTTATTGTTGTCCACTGCAGCTCTGTGTAGCTGCTTACGCGGTTGTGTTCCAGTTGTGTTTTATGTTTCTGATGAAGCTGAAAGTTTGAGCATGAATGCAAGTGCATGTGCTCTGAGAGCTGACAGAGAGTCTGGTTTGCATGCAGTCAATTAAAAAAAAGAAAAAAAAAAGAAACATAATAATATTATTGTAGCCGAGCGGAGGTATTTTGACTCTCGTCTCTCGGCCACCACCTTGAGAGCACGGCTCAACCCGAGCTGTTATTTTCATTTTATCCCTCAAAAGAGGGACATAAAAGTATTTGCCCTACAAGGCAGTGATGCGTGGTTTGTAGTAAACCGGGTTGCGGGCTACTAGTGCCACGACACTTCTGCAAAGCCTCTGCCACCGACTTGCATAAAATGCCTGCCGACAGTGTAGCACACCAGCTCAAATCCTATGTGAGCAGCACTATTTAGTGCCTCCACGTTTTGCATGCTGCAGGCTATTTATAGCTTGCCAGCACCCCCTTCCATTGACAGGAAGCATCGGTGAAGCTATTTATAGCTAGCCTGGCTGACCTGATCTCAAAATCTGAAAAGCTTTGGTTGAGCAGCTGTGGTAGTCCGGCTCACCACCAAAAGCAGAAAACGAATGGTCAGCCGGGGAGAACAAATGTTGTGTCACCTTGTCCTGCATAACCCAATGGCATCCCCAAAGGATTCTGCACAGCAGGAGCCACCCAAGGCTAGTATAACCCACGAAATTCAAGGTAGACAATTTGTCTCCCAAGCTTCAACCAGTTGCCTCCATTTCCGCTACATCATCATCATTATTTTTATTATTATTATTATTATTATTATTATTATTATTATTATTATTATTATTATTATTATTATTGTTAAGATGTTATTATTAAAATATTATATTATAAATAATAAAATTATTATTATTATTAAGAACTGCATGAGTGCCTTGTGTACATGAGGAGTTGGAGGGTATGCAGCCACTCCAGCCTTTGTCCATGATGATTTTTATTTGAAATTATGGAAATGTATTTGTATTTGAGGATCATTATAGACAATAGGCTGACATGGAAACCCAACACTGATGCCATTGTGAAGAAGCTCCACTCTAGCGTGTACTTTTTGACAAAACTAAGATCTTTTAATGTTAGACAGGAGATTCTCCAGATGTGTTATACCTCACCCTGCAGTAGTGTTCTGTACTTTGGATCCGTGTGTTGGAGTGGCAGCATCAGCAAGCAGGACAATGATAGAAGGAAAAAGTTCATCAAGAAAGCAAGGAGGGTAATTGGGAGGAGACAGGACACTTTGGCGTCATCACAGGAACGATGACTTTCTGACAGCCTACAGAAGATTTTGACCGACGACACGCATCCACTCAGACCTGAATTCGACAGCAGATGGCACGGCGACTCAAAGGAAGCTTTCCAGTGCCCAGCCGGGCAAGCTGTAAATATCTTCGCCCACCTTAAAGAAAAGGAGAAGGGAAATTTTTCAAGCCGCTGACCCAGTCACAGGCACAAGGGAAATTTTATAGCAGTAAATAAGCAGCCTTCTCGAGCAGCCTTACCAGTACTTGCCATTGTATACTGACAAGTAAGGTCTTGTTGATAACATCCCAAGGTGTTTAGCCATTAAGCCAATTAACATGATAGTTTTTAAAGATTACGTCAACTTGAAGTACACATATTAAAGTTTCTTCACACAAAACAACACACACACGCACACACAGCCACTAATACCTTGACTATCCCAAATCGAACACAGAATAAACCAGGTCGTCAAAATGCTTAAAATATAGTGTAATTTGCAATCTCTGCAAGTCTAGGAAAGGAATAAAATAATCACCAAAAATAAACTAACAGTACAAAATCCATGAAACTTCTCCACAATATAGTTGAAACAATAGCGGCAAACATCACGAAAATTCAGCCCCTTGTAAATACAAGTTCGTGACCAAATAACAAATATATGCGACAACCATCGCTACACACTGCTATAAACCTCTACTAGTTAGAGCAGGCTGCCGTGGCGTTCTTTGTCTGCAAGGGAGGGTCTGGAAGCTAAAAATAGCCTGTAGTATTGAGGCTGAAAAGCTCTGCTGGCACAGTCATTGAGCTGGTGTGACGGATAGATAGAAGATTAAGATTCAGACAGCCATGCACAATAACCACACGCTACAGAAACTTATTCATTCCATTTGCAATTCACATCCCAGGTGGGGCATTAGGTGGTGGTGCTGTCACTCTGACAATGGATTTAGGGGGTCTTTTTCTTTCCTTTTGTGATACTAGATATTTTTACACTTTGTTGTCAGTCAGTTTTCTTCTTTAGTTACACTGATGGCGAGTGATAGAGCGTCGTGGATTGAGTATCAATTTGTTGTTGTATGTTTTATAGACTGTTCTTATTAGGCCTTTATAGTCAATGCATTGTTTTTAGACTTCTTAGTAAGAGCATAGGTATAACGTTATTGGTGATGGTATGATGTGAACATGTGATGTGAATCTGTTAGTTTTGCATGGTGTTTGATTAATTGATTTTACAGACACACAGTTAAGATTGTAATTTAGAGATGAGTAAAGACATATTGTATTGTTGAAGAGAGGGTTGAAATAGTCTTGATGTAAGTTCTTCGTACATGTACTTGCATCTCAGGATTGTATATTATATTTGTTTTCATTGCGACACGCATGGCTGTATTTAATTCCTGTTATATGTAAAATTGTTGAATAAATCTTTGTAATGTTAGCAATAAATGTATGTTTTTTTTTCTTTTTTTTTGTAAATGAACTTAACGTCTTTTCACCCAAATAATGTTAGATTTGGTGGGGGAAAAACAATACATTCTAACTATGGTTACATCAGCTCACGTTTGTGGATTTCTTACAGATGATTCTTATCGTATCTGCGCATTATTTGTGAATTGTATAGATCTCTGTGAAGCAGATGCATGTACATTCTTTGTGTGGTGGTGTGCATTTGTTCAGATTTTATTATTAAATGAAGTCTTTGGTTTTGTTTTGCGTAGGTTTGGTTGGGTTTGTTCTCTCTTGCAGGGTATAGACAAATACATTATAGAGGACACAGAGGAAGCCAGGTCAGACAGAGAAACCTACCCCAGGCCTCTCAACGTCATTGAAGGACCTCTGATGAATGTGAGTTCTAGGAAGTGTTTACTGCCTTATGAATGAATCCCCCTGTTAAGGTGCCGGGTGTTTCAGTATAAATAGTATCCCCACTTTCTGTAAATTTAGTGCTTTAAATTCCCACTGTCGCTGTCTTTCTCATTTGTTCTTTCTTATTCCTGCTCTGTTCTATCAATCTGCTATACTATCTTCTTCTTTGCTAGACCAGTAACCTACCTTTTTTTTTTTAAAACTCTTTCGGGACAAGACTCCTTATTTGTGTGTGAGGTCTGTTGGATCAGATTGGGAATATTGGACGCTTTCTGCCAAGTGGTCACTAGGGCTTCCTATGATGTTATTATTTAGCAATGTAGGCATTTTATATGTATGTGTTTTGTTGAAAATGTTTAATGATGTTTGTATTCTATTTTGTTTTTGTAAATGGGGGTTCGATGAATTAGAGTATAGCCTCAGCGTCCCCTGCGTGTGATGTCTTTATTGTAAAGTGGTGGAGAGCCTTCAGTTTTACCACTAGGGTTGTTTCAGCAGATCTTTTATGCGGATTGGGGGTTGTCCGGTCCTGATGTGGCTCAGAAGAGTCCACTGGACCTAAAGCAATAATCATGTAATGTAATGTTATGAATGAATGTGCATTTATGTCAGTGAGAGAGAAACTATTGACTTTGTGCATGAATCATATGAGAGAGTGTGGGAAGGGGGAGGTGAAAGAGAGATGGGATGTTTTCATAAAGTGCAATAGTACCAGTGAAAGCTATAATCCAGCCCCTCAACCTGTGGGGTTGTTGGCCTAAAGAGAGAGAGAGAGATGCCGGCACAGGCCATGTTGACTTTGGTGATAATGTGAAATCAAGAGGAAAGGATGAAACAGAAAATTATGATGGCCATGACACTGATGGTGAGCTTCGGCAGTACTGGAGTTCTTTCCATACACCGCATTTTACAACATAAAATGTACCGTCTAATCCCACCTGCCCTTGTATAATGAGCGATTCCATACGAAAAGACATGCACTGGGCAGTGAAATTTACTATCGTAACCTGTTTTTATTCAAATAACTGGTATTATATCGATTTGTTGTGTATGTATGTGTGTTTGTTTTGTTATTCTTTTTAGTTTTGCATGTCTGGAAATAACTTTTCCAAATCCAATGTAATCTTTGGGACGAATACAATTTGTTATGTCTTATTATGTATTCTTGTGTCTTAACTATCTGAACTCATTGAATGCAAACAGGGCATGAGTATTGTGGGAGACCTCTTTGGCGCTGGGAAGATGTTTTTGCCACAAGTGATCAAGTCAGCCCGCGTGATGAAGAAAGCTGTGGGACACCTCATCCCTTTCATGGAGAAGGAGAAGGAAGAAGAACTGGCCAAACAGGGGAAAACTTGCAGTGTGAGTTAGCATTATGGACTTTGTTGACAGAAGAGTGTATGACTATTGAGTGATCTCCCCCAGCCACATACTGTTGTTCAAAACCTTTTTGTCTCCAGACAGAAAGTTTACTTTTGCTTCACCGTGATGTGCATTTAGGTACTTAGAGATGATGCCCATGTAAGTCTACAAAGTTGCTGCCCATGTAAGTCTACAGAGTTGCTGCCCATGCTTAGTACTCTCTCTCTCATGCACATTGAATGGTTTTAATCTCTCTTTTCCTGGGCAACGTTGAGTCATGGCTGCTGCAGTTTGATTTGCTGGTTACAAAGTAGGCTTATAAATGCAGAAACATTAAATAATTATGTAGCTCCTTGTTGGACTAAGTTTGCTTTCATCAGACTCGGGAAGAAGAAAATGACACGAATGTTGAAAAAGTACGTTACATACAAGTATTGTTAAATGTTTCACTCATCACCTCCCATGCTTATAACTAGCCCTGACCCATGCTGTTTTGCTTGACCTCAACCCAAACGATAACTGTTAGAAATCGGTCACTGGATTTTCAGTATGCCCAGCTAGTGCCCTGACAAACGGAGAACACACGGATGGCCATCTGCAGTTGTGAAACAATAGGAGTACTTCCTAAATAGCTGTCAACATGTATTTTGACCGCTTTTCAGGGGAAGCAACTCTCATTGACCTACTTTACCTACTTTCGGTTTATGCTGTCAACATGTATTGTGTAACCACATTTCAGGGGAAGCAACCTACTTTCGGTTTATTTAGGGATAATGCCTATTGCACACAACAAACCACCCACAACAGAGACGGTGGGGAGATAGATCTGTTCTAGCATTCCCTTATGTCCCGGAGGGCGGCAACTAACAAGGATTATATTCATGATGCTGTCCTATAGCTCCAATCCCGTTTACTTAAATGAGACAATCACCTGTGTTTACGTCAACCTTATTTTTTTGCTGTTGACTCCCCAATAAACCTAGGCCTACACAGCGGCTGAACCAAAGCTTTTCAGAGTTTGAGGTTTAGGTCAGCCAGGTTAGCTATAAATAGCTTCGCCGATACTTCCTTTCACTGGAAGGAGGGGTGCAGGCAAGCTATAAATAGCCCGCAGCAGCATGCGAAACGCAGAGGCACTGAAAAGTGCTGCTCACATAGGAACTGAGCTGGTGTGCCTAGAGCGTTTGGGCTGGGGTCAGGACTAGTTTTTTTTTTGGGTTTGTTTTTGTTCAGTGAAGTTTTTTCTTGGTGGCAACAGGAGAGGACGTACAACGGCACAGTGGTGTTGGCCACGGTGAAGGGAGATGTGCATGACATCGGCAAGAACATCGTAGGAGTGGTTTTAGGCTGTAACAACTACAGGTAGGTGGCAATACTTCTTGGACTGATGTTTTGCTGTGCAGGGAGGTTGAAGTTTAACGTCTACACCCTCTTTTGGCCATTTGGCAGAGGGGGTTAACCGAGGGAAAAAGGGCAAGGAACTAAATTAGCAGCCAGAGCCTCCACAGCATTCATCCTGCTATGATGGACAGTGAAAACTCTTACCTTGCTCACCACAGGATTCGATCGATCCTGGGTGCGAGGTCATCAGAGTGCCAGGCAAACCCTCTACCACTGAGGTATAGCAGTAGGTCTACAGGAGCATTGCAATATTTACTTGGCTTACCAGTGTTGCCTTGACTTCCCTGTTCTTTTAATTGTCATGCCTCCGTGCGACTGACATGCATTGATGCAAGCTATTTTTGATTCGCTTGTATAACAGTTTGAGTCTATGTACTCACACACACCCCTTCCCCCTCCCCCCAAAAAACCCAACAAACACCTTTCCCCCCCTCCCCCTCCCACCCTCCTGATGTTTGCAAATCTGTGTGAGATAAGTCCTAAATAGTTCAAAAATGATATCGAAAAAAATATCAGTCTGTCTGTCTGCCGTCCGCCATGTGTCTGCAAAAACTTTAAAGTGACTAAGTACTCGGAGCCTATTTCAACTATCACAACCAAACAGGGTAAGATGGTATATACTCATGGGACCTCATAAACGATTAGTGAATGAATGACTTCACTTCAAGGTCCAGATCACAGGGTCATCAATTGTTAGTCAATAAATAACAATTTTTCATAAAATTTAACTTTTAACACTAACACAATAACACTAAGTTGTTAATATTGAACTTAAGATTCTTTGATATATGATAAATATCAATGAGACATACATCCTGTGCAAATTTGGTCAACCTCACTCCAAGGTCAAGGTCACTGGAGCTGTCCAAAGTTGGTTTGAATAGGTAGTTTTAAGTGACCCTAAACTATGAGAGATATAAAGTCCAAACTTGTTTTATTTAGAGAAAATAGATTTATCTTTCTTATAGGTTCCGTTTATGCGTTGATCGTGAAGGTCAAGGTCAATTTAGACCTTGCAAAAACATACAAAAAAATAGATAATTGTATAGTGGAATGGCTGTTTATTTAACCCATAGCATGCAACAACCTTAAGTTATTTGATCTGACATGCATGAAAGATCACATGAGGGTCAAGGTCAATATCACTGAAGGTCAAGGTCATTGCAAGGTTACAGGGTTTTTTTTGTTTGCATAATACATCTTTTGCTGTACTTTATTTGATAGCACATGAGTGTATTTGGAGCCAGAGGTCAATGTCATCTGAAGGCCAAGAGCATAGAAAGATCAAAGTCAGTATTAATTTGCATTTTAATGCCACTTCATTTTTTTTCTGGGGGTTGGGCACTCATTTTCATGTTTAATATTGCGAGTTCCGAGTCATGGGCTTTGCCCTTCTAGATGTTTATGATGATGATGATGACGATGATGATGATGATGATGATGATGATGATGATGATGATGTTGATTGAGGAGGAAGAAGTGGTGATGGTGATGATTATTGATGGGTTGATTGATGATGTTTTACAGGGTGATAGATTTGGGAGTGATGCAGCCATGCGAGCGAATTTTGGAATGCGCCATGCAGGAAAAAGCTGGTTAGTAGCCTTGATCACCGGATAGTTCCTGTCAGCCATCATTGTACCATTGTAGAAAATGAACTATAGACAGACCCTCCTGTCAGCCATCTTTGTACCATTGTAGTAAAGGAACTAAAGACAGACCCTCCTGTCAGCCATCATTGTACCATTGTAGAAAATGAACTATAGACAGACCCTCCTGTCAGCCATCATTGTACCATTGTAGAAAAGGAACGATAGACAGACCCTCCTGTCAGCCATCATTGTACCATTGTAGAAAATGAACGATAGACAGACCCTCCTGTCAGCCATCACTGTACCATTGTAGAAAAGGAACTATAGACAGACCCTCCTGTCAGCCATCATTGTACCATTGTAGAAAAGGAACTATAATAACTCTGCATTCCCAATGAAGGTTTCCTGTCAAAAGTTGACAGCATTATACTTTGAAGGTAAGTTGGTTGCCTCGTGAGAACTAACAATGGTCCTCCTGTAAGGAGTGGAAGAGAACAGTATTCCACAGACACTGTCATCTTACCTACATAGCATGAGGCAGTGGGAGGTATACTGTCAACTTGGACAGGGAAATCTTCATCGGGGACCCTTGACTTATTAAATCCTTTTCTACATGACGATCCTTCGTTCGAAAAGGTTAACCTTTTCTACATCGTTGTAAAACGTTGTCAACAAAGTCTGAACAGCGAGGGAGAGAGTCCTGTGATGTATGTACTTTGCTGTAAATAAATGAACGAGATATAGAAAAAGAGACGTATAAACATTGTAGACCAAGGAGAACTATAATTTAATGTTTGCTGCCCGCAGGGTCCAAAAACCGAGAGCAAAGAAAGTTTGTCTCATGTTGTGATCTAAAGGTGTTATTGGCTTGTTTGGCCGACCTAGCCATGTCGTGGTGTTTTGTGCTGTTGTGTTTGCAGACATCGTTGGTTTGTCCGGCCTAATCACACCGTCGTTGGACGAGATGATCCATGTTGCTAAGGAGATGGAGAGGGTGGGGCTGAATGTACCGCTTCTGATTGGTGGAGCCACCACCTCCAGGTGAGCATTCATCATTGCTAGCTCCTTATTCATCAGTGTAGTCATAAGCAACAGCCTTGTTGTGCAATCATCAGCACCTCTGTCTGTCTTTTGTTGTTGTTATAATTTTTTTCTTTTTGTTGCCATTGCTGTGAGCAACATTTGGATGGGAGATAATCTTTTGCAAGTTTCATCACTAATGTAGGGAGCGCCTTGACAGTTTCATCACTAATGTAGGGAGCGCCACCTTGAAGGATATAACAAGGGCAAAAGGACAAAACGGTAGTCAAGTCAACCAATTTGGGATGGGAGATAATCCTGCGAAGGTTGGACCTGATTTATGTATTTAATTTGTCTTATTATAGCGCTCTTTTCAGCTCAAGAGTTGCTCAAGGCGCTGTCTGATACAAGCCTCCAGTCGCGTCCACTTGCTGCATTGTGTAGTGAGTGCCACCCTGTGCTGAAGTTGACCATCATCATCATTGTTAACATCACAACACTCTCAGCCACAGGGGCTGTTTTCCCAGTAGTCAACTTGGTGCAGTGACTTTACTTAACGTAATGATATGTTAAGTCAGTTATCCCTACATGAGCGTGGTTCTGCCAAAGGGCAGTTTGACAGACTTGAAGAAACTTGCACTTTTTGTGGGGTGACATTGCTCCATCATGTATGCCACAATTTCTTTCAGACAGTTTGATCCAAAAGTCACCACCCTCACTATGCTAGCTCAAAGAAAAAGGAGGTCCCAAAAGCCTATCTCTCTCTTCCTCTCTCTCTCTCTCTTCCTCTCTCTCTCTCTCTCTCTCTCTCTCTCTCTCTCTCTCTCTCTTGCACCTAAAGAGATGGATGTTTGACGGTAATATTATGTCGGTTGTAAATGCTTATAAATACTTGGGTATTTATTTTTCAACGAGACTTAGCTTTTCAGCAGCATGTAAAGATCTAGCTAGCAGAGCTAAAAAAAGCACTTATTTGTGTAATACAGAAACTAAATGCATTTAACAACAAATCAGTAGAATTGTTTTTGAAGCTTTTTGATGCTCAAATACAGCCTATTATGCAGTATGGATCTGAAATTTGGGGGTTGGAGAAAGCAGCACAAAATTGTGAAAAGGTTCATTTGTTTGCATTAAAAAAGTTTTTGGCTGTAGATATGCGCACACCTAATGACCTTGTATACGGAGAACTTAACAGATATCCTATCTCTATTAATTCTGTTGTTAATTGTGTTCGTTATTGGTTAAGATTAACACAGATGGAAGCGCATAGAATTCCGAGGAAAGCTTATTTAATGCTGTATAATTTAGATGCAAGAGGAAAGATTACTTGGGTTTCTAAGGTACGATCATGTCTTTGTGAGAATGGTTTTGGCTATGTATGGATGAACCAAAGTGTTGGTAACATGAAAGAATTTTTACGTGCGTTTAAAGGACGCTTGATTGATTGTAGGTGGCAGAACTGGAATGAACATGTTAGTAATAGTGATAGATTTGCATTTTATAGAATGTTCAGTCCTTCTATGCATTATATACCAGTTTATCTGCAATCGAATATAGATAAGCATATGAAATTTATTTTGACTAGATTTCGTTTTGGTGTGTCAGACCTAGCTGTGCATCATTACCGCTATCGGCAAGTGACTGATAGTGAGTTATTATGTCCCTTGTGTAAAGAATCAAGAGAGGACGAAGTGCATTTTGTATTACGCTGCCCATTTTTTGAAAATTTGAGAAAACAATTTATTGCTACTAAGTTTATTAGAAACCCAAACGCATTTAGCTTTAATATTTTGCTGTCATCCACAAGCCAAGAAACTGTTCGAAAGTTATGTATATTTTTGTACAAAGCGTTTAAAATGAGGGAGATAGCAATTTCGTAAGTTTCACTGATTTGTTTCCTCTGATTGAGTGTTTGTTATACATGTTTATTTTGTTTGAAAATTCACTGTACACACCCCTTCAATAGGGGGCATAGGCCTTATTCTGAATAAAACAATCGTAATCGTAATCTCTCTCTCTCTCTCTCTCTCTCTCTCTCTCTCTCTCTCTCTCTCTCTCTCTCTCTCTCTCTCTCTCTCTCCCTCCCCAACGATGAAACTATTACTGGAACACCTTTTCCTGTTTTGGGTAAACCGTAATGAATGACTAAAGTATTATGTAAAATTGTCGGTTGGTCTTTTCAGAGCACACACAGCGGTGAAGATTGCTCCCCAAAGGATGCCCCCTGTGATTCACGTGTTGGACGCTTCCAAGAGTGTGGTGGTGGTGAGTAGTGTGCAGATTACCCTGCAGACCGAGATAATTATTTAGTATGTTTCACTTTGGACCTGCAAGGCATCGTTCAGACTGCACCGGTATCGTTACATCACAGGAGTGACCCAACGTGTATCTGATAATGATGACCTTCAAAGGTGGAAACAGCTGCCACACACTTTGCTGTCAATCAATAGTGGTCCTCCTATAACAGAGTGGAGAAAAGTATTATAGAAAGACTGTCACCTGACCTTCACAGCATAAGGCAGTGTATGGTACCGCCAGCTTTGACGGGAACCTTCATTGGTAACACTGAGTTATTACCCTTTTGTACTACATCATAGGAGTTGTTCATGGTTATCGCCTTGACAGACTTGGGGAGCGCAGGTTTACTTGTCTGCATGGCTGTTAAGTTCTTGTTCCTCTCCAGCCAATCCATCAATGTCGTCCGCAAAACGGAGGTTGGAGATTATGAATGGTATTATGTGTTATTAATGGTATTATGTAGGTTTTGCGTTTTTTGTGCATTATGTGTCTTGATGTTTTATGCGCTTTGAGCAGATACGTTGTCTGATATGCGCGCTTTACAAAATAAATAATTATTATTAATTATTATTATTGAGACATTGTGTGTATGTCTGCGCAAGCCTGGTGTATGTAGAATGTAACATAGTGATGATGACAGTGGTGATGGTTTATGTGTTGGTCTTCATATGTAAGTATGTATGTTTAGTGTTCATCGCTGTTGGATGCCACACAGTATGAGGAGTTTACTGAGGAAATAGCCGAGGAGTATCAGGAGATCAGAGAAGAGCACTATGAAAACCTCAAGGTTGGTTTCCAGTTCAGTTATTGATTTATTCAATTGTTCTTTAAATGGTTCATTTCCAACTGTAGGTGCTGGTCAATATAGGATGTCCTTGAGCCGCTCAACGCGCTTACTTTTATTCTGTACAAGTTTTCAAGTATGTGTATATGCGTGCATGTCAGATAAGATGAGATTAGACCAGATAAGTAGGCAGTGGCAGCAGCTATTAGCCTATGCATGAATCGAGGCCTTTCTCCCCAAAATAGCTTGTTTTCAATCGCCTGTAAGTACTCCAAAAACCTGCCTGAAAATTACAACAACAAAAATCATCGAAAAAGACAGTTAAACGCTTTCTCATTCGCTCAATGTAATTTGTTTCGCAATTCTGATTGAATGATATGCATTTCTGATGGGTTTTAAATGATTACTCGACATGACTGACTGCAAGTCATCGCTATTTCTCCAAAGATTGGCTCAGATTTTTAGGGTGTGTGTGGGGAAAATCACAATGGTGTCGCTAAATTTCATTCACAGTTATGGTAATGAGGTCAACTAGGTCACACCAGCTCAGTTCCTATGTGAGCAGCACTGTTCACTGCCTCCCACTTTCGAATGCTGCAGGCTATTTATAGCTTGCCAGTACTCCCCTTTCATAGAAAGGAAGCATCAGCGAAGCTATTTATAGCTAGCCTGGCCGACCAGCCCTCAAAATCTGAAAAGCTTCGGTAGAGCCGCTGTGAGATAGAAAATAGTCCAGGGAATTAATTGGTGTAAATAGTTTTTGCATCCGATTTGAAATAACTTTGAAACGAACAACTCAAAATTATGGGTCTATTTTAGATCTTAACTCTTAGCGTCCTATAAGGTTTTCTGTACATTTGCGCCTATATCCTGTAAGGATTTCAAGTTTATTGCAATAAATTGGGTTATGAATTTGAAAAAATTGCAAAAAATTTATTTATTGTCACATTAACTTCATATTTTAGGATATGTTTACAAAATGGTTATTCTATGTACCCAAAGAACCATTTTGACTTTAGTACTATTTTTACCTGTTGGAATCTTGTAATTAATTCATAATTACAGGTATTTTACGGACTATGTTAATAAAACAACAACAAGACAGTGTAGATTGCATGTGAATGTGTGCACAGTCGGTCAACACAGACAAGAAAACTCACTCTGGTTGTCTACACCAAGTTCTTGTGCTCTTTCAGCAATAAGCTCATCAATAAGGTTACAAAACTCACTATTACTGTCGGAGCTATCCCCTGCCATCATGGCCAAAAATTTCGCAAACTCAAACCTCAAACAAAATCGTTAAAAAAGTTCACAAAACCACGTCAAACTTGCGAAAACGATAGCGGAAAACACATGGGAACCTTTCCGGAAGTTGACTAAACCTTCTCTCACGCACAGGAGAGTTCCTATTTCCTGTGATTTACTGACTAAAAGGTGCACTAACGAGGCGCGGTTTACCGCGCTTCAGGATTATGGGTGAGGCGCGCATTACCGCGCTATAGGACGCTAAGAGTTAATATGTAAAAAAATTCTAAAAGCACCAGGGATGCAATTGATTCATCTTAAATCTTGTTCTTTCATGAATTAATCCATAGCTTTGGTTTTACTATGGGATGTAAATGATCCAACCGAAAGCCAATCGCGAGCGACATCTTAAAATAGAAACTTCCGTCTTCCTCGGTCTAAAGCATGGATACTACGTCAAATTTGACGGCTTACTGCGAGCAAACTCCTGCATCCTTTGTGGAATGAATTAAACATATCCTTGGTAAGTACCCATGTTTTTATTTAGAATAATATCTTTAAAGTTTAACTCAAAAAGGATTTGGCCCATATTAGAGTATTTTTGACAGATCTATCACTTTTCCAAGACCTGATTTTGTAACTTGAGCAAAGCAAGCCAGGTATATGTACGAAGGGTTCAAGTTCAGCAGAGATCGTCTGTTTTTATAGTCTCAGAATTTTAGTAAACTGTTGTGATAAGATAAAAAGATAAGGCATTGCTGAAGTATGCAAAATGTTATATGAAAGTCTTAGCGATGACCGGAAGTGCGAACGGTGATTCCAAAAGTAGACTATCGTCGGTGCACTGATTGTTTATAAAGTTGATTTGTGGCTGCTATGTCTTTCTTCTTCTTCATAAAACAGAATGTTTTTGTTGATTGTGTTTCCAAATTTAAAATTATGCATATTCCCAGTCACAGTATAAAATAAATAAGAAATATATTAAACGATTTTGTTTCTCAGTGAATGTCGAATACTTCTCCTGGAATATCTGCAAACCTACCTTTGCTTTTCATTGTAATAAGAAATTATAATATTGATGGAGTGGTTATAGAAAGAACCAGCAAAAAGTACAGACTTTTTACTATCACTTTGTTGCAGATGACGGATACTTTCAACAACCGAGCTTACTCTTACTGATATGAGATTAACAACTTTCAGCTAAACAGTCTTCACTTAACTGCTAGTGGGAGAGGATGGCCGCCTCAACTGTTGCCAAGGCTATTTGCCCACCAAGTTACAGCTGGAGCTTGACCTGCTTATGGAGTCAGGAACATTATTGACAGATGCTGAATCTTTTTTTCCAAACAGTCGTTAATGGAGGCCAATACTGTTTGAATTGATTCACTTTGAAATGGGAAATCAAAACAGTTGTGAAGGAGGGGACCAAGATAAATGTGAATAAAGCTGAAGGAAACTCCAGACTCGCAGAATATTTAAATGTTGTCTTGGGGAAGTGCATCATGAGTGGAATAGTTTGATGACTTATTAAAACACGGCATCTACAGACATTGCTTGATAGAACCAACAATTCTGAAGGGACTTACTTGAAAACCTTTATCCATGACGTTCAACTTGTGGAATCTGCTGACTGATTGATATGGATGTCTTTTGAAATAACTTTAATGAAGTGGTTAAAAGTTATTATGTACAGTTTGAAATTGTAATTGAAAATGAAAGTGTAAGAACTGGCTGGAAAAACTTGACCGGCCAGTCTAAGCCACACTCTACAGTTACTAAAATGTCAGGTGAAGAAAAATTTACTTTTGCAAATTCTCTTAATGAGTTGTATTGTAGGTTTGTGGGGGATGGCTTAAAAGATGAGTTAGTTGTGTCTGATCTGCGGGGTAGGGAGTGGGAAGGTGATGCTTTAGTAGTCTTCGAGATTGACGGTGGCACTGTAAAAAATGCTTTTTAAATGTTTGAATGTCCGCAAGATTGTTAGCCCTGACCACATTGCTGGAAGGTTGTTGCATTCTATGCCTCTCAACTCTCACATGTTTTCATTTTGTTATTTCCCTGGTCTTTCCATTTCTGCAAGTTCCACTTCCCTGGAAACAATCTATAATCTGTCCGGTACCCAAGTCTAGAAACCCCTCTGATATAAATGACTACAGGCCTGTTGCTCTGACTATGAAATGTTTTAAATGCATTGTTCTGAGGAAACTCCTAACGCAGACACAGCACTTACATGACCCACACCAATTCACATACAAGCAAAACAGATCCACTGATATGCAACACTGACCATACTCAACAATGCCTACACTCTTTTAGAAAAACCGGGCTCATTTGTTCACATTTTGTTGTTGTTGATTTCTCATCTGCTTTTAACGCCATTCCTTCTCATCGGATGGCTTTCGAAGCTTCTGAAGTTAACAGTTCAAAACTGAATCTCTGGTTAACCGATTTTCTGGGCAATAGGTCACAGTTAGTTTGCTTCGATAAAACACTTTGTGACTCTCGCAACACCTCTGCCACTGCCCCCTGAGGTACAGTTCTCTCCATATACAAATGACAGTACTGGCAGTGGTGCCTCTCCTATTATTAAGTACTGTAATGATACGGCTCTTTAAGATCTCTCCAACTTTGACTCACACTACATTCAGGAGGTTCAACGATTTTCCACCTGTTGCAAAGAAAATTACCTTGCTCTGAATGTTAAGAAAATAAAAGAAATGTTGATTCGCTTCCGTAGAACCCCCCAGTGTTATCCCAGATGTGTTTATTGATTGCGTGAAAGTGGAGCGTGTGAATGAGTACAAATATCTTGGGACGGTTATGGACAACAAACTTAATTTTGATACCAATACTGCGTTTCTTCACAACAAATGTCACAACAAACTTAATTTTGATACCAATCCTGCGTCCATTCATAACAAATGTCAATCAAGAATTTACATGTCTCCAAAAATGCCGATTTCTAAATGTGAACAAGTCCGTCCTCTGCTCTTTTTACAGGTGTGTTATTGAATCTGTTCTTTTGGTTTTATTTTGTATTATTTATATTTATTTATATATATATATTTTTTTTTTTTTAATTATGTACACTGACAGCTGTAGAAGCACTGCTAAAAATAGTTTTCTGATAAAATTTTCTGATGACTCAGCTTTGTTGTCTTTATTCCAAGGACCAGGAGGAGATCATGATTTTGCCCTCACGGACTTCGTGGATTGGTGCGATTATAATTTTTTGGATATGAATGTTACTAAAACGAAAGAGATGATTTTTGACTTTAGGAGAGTCAAAGAGGTGGTCCAGCCAAGTGTTATTCATAATGAAGATGTCGAGATTGTTGACACATATAAGTATTTGGGCACAGTTTTTGACAGCAAGCTTAAATGGGATGTGAACACACAGTGCATTGTCAAACGGGGCCAACAGCGATTGTACCTTCTTTGGAAACTGAAGTCTTTCTCTGTGGATTCTAAGATTCTCAGGTTGTTTTATCAATCTTTCATTGAGAGCTTGCTGACTTTTTTGTTTGTTTGTTGGTTCCACAGTCTGACTGTGAGGGATAGGACTAGCTTGTCCAGCATTGTCAATGTCTGTTCAAAGATCATCGGTGTCAAGCAGAGAGACCTGGGTTCTTTCTGCGATCGGCAAATCATCAAGAAGGCGAACGGAATTATTTGTAGACCAGAGCATGTCCTGGCGGGCGAATTCTCAGTGCTACCATCTGGGCGCCGTTTTGCCTTAACGGCCTGTAAGGGTAATCGCCGCTCACACAGTTTTATTCCTTGCGCAATTCGACTGCTAAATTTGATGCGATCATCTCAGCTTTAACATTTTCCCCGCCACCCTAATGCAAATTTATTTATTTATTTATTTATTTATTTATTTATTTATTAAAAAAAATAAAATAAACGCTCGACGATGGCACGATTTAGGGATTGATTTATTGTTTATAGACCGATTGATTTGATGATTCATTGATGATATTCTTACCTTATTTTCTTACCTTAATGTTTTTATTTGATTTAACTGTTTAACTGTCGGCTGTGAGTGTTCATGATGTGCGTGGAGTGTGTGTGTGTGTGTGTGTGCGTGTTTGTTTGGTTTATGTTTGTATTGTAGGACATGTGCTTATGAAATCGTGTGATAAACTTTTAAATTTCACAGTTTTTTAAACTTCTTTATGTATTTATTTGTTTTAATAATATGAGCTGCTTCTAAATCTTGTAATTGCCCTATGTGGATAAATAAAGTTGTATTGAATTGAATTGAATTATCTGGTGGCTTGAGTGCGAAGAACAAGTATGTGTTTGTCAGAGTGCAGTGGTGAAGGTGTGCGGAAAAGTAGTGGGTGAGCAGCAGAAGAGTCTGCATGAATTGTATCAATGTCATGTTGTGCAAAAGGCTAGGATGATTGCGGGAGACACTAGACATGTTCTGGCCAAACTGTATGACGTTCTCCCATCTGGATTCCGTTCCCGTGTGCCCAAGTGTTCCACTGTACGAACAAGATCTACCTTTGTCTCCAAATCCATCCAACTATTAAACAAACATTAATATATGTCTCTCAGAATGAATAGAAAGGTGTCATGGTGTGCTAAGAGTGTGTGTGTGTTTTGGATTGGCTTAATTTTGTTTCCTCTCCAACTGTTTTTAATTGGGAACTTTGGGCATTTTATTACTTTTATGTTGCTTGTTGTTTCACTAGAGTTTATGTATTTTTCAATATTTTAATGAGTGAATGTTTATAATTGCCTTTTCTTACACATTTATTACAATTTGTTGTAGTACTGTCACTGCAAAGCATTTCTTCATTTCTCTGTTTGAGGTAATAAAGTATTCTTGAATCTTGATCTTGTTCCTAATATGTTCTATCAAGAAAAGAAAAAAATCAACAAACAGAATTCTAATGTAAGATCTACCTTGCTGTATATGTGAGTGAGAGTAATGGAGAAAAGAAAGAACTGCATCCCCCACTCTCCTATTTTGCCTGTATCAAAAAAAAAATTCCATGCAAAACATCACAATCACTTCTTTGAAACAACAATTATTTCTCCTTTTTTTTCCAAGCATGTTGCTCATCACAAGCATACATCGCTCCCTCCAGCATAGTGGAATAAAACTGGTAACTTGAAAAGATCATGATGTGGTGGTTAGCTTGCATAACGGCTTGAAGAAAGAAGATGGTGGGCTAAGAAGTTAAGTGGTGACAGGTTTACAGGCGAATCCCTCAATCTTAGTTCTGTGTCTTCACAATGCAACTCGCAGAGAATGTATATATGTGTGAATGGGTGATGTTCTTTGTCCCTTCATAGGTGCGTGTATCTGTGTGTGAGTGTGTGCATTTGAGCAATCGTGTGTGCTTATTGTGTTAGTGTTACACTTCCAAAAGTGGATGTTGCACGTTCTTTTGCTTGCTTTTTGATAACAGGACAGGCGCTACCTGAGCCTGGAGAGAGCACGGAACAAATCACTTCAGATTGACTGGGCCTCTGAACCTGCCCCTGGTATGAACTACGTTGTATTATTCGTACCTTGTAGGAGGTTTGGGCTGTACCTTGGTAGTAGTTAGGACTGTGTCTTGGTAGTTGTTAGGGCTGTGTCTTGGTAGTTGTAAGGGCTGTGTCTTGGTAGTTGTAAGGGCTGTGTCTTCGTAGTTGTTAGGGCTGTGTCTTGGAAGTTGTTAAGGCTGTACCTTGGAGTTTGTTAGGGCTGGGTGTGTGTGTGTGCATTATTTCACCATTTTAATAATATTAAACTTGTCCTTTGCTGAGTTTGATGTCACCAGCTAACTGCAGTTCATTTTGTGCAATTGTTGTTCGGGTCTTTTTTTTTTTTTTTTTTTTTTTTTTTGGTAGTTTATTTTCCCTTTCTATTGGGAAATTCTGGGCCGTAGTCGCAGCCTGTGGCGCGCCTAAACCCAACCTACCTAACATTATTTGTGATTTTTTAAAAATTTTGCTGGGTGAGAAAACCCCCCAAGACGTTGACCGAGTCGAAAATAAATAATATTCGGAGAAACATAACGCCCAGATGCTGGATCGAACGCACACCTGTCAGGCGCCATTGGTTTCTGGCTTGTGGACAAGGCAAGTTAGTCCTGCCTTAGCCCACTTGGCCACAACGCTCGCTTATGCTCACTGTGAGAAATTGTATACATTTCTTTTAAAAGTTTTGAACATTTTTGTTTTGTTTTGAAGCAATCTATCGATGACCACTAAATCTTGTACTTTTAACAGAAAAAATGTGTGGGTTTGGCCGACTACTGTTTGAATTTACTTTCAACAGAAAAAAAAGTTTTAATTTCTGTTGCGTGAACTGATGGGACTAACTTGACTGAGAGGTTGGTTGTTTACTTTATTTCAGTCAGACCGTCATTCCTCGGAGTGAGGAAATTCATTGATTACGACTTGGAACAGCTGATCCCTTACATTGACTGGCGGCCATTTTTCCAAGTGTGGCAGCTGAGGGGCCGCTACCCTAACAGGAACTACCCAAAGATCTTTGATGACAAGGATGTGGGTCAGTTGTAAGAAATTGAGTTTGTTTCACCATGACGCAATACGATGCAATAAATTCATAACAGTTGACAAATTATAGGTACGTTTTTGTCTTTTTGGAAATACTTTTAAATAGTCAGGAAGCAGAATGAGGCAAAATGTTGGTCTGTTGGTCCATTGGCGCCATATCTCAGGAACCACTGAACAGATTTTGACCAAACTTCATAGGAACATTACTTAGGTTAGGGGCCTACCATCTCAAAAATGGCTGAAGCGATGTTTGTTGGATATCCCAGTTCACAATAAAATTTTAATTGAATTTGTTTGTCTCGCAGGTGAGGAAGCCAAGCGAGTGTTTGACGATGCACAGGCAATGCTGCAAGAGATCGTCCTGGATAAATCGCTCAAGGCAAACGCAGTGCTGGCTTTTTTCAGAGCCAACAGCGTAGGGGACGACATTGAAGTCTACGATGAAGATGGCAAGCATATCGAAACATTCCATGGACTTCGACAGCAGGTTTGATGGACATAGTTTGAACTGTTTTTGCATTAGAAGGGGTGTTGGATAGCGCAGTGGTTGGAGCACTCGCTACTGCAGGCCTGCCTACCGTTCCGGAATTTCCGGATTTGTCCCGGATATAAATAAATATTACAATTGGTTACTGAAAATACGGAAGTTTTTTTCGCGTTCCGGAAATTTTAAAAAATTCTGGAACACACTTTTTAAGCGTGCGTGTCGGGGAAAAAAAAAAGACAAATGATGCGCGGTTTCAGTTCCGACAGTGGCCGAAGTCACAGCACACGATGATGACGCGGCCTTCCGAGTGTTGCCGAACAGCTGTTTGAGCCGCACTGCGCATGTGCATAGAAACTCGTTCGAATCGAAAATGGCGTCAAAACGTAAGGTGCACGAGACTGATGATGAATTTTCCGATGAAACTGAAAGTTATTAAAAGTATGTTTTCTAAAATTAGTACGGCTATGCTTAATAAATAATTTGTTAACAGAGTTTCTTGTTATATCAAATTTGTTTAATTCAAATTCTTGCTCAGGTTGCATGATTTTGGGTCCTTTGGACCCCACTACTTACTTGGGCGCGTATTGGTCGCCCTTGCTTGTCGGCCGTGCAAAGTGTCCCTGAAGTTTCAAATCTTGGGTAGGCAGGCCTGCTACTGTGTCGCAAGTTAAGCACCGTCCAGTGCGGTTAACACTTGGATGGGTGACCGCAAACCGTGAAGCAACAAATAACAACGCCCCAAGTTGACTCAACTGTGACTGAGTACCTACTCTCTTAAGGGTGGGGAAGGTAAAGCAGTGAGGGAGAGAGATGGGCATCACCCTCATTACGCTGGCCCAAGATAAGTGTGATCTCCAACATCACGCTCCCCTACGACCACAAGGCTATGGGACCACCTTTACCTTTTACCTTTTAGGCAAGAAGCAAGCATAGAACACTAACAATGGGTGTCTTGCCTAAAGATTTTGGACTGGAGTTACTAATAGCATCTGGGATATAATCAGTCTTAGATGCAGGGCTTGTAATTTTCCACGGTTCAGTGAATTGCCGCTATTGACAAAATATTTTGCAGAGAACAGTATGCTTTTCTGTGGAAACAAAAAATTTTGACAAAGATTTTCCCCCAATGAAAAAGTGTTTTGTGCGTGTCCTATCCTATCCTATCTTATCCCATAACTCGGAGGTCATAGGGGCACCACAGATGATCGTTTAACCAGCGTAATCCATCTTTCCCTGTCGTCAGCAACCCTGATTGTTTCACTCAGTTTCAAACCAGTCCATTCTCGAATGTTGTCCTCCCACTTCTTTTTCGATCTCCCTCTTCTTCTACCTCCTTGCACTGTGCCTTGCAGGATGGTCTTTGCAAGACCTGATGATCTGGTGACGTGGCCATACCATCGGAGTTTCCGTTTTTTCACCACTGTGAGCAAGTCACTGTGTTGTCCAATGGCTTGTGTGATGGTCTTTCGGACTTCGTCGTTGGTGATGTGCTGAGTATAGGAAATGCCCAGAAGTCTTCTGTAGCACCTCATCTCCATGTTTTGTATTCTTCGTTGGAGTCCTCAAGTTAAACGGAAACACGGAACTGCACGTGTCTGAATAGTAGCCTGTAAAATGGATAGAAGACGCATTATTCAGGGTGGCGATGCAGCTGATGATACAGGCTTGAAAAACGCATGGAGGAGGGAATGGATGGAAAAAGAAGTGGGTGATGAATGACTAGGGCAATGTTTAAGGAAGATCTTTGGCAACAAAGAGAAAAGCAATTGAGAACTGGCTGTATGAGGCTCAGAAAGCTTAGCAGTCTCATGCAACTGTGAGGCAAATTTGAAGCACTTAACTTTTAACTAAATTTGGACTTTTTTGGTGAATAGTGACTGTCAACTGAACATCAACGTGTGTTTACACTTAGATTTGTAGTTGGACTTTGTTGGCGAATACTAACTGTAAGCTATGCATTAATAAGGATAGGCTACTTCAAGATTTCAGCTGTATGCAAGCAAGCTAGTCTTTACTTCCTTTCGTTCTATTCCTTCCATGTATTATATGTTTTTTGCTCATTAAAAATTCACGATTAAAATTCCACAAATTCGTTTTCAGCGAAAGAGGGAGTGGGGAGGAGGGTTTCATTCCCCTGCTCCCTCTACCAACGCTTAGGCAGCCTCTGGACCCCGGCCAATTTTCTTTCTTTTTTAAAAACTCCAGACTATTACACGCCCTGTAGATGCTATCCTGTGAGGAATGAAGGAATTACAGGAAAGCTGTATCTCCACTTCTCTGCCGTCAATGGTTTGCCCCAGTGGACTAGTGCCATAGATCCAGATAGCTGTTTCAATGTGTGCTCACCATGGCTAGCCTTGCCATTTCTGTGGCCAACCAGCCAAATTGGGGACACTTTTTTTTTTCACGTGAAGATATTTTTCCTGAGGACTTCATTCAGGCATCTAGTTATGCTTTGAAAACTCTGTCCCTTGATGTTCAGCAAGCCAGCTGATACACTGAGGAGCTCAGAACACAGCCACATGGTCATCTGTGTCTATGGCAGCTGATACACTGAGCAGCTCAGAACACAGCCACATGGTCATCTGTGTCTATGGCAGCTGATACACTGAGGAGCTCAGAACACAGCCAAATGGTCATCTGTGTCTATGCCAGCTGATACACTGAGGAGCTCAGAACACAGCCAAATGGTCATCTGTGTCTATGGCAGCTGATACACTGAGCAGCTCAGAACACAGCCACATGGTCATCTGTGTCTATGGCAGCTGATACACTGAGGAGCTCAGAACACAGCCAAATGGTCATCTGTGTCTATGGCAGCTGATACACTGAGCAGCTCAGAACACAGCCACATGGTCATCTGTGTCTATGGCAGCTGATACACTGAGGAGCTCAGAACACAGCCAAATGGTCATCTGTGTCTATGGCAGCTGATACACTGAGCAGCTCAGAACACAGCCACATGGTCATCTGTGTCTATGGCAGCTGATACACTGAGGAGCTCAGAACACAGCCACATGGTCATCTGTGTCTATGGCAGCTGATACACTGAGCAGCTCAGAACACAGCCACATGGTCATCTGTGTCTATGGCAGCTGATACACTGAGGAGCTCAGAACACAGCCAAATGGTCATCTGTGTCTATGGCAGCTGATACACTGAGGAGCTCAGAACACAGCCAAATGGTCATCTGTGTCTATGCCAGCTGATACACTGAGGAGCTCAGAACACAGCCAAATGGTCATCTGTGTCTATGGCAGCTGATACACTGAGCAGCTCAGAACACAGCCACATGGTCATCTGTGTCTATGGCAGCTGATACACTGAGGAGCTCAGAACACAGCCAAATGGTCATCTGTGTCTATGGCAGCTGATACACTGAGCAGCTCAGAACACAGCCACATGGTCATCTGTGTCTATGGCAGCTGATACACTGAGCAGCTCAGAACACAGCCACATGGTCATCTGTGTCTATGCCAGCTGATACACTGAGGAGCTCAGAACACAGCCACATGGTCATCTGTGTCTATGGCAGCTGATACACTGAGGAGCTCAGAACACAGCCACATGGTCATCTGTGTCTATGGCAGCTGATACACTGAGCAGCTCAGAACACAGCCACATGGTCATCTGTGTCTATGGCAGCTGATACACTGAGGAGCTCAGAACACAGCCAAATGGTCATCTGTGTCTATGGCAGCTGATACACTGAGGAGCTCAGAACACAGCCAAATGGTCATCTGTGTCTATGCCAGCTGATACACTGAGGAGCTCAGAACACAGCCAAATGGTCATCTGTGTCTATGGCAGCTGATACACTGAGCAGCTCAGAACACAGCCACATGGTCATCTGTGTCTATGGCAGCTGATACACTGAGGAGCTCAGAACACAGCCAAATGGTCATCTGTGTCTATGCCAGCTGATACACTGAGGAGCTCAGAACACAGCCAAATGGTCATCTGTGTCTATGCCAGCTGATACACTGAGGAGCTCAGAACACAGCCAAATGGTCATCTGTGTCTATGGCAGCTGATACACTGAGGAGCTCAGAACACAGCCAAATGGCCATCTGTGTCTATGGCAGTCCTCCATAACAGCGCCATCGGGAACTGGTTCAGAACAACAATCGGCGTGCGTCAAGGATGCTTACTCTCTCCAACACTCTTCAACACCTCCCTGGAGTGCATCATATCAGATGCCCTTGCAGATCATGAAGGCACAGTCAGCATAGGGGGTAGAGCAATCTCCAATCTTCGTTTTGCGGGTGACATTGATGGGTTGGCTGGAGAGGAACAAGAACTTGAACAGCTGGTACAGAGGCTTGACAGCACCTCCAGAGCTTATGGAATGGAAATAAGTGCAGAGAAGACCAAAATGATGACCAACAACACCAATGGCATCAACACGGACATCAAAGTCCAAGGCCAATCCCTCAACACAGTGCATCGCTTCAAATATTTAGGAGCCATTGTATCAGACAATGGGTCCCGACAGGAAGTCCTCTCCAGGATCGCACAAACAACTGCTGCCCTGAAAAGGTTGAAGCCCATTTGGAAAGTCAGGACCATCAGTCTACATTCCAAAGTAAGACTGCTGCACTCCCTTGTCATCTCCATCTTCCTATATGCTTGCGAAGCATGGACCCTCACAGCAGATCTACAACGAAGAATACAAAGCATGGAGATGAGGTGCTACAGAAGACTTCTTGGCATTTCCTATACCCAACACACCACCAACGTCGAAGTCCGACAGACCATCACACAAGCCATTGGACAACACGATGACCTGCTCACAGTGGTGAAGAAACGGAAACTCCGATGGTATGGCCACGTCACCAGATCATCAGGCCTTGCAAAGACCATTCTGCAAGGCACAGTGCAAGGAGGTAGAGACCGAAAAGAGGTGGGAGGACAACATCCGAGAATGGACTGGTTTGACACTGAGCGAAGCCATCAGGGTTGCTGAGGACAGAGAACGATGGAGTATGCTGGTTAATCGATCATCTGTGGTGCCCTTACGGCCTCCGAGTTACTGGACAGGATAGGATAGGATAGATGTCTATGGCACACATCCACAGAGTCAATCCATTGGAAGCATGGAAGGGGAGATAAATCTTTCCTATCATGTCCCTCATTCCCCAGTGGATAGTATGTAACAAGGGTTATATCCAGTCCTATCCTATCCTGTCCCATAACCCGAAGGTCGTAGGGGCACCACAGATGATCATTTAACCAGCATACTCCATCTTTCTCTGTCCTCAGCAGCCCTCATGGCTTCGCTCAGTGTCAAACCAGTCCATTCTCGAATGTTGTCCTCCCACCTCTTTTTCGGTCTCCCCCGTCTTCTACCTCCTTGCACTGTGCCTTGCAGAATGGTCTTTGCAAGGCCTGATGATCTGGTGACGTGGCCATACCATCGGAGTTTCCGTTTCTTCACCACTGTGAGCAGGTCATCGTGTTGTCCAATGGCTTGTGTGATGGTCTGTCGGACTTCGTCGTTGGTGGTGTGTTGGGTATAGGAAATGCACAGAAGTCTTCTGTAGCACCTCATCTCCATGCTTTGTATTCATCGTTGGAGATCTGCTGTGAGGGTCCACGCTTCGCAAGCATATAGGAAGATGGAGATGACCAGAGAGCGCAGCAGTCTTACTTTGGAATGTAGACTGATGGTTCTGTCTTTCCAAATGGGCTTCAACTTGTCAGGGCAGCAGTTGTTTGTGCGATCCTGTAGAGGACTTCCTGTCGAGACCCATTGTCTGACACAATGGCTCCTAAATATTTGAAGCTGTGCACAGTGTTGAGGGATTGGCCTTGTACTTTGATGTCCGTGTTGATGCCATTGGTGTTGTTGGTCATCATTTTGGTCTTCTCTGCACTCATTCCATAAGCTCTGGAGGTGGTGTCAAGCCTCTGTACAAGCTGTTCAAGTTCTTGTTCCTCTCCAGCCAATCCATCAATATCATCCGCAAAACGAAGATTGGAGATTGCTCTGCCCCCTATGCTGACTGTGCCTTCGTGATCTGCAAGAGCATCTGACATGATGCGCTCTAGGAAGATGTTGAAGAGTGTTGGAGAGAGTAGGCATCCTTGACGCACACCGATTGTTGTTCTGAACCAGTTCCCGATGACGCTGTTATGGAGGACTGCACTGGTAGCCTTGTCATACAGGCTTTTGATGACTTCTATAATTTTAGGGCTGATGTTGTACACTTTCATGGTTGCCCATAGAGCTGCATGCCAGACTCGGTCAAATGCCTTCTTGAAGTCTATGAACACATGATATAGATGTTGTTGGTGCTGTAGGTATTTCTCACAGATTATTCTGAGGTTGAGAATCTGTTCAGTGGTACTTCGCCCTGCCATGAATCCTGCTTGTTCTTCAGCTATGATTTGTTCAGCTTGTGGTTTCAACCTGTTGAGTATTATTTTCAGGAGGACCTTGCTGGGATGGCTGATGATGCTGATGGTGCGGTAATTTTCACACTCCTGAAGGTTACCTTTTTTTGGGAAGAGTGATGACAAGCGACTGGGTCCATGGTGTAGGCCATTCCCCACTCTGCCAGATCTTGTTACAGATAATGGTGAGAGCATCAGTCATCGCTTCTCCTCCTGCTTGTAGCAGTTCCGCTGGTATGTTGTCCACTCCCGCTGACTTCCCTTTCTTCAGCGATTGCACTGCTGCCTCAACTTCTTCCCGGAGAATTGGGAGGATTTCTTCTTCTTCTCTGCTCTCGGGACATGCTAGAACTGATGGGTCTCCATTTGGTGTATGGTTGTAAAGGTCAGAGCAGTACTCTGTCCATCTGTCCAAGACTTCTTGTTCTTCTGTAAGGCATATGCCAGACTTGCTTTGGATAGTGGAGACTTTGGGCTGTTTAACACTTGTCAGCCGCTTCACAGTCTGGTAGGCCTTCTTGCTGTTGTTCTTGTTCAGATTGTTCTCTATTTCCTGGCATTGATCTTCTATCCAGTTCTCCTTTGCTGTGCGCATGCCTTTTCGGATGTCATTGTTGATTTTTCGGTAGACATCAGCTCCCTGTGAGGTGTTCTTTTTCTTTTTTAACTCTCTTCGTTTATCACACAGATCCAAAAGTTCAGGTGTGATCCACGGCTTCTTCTTTGGTCGGTGCTTGCCAAGGATCTCAGTGGCGGCATCTGTTACAGCTGAGTTGAAGGTATTGGTCATGGTGTTGACATCTACTTCGCCTGCCCCCAAAATAAGCAGTGGTGCAAATTTCCCTCCAATTGTGGCCTGAAATATTTTTGCCACCTCTGGGTCTTGCAGTTTGTCCAGGTCGAACTTCAGCCTGGTGCACTTTGCTGTATTTACTCTCTTCAAATGGAGCCGGAAAGACATCATCACGAGATCGTGGTCACTTCCAATGTCTGCTCCTGGAAAAGTGCGTGTCCTGCCAATGTTATTATATCCAGTATGCTATCAATATTCTCCAGTCTGTTGTCTTTAGGCCAGACCACTTTGACTTGTGGTCTTTACACATTGTTTGTCTCCCTTGTTCAACTCGCCGCCAACAGTCACTTTCTAAACAAAACCTTGTTTTTGTATTATTGAGTGTTGTGGTGGCTGTAACCATAACTTGCTTGTCTGGCTGGCAACATGGACTCAGACTCAGTTCCTGCATGCAATTAAAAATAATAATAATAATAATAATCAAAATTTAAAAAACTGGGGGGAGATTTTGTTTTTAATCTTCAAGGAGTGGTGTTTGGTTTCATGAGCTTAGAACTGTATTTGAGAAAGAAATATTTTAGTAAAATTAGGAACTGTTGATGTGGGCAGAACTGAACAGAAGCTGTATTGCCTTTTCAACCTTGTACACTCACTATTATAATTTCTCTTGTAGAGATGAATAAAGACATATTGTATTGTATTGTATTGTATTGTATTGTATTGTATATAACACGTTGATATAGATGAATAATAATTGCTAAAATCGCAATGGCTGGGTGGCTTCTTAACTCCTGAGGAAGCTTTTAGCAAAATACATGTTGATAAAAAGCCTTTTAAGCTGGTGGTTTTTTTTTTTTTTTTTGTCTTCTTTGCCGTTTAACTGGGTCTCATCTTCTGGTGTAGCTGTGTGTAATTCTGCTACGTTGTCTGTTTTTGTAGGCAGAGAAAGATGCGATGGACAACAGCCCCTACTTGTGCCTGTCAGACTTCATCGCGCCCAAACAAACCGGCGTTGAAGACTACATTGGTCTCTTTGCAACCACCGCTGGTCTAGGCACTGAAGAGCTCTGCAAGAAGTGAGGGGCCATTTTATTTTATTTTATTTCGTTTTATCGTTCTTATGTAGCGCTTTTCCAGCTCAAGAGAAGCTCAAGGCGCTGTCCAATACAGGATCTAACTCTGATAGCCAGTGTTCCCTATGCCAAAGGTTACGGGGTCCAACCCTGCCGGGGCGAACTTAGGTCACTTTAGGTATGAGACTTTTTCAGAGCACCAAGGGTTTTGTCCCGGTACTCCGGTTTTCTCCCTCCCTTCAGTAATGGTATAGGATGCCATTAATCTAAAATTACCAAAATAAATATTGATTTCTGTTCTGACTTCTGTAATAGCGATCTATTCAGATTGCCGTGCTTTGAGTTCCCAGGCTGAAGAACTCTCAGCGGATCCGCGATTTTCCGAGTAAGAATAAACAAATTTCCGAGAGAAAAAAAATTCAGAGAGAAAAAAAGTGAAAGTAAAAGAAATGAAATTTGTTATAACTTCTGTGGATGTGAAGTATTCTTTTGATGTGAAGTTTTTTTTCCTCTATCCTCAATGTTTTGATTCAGGAAATGCCAGGAAAATGACCTTGAAAAGTGCCATTTTTTTCTATTAAGTGTAAAACAATTAAAATAAAATTACTTTTTTCACCTGTGCTTAAAAATAAACTTTTTTTTCCGAAAACATACATTTTTCAGATTTTTTAATTCAAAAGTCACAAGTGCCAATTTTTTTTTTTATAACTTATTTTGATGTGAGGTATTTAATAAGAAATCTAATGGTGTCAATAAATGATTTTTTTTTTAATTGTAAGGCAATATGCAAATTTTTTTTACCTGTTCATACTAAAAAAAAAAACTTTTTTCCCCAAAACATAGCTATACATTTTCAAGTATTTTCATCCAGGAAATACAACAAAATGGCCTTAAAAAGTGCCATTTTTATTTTCATTCAGGGGGCTTCACCCCCCTGAACCTTCCACCAGGGTTTTGCCCCTGGACCCCACAGGGGCCTAGGCGGCCCCTAGACCCCAGCCAAACTTCAGAGATTTTTTTTTTCAAAGTTGTTCTGCAGCCTGGTTCCATTGAAGAAAAAGTGCGTGATGGCATCCTATATTATTATTATTATTATTATTATTATTATTATTATTATTATTATTATTATTATTATTATTATTAAGAGCCCCAAGATACCCACTTGCTGCATCAGGTGCCTCATCTGACACCAAGACCACTGAGCACCATTGTGGGTGACCAGGGATGAGAGAGAAAGGACTTTGTGCTTACTATTTGGATCTGAGCATCAGGATCTTTAAAGTCCATGTGATGGAATGAGTGCCTGCGTGGGTTAGACCTTGTCTGAAGGAGTGGAGGGTGTTTGCCGGTGCATCGGTGTCGTGTAATTATTATTATTTGTAAGACGTCCAGGCCGTCTGATTTTCAAGTAAGGTGATAATCCTGATATTTGTGTATCTGATTGTATTAATATACCGCCCCATTTTCAAAGTCCACCAGTTGTTCTGAGCTGTGGCTTTAATGCAAAAAGTAAGGTTTGAAATATTTTCATGTGTTTTCAGTGAAGCTGATCCCAGCTGATTGAAGCTCTTTGCTTTTTTCACTGTATGCCTAAGAGCAGGATGAAGTACAATTTTGATGATGCAAGAAACAGTGTGTTTCTAAACAAGTTAGATTGGCCAGTATCCATAGATGCACGCAATTGATTTATCTGCTTGGCGCACAACATAAACAGTCACCCCAATCACCCCAGCTGCCACTGGGAGAGTACCTGGCCATCATTAGAAAGTAAGGAAGTGAAGCAACTGGCCCTGAGGGAAGCGAGATTCCTATTGCACGTTACTCTTCCCTACGATCAAAAGGTGATACAAAAATATCATTTGGAGGTCTATGAGCAGCACATGCAAAGAAATGATTATATCAGTATGATAGATCCTAAAACATTTTAGTATGATGTTTACAAAGGGTATACATGAAAGACGGAGGGAAGAGATTTGGATTCAGATTCAGAGATAGATTTACACATTTTTTAGACTGATGCTTCAATAGAGAATAAACCAGAGAGATATAGAAACATATTAGGGAGGGGATAATTAATAAATAACTATTTTATTTGTGTGTGTGTGTGTGTGTGTGTGTGTTTGCAGATTTGAACATCAGTTTGATGATTACAGTATCATCATGGCCAAAGCGCTGGCTGACAGATTGGCAGAGGTATGTCCAGTGCCCAGAATTGTTTTGCTTGACAATGTAGGCTAATTTAAAGTGTGGAAACATAGCAGTTGTGAATACTGGATAAACATCAGAAAAGCAAATATGTCCATTATCGGAAAGAAAAAAAAAGGGTGAGAAAGAGAAAAAAATGTGTATAAATATGACATTTAATGTTAAAAAGTGTTATTACTTTAGTCAAGGTTTGGTCCTGATTTGGCCCAGAAAAGGACACTGGGCCTACAGCAATAAGTAAGTCCATATTATAAATCCTGTATTACTTCCTGTTGTTGTTTTATAAGTGTGACAGGAAAACAACTGGCATTTAAATGTCATCCCATAGATCTCAACCTTTTATAAGGTTTTGGGCAGAGCAACTATCCTATCCTATCCTATCCTATCCTATCCTGTCCTATCCTATCCTGTTTCTTGAAAGTTGTTGGGCTACCACAGATGATTGTTTAACCAGCATACTCTTTCTCTGTCCTCACCAGCCATGATGGCTTCACTTATGGTCAAGCCAGTCCATTCTCGAATGTTGTCTTTCCACCCCCTTTTTTGGTTTCCCTCTTCATCTGTCTCCTGGCACCGAGCCTTGCAGGATGGTCTTTGCAAGGCCTGATGGAGTGGCCATACCATTAGAAGAGCAACTGTACTGTACTGTAAAATTGAAGATTTTCCCTGCAGCAGCACACCTTCATTCAAGACCATCACTTTCAGGGGGCGCCACTCTCCTATTACTAGTGTATACTGGTTTGAGACAGTTGAGTGTGCTATTTTGTGCTGCATGTCTGTACCAGGCATTTGCAGAGAAGCTGCATGAGGAAGTGAGGACCAAATACTGGGGTTACTGCAGCGAAGAAACCCTCAGCTCTGCTGATCTCCACAAAATCAAGTACCAGGTCAGAGTCTCAGTTCTGTATTACAATGTTCACGTTGCCATCATTTTATAGTATTGTAACATACGCTAGTGAGATTAAATCTTGTAGCATCTTGCTGACTGTTGTTGGGCGGTCTCTTTTCTAAATTGTAGAAATGTCTTTTGTCATATTTGTGAATGTTGCACACTGTGATACAGCAGTGTTGTTTAATTTTTTTGTTGTTTTCCATTCTTTAGTTTTAAAAAATTGTGATGAGAGGACTAAGATAGATGTCAACATTGCATTGACTGATGCTATTTTTGAAGTGTCTGTTTATCTTCTTTTTCAAAGAAGGAGTTAATGATAATGACAGTTATTGTACATAACTCTTCACTGGCAGTATGTTCAGGGCACACAAGTGCACTAAATGGTAGTTCTGTACTAGCAAATTTCTTGTTGGTTTGGTCAAGAACATTAGCTTCGTCAGGATGGCCTTCTCCAGCTTGACGAGATAGGAGTTTTTTTTATATTATTTCGTTGAATTTTTGTCAGGGTATTCGTCCAGCCCCAGGATATCCCAGCCAGCCCGACCACACAGAGAAAGAGAACATGTGGCGACTGTTGAAAGCCGATGAAGTCAACATTACGCTGACGGAGTCGTTAGCCATGGACCCTGCATCCTCCGTGTCTGGGCTCTACTTTGCTTCTCCACACTCCGTCTACTTTGCCACTGGCAAAATCAACAAGGATCAGGTAATTGCCACAATAATAGTTCAGCGGTGATAAATACTCTGGGCTTAGGTGGGATGACGTGCATCTTTTTGTGTGATTCTCTAAACACGTATTTTGCTTAAAATCTTTGTCAGGAGTTACGAGCCTTTTTTTGTTGTTGGTATTGTTGTTGTAAATACCAGACAGTAATTTAGAAGTCCCACATTGTTGGTTTTGTGTGTGTGTGTCACATTTCATTATGCATTCTCTCGACGTAGGCCTACTAATCAATGCAGACGGAAATAAGATATGGAGTATGCGTCATCAAGTGACGATATGAGCGCATGTCGTGAAGTCTGAAAATTGACGTGGGTCGCGCATGAGCAGAAGGGTGGAAAAAAACAAGCGTTGAGACAACGTGAGGAGATTTTTGATCTCGGGAGTGGACAGCGGCTTGGAGGAACATACTCAGCAGCAGGGTGCCTGCGGAAAGATATTTCGGAGGAGAGATATCTAAGTTATGAGAAGAGTTCATGTGCAGCTCTCTCATAGCTGAGGAGTATGGAGAAAACCGTGTCTACTGGGGGAAGTGACGACCAGTGACCATTGTGATTGTGGCAGTTACCGACAAGGGCATCTGGACACAGTGGCACGAATAGTCTAAATTCATATCACACATCATTTGGATGTTTTTTCTGGGTTCTTCCGCATCGAGTACGGAATATGGAGGATGCTAGAGATGGACTGTTTCGAGAGTGAGAGGTGGAATCAACAGACGATACAGGACTAAAGTGTGACGACTAGGACAGAGATGACAGTGCGCAAGTGGAGATGACAAGTTAGTGTAAATCAAGAAACAATATGATCAACAATCAAGGTAGGGAAGCGATTATGATAGATATAGCAGACGACGATCGACGTGGAACTTTCATTTTCGTACAAAGAGAAAAACAGTGATCGTCGTCAGTGCAAGGAAGAGAGGCATCAACTAGTATAAACATTCTAAATTGAAAAAAACTTTTGTGGATGCATGACTTTCGCATTAATTATGTATATATGATGTTGCATGAAATACGTATGTAGAGTTATGAGTGATGGAATATGTGATGTTGCATGAAATATGTATGTAGAGTTATGGGTGATGTAATGTATTGTTGTGTAACGTAAATATTGTCTGACTGAAAGAAGGAAAATCAATATAAACAACGAAATCAGAACAAAAATCTAACTATCTCTGAGTGGTCAGAATCCTTTATTCCTCCCTGGCGTGACAACATTTTGGGGGCTCGTCCGGGATCCCATCCCGTGGAAACGTTTCAGATTGTAACCACCATTGGTAACCACAATTTGAGAAACTTCTTAGGGATTCGAGCCACGGATATTTATCATTTGTGAAGACAAATAAAATATATCCTGGGGATTCATACCACGGATAGTTGTATCCAACCACAGTGGCAAGTAAGTGTCGGTCTAACCATTAAGTATAACGGTAGCGGTATCGGCCAAGGCCACTTACGGGAGAAATATTTAGAGCAGTCTAAACTCTCCACCATTGTGTTTTCTGTCACGTCAAAGGAACACTCAGAATAGTTAAATTTACCTGTGGGCAATTGGAGGGCGTTGTGAAACATCGGGAGGTATTCAGCTCCGAAATTTTTGCGATCGCTAGATTCGTCCCTTTCTTTAGTCGAGTATTGTTTGTGTTTGGTTGTTGGCGTCGGTGACGATCGGGCGATTGCGCGGGTTGTCGATGAAAGTACAGATTTAGATTAGTAAAATTCTATTCTTCAGATAATCTGTAGAGACTTTATATTCGCTTTTTGCGAATTAGAGAAGCTGCGATAAATTGAGACACCATGCCTGAAACCAGAAGCCAAACAGAAATGGCGCAAGAACCAGACATGAAAGCCAAGATGCAGAAATGGAAAGAAGAAGGAGAGCTGCTAGGTTTAACAGGGAAAGACTTGACCGCATACGTGTTAGAAGAAAAAAAAAATTGGTCAACAGTGGCGCAACAAGAAAAACAACAAGAGCGCGAACGAGAAGCAGCACAACAAGAGCGCGAACGAGAAGCAGCGCAACAAGAGCGAGAAGCAGCAAGGCAAGAACGCGAACGAGAGGCAGCACGGCAAGAACGGGAAGCCGAGAGACAAGCACATTTGAAGGAACTAGAAATTCAAGCAGCAAATCCAAATGATGAGGGGAGATGGAACAGAAATAATAATGCGCAGGGGCGACACAGGATTAAGATCAAGCTACCATTTTACGAAGACGGAGAAGATTTGGAAATATATCTATGGAAGTTCGAGAGAGTCATGAGTGCAGACCACATTCCAGAAGACGAATGGGGACTACATTTAATTGCATTGCTGAAAGGGAAAGCAGCAGAGGCTATTACGCACATGCAACACTTGGATTTTGAAGATTTCCAACAAATCCGCAATGAGTTGCTGAAAAAGTTTCGACTGACGTCGGAAGAGTACAGAGAGAAGTTGAAGAACGCCAAGAAGAAGAATGATGAAACAGCCAGAGAACTAATGAATCGGATTACTCAATGGATAACCCGATGGATTGAACTCTCAGGAAAAACCAAGGACTTCGACAGCGTAGTAGAATTGTTGGCAGTGGACACGTTTGTAGATGCGTTGCCAAGGGAGCAAGCTACATTCGTACGTGACCGGAGACCAGCTACAGTAGACGCAGCCGCTGAGGCAGCAGAAACGTATGAGATATCCAGAAGAAGTAGAGGACATGAGACTCGTAGTATGCACGTCGATAGCAGCAGAGACAGACTCAGATTCAGAGACAGTAGGAGTTCATCACCCAGGAGAGATAACAACCAACAGGGATCACGCGACAACAAGCCGACGAGCAGAAACGAACATCCACCATTTAGAAATAGAGTGTCATTCAAGCTGGAATGTTACAACTGTGGAGGACCTCACAAGGTGGCAGCATGCCCAAACAGGAAACAAAATGTGATGTATGTCCATTCACCATGCGAAGCAGCACCTGCATTGAATTGCGGTAGCGCGGACACGCATCGTCAGCATCACAAGAGAATAGATCATCACGCATTGAGAGTAGGAATACCATATTTTGGGGACAAGATTGAAGATGATCACAAAATGGCATTATGCGATAAATGCAGAAAGATAGATTATCAACCACTATGCCAAGTGGAAATAGAAGGCAAAGAAGTGTTAGCACTCAGAGACACGGGAGCTACGATTAGCGTTGTGGATACGGAATTGGTACCCAAAGACAAGTATACGGGCGAAATAAGATCCGTAACATTTGCGTCGTGCGACGTCAAACAAGTACCAGTTGCCAAGGTATTTATGCGGACACCATTTTTCGAGGGGAACGCAGAAGTATTGGTCATGCCTAGACCAGCAATGCCAGTGCTAATAGGAAACGCAAGATTCCTGAACAAAGAGCAGTTAAACGTCATTCCAGTGTATCCTATAATGGGAACCTGTGCAACAAGGGAAACAAATGCGACAGAGACAAGGCAGTCAAAGCAACTAGAAGAAATCAAAGCAAAGGAATTATGCGCAGAAATAGAAACACGAAGTGCAGCAACAAAACGGAGTCAAAAAGAGCTGAAAATTGCAGAAACGAAAATAGTTGACGTCACACCAGAACAACTAAAACAAGCACAGAAGGAAGATGAATCGTTGAAGAAATGCAGAGATGCAGCGGATGGGTCTGTGGAGATGAAACAAGGTGACAAACGTACAAAAGCTATATATAGATGGAAGAATGGAGTGCTGACTCGAGAATTCAAGGAAAATGATCAGAAGAAAACACAAATAGTCGTACCCAAGAAATACAGACAAGGCATCATGAAATTAGCACATGATACGCCGATGAGCGGACATCTGGGCGGAAGAAAAACTAAGAACAGAATATGGACTGATTTTTATTGGCCAGGGATTTGCGGCGATGTGCAAAGATATTGCGCATCATGCGATGCATGCCAAAGATCAACACACAGAGGCAGACACATGCGTGCACCATTAGGTAAAGTACCCATGGTAGACACACCTTTTGAGAAGATCGCCATTGATCTAATCGGACCGATCATTCCCATGTCAGACAGAGGATACAGATACGTGTTGACAATGGTCGATTATGCAACCAGATATCCTGAAGCAGTACCGCTGAAGACATGCCAAACTACCGAGATCGCGGAAGCGCTTTGGACTATTTGGACCAGGCTGGGCATACCAAAAGAAATAGTCTCAGACCAAGGAACCCAATTTGTGGGAGATCTAATGAAGCAACTACAGAAACTACTGGACGTGAAAGGCATCAAGACGACACCACATCATGCACAATCGAATGGATTAGTAGAGAAATTCAACGGCACGTTGAAGCAAATGATGAAGAAAATGTGCCTTGAACAGCCAAAGGAGTGGGACCGCATGATACCAGCGCTACTATTCGCGTATAGAGAGGTGCCACAAGAATCGATGATGTTCTCACCGTTTGAATTGTTGTACGGCAGATCAATCAAAGGGCCGATGCAAATATTGAAACACGTTTGGATGAAGGACCAGGTCGAAGAAGAAGAGAAAACGACAGCACAATACGTGATTGACTTGAGAAATAGGATTGAGCAGACATGTATCATAGCACAAGAAAACTTGCTCAAAGCTAGTCAAAGACACGCAAGAAATTTCAACAAGAAGGCAAAGTCTAGAAACATTAACGAGGGTTCGAAAGTGTTGTTGCTCTTACCTGAAAAGAAAAACAAACTACAACTGACGTGGAAAGGACCATTCACCGTAACGAAGAAAATAAATGAGTTTGATTACAAGGTGGATGTACACGGCAAGGAAAAAGTGTACCATGCAAACTTACTGAAAAGTTACATGGAAAGAGAAGACACAGAAATGATCGCAGTAGTCATGACGGAAGAAGATGTCGAGGGTTATGCAGACTATGATGAAACCATAGGAACAGTGCCTACATTGCCACTCAAAGCTACGGAGAGTATAAAAGATAGCCATATTTCTGACAAGTTAGATGCGAATAAAGCACAACAGATGCACGAAGTGCGAAGAAGACATCAGAAAGCATTACAAGAATTGCCGGGAAATTCGGATATTGAGACATGCGAATTGCGCAGCACAACTCAAAAGCCAGTGTACGTGAAGCAGTATACGCTACCTCACGCAGTTATGGAAACTGTCAAAACAGAAGTGGATCAGATGTTGACAATGGGCGTTATAGAACCAACTATATCAGCGTACAATTCACCCATCGTACTTGTCAAGAAAAAGGACAGTTCAGTGAGATTTTGCGTGGATTATCGAAAATTGAACGAAACGTTGGAATTTGATCCAGAGCCAATACCAGACATTGATCAAATATTCGCAAAGGTTGGGAAAGCAAAGTATTTCTCCAAGCTAGACTGCTCAAAGGGCTACTGGCAAATCAAAGTGAATGAGGAGGACAAGCACAAGACGGCATTTACCACACCCGTGGGGCAATTCCAATGGACGCGAATGCCGTTCGGTTTAAAGACGGCAGGCGCCGTATTTTCGCGAATGATGAGAAAAGTGTTGAGCCCACTAAATCGCAAAGATGTGGACAATTTCATTGACGATATCTTAGTGGCGACGGAAACATGGGAAGAGCATCTTGAAGCGGTGGAAGCAGTGTTGACGAGACTGGAGGAAGTTGGGTTAACAGTTAAACCATCAAAATGTTTCTTTGGATACGAGGAAATGGAGTACCTCGGACATCAATTGGGACAGGGTAGAATACGACCCGAAGAAGACAAAATTAACAAGCTGCAGAATGCCAGCAAACCACAAACTAAAAAGGAACTCAGAGCATTTTTGGGATTGGCTGGATATTATCGCAAATTTGTACCAATGTTTGCAGAAATAGCCACTCCTTTGACCGACATGACAAAAGCGAAACAGCCGGACAAACTCAGATGGACTGAAGAAGCGGAGGAAGCTTTCAAAAAGTTGAAAGACGTTTTGTGCAGTAAACCAGTGATGATGCATTTACCTGACAACAGCAAACCTTACGTCTTGAGGACGGATGCATCAAACACAGCCATGGGAGCCGTCCTTATGCAAGAAAAGGATCAGGAAATACATCCAATTGCTTATGCAAGCAAGAAGCTATCGTTAGCCGAAAGAAACTATTCTACTATTGAAAAAGAGTGTTTGGCAGTTGTGTGGGGAATTAAGAGATTTGAGCTATACTTATATGGACAAAGATTCACGCTAGAAACTGATCATCAGCCATTACATTATCTGCAGAAGTCGAAGACAGAAAATGGCCGTTTGATGAGATGGGCGCTGCAATTACAGCAACATGACTTCCACGTGAAGGTAATAAAAGGAAAAGACAATGTGGGCGCAGACTACCTCAGTCGCATCGCCGACGAGGAAAAGAAATAAACAGTGGAAACGAGAATGGACAAGACGGCATGCATGACATGCACAAAGCAGCGATATTATGGAGGAAAATAATTATTGTTATAAATATGTTAAATATGTTATATGTAGAGTATTCATATGTAAATGTGTAGTTATAAACTAAAACTAGAGTTTTAGCTGGGGAAGGGCCTTGTGTCACATTTCATTATGCATTCTCTCGACGTAGGCCTACTAATCAATGCAGACGGAAATAAGATATGGAGTATGCGTCATCAAGTGACGATATGAGCGCATGTCGTGAAGTCTGAAAATTGACGTGGGTCGCGCATGAGCAGAAGGGTGGAAAAAAAAAGCGTTGAGACAACGTGAGGAGATTTTTGATCTCGGGAGTGGACAGCGGCTTGGAGGAACATACTCAGCAGCAGGGTGCCTGCGGAAAGATATTTCGGAGGAGAGATATCTAAGTTATGAGAAGAGTTCATGTGCAGCTCTCTCATAGCTGAGGAGTATGGAGAAAACCGTGTCTACTGGGGGAAGTGACGACCAGTGACCATTGTGATTGTGGCAGTTACCGACAAGGGCATCTGGACACAGTGGCACGAATAGTCTAAATTCATATCACACATCATTTGGATGTTTTTTCTGGGTTCTTCCGCATCGAGTACGGAATATGGAGGATGCTAGAGATGGACTGTTTCGAGAGTGAGAGGTGGAATCAACAGACGATACAGGACTAAAGTGTGAGGACTAGGACAGAGATGACAGTGCGCAAGTGGAGATGACAAGTTAGTGTAAATCAAGAAACAATATGATCAACAATCAAGGTATGGAAGCGATTATGATAGATATAGCAGACGACGATCGACGTGGAACTTTCATTTTCGTACAAAGAGAAAAACAGTGATCGTCGTCAGTGCAAGGAAGAGAGGCATCAACTAGTATAAACATTCTAAATTGAAAAAAACTTTTGTGGATGCATGACTTTCGCATTAATTATGTATATATGATGTTGCATGAAATACGTATGTAGAGTTATGAGTGATGGAATATGTGATGTTGCATGAAATATGTATGTAGAGTTATGGGTGATGTAATGTATTGTTGTGTAACGTAAATATTGTCTGACTGAAAGAAGGAAAATCAATATAAACAACGAAATCAGAACAAAAATCTAACTATCTCTGAGTGGTCAGAATCCTTTATTCCTCCCTGGCGTGACAGTGTGCGTGTGTGTGTGGGTGTGTGTGTGTGTGTGTGTGTGCGCATGTTTACACAGCGTTCTTTGGACAAACTAGTGCACATCTACATACGTTCTTTGGACAGATCTCCTTGTTGGGACGTCCATTTAATGATCCGTTAGGGTTAGGGTTAGAACACTTAAAAGTACTTAAAAGGGGGTCGTAGCACGACCCATTGTCCACACAACGTATGTGGCGTTTGAGGAAAGTCCAAATAACGGTGTCTGTGCAAGTATGTGTGTGTGTGTGTGCGTGCGTGTGTGTTACCAGCTGAAATGTTTGGTGGTTGTGTACAGGTGGAGGACTACGCGGCCAGAAAAAAGGTGGACGTGTCGACAGTGGAGAGATGGTGCGGCCCTGTTCTGGCCTACGACCGCTGAATCACTCAGCGCAATACCAATTTCTCACCCTACGCCCACTGTCTTCCAACCCTATGCGTTGTCTTCAGTCTGTGGTCTGCGGCAATCAGGATGAGCTCTGTTCATCGTGAACACAAACCTCGTGTTCATCAGGAAGATAAACTAGGTTCCAACTCTGTTCACCGTGAAGAAATATTTATTCTGTTAAAAAAATTTCTTTCTGTGTTCTAACAACGACTTTGCCTTTATACCACGTGTTTGAGTGATGAATGTGGGCTTGTTGCGTGTTTAGGAGTGAGTGTAGCATGTGAGCTTGTATTATGAACTTAGGTATAAGGCACATATAGCATCCATTATTATTATTATTATTATTATTATTATTATTATTATCATTCAGGGCTTCCAATCTTCCGCCGTTCGGCGAATTTCCGCCATTTAAAAAAAAATTTCAGTCGAAAAATTTTAAAGTTCCGCCGTAGAAAACTGCCGAGGTAAAAATTTCATAGGGGCTCCAAAATATCCGTAACACAGTCTCAGTTTGGTTGATCTGTAATTGGCTGGTTTTGAAGACTGGAAACGGATCATCGTTCTGTTTGCGAATAGGCAAAAATGGCAGGTCGAATTTTTGTTCAACGCGGCCAAAAGTTTGACGATGTTTCTTGCAAAAACAAGTGGAGATGGGACTGGATGGAGGTGGAGGTAGAAGAAGAAAAATTGAGTCAACATATCCGAAAGATTCCACGTGTCGGACACGCGTTTTGCGTCTTGTGCTCGAACGAAATCAATTACGGATCAAAAGGCAGGATTGCAAGGATTCAAGAAAGTGAGCTGACAGTTTTCAACTTGCACAGTAGCCTACTTTATGTTGTGCGATGAGCATGGATCTGTGTACATACATTTGTGTTTGCAACCTTATCTTTTCCTTCCGACTAGAAAAACATTTTTAAAAAGCGAAAATTTAGACTTGTTTCACTGCCAAATGCCTTTCCTACTACTGATGGCCTAAAAGGTGCAAAACCATTTTTCATCACCATAACTGTGTATGCATTTGACCATAATTTTTTGTAAAAGCAGAACTAGTAGGAGTAGTTTAATATTATGAACATTCTATGTAACACTAACAGAGTAGACCATGAGTGACTTGCTAGTGAGGATTGTATTCTGTATTGTATTCTGAATTCATTGTGGGTTTACTAAGTCAGCTGCACAAGAAAAATATCTTCTAATTGCAGGTTTTGGTAAGTCACTTTTTGCTGAACATTCCATTTTTTTTCTTCAGTTTTTGCTTTTAAGATATGAAGCAATTAAGATCGTTAAAATGTGGTAAATTCCATAGTTGCCTTAATTATTCTCTATTCATGTGAGACCTTACATCAAACCTTTTGTAAATCACTTATTTTCTTTCTTCTACTTCACTCTCACTAATAAAATTGTTTCTTTTATAGCAGACAGTGTTGTGACAGTGTTTGGGGTCGTGCGCTCGTGACCTCGTCACTCGGTCATTTTCCTCCTTTTTTATCTCAGACCATTGGAAGCCCTGATCATTATTATCATTATTATCATTATTATTATTGTTATTATTATTATTATTATCTGCAAATATCCATGCTACTATGCATGTGTAATGCAATGGCATTTTGTTTAGTTTTTGCTACCATTATGGCCGTCTTCAATATTAGCCAGTGTCATGTGACTAATCCCCTGTTGTTACCTTGTTACCCCTTGGTTTGTGCATGTGTGTGAGAGAGAGAGAGAGACACAGAGAGAGAGAGAGAGAGAGAGAGAGAGAGAGAGAGAGAGAGAGAAGCCTTACCATTGTTTGGACTGGCAGGCATGTAAGTCTGTGTATTAAGATCATTTGTATTATGATTTCTTTCCTGTAAAGTAGTTTTGATATTTTTTGTTGCCAGTTTTTTTTTTATTTAAATTTTTAATCTTACCATATCAGAGAGGAAGGTGTGTGAAGTGAGAGGTAAGGAGAGAATGTGAGGTATATTAAAGAGAGAAGGAGAAAGAGGGAGGTCAGCTGACAAAGGGAGATAACCAAACCATAGTGCATAATAGAGGGAATTAAGTAGATGGGAAGATGACAGAGAGAGAGAGAGAGAGAGGGTTTTGATTGATTGATTTATTTTTGCTTTAGGTCCAGCGAACTCTTCCGAGCCAAATCAGGACCGGACAACCCCCGATCCGCATAAAAGATCTGCTGAAACAACCCTAGTGGGAAAATTGAACGCCCTCCACCGGCCAGTCACTTTACAATAAAGACATCCCACGCGGGGGACGGCTGAGGGTTTACCTCAACTACGCGAACCCCCGGTTACAAAAACAAAATAGAATACAACCATCATTACAAATCATCAACAAAACATATACATAATTATAAAATGCCTATATTGCTAAATACTAACATCATAGGAAGCCCTAGTGACCACCCAGCAGAAAGCGTCCAACACTCCCAAGCTGATCCAACAGACCTCATACACAAACAAGGAGTCTTGTCCAGGAAGAGTTTTCAAGAAAAAAGGTAGGTCATTGATCTAGCGAAGAAGAAGATAGTATAGCAGAGTGATAGGACAGAGCAGGAATGGGAAAGAGTAAATGAGGAAGATAGCAACAGTGGGAATTTAAAGCACTAAATTTGAGAGAGAGGGAGGAAGGCAAAAGAATGGTTAAGAAAAAAAGGAGTAAAAGACAGCACAAATTATACAGCTCTAAAATCTGAATGTGACTGAAGTTTTTTTGGTTATTTTATTTTTTGGTTTTGTGTGTTTTTTGGTACTGTAATGATATTGTGTATCCTTGTAATCTTCTACTGTTTCAAGGAAGATTGTTAGATGCATTTCAATATTTCTTAATGACGTGGGTTTTGATCTCATTATTATCTTGGTGGATGATTTTCTTCAGTAATTGTGTCACACGTGCTTAATGCAGAATATCTCTGCCAGCAGATCTAAAAATACAAAAGAAGGAGACTGTAGAAAAGTAACAGTGTTTTTTGAGGGCGTGGGTTTTGATCTGGTTCCCTTGGTGGCTGATTTTCTCCTGTAATTGTGTCGACACACATGCACAATGCAGAGTATATCTGCCAGGAGATTTAAAAATACAAAAAAGAATGATGCTGTAGAAAAGGAGCTGTAACTCTGTGTTCCTGTTGAAGATTTCCTGTCTAAGTTGACCTTGGCGCTCCTTATTATTATTATTATTATTATTATTTATTATTATTGGGTATTTGTATAGCGCACATATTTTGCAGTTCTTGGCGACTCAAGGCGCTGGCCGATACAGGATCTAACTCAAGCCGCCCGAGGCGCCAACTTGCAGCCTTTGGGCGCATAGTAATAACGCTCCAGACAACTGAGCACAATCCTTGGCAGCCAGGGATGGGGGAGAAGGACCTAGGTGCATGCTGGGTGTGTTCTTGTCACCGGCACTCACCTGTCTAGGACATGAGCGTCAGGATCTTTAAAGTCCGTTATGATTGAATGTATGCGATACAGACTAGACCTCGGTTTATACTCTCATCCGAAGGAGTAAACTCCTTTAGAGAGTGGAGGAATAATCCAGAAAGATAATCGCCTTACCTTCAAACTATCATGCAGTGTGATACTGTCAGCTTGAACGGGAAACCTTTGTTGGGGACATCCAGTTATATCTCCTTTCTTTCTACACCAATGATGCTTCATTGTCATTTCACATTTATTACATTGGTATTGGGCTCAATTGTTGGAGCAAGCATGGCTGGATGGGAACGCATATGGAGACAGAAAATGAAATTATCGTTTGTTGTTGTATCAAATTTATTTATCAGATTGCCGCATACTGATCAATGAAATTGGTGTTCAAAATGAAATTTGTTGTTGTATGAAATTTATTCATCAGATTACCGCATACTGATAAATGAAATTGGTGTTCAGAATTAAAAGAGGCACAAAGAGGCCTAATTTTCCCCGTGTGTATATATTTTATCTGTCATTTGGATTCTATAAGGTGGGTTTGTGGTTATTCACAAAGTTGATGCTAAGTACTGAGTGTAATAGGTTTGTGGTTATTCACAAAGTTGATGCTGAGTATTGAGTGTAATAGGTTTGTGGTTATTCACAAAGTTGATACTGAGTACTGAGTGTAATAGGTTTGTGGTTATTCACAAAGTTGATGTTGAGTACTGAGTGTAATACGTTTGTATTCACAAAGTTGATACTGAGTATTGAGTGTAATAGGTTTGTAGTTATTCACAAAGTTGATACTGAGTATTGAGTGTAATAGGTTTGTGGTTATCCACAAAGTTGATGCTGAGTACTGAGTGTAATAGGTTTGTGGTTATTCACAAAGTTGGTACTGAGTATTGAGTGTAATAGGTTTGTGGTTATTCACAAAGTTGATGCTGAGTACTGAGTGTAATAGGTTTGTGGTTATTCACAAAGTTGATACTGAGTATTGAGTGTAGGTTATTCACAAAGTTGATGCTGAGTACTGAGTGTAATAGGTTTGTGGTTATTCACAAAGTTGATACTGAGTATTGAGTGTAATAGGTTTGTGGTTATTCACAAAGTTGATGCTGAGTACTGAGTGTAATAGGTTTGTGGTTATTCACAAAGTTGATACTGAGTATTGTGTCACGTGGGGTTTATGGGCTCTGCACAATGGAATTATGGACCCTCACGTTTATTCGGTGGGAACTGCTAGTAAGTCACCCTATGAATTACTTTAATAAATTTATTTGTTTAGCTCGTTCTGTGTTAAGGTTTGGGGACAGAAATAGATAGAAAAATGGTAAAAGAATACTGTCACACTAGCTTTCACACGGCTATGAATCATATGTAGTCCAGCCACTTGATAACAGTTAAAATCACACATTTATTTCTTCTACTCTATACAAAATTCTCTAAGTACTAATCTAACTTAAAAAGTCTCAGTCACTGCTAATAGTTCGATCGCTGATAGTCTAGGCAGCTGTTTTATCTTCCTCGGGCACTTGCTATAATATTTCATGTAGATTTGGACTACTGTGGTCCGTTTTACAGTTTCTGAAGAGTTGGACTACTGTGGTCCGTTATGATCAGTTTAAGTGCACTTCTGGGGGTACACTTAACTTTCTTATGGTGCGGTCGAAGTCCTTCTGTGAGGTAGCTTCTGGTACACCTTTGTAGTTGTGTAGTTGGGTTCCCTTGCCACGCTGTGGGGTCTGACAGGGTGTCTTTCAAGGCAGCTCTTTCCGTCTTGTGCGGTAGAGTCTCCTCAACCAACTGGTCGTTTCTGTGGAGTGGGGATAGCTCGGGATAGCTCGCCTGCTCGTCTGTAATATAAGAGACGAAATTCTGCACAACCCTGAATAATCGGTTTGTGCAGAGCGTCTCACTGAAAGCCAAAGTAGCCCTCAGTGATAGCTCCACATCTCTATACATAAGCGACGAACATTCTGCTACTTCCGGGTTCCACTGGAATCTCAACTCTAAATTCCTATACATACATAAATATCAATCGTGTCTAACTATACACATACCGAATTAATAATAATATAAACATTCAGTGGTACAGCCACTGGTCTGCAAACATACATATAAGTTAAACAACAGTGGTTCCGTACGGGATACAACATGGCGGCGCAACCGGTCGTGTTTCGGCTCGTGGTCGGCTCTTCCACGTGGTACGGCAAATTCGGATTAATAATTCACATTTATGCATAGCAAATTCCACAAACATAATTTCAACAATAATACAAATATATCACGATGAAACAGAAGGGTGTTCATTTACCTGTCTGACAAGTTCAGGCCCGTTGTGACTTGAGAGAATTCTAAGATTCCTAAGTCCTGCTTCCTGGTCTATGAGTGTAGAGATTTCTCTAGCTGTGGAGATGTTGACTCTACCTCGTCTCACACACGACTGATTCAAACTGCGCTAAGATTTGACACAGTCAGAACTGCTCTACCCACTGAGCCTGCTCTGATTGGTTAAAACGGTCCGATTCAAAACTCAAGTGCTGACTCACTGCGATGTGGGTGGCTCGCTCGCTGTGTGTGGTCTGCTGTGTAATTTAATTGCTGCTGTGTAATAGTCTAACTTCTCTACTGTTACAAAGACTACACATGGCTGAATAGTCAATGAGCAGAGTTAAACTAGCCAATTCATGACAGGCTCCCTCAACTGAAAAAAGGCGATGACTACTGGATTCGACCTTTTTCTACTACAGAGCCTAGTTTAACACTGCACTATCCTAGGGTCCTATTTACAAACTAATTTGGTTGCTCTACCTGAGCTGCAATGCTGTGCCAGGTAGCTATGGACACTAGTGACAGGGTATTACTGGGCGGGGACGAATTCTGGTGCTGTGGCCCTTAGTTGTGTTGGGTGGGCGACAGCTGCTGTGTCCTCCACGAGATGGCGACTGAGGTAGTCGGCTCCGTGGTGCTCTTTGCCGGGGATGTACTCGATTTGGAATGAGTATGCCTGAAGGGTGAGTGCCCATCTCATCAGGCGAGAGTTCAAAGACTTGGAGGCTGCCAGGAACGATAGTGGTTGGTGGTCCACCTGAACTGTGAAGTGGGTCCCATACAGGTAGAGTTGGAATTTCTGTATGGCCCAGACTAGTCCAAGACATTCTTTCTCCGACGTGGCATAGTGGGTCTCGGCGGGTCTCAATTTCCTGCTGGCGTAGGCGACAGAGAATAACGTCTCTGCATTCTTGGGGTCACGCTGTAGCAGTACTGCTCCGAGGCCTAAGTCGCTTGCGTCGGTACGAAGAACGAATGGCTGAGTCAAATCGGGTAGGTGGAGTACTGGCGCCGATGTCATTCTGTCCTTGAGTGTTTGGAATGCTGTCTCGCATTCGGCTGTCCATACTACTTTGTCCGGGGCGATTTTCCGGGTTCCATTTGTCAGTGGCACGGCGATGCTGTTGTAGTTAGGGATGAATTTCTGGTAGAAGCCGCAGAGTCCTAGAAACGACTGCACTTCCTTCTTGGTCTTGGGCCTAGGAGCGTCGAGTAGGCGTTTCACGGTCTTTTCTACCGGTCGCAGGCTTCCTTGACTGATAGTGTGTCCCAGAAATTCTAGCTCTGTGAATCCGATCTGACATTTGGTGGGTCTTGCAGTCAATCCTGTGTCTCTGAGGCGTGCGAGTAGTTGCTGTAGGAGCGTGACATGTTCCTCCCACGTAGGTGTTGCGATGAGGATGTCGTCCATAAACGAATGTAGGTGCTCGCTGCTCAGGGGTGCCAGGAGTTTTCGCATCATTGCGCTGAAGATGCTGGGTGCGTTGTGGAGTCCGAATGGAAGTACATTGAACTCGAAGTGTCCTTCCATAGTGCTAAACGCTAGGTACTTTCGGACTTGCTGTTGCACTGGTATCTGGTAGTATCCTTTGCTGAGGTCGATGCGTGAGAAGTACTTTGCTCGCTGTAGCTTGGCAAATAGGTCTGTCTGGTCCGGGAGTGGCTCTGGCTGGAACTGCGTTACCGCATTCAGGAGTCTGAAGTCGATGCACAGTCGATGCTCTCCGTTGGGTTTTCGCAACAATACCGTGCCTGCGCTGTAGGGTGAAGTAGACTCTGAGATGATTCCGGCTGCCAGTAAAGTGTCTATCTCTTCCTTGATGGCTCGCTGCTGAGACAGTGGCATCGGGTAGAGCTTCTGGCGGACGGGTGTTGGGTCGGTCACCGTTAAGGTTACTTCGACGAGGTCTGTCCTCCCTGGTCGGTCTGTGAGCACAGTCTGATGTTGTCGAATGACCTGTAGTACTTGCTGTCGCTGTTTAGCGGCTAGGTCTCCGTTGAGTATCACGTCTTTGTAGGTTTCTTTGGAGTGCAGGGGATACTCTACTGCATTGGTCTCCATGCTTTCTCCTTCTTCCGCGATGGCGATGGCTAGCAAGTTGTGAGTGCTGGGGGTCGCTGGTCGGTCCGTGTATTTCTTGAGGAGATTGATGTGGTGGTATCGGGCTCTCCCGTTCACCTCTACTTGGTAGACTGTCTTGGATTTCTTGGCAGTCACCCGGTACGGTCCTCTCCAAGCGATGTCCAGCTTGTTGGTTCCACTTGGAAGTAGGAGTAGCACTTGATCGCCAACTTGCAGTTCTCTGTCCTTCGCGTGGCGGTTGTAGTACTTCGCCTGACGGGCTCTTGCCTTCTTCAGTGCTTCACCAGCTTTCTTCCACGTTGCTTTGAGGGTTTCCTGCAGGTCTGCGACGTACTTGGTGGCACCTCTTGGTGTGTCGTCTATCTTGGCCTCCGTCCAACTTCTGCGTAGGGCTTCTAGCGGTCCTGCTAGAGGTCTGCCGAATAGCAATGTTGACGGGGTGTAGCCTGTGGCTGCATGGGGCGTTTCTCGGTATGCGAACAGTGCCGCATTCACGTAGGTGTCCCACGCTTCTGGATTGTCGTCGGCGACTTTCCTGAGTATGGTGAGAAGGGTTCCATTCAGTCTTTCTACTTGTCCGTTGCTGGCTGGGTGGTATGGTGGTGTGCGAATGTGATGAACTTGTATCAACTCGAACACGTCTTGCATCAGGCGGCCGGTGAACTGAGATCCGTTGTCCGTTCTAATGCTGTCCGGGAATCCGACTCTGGTAAAGATGGCGATGAGTGCATCTGCAATCTTCTTGGTGTCGATCGCTGGCAACGGGACTGCTTCGCACCACATCGTACATGCGTCGACGAGTGTGAGTAGAAATCTGTTCCGCTTCTTGGTCATGGGCAGTGGTCCTACTATGTCTACTGAGACTTGCTGGAATGGCACGCCGACTACTACCGATGGTCCTAAGGTAACTGGTACGGTGTGATGTCGCGGGGAATATCGTTGACATTGGTGGCAAGATTTCACGTAGCGCTTGACATCCTCCGTGATTCCTGGCCAATAGTAGTGTGCGCTGATTCTCTGCACTGTGGCTCCAATTCCCATGTGTCCGCTGAGTGGCATGCTGTGGCCTAGTTCTAGTACTTGGGCTCGAAGGGTGGCTGGCAGTACTAGTTGGGTGTGATCTCCATCTCCTTGTCGATGTAGAACTCCCTCTTCCATGTAGAAGTCTCCCTTGTGCGGGGGTGTGTGCGCCTTGGGTAGCTTCTGGAAGCACTTCGCTATCGAGGTGTCTTCTTTCTGTGCTGTTTTGATCTCTTCGAGTCCTGGATTCGGAGCGAACTCGGGCTGGGGTGGTTGGGTTTTAGCTTGGGCCCTGGTTTGCACTGCAGCTATCTCTACAGTTTTGGGGGGCGTGCCTAAGAACACATACCTACAACCTAGCACTAGATCATACAGGGGTTTCTGTAAAACAGCTGCTTGGATTCGTCCTGTGACGTACCTACTCTCTACTTCGATCCATGCTATTGGGCAAGTAGTCGTCGGTTTCGTCAAGTCTGCTCCTTGTAAGTCGACTGTCTTGTCTGTCAAGTCCGCGCGCGATACCAGAGATTCGCTAACTATCGCGTCGTATGATAGACCTGTGTCATACAGACAGTTCGCTTCTTTTCCGTTGACCTTGACCGTGTCTGTCACCGAGGGGTGATCTCCGATTGTGTGTGGCTTGTTACCGCTACTTTGAGTTAGAACTCTGTGCGCTGGCCGGCTTTCGCGCTCTTCCCTACGTTGTGCGGCCAACTTGAAACATTCTGCGGTGGAGTGATTGTTTCTGTTGCAGAACGAACAATACCGTCTCTGTTCTGCGGGACCTCTTTTCCCGAATTCCGCGTTGGGTCCTTTATTTTGCCCAGGTCTGGGGTTATTCGGCTTATTCGCGGTGCGCTCTTCCCGGTTAGGGCTTCGTTTCTGTGCCTCTTTCCCGTTAGGCTTTAGGTCTCGCCTGAAGCTCTTGGCTTCTCCGTGTGCGGCCACGTACCTATCTGCGACCTTGACCAGATCCTCCAGTCTTTCCGCGCCCTGCTCTACTGAGAATGTTCTCAGCTCGGGGGTCATGGTTTCCCGTAGCTGTTCCCATACTAACAGTTCTGTCAGTCCATCATACGTCTTAGCCGTGGCTGACTGGCTAATCCACTTATCCAGCATTGTGGACAACCTATCCGCGAACTGCGCATAGCTCTCTCCTTTCACTCTCCGGTTGGTGCGGAATTTTTGCCGATAGCATTCTCCTGTCAGTTCGAATCCCGTTAGGAGTGCCTCTTTTACTTTGTGATAGTCAGTCACTCTGTCAGTCGGTAGCTTACTGTAGATGTCATAAGCCTTTCCTCTAAGCCCTTGACTAAGCTTAAAAGACCAATGAGTGGGATCTAGTTTGTACTCTGTTGCTAGACGCTCAAACCTAGTCAGATAGAGATCTAGACCTTCTTCTCTCTCATTGAATGTTCCCAGTGGAAATGACATTCCTTGTACAGGGTTGGGTGCTACCTCTAGCTGATCTGAGTGGGGAGGGGTTGAGGAAGAACTTGAAGCTCCTGATCCCAATCTTCTTAGCTCTAACTCATGCTGTCTGTCTTTTTCCTTTTCTGCCCTCTCATACTCCCATCTCCTACTTTCTGCTTCTCTCTCTGCTGCTAATGCTGCCTTCTTCTGTTCTCTTTCTGCCTCTAGCTCTAATTTCCTCGTTTCTCTCTCTGCCTCTAATTTCTTCTGCTCTGCTTCTAATTTCTTTTGCTCTGCTTCCAATTTCTTCTGTTCTGCTTCTAATGCTAGTTTCTTCTGCTCTGCTTCTAGTTCTAATTTCTTTTGCTCTGCTTCTAGTTCTGCTTTTCTCTGTTCTGCTTCGAGTTTCTTCTGTTCTCTCTCTGCTGCTCTCTCTGCCTTAGCCTCCTGTTTCTCTACCTCTGCATTTATATACGCAATTAGGTCTGCCCCTGCTAAGTGTAAAGCTTCTCCTAGTTCCTTGAACCGCAATCTCAAGGCCACTGGGTCCGACATTGTCAAACGTGTCTATGAACAACCTCTGACTCACGTGGAATACCAAAACACTAGCAATATTGCAAGTCAATAACAACAATGCAAAGACAATCAAATTCGTAATCAATAATAGAATAAAACAAGAGTCAAATGGCATACAACAGTTATTTAAGCAAAACCTGCAAAAGAACAATGCAACATACAGGCACAAAAATAATTGAAGCAAAAAAGTTTTTAACTAAAGAATAGTGCACCCAACTGATCAGTCCTTGTTACCACTATTCTAAGTTATTCTACTACTCCTACTGTTATCTAATTTTATTGTACTTAGGTCCGGTTATACCCAATTCCTATTATACACAGATCCTGGCAGGCTCGCCAATTAAAGTGTCACGTGGGGTTTATGGGCTCTGCACAATGGAATTATGGACCCTCACGTTTATTCGGTGGGAACTGCTAGTAAGTCACCCTATGAATTACTTTAATAAATTTATTTGTTTAGCTCGTTCTGTGTTAAGGTTTGGGGACAGAAATAGATAGAAAAATGGTAAAAGAATACTGTCACACTAGCTTTCACACGGCTATGAATCATATGTAGTCCAGCCACTTGATAACAGTTAAAATCACACATTTATTTCTTCTACTCTATACAAAATTCTCTAAGTACTAATCTAACTTAAAAAGTCTCAGTCACTGCTAATAGTTCGATCGCTGATAGTCTAGGCAGCTGTTTTATCTTCCTCGGGCACTTGCTATAATATTTCATGTAGATTTGGACTACTGTGGTCCGTTTTACAGTTTCTGAAGAGTTGGACTACTGTGGTCCGTTATGATCAGTTTAAGTGCACTTCTGGGGGTACACTTAACTTTCTTATGGTGCGGTCGAAGTCCTTCTGTGAGGTAGCTTCTGGTACACCTTTGTAGTTGTGTAGTTGGGTTCCCTTGCCACGCTGTGGGGTCTGACAGGGTGTCTTTCAAGGCAGCTCTTTCCGTCTTGTGCGGTAGAGTCTCCTCAACCAACTGGTCGTTTCTGTGGAGTGGGGATAGCTCGGGATAGCTCGCCTGCTCGTCTGTAATATAAGAGACGAAATTCTGCACAACCCTGAATAATCGGTTTGTGCAGAGCGTCTCACTGAAAGCCAAAGTAGCCCTCAGTGATAGCTCCACATCTCTATACATAAGCGACGAACATTCTGCTACTTCCGGGTTCCACTGGAATCTCAACTCTAAATTCCTATACATACATAAATATCAATCGTGTCTAACTATACACATACCGAATTAATAATAATATAAACATTCAGTGGTACAGCCACTGGTCTGCAAACATACATATAAGTTAAACAACAGTGGTTCCGTACGGGATACAACATGGCGGCGCAACCGGTCGTGTTTCGGCTCGTGGTCGGCTCTTCCACGTGGTACGGCAAATTCGGATTAATAATTCACATTTATGCATAGCAAATTCCACAAACATAATTTCAACAATAATACAAATATATCACGATGAAACAGAAGGGTGTTCATTTACCTGTCTGACAAGTTCAGGCCCGTTGTGACTTGAGAGAATTCTAAGATTCCTAAGTCCTGCTTCCTGGTCTATGAGTGTAGAGATTTCTCTAGCTGTGGAGATGTTGACTCTACCTCGTCTCACACACGACTGATTCAAACTGCGCTAAGATTTGACACAGTCAGAACTGCTCTACCCACTGAGCCTGCTCTGATTGGTTAAAACGGTCCGATTCAAAACTCAAGTGCTGACTCACTGCGATGTGGGTGGCTCGCTCGCTGTGTGTGGTCTGCTGTGTAATTTAATTGCTGCTGTGTAATAGTCTAACTTCTCTACTGTTACAAAGACTACACATGGCTGAATAGTCAATGAGCAGAGTTAAACTAGCCAATTCATGACATATTGAGTGTAATAGGTTTGTGGTTACTCACAAAGTTGATGCTGAGTACTGAGTGTAATAGGTTTGTAGTTATTCACAAAGTTGATACTGAGTATTGAGTGTAATAGGTTTGTAGTTATTCACAAAGTTGATACTGAGTATTGAGTATAATAGGTTTGTGGTTATTCACAAAGTTGATGCTGAGTACTGAGTGTAATAGGTTTGTGGTTATTCACAAAGTTGATGCTGAGTACTGAGTGTAATAGGATTTTTTTAACGTCCTGTGGGCAATAGATGGGGACATTATTATTATTTTTTTAAAGGAAGAAAACCTGAAATAAAAATGTAAACTTTAAAATAAACAAAAAAGATGGAAATGCAGAAACAAACTTATTGGAAAACCATGAGGTTGTGGGTTGTCCATAAGACGGCAGCTATCATTTAGTTTGTGTGTAAATAACACTATTATTGACGTTGTATGTTTTTGTGACATGTAGTTGGCAAGTGTTATTATATATAGCCTGCCATCAAATTTGGGCTATTTAGCTCCCACATTTTCCCTAAACTATGACCTCTGCTCTTAAAATACTGATGGTGGCTTGTTTGCAGATGTTTCCAATATTGCGGGTTTTTCTGAATTGGCACATTGTGGTTAAATAAATCATGTTGTAACCTGTTTGTCAGTCTTCCGTTTTTGTATGCTTTATAGACCGGCATATGTGTGATTAAATTCCTGACTTTTTTGTTTTTAAATTTAGGAGATGTTGCTTATATAACAATGTGCTCAGTACTCACAACAGTATCACAGTTAAGTTATTATGGTATGTCTTTTAAGCATGAAGATAATATATTTATATATATATATACATATGCACTATACTGATAGACATTGACTATGGATGAGAACTAATGTTCGTTCTGATTGTTATGAATGTCTGCTGTAAAACATAGTATTCCCTTTGATTTTTTTTACTGCATTTTTGTTTACAATCCCTAAGCTACCACAATTTTTGAGTTGGATCGAAGAGTGCATGCCATGCAAAGCAACCTGTACTATTTTTTTGTTGCACTGTCCTAATTGTTTTATAGAAAGAAAAAAGTTGTACATGCTTTGTTGGTAGTTTTTGTAATTGTTTATAATCATAAAAACCTAGGACATTTTTGCTCACAGTGATGAAACCAATGTTTCGTCTGAATTAACTCTTTCCCTGCCAATCGACGATATATCGTCGATCTGAGCCGCCATGTTTGTGCCAATCGACGATATATCGTCGATTTCAGTATTCCGTTTCGTTCCGGTTTTTTGCGCAGTCCAATCCAAGTTTTATTTTAACCAGAGAGAAATAACTCTTTCTACTTTCGTTCTCGATCGACACGCGCGTGGTTTCTTCAAATTGATTCGTTTTTAGAGTGTTTTTTGTGCATTTTACTAAGCATTGTGATGGGCACAATCGACAGTGTGTCAAACTCTGCTAATAATCAATATAATTTCAAACTGTAAAGTGTATTTTGATCCTAAATAAATTTTATTTCTGGTGTGTGAAGCTGATTCAGTGATTGGAATTATTCCTCCAGATTTTTTTTATCACTGTGGTATGTAGAAATATTTTTATTTTATTTTATCATTTCAAAAAGATCAACATGCTTTCAAAACACATATTTCAATAACATAATCAAATTAACATTTTTGTGGGTTTTTTTCTTATTCTTCACACTTTTACCTTTAATTTGATATGAAATATGTCTATTTAACAACTATTATTGAAAGAACAGTAGCTTAAATGCCTAAGGTACTGAACTTTCTTTCCGGTGCCAGAGAAATGTCTGGCACAAATGTGGAAACATGCCTGGCAGGGAAAGAGCTAATGATGTTTATGTAATTAATATTATGTTTGGAGGGCTACTGTGGTGCATATATGTGAGGAAAACGGAATTAAAATGATTTCAATAAAATACTGATTTTCATGAAACAGCAAGGTTTAAAAAAAACTTTTATTGCGCTGTGATTCAAAGTCAAAGCACCTCTCTCTTTTTTTATGGTTCTCTATCTTTTTTTCTTTTCTTTTTTTTTCTCCATTTTATTGTACTTTCTCCTTTTCTTTCTTTTTCCCTTCTGATTTCCTTCTCTTCCTTCCTCCTCCTACTCTACCTCTCTCTCTTATCTTCCTATCTCAAGCCACCTCTATGCTTTGGTTATCTTCCTTTACAAGCTCTTGCTTTCTGTTTCTGAACTGATGGAAACACAAACACTTCGAAGTGTATTAGACAACAGTTATTTATTTATTGAATCATTCTTATATAGCGCTTCCAGCTCACTTCAAGAGCTGCTCAAGACACTGGCTGATACAGAATCTGCCTCTAGCCGCTCAGGACGCCAAATGCACGCCATCGTCTGACGCCCAGACAACTGGGCACAATCCTGGGCGACCTGCAATGAGGGATCAGAGAAGGGACCCAGTACTCGCTGGGTTTATTTACGTATGTAGCCAGTACTCGCCCATTTAGGACATGAGCGTCAGGATCTTTAAAGTCTGAGCTTCGGGGCGCAGTTATTAAAAAATAGGTTATTATTTTCCCTTTAATTTATTTTTTCCCCAAATTTTTTTTTCGCCATACCAGGATGTCAATGGGCTTTGAACCATTGTTTGTACAGGGCTTGCCAATGGTATTACCTGGCATCCGATACTTCAAACCCCCGTTGGGGTGCCGGGGGATGTCTTTATTGTAAAGTGACTGGCTGGTGGAGAGCTTTCGGTTTTACCATTAGGGTTGTTTCAGCAGATCTTTTATGCGGATCGGGGGTTGTCCGGTCCTGATTTGGCTCGGAAGAGTCCGCTGGACCTAAAGCAATAATAATGTAATGTAATGTAACGATACTTCAATTGTTTTATCGGTGCCTACATCGAAGGCAGATACTACTGCTTTCCCCTCTCCTATCGAAGGTCTACTATCTCTTTTAGAGGATCCATTCTTCTTGGTGAGTGCGCATATAATCATTATTATCTTGTGTACAAGTTTCAAATAACGACCTCGTACTCACTTTGAAATCGTACTGATGAGGCAATAACAATTTTAATGTCAACCTGAAACTTTTTTTTTATTGCGCTTGAAATCAATTTTTATTTTTATTTGCATACTTAAATTTTAGTATGTACCACTATGAGTTTTAAAAAAAATAAAAGATTGAAACTTTTATAGCCATTCTTCTGGTTTGTTCTGGGCCATTTATTTTGTTTAAAAAAGAAAAAGATGAATAATGTGTCTGGTCACAGCCTATACCATTCTGGGTATAGTCTGTGCTCCGATTTAGTGTGTTTTAGTGTATTTTGAAGAATAAACAGATAACCCAAAATGTAATAATCAGGAGTTAAAAATAAAACAACTTTGCATGCATAATATACTAAATTATTTTGATGTTATAATTTAGAAGATGTTGAAGAAGATGGTGAATGAAATAGTGACATTCACTGAATAAAGTCAAACGTCTCAGTTTTTAGGTCTTTGGTGTCCTTTATTAGGCCCTTTAATATAGGCAACTTTCTGTTTATTTTGTTGTTGTAATTTGTTTAATTGTACAATACAGTTGTATTGTATTGTTTTGTATTGGTATTATATATTAACACATACACCCATCGCCTTCACCATTAAACAACAAAACAAATGAAAGAATGATACTCTAGGAGGGCAAAGCCTATGTGATTTACAAGCTCCTTTTGGAAGTCGCAATATTTAACATGAAAATGAGTGCCCAGGAAAAAAACATGAAATGGTTGTATTCAAGTGCAAAGTAATACTGACTTTCATCTTTCTATGCTCTTGACCTTGAGATGACATTTACCCCCGGCTCCAAATGCTCATGTATTATCAAATAATGTACAGCAAATGTATTAGGCGAAAACAACGGCGACCTTGGCCTTCAGTGACCTTGACCTAGGGATGACCTTGACCCTCAGGTGATCTCTCATGCATATCTGATCAAATAACCCAATGTTGTTGCATACTATGAGTTAAATAAACAGCCACCCCACTGTACAATGATCTATTGTGTGAGCGTTGTGGCCAAGTGGCCAAGGCGGGATTAACTTGCCTTTTCCACAGGCCAGAAACCAATGGCGCCTGACATGTGTGGGTTCGATCCAGCATCTGGGCGTTATGTTTCTCCGAATATTATTTACTTTCGACTCGGGCAACGTCTCGGAGGTTTTCTCTGGGTACTCCGGTTTGCTCCCCCAGCAAAATTTCAAAATCACAACTAATGTTAGGTAGGCTGGGTTTGGGCGCTCCACAGGCTGCGACTATGCTTTCCCCAGGGGAGGCGGCCCAGAATTTCCCTATGGAAAAAGGGACAATAAGGTAAAAAAAAAAAATAAAATAAAATATAAAAAATAAAATTTTTGATATGTTTTTGCAAAGCCTAAAATGAAATTGACCTTCAAGATCAACGCAAAAACAGAACATGTATGAAAGATCAATCTATCGTTTCTAAATACAAGTTTGGACTTAATACCTCTCATAGTTTAGGGTCAAGTTCATTCAAAGTACTCATACAATCCGACTTTGGACAGCTCCAGTGACCTTGACCTTGGAGTGAGGTTTGCCAAATTTGCACAGTATGTGTGTCTCAATTGATATCTATCATGCAATAAAGTATCATAAATTCAATAGCAATAACCTAGGGAGGAAAAAAAAGTGAAATCTTGTGAAAATTTTTAATTTTTTGACTAACATTTTATGACCCTGTTACCTTGACCTTGAAGTGAGGTCATTTTGGAGGTCTCATGAGAATACCCCATCTTACCAAGTTTGGTTGTGATAGTGGAGTGGAGTGGAGGCTCAGAGTACTCAGCCACTTTAAAGATTTTGCACAGAGAGATGGTGGACAGACGGACATTTAAAAAAAAAAAGAAGTCATATTTGGACTATTTAGGACACATCTCTTGCAGATTTGGGAACATCTGGAAACTTTCCTTTTTTAAAATTGTTTTTTGAGTGTGGTTTGGGTGGAGGGATGTGTGCGTGTGTGTGTACGTGTGTGTATGTATGTGTGTGTATGGTTGTGTATATGTATGTGAATACATAGACACACTACCATGCATGTGAGTCAAAAAGGCCACATAAGAGATAGAAAGAAAAATAAAGAGTACACAAATATTAATAGGGAAAAAAAATTCTATCATATATAACAAAGATTTTTATTGATCTTGTCTTAAAACCACAGAAAGATAGGACACCATTAGAAATGGCCGGGGAAAACAGACGTCGCTGGATCAATATGTCATAATGATAGTGCTTGTGTTACAGGCAAACGTAGAAAGTATAACCGATAAATACGAGTTACGCTTGTGTCATAAACAAATCATTATCTAAATATACAAGTAAAATGCAATAATCTGCAAAGGCAGACAGTCATAATTGAAGGTTGAATTGAAAACTGGACGGATTAGAGTCACACTCCTAAGCCGAACAATGACCTATTAGAATATCCAAACGAAGGGTGGAAATATCAATCCTATGAAGGCAAAAATAAATGATTTCAATATAAATAGATTATTTTTTGCTAAACTGTTTTCGAGTTGCGATCCGCTGCCTAACGAACGTCGTAGGTATAGTCTATGGTAGTGTACAGGACGATCGGCCAATATTTTAAAGGGAAATAAGCTAGTAAAAACTACATAAAAGTTTGCTTATTTCCCTTTACTTAAGAAAAACCAACAACAACCAAAACCACACACACTAGACCAACAAATCAGGGTGGGTGTGCAACACGGATTATAATGCATTGGACGCAATGATGAGAATAAATCCTGGGTTTAATCAGTTATTTTCAAATTAAAAAAATAGAAAAGAAAAAGAAAAAAACAATGCAGGGTTCCACAATCACAGAACTCAATTATTTTCACATTGAAATAATTATATACACTTTACCATCACGCCAACACCAAAAGCTTTGAGTCACGTAAATGGAGACTTAACCAATAAAACCAACTGGCCAAATTGGCCTTGTGAAAAGAAAGTATCACAGATGTACACAAAATCATCATCATCATCATCATAAATAATAATTAATAATAATAATAATAATAATAATAATAATAATACTAGATTCAAAAACCAAACATACGCAATCATGAGCTAGACAAACAACAAAACTGTAAATAGTTGTATAAAATATTTTTCAATTACGTACAGATGTTATGTTGACTGTGTCTTTATTAAAATATTTATTACTGTAGAACAAAAGTAAAACATTTGGTTCATGGTGCAAAATAATTACAAGGATTCTTTACCTGTTCCCTCCCACCCCCCACAAAAAAAAAATGCTTGAATGTCTGGAAACAACAGTTTATTGTGGATTGAAAAATATTTTTGGAATGTGAAAGTTTTTAAACACAAAAATAAAAATAAAAACACGCACATATTGTTCAGTCATGAGCTGATATCTTTAAATGGCACACGTCAAAGGCAGACAATCTTGGAGCTTCCATTTCAGTGCGCGGGTTCCAACAAGTCAATCCAATGGTATTTATCAGAAGAATGAGCAAGACGTAAAATCAAACAAACTGAGATGTGTAAGAGTGTAAGAAGAAAGCTATTAAACCTATTTGTAACAATATAAGCGAAATAGTCTTCTGGTTTTTCTATAAAGCAGCCAACAATGACTAAAAATTGTCTCTGGGTTTGCAAGAACGATGGTTTGACAGGATTGGTGGTGTACATGAGAAAATGGTAGGGCATTTTTCTTGTGTTGTTGGTTTTATTGTTTTTTGTTTGGGAAACTCAAACTAGAAATATTTGAAATACAGTCAGTAAGTGTTGACAATAAAGTTTCTTTTCTTTTTTTTTCTCAAGGTTATCTTAAATTGGCTGTCTTGATATCCAGGTTTTGCAAAGACAATCGTTTGACAAGTTTTGGTGTACGTGAACAGATTACATCTTTTGTTAAATTATTATTATTTTTTTTTGTTATTTTTTTCTTTATTTTAATTTTATTTTATTTGTGTGTGTGTGTGCAGAAAAAGCTGAGCAGATGGAAAAATGAAACTGGACGTTAAAATACTTGGATTGTGTCAGTAAAGGCATGTACATACAGTCTTACCTCAAGGCCTGCCAAGAAGGCGGGCTTCTTCTAGGTTTGGCAAGGACGATCACTTCAGATCTTGTCAGGTTTGAAATACATGAGAAGATAGTAGTATTTGTTGCAAAAAGAAGTTAAGCAGATGTCAAAAGAAAATCAATGAAACACTTGATGTAGGCTACATGGCCAATCACGAAAGTCCTTGTTCACAAGGCCAAACAAGATGTCTGCCTTCTCTATGTATTGCAAGGATGATCACTTCAGATCATGTCAGGGCTGACTTATATGAAAAGATGTTAGTGGCTGCGACAAAAAAAAGCAGACGTCAACAGAAAATCAATGAAATACTTGTATATCTACAGAGTCAGTCATGAAAGTCTTTTTAAACAAGGTCAACCAAGGTGGCTGCCTTCTTCCAGGTTTTGCAAGAACGACCACTTCAGACCATGCCAGGTTTGGCGTACATGGGGAGGTGATAGTAGTTGTAGGCCAGGAAACTGAGAAGTCGTGTATCCACTGCACGCTTGGAGCCTGAGGACTTGTACACCTCCTGCAGCAGTCTTCGCTGCTTGTCAGACATCTGTAACATACACATTGCCCAAATAACTTGCGTGTTCATTGTCATTATTGCTAGCTTAGATCTCCTAACGGTAACATTTTTATAGATTATTGTGATTGTAATTGTCGATATTTTTGATGTTGCTGTTTTTCCCCTTCTTAAATGAAAAAAAAAAACTATTTGTAAATGTCTATTATCACCTAAATGTAGGAAAAGACAATAAATGAAAGATTGATTGATTGGGCAAAGATGGTCGAGCTAAAGAATAAGCAGGATTCAGGGCAGGGCGAATTACCACTGAACAGATTTTCAATCTCAGAATAATCTGTGAGAAATACCTACAGCATCAACAACATCTATATCATGTGTTTGTAGACTTCAAGAAAACGTTTAACCGAGCCTGGCATGCAGTTCTGTGGACAACCATGGGAGTGTACAACATCAGCCCTAAAATTATTGAAGTCATCAAAAGCCTGCATGACAAGGCTACCAGTGCAGTCCTCCACAACAGCGCTATCGGAAACTGGTTCAGAACAACAATCGGCGTGCATCAAGGATGCCTACTCTCTCCAACACTCTTCAACATCTTCAAAACAGAGCATCATGTCAGATGCCCTTGCAGATGATAGGCACAGTCAGCATAGGGGGTATAGCAATCTCCAACCTCTGTTTAGCGGATGACATTGATGGATTGGCTAGAGAAGAACCAGAACTTGAACGGCTGATACAGAGGCTTGACATCACCTATAGAGCCTATGGAATGGAAATAAGTGCAGAGAATACCAAAATGATGACAACAAACCATCAACATGGACATCAAAGTCCACGGCCTATCCCTCAACACAGTGCACAATTTCAAATATTTAGGAGCCATTGTATCAGACAATGGGTCCCAACAGGAAGTCTTCTTCAGGATCACACAAACAACTGCTGTCCTGACAAGGTTGAAGCCGATGTGAAAAAACAGGACCATTAGTCTACACTCCAAGGTAAGGCTGCTTGTCATCTCCATCTTCATATAGCTCACGCTTGCGAAACATGAACCCTTACAGCAGACCTACAACGAAGAATACAAAGCATGGAGATGAGGTGCTACAGAAGATTTGCGGGCGTTTCCTATACCCAGCACATCACCAACGACGAAGTCCGCCAGACCATCACACAAGCCATTGGAAAACACGATGACATGCTCACAGTGGTGAAGAAATGGCAACTCCGATGGTATGGCCAATGTCACCAGAGCATCAGGCCTTACAGAAACCATCCTGCAAGGCATGGTGCGGGGAGTCAGAAGAAGAGAGAGATAGATAAAGAGGTGGGAGGAAAACATTCGAGAATGGACTGGCTTGACACTGAGCGAAGCCATGAGGGTTGCTCAGGATAGAGAAAAATGGAGTACGCTGATTAAACCATCATCTTTGGTGCCCCAACGACTTTCGAGTTACTGGATAGGATAGAATGGTCTTCTTGCCTTAGAGAATGCGGCAGGTCAATGAGTTTATTAAATATGTATAACTTACTTAAATGAAGACAGCTCAATATTACCCCCACCCCCCACCCCCTCCAAAAAAATCAAAAACTTCTTCCATCACCCAAAAAAATGATAAAGGCCTACATTATTGCACATGCATCACCTAAATGACACAAAAATAATAACAATAACAAACAAGCAGGGCAAAGCCCATATGACTTTTATGCTCCTTATGGAACTCGCAATATTTAACATGAAAATGAGTGCCCAGAAAAAAACAAAAATAAAACGGTGGCATTAAAATGCAAAGTAAACCGACTTTGATTTTTCTATGCTCTAGACCTTGAGATGACCTTGACCTCCAGCTCCAAATATGCTCACGTACTATCAAATATACTACAGCAAAAGTTGCATTATGCCCTCCCCCCACCCACCCACCCACCCAAAACAAACGAAAAAACACCGGTGATCTTGGGATGACCTTGACTTTGGAAAAACCCTGACCCTCACGTGACCTCTCATGCATGTTTAATGAAATAACCCATTGCATACTATGTTAAATAAACATCCATTCCACCGAACGATGACCTATTTTTGGTATGTTTTAGCAAGGCCTAAAAAGACCTTGACCTTCAAGACCACGCAAAAAAAGGAAAATATATGAAAGATCAATATCCTATCCTATCCTATCCTAACCCATAACTCGGAGGTCGCAGGGGCACCACAGATGATCGTATAACCAGCGTACTCCATCTTTCCCTGTCCTTAGCAACCCTGATAGTTTCGCTCAGTGTCAAACCAGTCCATTCTCGAATGTTGTCCTCCCACCTCTTTTTCGGTCTCCCTCTTCTTCTACCTCCTTGCACTGTGCCTTGCAGGATGGTCTTTGCAAGACCTGATGATCTGGTGACGTGGCCATACCATCGGAGTTTCCGTTTTTTCACCACTGTGAGCAGGTCATCATGTTATCCAATGGCTTGTGTGATGGTCTGTGGGACGTCTTCGTTGGTGACGTGCTTGGTAAAGGAAATGCCAAGAAGTCTTCTGTAGCACCTCATCTCCATGCTTTGTATTCTTCGTTGGAGATCTGCTGTGAAGGTCCATGTTTCGCAAGCATATAGGAAGATGGAGATGACAAGGGAGCGCAGCAGCCTTACTTTGGAATGTAGACTGATGGTCCTGTCTTTCCAAATTGGCTTCAACCTCGCCAGGGCATCAGTTGTTTGTGCGATCCTGGAGGGGACTTCCTGTAGGGACCCATTGTCTGATACAATGGCTTCTAAATATTTGAAGATATGCACTGTGTTGAGGGATTGGCCTTGGACTTTGATGTCCGTGTTAATGCCATTGGTGTTGTTGGTCATCATTTTGGTCTTCTCTGCACTTATTTCCATTCCATAGGCTCTGGAGGTGGTGTCAAGCCTCTGTACCAGCTGTTCAATGTCTTGTTCCTCTCCAGCCAATCCATCAATGTCATCCGCAAAACGAAGATCAATATATCCGCTCAAGTTTGGACTTTATATCTCCTATAGTTTAGGGCCAAGGTCACTTCAAAGTACCTATACTAACCGACTTTGGACAGCTTCAGTGACTTTGACCTCGTAGTGAGGTTGACCAAATTTGTATATTATGTGTGTCTCGTTGATATTTATCAGGCATCAAAGATTCATATGTTCCAAATTAATAACCAAGGAAAAAATAAAGTGAAATTTTGAGGAAAATAGTCATTTTTGACTAGCATTTGTTGACCCAAGACCTTGGCCTTGAAGTTAAGTCATTCATTCACTGATCATTTATGAGGTCTCATGAGTATACTCCAGCTTACCAAGTTTTGTTGTGATAGCTGAAATAGGTTTTCCAAAGTGTTACGTTGAAACGCGAAGGATAGTATGTCTGAAGCGTGCACGATAGATCTAATCGTTTCGTTTTGCAAAGTATTCAATAATAGAGTGTATTTACCTTTGATTTGAGTTTGCATTGTTGTTAGAAGAAGCTTTGTATAACGTTGATAATTTTCGTTAGTCGATATTATTGGAGAATTCTCTAGATCTGCGTGTTTACTGTCGATAGAAATTTCCCGGTAGTTGAAGTTTGAGAACGTTCCGGGAATGTGTATAGAGATGTGTGACGTAAGTCAGTGATGATGATCTTTAGTTTTATTGGTGGTAGTGCGTCATTTCTACCGTGTTCTAAATTGTTCGGGAAAAGAGAGAGACTATATAATTATGTGCCGCACTGTTTTGAGTGTGTTGTTGTTGATAGTGAGTTGGAAAGTAAAAAGTTGAGAGTGGAAAGGCGATTGAGCGATTGTATGCAGTTGTTGATGTGTGCTGAATAAAAGTGGAAAACTTCATACGAAGACTTTGCCTTGTTGCTGCTGAGTGAGCAGGCTGCGTGGATAAACGAATCAGTTACACCTATCAGGATTTCAAGCATCGGGGCTGAATCAAATACTGATAGAAAAACACCAACATCAAACAGAGTGTAACACAAAGACAGGCGGCAGACAGCGGACAGGCAGTCGGGGTATCAGACATTTTGTTTACATATCATTTTTGTACTATTTAGGACTCATTTCAAATATATTTGCAAAAATCTTGATTTATTTTTTTAAGCGGGGGGAGGGGGGGATGGGGGGGTGGGGGGAAGAAGGGAGAGGAGGGGTATATGGGCGTTGGGTTCATAGACTCGGATTGCTACGCATGAGAGTCAAAATCATTGACTTTGATACTGGCTGTGTATTCTTCCAAATCAATTCGATTTGAACAAGCGTGGCAACACAGCTATATTATGTGCTACAAAAGACCTTTCGATCATTGAATGGTGCTCTTCGCTTGGGTGTTCTTGCTGTGGTCTATTTGCACAATATGCATGCATCGACGTTTCCTGTTATTATGAATGAGTGTCAATAGCCAACTGTAAACACTGTAAATAATATGGCGTCTGCGCACGATCGTTGTCCTCCTATGCAAAGAGTGCTACGTGATACGTTTCTAATATTTTTATGATATATTTTAATGTTAATCGAGTTCTTTAAATATGTATCAACTTAACTTTCTCTCTGTGTGTGTTTATGTGCATGTGTGTGCGTATGTGTGTGTGCGTATGTGTGTGCGCGCGCGCGTCTTTATGTGTGTGTGTGTGTGTGTTTGTGTGTGCGCGCGCACATTACCTTTTCGTGATGATACCTTATTTGTGATTATAATATATACACATTTGCCTTTTTCATATCGTATATGAACAGTGTGAATGGGCTTCATGGTGCAACGGTGTCTGCAAGATTTTTGTAAATGAAGTCTTAAAAGATAGGATACTGTGTCGGGTGTTGATGTGTGTGTGTGGGTGCCTGTGTGTGGGTACCCACAAAAGCGCACAAATGGGTAGCAGACCTTGTCTTTCTTAGTAACAAATGGGTTCATTTGCTTGGAACCCACTTTTTTTCCAGGACCCCACTTTTTTCTAAGTGCGCGGGAGTGCTCTTTTAGTGCATGGGAGTGCAGTTGTAGTGCATGAGAGTGTTTTAAGTACACAGGAGTGCTCTATCCGGGACGGAGAAAATACAGTCAATTTTCGAAGAAATTTTGAAGAAAATTCGACCTATTTCGTTGCCTATAGGAGACGAACTAGGTCAACTTTTTAGACGGAAAGAGCCAATTTTGACTTAGATTCTTACATTTTTAGAAAAAGTTTGCGTTCTTTCCGTAAAAAAAAAAATCACTTTTCGATTCCTACATTCTTAAATAAACGCAGTTGTGATGTATTGCAAGTATGTAGGTGTGTGTGTGTGCGTGTGTGGGGGTGTGTGTGTGCGTGTGTTTGTGTGTGTGTGTGTGCGTGTGTGGGGGGTGTGTGTGCGTGTGTTTGTGTGTGTGTGTGTGTGACTGTTTCAGTTTACCAACATCGGGGGCAATTTTCATATTCAGAGTATGTTGTCATTTGGCTGAGTACATTCTGAATTTGGTATTGAATGACATCATACATGGACCAAGGAAGGTAAGATCCTATATTGTACAGTTACTGCTCTTGTATAGAGCTCTTATCAGCTCATGAGCTGGTCAAGGCGCGGGACCCTACAATGAAGGGTTTTTCTCCCCCTAATAGTACATGATACGTAACAGCAAGGCACTGTCCGTGGTTTGCATCCATCCACGCATCACTGACAATCTGAGTAATTGAAGAGAAAAGTATAGGGAACAAATGGAGAGAGAGGGAGAGAAAGAGAGAGAGAGAGAGAGGGAGGGAGGGATGGAGGGAGAGAGAGAGTTTTAAAAAAGTTAATGTTTTAGTTAATGTATTTTAAATGTTTACTTTTAAAGGTCTAATATCACCTAAATGTTTGAACAGACATTAAATAACAAATTGATTGATTGATTGATTAATATATATTAAAAAAAATTAACAAATGGAAGGCGAATGACCAAATAAAATCAATAAATAAACTGACCCCAATTTCCTCATCCACCACAGACCGTACTTTCTCCTCCAATGTCTCCGTCGCTCCTTCCTGGTAAAAAGACAACAACACAGAAGAACAAAAGTTGTGAATAAGGAGCAAGTGAGGGTGGGGGGAGGGGAGATGAGTGGGAACGGGGGAGTGAAGGGGCGGGGAGAGGGTCTATTGAAATTACCGTTGATATTTATTTTTAATGGCCGCAGCTGACCCTCTCCGATGGGTGGAAATTCTATTATGAAGGGATTGTCCCCTAAACAGCCAGCCAATGAGGAGGTACAGAGGTTGATAGGCCCTAGCGCTACGGAACTTGATGAAAGGCCTTAGAACGCTACATCGCTCCTAAACCATGGACATCACAATGTGGCTGCGATGAATACTGCAGGACCAGAAAGCAACCAATTAGCAGAAGACCGTCTGTGCAATGACGAAGTTCCCGCTTGTCCAAACGCCACATTGAAACTAAGTACAAAGGTGATTTTTATTTTATTTTTTTTACTAAAGGAAAAAAAAAACAACACCTTCTATTTTGGTTCGACGATCTGAATATCTAAGCAAATAATTAAACCACCAATTACAGACTACACACTTTTCATACCCTTATACAGAGAAGCTAAAAAGGAAACAATGCAAAAGCCACACAACCAATGTTGTAGTAAAAGGAATGGAAGCTAAAGGGTCCACGACAATGACCAATTAACGTTTTCCGTCAAAGTTCATGCACGCTGTCCACACAAAAAGACCATCGTGACTCGTCTAAAAGGCCCCTTTCAAGTCAACTCCTTAGTCCTGCGGGATTCCAACCCGCGATCTTCGGTATATGGCAAACCAGCGCCCTACCAACTTAATGTGCAACCAAGCCACCCTAAGCGTTCGTAGGTTCCAGAATTTTTTTTTTTCATTTATTATTATTATTATTATTATTATTATTATTATTATTATTATTATTATTATTATTATTATTGTTGTTGTTGTTATTATTTTTTTTAATTGTTATTATTATTATTATTATTATTATTATTATTATTATTATTATTATTATTATTATTATTATTATTATATAACTTTTATATAGCGCTTTTTCAGCTCAAGGCGCTGGTCGATACAAGATCTAACTCAAGCCGGTCGCAGCGCTCACCTGCAACCCTTTGGCGCAAAGTCTGACGCCCAGACTTCAAACTTCAACTTCAACTTTTTATTGGCTCCAAGTACATGGAGAAATTGCTTAGCGCATGGAAAGAACATATAAAAACAAATTTAAAAAAGACATTCCCGCAACATGGACTCGCACACCGTCATTGTATCACAGACCGAGAACAATCCTGGGCGACCGGGGATGGGGAGAAGGGACCTAGTGCGTGCTGGGTGTATTTGTGTAGCCGGCACTCACCCGTCTAAGACATGAGCGTCAGGATCTTTAAAATAACAAAAATCGCTACAAGTGCATACAAAATTCGATTTTGCTTTGTCTGTTATTAAAAAAAAATTACATTTTTCCCACGGTTATTTCGAAATTTACAAAAGACTGAATCCCATGCAGCGTTTTCAAATTGCATTCTATCATCGTTTTGTTCTGAGTTATTAACTTCTTCTTCTTCTTCTTCTTCTTCTTCTTCTTCTTCTTCTTCTTCTTCTTCTTCTTCTTCTTCTTCTTCTTCTTCCTCCTCTCTCTCTCTCTAATAATCATAATATGATCATGCTTATGTTTCTCTCTCTCTCTCTCTCTCTCTCTCTCTCTCTCTCTCTCTCTCTCTCTCTCTCTCTCTCTCTCTCTCTCTCTCTCTCTCTCTCTTTCTCTCTCTCTCCTCTCTCTTTCAAATCATCAATTTACAAAACTGACGTACGAAATTCTGACTCTTGCTGCCGAGAGCAATAACAATAAAAGCCCCCAGACAGTTTTGTTACACCTGATTTAATTTGCTAATTTAAACTGTCGTTACACAGAAGCCAACCAATTTAAAATCATTACAGCCCAGGCCATGCAATATGAAAAAAAAACAGACAATTAGGATTTTCTTTGAAACTGCCAATTATATGACTGTCCACACAAACAGAAAGAAATAAAAAGTAGAAGACAAGCTGCATTGTCAAAGTGAACACAAATTTAAAATACATTTTGTACTTTCTGTCCACGCATCGCCCCAAAAAAATGGATTGACGTCAACCACTGTAAAAAAAAAAAAAACTGTTCCCATTAACGAACCTCCTTAATTGCAGTTTTGATTGCTGTCAGAGACAAACAAATTAATAGGATGAACAACCTAAATTGTACACGTTAATCAAATATAGAAGGGAATTATTTTCGTCTTCCTGTCCAAGTGTAATGTCATTAAGCAAAGGCCGACACAACTGACATTGTTCATTAATTGAATGAATGAATGAATGAATTAATTATTTTAAAAGATAAAATAACGTATTCAAAATTCTACACAAGAAGTCTACAAAAATATGAAAGGCTATTAGACCCAGGAAACTCCTGAAGTACAGTTTTTATTGTAAGAACATATTAGAAGGCAAGAAAAAAATTAATTCTCTAAACAAATGAACAAAATAAGAAAATAAATGTAGACTATTTGACTGCACACTCACACACACGCGCGCGCGCCCACACACACACCTACGCACAAACGCACACACACCCCTACGCACACACACACGTACGCACACCCGCACGCACGCGCACATACACACACATACACACAAGAAAAGGTACGGACTTTACGGAAAAGGCCATTTCATTTTTGAAAGCGCATTTGAAAGGCAATGTATGGCATTATTTCTATAACTGTAGCTTTGAGTTTTCAAACTTAATCGCCAAAGAAAGGAACACTGATGGCTTTCACTAACGATTTTCTTCAGTTTGGCTTATTTCACTACTGTAGCTGCTGAAGAAAGAGCAGCAGTTCATCCACGTGCACACAGTTTTGAAAACTCGTTCGGCAAGGGTCATTTGCTACGCAAAAGAACGGGAGGGGAAAAAAAACAAACAAACAAATAAATATAATTTTCTTGTACTTGAAAGAATTACAATTTAATAAACTATTGCTGGAATCCCCTTCTCCCTCTCCCTCTTCCCAAACAAACACACACACATACTTGCAATACATCAGAAATGGGTTCATTTAAGAATGTAGGAATCGGAAAGTCATTTTTTGATGGAAAAGGGTTAGGGCAAGGGTTAGTTGCAGCGCTGCAACTAGCCCTTACCCTAACCCTTCTCTAGAAAGTTGACCTATTTCGTCCCTAATAGGCGACGAAATAGGTCGAATTTTGCTTCAAACTTTTCCAAAAATTCACTGTAATTTCTCCGTCCCGGATAGTGCACTCCTATGTACTTAAAACACTCTCATGCACTATAACTGCACTCCCTTGCACTAAAAGAGCACTCCCTCGCACTTAGAAAAAAGTGGGTTCCTGGAAAAAAGTGGGTTCCAAGCAAATAAACCCATTTGTTACTAGAAAAGACAAGGTCTGCTACCCATTTGTGCGTTTTTGTACGTTCCCCCACACACCCACACACACACACACACACAGGCGGGCGCGCAAAACGGCGAGATCAAAGAGGAGAATGAGTCTGTGGAATCACAAGATAAAAATGATAATGATTGTGCATTATGACCTAATCTGTCATTAGAAGAAAAGAAAAAAAGGGCAAAACCCATATGACTCACATGCTCCTTATGTAACTCGCTACATTGAACATGAAAGGGAGTGCCCAGAAAAAGCTAAAACTGAAACGGTAACATTAAAATGCAAAGTAATACCGACTTTGATCTTTCTATGCTCTAGACCTTGAGATGACCTTGACCTCCGGCTCCAAACACATCAAACAAACTACAGCAAAAGTTGTATTTTGCCAACAACAAAAAACCAACCGCTAACCTCAGTGACCTCTCCTGCATGTCTGATCAGATAACCCAATGTTGTTGCATATTAAGGGTTTTAAAAAACAACCCTTTCACTGTACGATGACCTTTTTTTTTTTGTGCTTTTGCAAGGCCTAATGGGACACTGACCTTCAAGATCAGCGCAAAAACGGAACACATATGAGAAAGATCAATCTGTCATCTCTAACTACAACACGTTTGGACTTTATATCTCTCATAGTTTAGGGTCAGGTCACTCCAAAGTACCTATACTAACCGACTTTGAACAGCTCCGTTGATCTTGACCTTGGAGTGAGGTTGACCAAATTCGCAAAGTATGTGTCTCATAGATATCTATCATGCATCAAGGAATCATAAGTCCAATATTAATAACTTAGAAAAAAAGAGAGTAAAATTTGGTGGAAAATTTTCATTTTTTAAACTAATATTTGTTGACCCTGTGACCTTGACCTTGAAGTGAAGTCATTTATTCACTGATCATTTATAAGGTCTCATGGGTATACACCATCTTACCAAGTTTGGTTGTGATAGTTGAAATAGGTTCTGAGATATTAATCCACTTGCAAGTTTTGCACAAACAGACGGCGGAGAGATAGACGGCGGACAGACAGAGGACGGATGGATATTTACTGTCATTTTGGGACAATTTAGTACTCATCTCGCACACATTTGGGGGGGGTTGGGGGTAGGGGTTGGGAGGAGCGGAGGGGCGGGGGAGGGTGGAGTGAGTGCATAGACTCACATTGCTATGCATGTGAGTCATTAAACGTAAATTAACAATAATAATAACAACAACAACAATAATAATAATAATAATAATAATAATAATAATAATAATAATAATAATAATAATAATAATAATAATAATTATTATTATTATTATTATTATTATTATTATTATTATTATTATTATTATTATTATTGTTATTATTATTATTATTAACTGCGGTACTAATGTAACAAAAAACACATTTTCTCATCAAGACAGTGGGGCCGGGTAGCTCAGTTGGTAGAGCGGCTAAACTAGTAACCGAAAGGTAGCTGGTTCGAATCCCGGACTGGCCAACCTGTGACCATATTATTTTCCCCTTACCATCAACTGGTTCGCTGGTGTCAGAATAATTTGACCATTAGTCGCCTATACACTCCGGTGTCGTGTGACTATCATCTACAATTACCCGTCAAGACAAATGACGTCAGCTTACCGGACTGGTGATGAGGAGTTCCCGGATCTCATCCCGGAAGTCGGAGAAACGGTCGTGGAAGATGGCCATGCTCCAGGCCTCCCGGAAAAAGCTGTAGACAGACAAAACAGATACACAACAGATTAAAACCAATGAGGAGAAGAAAAAGAAGATGCTGATGATGATGATGATAAAGAACAAGAAGATGATAATGATAAAGAAGAAGAAGAAGAACAACAACAACAGCAAGAAGATTTATCGAGCCAATATTCAACAAAGGAGAACGTCATCCAATAAGAGATCTTGCAAGTTGTCATCAGATTTGAAGACCTTTGCATTTTTCTGTACAGTACCGGAGTTAACCTGTAGTTTTCCGGTACACAGTACCGGACGATCGGCAAATGGTGATTTACCGGTATTTCTGAATGATTGTTGATTGATTTATTGTTGCTTTAGGTCCAGCGGACTCTTCCGAGCCAAATCAGGACCGGACAACCCCCGATCCGCATAAAAGATCTGCCGAAACAACCCTAGTGGGAAAATTGAATGCCCTCCACCGGCCAGTCACTTTACAATAAAGACATCCCACGCGGGGGACGGCTGAGGGTTGACCTCAACTACGCGAACACCCCGGTTACAAAAACAAAATAGAATACAACCATCATTATAAATCATCAACAAAACACATACATATAAAATGCCTATAGTGCGAAATAATACAATCATAGGAAGCCCTAGTGACCACCCGGCAGAAAGAGTCCAACACTCCCAAGCTGATCCAACAGACCTCATACACAAACAAGGAGTCTTGTCCAGGAAGAGTTTTCAAGAAAAAAGGTAGGTCATTGATCTAGCGAAGAAGAAGAAAGTATAGCAGAGTGATAGGACAGATCAGGAATGGGAAAGAGCAAATGATGAAGACAGCGACAGTGGGAATTTAAAGCACTAAATTTCCAGAAAGTGGGGATACTATTTATACTGAAACCCCCGGCACTCCAACGGGGGGAACTGTTGCCGCAGTAAATTAGTCATGCCTACAAAGGCAAGACAGGTTTTCAACTGGGGCTTTCACTGTTCCCTTTATAGGTTAGAACAATCTACAGTGACAAGATTGCTCATGACCCCAAGGGGTGTATTTCTGAATACCGTCCTAACTTTACTATCGATTACGTACACAAGTCTGATGGCAAAAGGCACACGGTGTCGTCAGGTGCCCCTAGTATATAATAAGCCTAAATCATTACCGTAAGTTTACCGTAGGTAGCCTGTGACTCCTGCATACAAGCAGGGGGAACCTATTGAAGTAGCAAATAACGCGATTGAACTAAGTCCTTTCTTGTAAGCTAGCACTGGAGATCTCATTGAATCAGCAAACAAGACTTATGACAATAGCAAATAAAACACAAAAGGCGTATTCAGCATAGCTGGTATTTGCTATGGGAGGGCTATTACCTCCCTTGTAATGATCTTCACTTCTAAAAAGCAGACATATTTCTCTACTGAAATCCGAAACCAGTTTCACCGGAAGTAAGTTGCGAGGGCCAAGGGAAAATAATTCATTCCAAAATGCCACTTCATTTAGGTGCGTGTCTAATTTCATTAAGCTATTCCTGCCGATTTGGGGTTTGAACCTGTCAACATTAACGACACACTCGTACTGCTCGCTGGCGTTTAACGCATGCGATGCTCTTTTCCTTTCTTGTCCTGTCACGCTTAGACTACTGTAACTCTCTTCTGGCTGGAACAACTTCCTATCTGTTCATCTGCTCCAACGTGTTTAGCTGCTCGTCTGGTTCTCAAAATGAAAAAAAAAATCTGATCATGTCACCACCTCACCTCCTCACCCCCCCCCCCCCTCCTACTCCACCTCCTTCTCCTACATTCTCTCCACTGGCTTCCTGAATCTCCGACCAAATCCGTACTTTCTGTTACAAGTGCGTCCTTGTATTAGCTCCTTCCTACCTCACCCAGCACATTCACATCTACAAGCCATCTAGAAATCTTCCTTCTTTTTCTGACATCTTCATCGTTACAAAAACTCTCCTCTGCAGGCTGTCGATCCTTCTCAGTGCTTGGTTCTTCGACTTGGAACTCTTTTCCTCTCTCTCTTCGCAGTTCTCCGAACACAGGCAAAAAGGTAAAGGTTGTCCCATAGCCTTGTGGCCGTAGGGGAGCGTGATGTTGGAGATCAATCTTGGGCCAGCGTAATGAGGGTGATGCCCATCTCTCTCCCTCGCTGCTTTACCTTCCCCACCCTTAAGAGAGTAGGTACTCAATCACAGTAGAGTCAACTGGGGGCGTTGTTATTTGTCGCTTCACGTTTTGCGGTCACCCATCCAAGTGCTAACCGCAATGGACGGTGCTTAACTTGCGACACAGTAGCGAGTGCTCCGAACATAGCCACTTTTAAGTCCAACTTGAAAACTCATCTCGTCCTTAAAAATGCCAGATCTCGCCTCCCAACACCATCATTCCTTCTTTTCTTATTAAGACCACCGCCGTCACACCGCACACCTCCAGCCCCCTCCCTCCTTAGCTGCTCTCCTCCTCCCCCTCCCAACCTCGTCTTTTATAGTTTACTTGTAAACATTCTTTTTCGTGTTTGTAATAGGTCTTTTCATAATGTATTAGTGTCTCGTTTTTGTTTCACTTCTTTTCATTATGTATTTCGATGTTAACGTTAAGTATAAATGCGTGAGAACTGCCCTTTGAGATTATGTCATTAGGACAAAGTGCTAAATACCCTTATTATTATTATTATTATTATTATTATTATTATTATTATTATTATTATTATTATTATTATTATTATTATTATTATTATTATTATTATTATTATTATTATTAATATTATTATTATTATTATTATCATCATCATCATCATCATCATCACCATCATCATCATCATCATCATCATCATTATTATTATTATTATTATTATTATTATTATTATTATTATTATTATTATTATTATTATTATTATTATTATTATTATCATCATCATCATCTGGCTGATCGTGCAGGTAAACAAATCAAAGCAGAGCAGACGCCCCAGTCCACACAGCTATGTGGTCTAGTACCCTCCGTGGAGGTACCGTGTATAAATGGTATCCCCTCTTTGTAGAAAGGTAGTGCTTTAAATTACCACTGTTTCTGTCATTCTCATTTGTTCTGTCTCGTTCCTACTCTGTTCCATCAATCTACTATCTTCTTCGCTAGATCAATCACCTACCCCTTTTTTTTTTACATTGAAAACTCTTCTAAAACTCCTGATTTGTGTATGGGGGTCTGTTGGGTCAGGTTGGGGTTATTCGACGCTTTCTGCCAAGTGGTCACTAGAGCTTTTGATGGTATTATTATTTAGCAATGTATGCATTTGCTAGGTATGTATTTTAATAAATATTTTATAATGATGTTTATATTCTATTTTGTTTTTGTTAACGGGGGTTCCATAAACTAGAGTATAGCCTCATCGTCCCTTGCATGGGATGCCTTTATTGTAGAGTGACCGGCTGGTGGAGTGCCTTTAATGTTACCGTTAGAGTTGTTTCAGCAGATCTTTTATACGAATCGGGGATGAGTCCTCTTTCAACCAGGTTATGGTCCTAATTCGGCTCTTTGCATTCCGCTGGACCCTGTAAACAATTACTAACTAACTAACTATATGGTCTAGTTACAATGAGGGAAGGAAGAGAGGAGCAGAGAGAACGGGAGTGGATGGACAAAGCCCTCGTGAAGCTTTCCCTGAGAGAAAATAAGTAGGTCTACTAGTCTATAGCGCCTCTCTTCTATGCTAGCACAAACATGCACCACTTTCATTCAATTACTGGACAAACGGATATCGATCGTCGCTGTCGGGCTGCTGTCGGGCTGCTTTGGAATGCTACTAGCTTATAACGGCAGTCAGAACGGCCTGAGCAAACGACGCTGATCCCATTCTGAGTGAGAGGCTGCTGAGGCAAACGTCTACAAACTGACACAGCCTAAAGGCTTGGCTGAACTCTGCCACTGAGCTAGGGTCAATGCCGCTGTTTAGTGAACACTCAATGCCCAATATAACGCTAATCATGTCTAAAATAATGGGATGCATTTAGGGTCGATTAGAATCACGACAGCTCATGCAACGTTTATTGCCATCAAAGTGTTAGCCTTTGTCGATTGCCGAGAGATGACAGATCATCGATAGATGACACTCTTGAACCTTTGATTGCGCTTCCAATTTCAATCATTATTTGTCATACGCAAAACCTAAAAACAACAGTGGGATATACCTGTGTCGAGATTTGTCGCCGCCGCCATCACCATTATAATCAACGACATCATTTAAAATATTGAAATTATCTCCCCTAAAACACTCAACAATCGAAAATGCCTAAAAACTAACGAATCAAGGAATCGTGTATAGGATTTGGGGCGTAATCTTGATCTACTTTTTATTTTACCCAATCTTACTCTCTCTCTCTCTCTCTCTCTCTCTCTCTCTCTCTCTCCCTCTCTCTCTCTCTCTCTCTCTCTCTCTCTCTCTCTCTCTGTCTGTCTGTCTTTCTCACTCATTCATTCATACACACACATACACTATCAGCCGAAGTTATACAGAATTATCATGACTTTCCCGAAACGCCACATACGTTGTGCTGACAATGGGTCATATTTCGTCCCCATTTTTAAGTACTTTTAAGTGTCCGAACCCTAACCCTAACCCAGCCCTAACCCTAACGGATCATTGTTCTGACGTCAAAACAAGTAGGCATGTCAATACAAGTTATGCAAATGTTCACTGATTTGTCCAGATAACACTGTGTAAGTGTGCCCACACGCACACCCACCCACCCACACACACACACACACACACCCACACACACACCCACACACACACACACCCTCGCACACTGCCAAGCGAACAATCTGGTAGTTCTAGCGACAACTGCTAAAGTGTGAGAGATCATTTTACGAGGTGGAGCCTGCGTGGCAATTAGCTGTGACTGTCACCATGAACAGATCTGCAGACGCATGCACCCCCTTCCCTTTCCAGACGCCCACGGAAACATGTTATATTCTTATGAAAACCAAGCCTTGAGTAGGTCTTGAGCTGGAAAAAGCGCTATGTAAGGACGATTAAATAAATAAAGAATGCCCGACTGAATGGAACTCTAAAATTCTTAAATTGCCGTCACACATGCCCGGCCACAGAACTGGAGCTGATGATCACAACCATTTAATATCCTTCACCCCCTTACTCACTACACGCACACACGCACGCATGCGCGCGCGTTCTCACACACACACACACAAACACACACACAAGTATGATAATTTTAACAGCGACGTGTAGAGTCAATAGTTCGGAAGTGCAGTTGAGCATAAATTATACTATACGACTGCTTTAAAGACTAGACACACAGGCACGCACATTAACACCCTCCCTTCCCCCTTCCAACTCTTCTCCACACACACACACACACACACCCACACACACACACCCACACTCCTTTTCCCCGTCCTCCCCACAGACAAGGTAACATGATAAGGTGGCAACAAGCAAGCAATAGTATAGCATCTTTTTTACGAGGTGGTTAGTGCATGACAACAGTTCGCTCTGTCAATATCAACCTGTCTGGCGCACGCATTGATTACCGTTGAAACTCCTCCTGTGCAAAGAACTGTCTGCTGTTAAAGACTCATATTGCAAAACTGGGTGCCGCCAAAGCCAAGAGGTTAGAGCGATGGGCTCTGCAACATTGGCCTGCACGCAAACTGTTGACCTCCCTGTCCTAACTTTGTATGGCCGTTGTTAAGGAACGGTGGGAGTCTTCTTTCTTCCAAAGCCTTTTTTTTTTAAGTCTGCCAGGTGGTTGAAAAATAACTTCCTACTGAACAATGCTTATAACGTTTTTTGGTATAATGGCCCGTCGCTGGCACTACAAGAGCTCAGCTGACGTAACATATAGGAAGACGTAAGACTAAGTGTCAAGGGGTAACATAACTCAGACGTAACAGATATTGTTGCCACAGTAAACATTACCGATAATAATAATAATAATAATAATAATAATAATAATAATAATAATAATAATAATAATAATAAAAATAATAATAATAATAATAATAATAATAATAATAATAATAATAATAATAATAATCGATGCTATACGCGCCTTATTCCTAAATGAGACTAAAAGCGCGGCGATCTTTAACCAACGTATATGCTCACTTGTTACAGACACTCCTACATGCACAACAAACTCATCACTCAAACCTGGGGTGTAAAGGCAGGTCGCTATTACAAGACGGAAGGAAACTCGATTTATTTGAGGTCAAATTTTAGATTGACTGCATCCTATACAATTTATGGAATGGAGGGAAGAAACCGGGGTACCCGGAGAAAACCCTCGGTGACCACAATAGTCTCGGTACCTAAGTCAAATATGTTCGCCCTTGCCTTGCTGGAATCAATCCCGCGACCTTCGGCATAGGAAACTGGCGACGAATCCACTGCGCCAAGAGGAAACTCCGACCTATAGTTAACACTGTTATTGTAATCACTTTTGTATAGCGCTTTTCCAACACAAGAGCTGCTCAAGGCGCTGGCCGATACAGGCTCTAACTCAAACCGCCCGAGGGACCCACTTGCAACCTGTGGGAGCATAGCCTGACGCGCAGAGAGCCGAGCACAACCCCCTGAGCGACCGGGGATTGGGAGAAGGGACCTAATGCATGCCGGGTGTCCTTGTGTAGCCGGCACTCACCCTCTAGGACATGAGCGTCAGGATCTTTAAAGTCCGTGCGATGGAAGGCGTGCGTGCACAGACTAGACCTCGGTTTATACTCTCATGCACAAACTAACTCTGAAATACAGGATTTTTTTTTTTTAATTTAGGCGAAAGTACATACTACACGATAAAACTCTGTATTAGAGAAACACTCCATAATAATATTATATAATACATTATAACTCCGAAATACTGGGCAATTGGAGAGGGGAAGGGTTTGCGGGGAAATCGGGGAAGGCGAGGAAAGGGTCCAACAAGTAAATACTACACGATATAAAACAGGAAACAGCGTACTTTTTTTTTTTGTCCACCAAAGTAAATAATGAATAATGCAACTACGAAATGCGATGTTGGACAATCAGGTTGAGTGGATGCCGGTGGTGCCGCGATAAAATGAAGGACAAAAGGATTATTAGAACACGGCGGTTATTTCCTAAATCGATAGTTTCATCTATAAAAAAAAAAAACAAAACAACCAAGTGCAACGCTGATGGGAAAGGTTGGGAGATAGGAGATCCACTGAGATGATCAGTCGGACTCCCAGACCCACGCTCACAATTACGCCTCCGTCTCTGGAACTTTCCCTGCCCAACCTACCTTTAAAAAAAATATAATAAAAATGATAATATAAATAATAATAATAATAATAATAATAATAATAATAATAATAATAATAATAATAATAATAATAATAATAATAATAATATTTATGGGGCGTTTTTCCTAGTAAGGAACAGTTCGAAGCGTTCAATAAAATAATAATAATAATAATAATAATAATAATAATAATAATAATAATAATAATAATAATAATAATAATAATAATAATTATAGGGCGCTTTTCCTAAAAAGGAACAGTTTAAAGCGTTCAATAATAATAAGAAGAAGAAGAAGAAGAAGAACAACAACAACAACAACAACAACAACAACAACAACAATAATAATAATATTAATAATAATAATAATAATAATAATAATAATAATAATAATAATAATAATATTTAAAGGGCGCTTTTCCTAAAAAGGAGCAGTTTAAAACGTTCAATAATAATAATAATAATAATAATAATAATAATAATAATAATAATAATAATAATAATAATAATAATAATAATAATAATATAAAGAACACTACTACTACTACTACTACTGATACTACTACTACTACCAGTAATAAATAATAGATGCTGTACGCGCCATATTCTAAATTAGACTCAAAATGCGGCGATCTGTAACCATCCTACGCGTTCACTTGTTACCCGCATTGTTAACACAGTACGACAAACATGCATCTATCACTGAAATAGGTAGTGTGAATGCAAGAGGCTGTTAGATGACGGAAAGGCCATGGGATGTTTATGTTTGACCTATTTGGAAGATTCAATACCATTAAAGAAGGAAAGAAACGGTCGGCAGATACGAGAAGAGCCGGCCCCTCTTCCTTCTTTTCTCCTTCGTCATCCATCTCTCTCATCCGCACCCTCTTCTGTCGGTCTGTCTGTCTGTCTGTCTGTCTGTCTTTCTCCCTCCCTCTCTCTCTCTCTCTCTCTCTCTCTCTCTCTCTCTCTCTCTCTCTCTCGGTCTGTCTTTCTGTCTGTCTGTCTGTCTTTCTCCCTCCCCCCTCTCTCTCTCTCTCTCTCTCTCTCTCTCTCTCTCTCTCTCTCTAAAACACACAGATCGAAAATGAAAAGACAACACAAATAACAGATTTATTCGTAAAGGACTTTTAAAAAACACACACAAAAAAACAACTCTATGGACAAATGCTGTGTCGGCTTATTGGAACAGTTCAAACAAAACAAAGAACAAAAAAGATTGTTTAATATCCATCGCATTGCAGATTTGCACGAACGAACTGTGTATTCCGGGTCGACAAAATCCCTTTTGGAAAACGTGATCCTTTTATTTCACAATACACGATTTAATGGAATAAAACAAAGAACCGCTCGCATTCAAACTGTGGATTCCAAGAATGAGAACCATGTGGACAAAGAAACTAAAAAGAACGATGCGAAATGGAACAAAGGCAAGCCAAAACAAAACAATATATGGTAATACGTGATTTATTTATTGTAGTTTGTATTTAAAACTTCTCAAAAAGCGGCTTGGATGATTTTTATTCTGTTTTTTTTTTAATAGCAAAAGCCTATACGCCCAGAGTTTTTAAGTCCCCAACCCAAAAATTGGGGAGGGGGATTGATGTGTGTGTGTGGGTGTGGGTGTGTGTGTGTTTGTGTGAGTGTGGGCGCACTTACAGTGTTATCTGGACAAATCAGTGAACATCTACATAACTTGTATTGACATGCCTACTTGTTTTGACGTCAAAACAATGATCCGTTAGGGTTAGGGTGGGATAGGGTTAGGGTTTGGGTTAAGGTTAGGGTTCGAACACTTCAAAGTACTTAAAAATGGGGACGAAATATGACCCATTGTCCGCAAAACGTATGTGGCGTTTCGGGAAAGTCATGATAATACTCGGCTGTGTGCCCATTACAGGCCTATCGCCAGTGTGAATGTACTGTGTGCGTTTTGACTGCTTGGTAGAGAGTTACATGTTCTTTCCTTGTCCTGTAAAGTTTCGGCGTGTACGTCTTTCTAATATTCAGAAGACGACGTGTTGTTTGATAGTAATTCTTTGTCGAAATGTCTGAATAAATTGTCAAGATGTGTGTGTGTGGTTGTGTGTGTGTGTGTGTGTGTGTGTCAGACCTGCTTACCTCAAATTTTTTTTGTCAGTACTCCAGGCACTTCAAAACCAGATTTTGGAAATCATGACCAGATTTTGACTTTCGGTATTTATATAAACTGTCGTTATTTTACGTGAACCAAAATAATGATAATAAATAAATAAAAATATAGAACTGTGTAAACTTATTGTCATTATTCATCTTAATTTGCTCTTAGCTAAATTTTCATATATTATTACACACGTAAAATAAATCAAGAAACGGTACACTGTTCAATAAATTTATTGTTTAAAAATTAGGGTGCTTAATTGAAAAACAATGCAAAAGGGTTAGGCCACCACATCAACATAATATGTGATAATGATCTACTTGTTTTTTTAAAAAAACAAAAACATGCATGTATGCACTTTTCAGTTGCTGCAGTTCTTTTTTTGTGAAAGAGCTTTCAGGTCTGAACATACCTACCATCAGTGAGTCAACAGCATCTTTGCCCATACTGGATCTACTGTCAGTGGACGTTTTACGTACGCAACTAAACACCCTCTCACAAGCAGCACTGTTGTGTGGGATGGTGCAGAGTCCCAGCATGAACTGGCACAGTTGCAAAAGCTAAGGATGTTTTTGCTGACCTGCACCCAAAATTCGTCCACCAGCTGGGCCCACCAATCCCTTGACATCAGTTGACTGATACTCGGAGAATTGCTCCTGATTTGTTCAGATGTTGTATTTGGTGGAAAGAGTGCAGACTGCAGGGAATCGCTTCACAAAAAAGCACAGATCTTGGGAAGATTCAGTCAACTGAACTGAAGGACATATGATTCTGCAGTGCTGGAGCAAAGGGTCAGTGAGGGGCAGTTTCAGGAGAAGATAGCTGCAAGTTTCCTCAAAGTATGCACGCACTGAAGCATAGAACTTTGCAATACGTTCAGATTTTAGGTTGTAGTCTTTGGGACTGTCAAGCATTTTCCTTGCCTGATCACCAACCAGCAGGTCTTCATCAGCTACCAAACAAGGCCAATTTTTTAAATAAGAAACCAGAAATGTCTGTTTTCGTTTCACACAAACACGCTTGGATGAACTCGCCACCTCAACATCTGAATCATCATCTGTTGTTTCATGAATTCTTTTCTTCATAACAATTAAATATTTGCAGAGTATACACTTGAAAAACACAATGCTATCCAATGAGTTATAGTTTTCTGGCGCAATTTGTTTAGCTTCCGCTTCCGGTTAAGTGTACTTTTTACCGAAATTTGTAAAAAAATATATATATATATATATATATAAATAATTTTTTTGGTCGATTTTCGTATTTTTTAAAAAGAGATCGTAACAGCGTACTCGAGGTCAAAATATCGGGACAATACGGCGAAATACGGATGGGTAAGCAGGTCTGACTGTGTGTGTGTGTGTGTGTGTGTGTGTGTGTGTGTGTGTGTGTGTGTGTGTGTGTGTGTGGGTGTGTGTGTGTGTGTTTGTGAGTTGTGTGGGTGGATGTGAGTGTGTTTTACAAAATAAATGAAACAAGCATGAATGGCAATACAAAACCACTGTTCCTATCACGAGCAAATTCACAGCAGCGGCAAAGAATTCAGGGGAGAAAACCGAAGTTGGATTTGGGGATTTGAGATGATAGTTGTCCTTCCTTTGCGCTGCTTATTCAGCACAGCACGGCAGTACTAATCTGCACTGAGCTTAGCTTAGGGATCTATAATGACCACGCCCCTTCCATAAATCCTTTTAATATTCACAGTGAATGTTGCCCAACTAGAAAAAAAAATTACAACAAAAATAATTCTTCTCAAAGTTTTTTTTTTTTTTATGAATACATTCCATTGTTGTTGTGTCTATTAATAGCAAACACTGACCAACATTCTTGAGCTAAAAATAGCATCTACCAAAGCCGGTAAGAGACAAAACCAACTTTAAAAAACTACTCGGTAAGTTTTTTTTTTCGTTTTTAGGTTGAGAAAATAGACCTTACTCTACCCCAGGCATCAAAGACACACTCTTCAAGCTTCGTGGTTCATTCAGAAATGGTACCCAAAGGTCATGAAGCAATGGCATTGAAGTACAGTTAATACGGGGAAATCGCTCCCCAATTGGAAAGTTCAAACTTTAACGGTCGAGCAACGAAAGCCCGCTTCATCATTGTGTAATGTGGTAACTATGCCAATTTATGGGTAACCACGTCTTAGGCAAAAGTCAATATAGCTTTTGAATTGGGGCCCTTTAATATAAGCCGCTATGATGTCTTTCCGGCTCCACTTGAAGAGAGTAAAAGCATGGCAAAGTGCACCAGACTGAAGTTCGACCTGGACAAACTGCAAGACCGGGAGGTGGCAAAAATATTTCAAGCCACAATTGGAGGGAAATTTGCACCACTCCTCAGTTTGGGAGCTGGTGAGGTAGATGTCAACACCATGTAACCACCTTCAACTCAGCTGTGACAGATGCCGCCACTGAAATCCTTGGCAACCACCGCCCAAAGAAGAAACCGTGGATTATAGCTGAACTTTTAGGCCTGTGTAAAAAACGAAGAGAGATGAAAAAGAAAAAAATAACACCTCACAGGGAGCTGATGCCTACCGAAAAATTAACAATGACCTCCGAAAAGGCATGCGTAGAGCAAAGTAGAAGTGGATAGAAGATCAATGCCAGGAAATAGAGAACAGTCTGAACAAGAACAACAGCAAAAAGACATACCAGACTATGAAGCGGCTGACAAAGGTTAAACAGACCAAGGTATCCACGATCCGAAACAAGTCTGGCATATGCCTTACAGAAGAACAAGAAGTCTTGGATAGAAGGACAGAGTACTTCTCTAACCTTTACAATCACACTTTAAATGGAGACCCATCAGTTCTAGCATGTCCCCAGAACAAAGAAGAAGAAGAAAAAGTCCCCAAATTCTCCGAGAAGAAGTTGAGGCAGCAGTGCATTCGCTGAAGAAGGGGAAGTCAGCGGGAGTGGACAACATACCTGCAGGATTGTTTCAAACAGGAGGTCACCATTGGACCCAGTCGCTTGCCATCACTCTTCCCAAAAATGTTAACCTTAAGGAGTGTGAAAATTACCGCACCATCATCCTCGTCAGCCATCCCAGCCATTCCTCCTGAAAACTCAACAGGTTGAAACCCCAAGCTGAACAAATCATAACTGAAGAACAAGCAGGATTCAGGGCAGGGCGAAGTACCACTGAACAGATTTTCAACCTCAGAATAATATGCGAGATATACCTACGGCACCAACAACATCTATATCATGTGTTTGTAGACTTCAAAAAAGCGTTTGACCGAGTCTGGCATGCAGCTCTGTGGGCAACCATGAGAGTGTACAGCATCAGCCCTAACATTATTGAAGTCATCAAAAGCCTGTATAACAAGGATACCAGTGCAATCCTCCACAACAGCGCCATCGGGAACTGGTTCAGAACAACAATCGGCGTGCGTCAAGGATGCCTACTCGACTTTCACCAACACAATTCAACGTCTTCCTAGAGTGCATGATGTCAGATGCCTTTACCGATCATGAAGGCACAATCAGCATAGGGGGGTAGAGCAATCTCCAACCTCCATTTTGGGGATGACATTGATGGATTGGCTGGAGAGGAACAAGAACTTGAACAGCTGGTACCCAGACTTGACGCCACCTCCATAGCCTTTGGAATGGAAATAAGTGCAGAGAAAACCAAAATGATGACCAACAACACCAATGGCATCAACCCGGACATCAAAGTCCACGGCCAATCCCTCAGTACAGTGCATAGCTTCAACTAATTAGGAAGTCCTCTCCAGGATTGCACAAACAACTGCTGCCCTGACAAGGCTGAAGCCCATTTGGAAAGATAGGACCATAAGCCTACATTCCAATGTAAGGCTGCTGCGCTCCCTTGTCATCTCCATCTTCCTACACGCTTGCGAAACATGGACCCTCACAGCAGATCAGCAAAGAATGCAAAGCATGAAGATGAGGTGTTATAGAAGACTTCTGGGCACTTCCTATGCCCAGCACACCTCCAACGACGAAGTCCGACGGACATCACACCAGCCATTGGAAAACACGATGACATTCTCACAGTGGTGAAGAAAGGGAAACTCCGATGGTATGGCCACATCACCAGATCATCAAGCCTTGCAAAGACTATACTGCAAGGATGCAAGGAGGCAGAAGAAGAGGAAGACCGAAAAAGAGGTACGGTGGGCGAGCAACATTCGAGAATGGACTGGCTTGACACCGAACGAAGCCATGAGGGTTGCTGAGGTCAGTTAAAGATGGAATACGCTGGTTAAACGATTACCTGTGGTGCCCCAAGGACCTACGAGTTACGGGATAGGATAGGATGTGAACAACGTGCCACACAAAGACGGCGGTGAGAGAGAGAGAGAGAGAGAGAGAGAGAGAGAGAGAGAGAGAGAGAGAGAGAGAGAGAGAGAGAGAGGGAGAGATGGCTGCGAACGAGGACACACTTCTTACCTGAGGCTTGCCGAGTACTAAATGGCGAAAACCGTCAGCCTCGTCTAGTCTCATGTAAGGCGGAGGATTTGGTTTAGGAAAGTGTGGGACGTGGAGTGTAATTTTGAACCGTAACCGAGTGGCAGGGCGGCGGCCGAGGACAAGTAGACAAACTTTTTTTTTTTTTAAAGCACTCAAAAGCAGCCCTACTCCTAGATCCTTCCTGTTGAAAGCGCTCGCAGACAAACAATAAGGCCTCAATTCTTGGGCACAGCTGCCAAACATTGGCAACGACGCCTTAGCGACGCTCACAGCGATGACAGCACTTCAGCATGGAACGTCGAAGGTTTCTAAGATGGTCCACGTGTTTGCACAGCACACACACACGGTAGGACAGTTCTTCTTCCTTAAAAGGATCAAAGCATACAAGAATCTTTCGTAACAGCCGAAGGAAGACGAGAAAGAAGGTAAAGGAAATTATAAGAACAAAAAGAGAAGAGGGGACGGGAAAAAAAAAGGTCTATATAATCAGGACCAAAGTATACAGTTTTCAAGAAAAGGTCTAACAAACCAGGCATTTCCCTTTTAAAAAGAAAAAAAAAGGGACTAGACGATTGAGAAGATAGAAAGGAGAGAAGTAGACAGAAGAAGAAAGAACAAGACGGCACGCCATGCAAATGTATTTCAAGGCCTTCACATACATAACCGAAAACAAGCGTTTTCAACAGTGTTCATTTTCTTGGTTGGGTTGTGGCTTGGCCTTTATCTAGTGAAACGAAAGGAAAGCCTTGAACAATAGTTTGCGGTCTTAACTATCTGCCAGCAAAACATGATCAAATTCGGCTGAGGCAATGGTCAGATGCAGCTCAAAACTTGTTTATAAAATGGTAATACACAATGACCTTGACCTTTGAGACAGTACAAACACGACTGATCTAGCGTGCTTAGCAGAAGTTAAAGTATCCGCAAAGTAAAAAATAATGAATTTCGGTTTCGTTCATTTGAAGATCAGGCATAAACTGTGTTTCGAACCCCCCTCCCCTACCCCCCCCCCCCAAAAAAAAAAAGTGACCTTCGCTGCGTCGAACCGACTCACTGACCAACTGACTGACACCCGGACTGTTACCGAGGGATGGTCCATGATCTGACGTACCTGTACACCAAAACTAAACCAAATTGCTTTAACCTTTTTTGAAATATATTGAGCAAAACTTTTTCAGCAACAAAATGAGTCCATTGACCTTGACATTTGCAGTAGAGCGAATCTGATGGGCAGGCCACTAACCCAGCTCATGTTTGTATAAAGTTTGGTCAAAATCCGTTCAGTGGCTCTTGAGATATGGTTTCCCACCGACGACGAACCGACCGACCTCTAGCTCGTTCTGATCACAGGCTATTTCACAATATTTCCATGTGAGTCTGGAAATACAACAAATAAATAAAAAATAAAATAAAAAATAAAAAAGACTTTTTAATCAATATGGAAAGATGAAAGGTTGTACGATATCTACTTTGAGGTCAGAGGAGGAGGAGAAGGATCAAGAAGAAGAAGAAGAAGAAGAAGAAGAATGAATGAGGAGGAGGAGGAGGAGGAGGAGGAAGAGGAGGAGGAGGACAAGAACAAGAAGAACAAGAACAAAAATATGAAGGAGAAAGCCTGTGCAAGTACTTGTGTATGTGTGTGTGTGCGTGTGTGTGTATGTGTGTGTCTGTATGCGCGCGTGCTTCCAGTGCGCGTTTCAATGTTTGTGCGTATTTAAGAGTTTGAATACTAAATGTATGCGTGCGCGCGCTTTTGTTATGTAATATATTAATTATGGACCATTAAAAAAAACACAAAAAAAAGCTGTTGTATGCTCTTCGCGAGCGCCGATTAAAAAGGGAAATACCCGCAATTAGTTGGTAATGTTACGTCTAATATCGCGCTTCCTGTTTCCTCTTTGTTAGTTCAAAACCCAAGACGTCTGTTGACATTGACATGATGTGCACTGTCTTGCCCTCCATCCTTACTATAAAGCAATCTCGTTTAATGTCGACATGTTCACGTGCACAGCGCACCACTGTATATCAACAAAGCATGCTCCGGGTTCAAGGTCATCCGAGGATGACACGCAACTAATCTTATATCATACCCATCTGCACAGTGCCTAATTCCAGGACAGGAAGCCCGGCTTTGGGCTCCGCGCAAGTGACATTCTATAACGTCAAAATGTGATCGAAGACAACAAACATGGTAGCAAATGTTTGCAGGAAGTTTGAATGTGGAATGGATTCAGAATAAATTAGAACGATGATTAATTTCTTTCTTTTTTTCTTTCCCAAAGCTGTTTAAAGTACGGACAAATTATTTAAATATATACGTGTGTTAGTCGAAAAGGGTAAATCCGTGATCCGCGGCGCACAGGTTAGCAACGATTTTATATTATGTATCTGTAGATTCCATCTTTTCCAGGGAAAGATGGAGTATGCTGGTTAAAGATCATCGGTGGTGCCCCCACGACCTCCAAGTTACGGGATAGGATAGGATAGGAGAGGAGCTGTAGGGTTATTTATTCATTTTTTTAATATAGCGCATTACCAGCCCAAGAACTGCGCAAGGCGCTGATCGATACAGGATTAAACAGGCGCATCGTCGGACCACCCTCTCCCCCTCCCTTCTCTCCACTTCCCATCCCACCCCCTGACCACAATCCTGGGAGGCCACGGAATAGGGGCGAAGGGACCTAGTGTTTGCTCTGTGTATTTCTGTAGCTGGAACACTACACTCGTCTAAGCCCTGTGCGTCATGGTCTTGACCATTAATTTTTTACTACAACAATAAATATAAAAATAAACTCTTGGGCTTTAAACATTCTGCAAGTCTGTCAAAGCGTTCACAGCTTCTCCAAGTTTCGCACTCGGCATGTCGTACTGAGTTAGTGTCTGATCCATATATATGTTGCTGGGTTTGTGTACAATAGGCTATTGTGCATTAGTTTCCGTTTAATACATTTTTTTTTAAAATAGTCTTCTTCTATTGAACATTTCTATGTAATAATAATTATTAATGGTATTGGATGCAGTATATTTAAACATTCAACAACATTGTATTTCCTTTCCGTTTTCTAATAGTGCTGCCTTTACATCACATGCTTGAACGATCGATGTGTGTTTGTTGTGTATGTGAGAGTGTGCGAAACATGCAAGCGTGTATGTTGGTTACAGATCGCCGCGCTTTGAGTCTGATTTAGGAATAAGGCGCGTATTGCATCCAGTAGTAGTAGTAGTAGTAGTAGTAGTAGTAGTAGTAGTAGTAGTAGTAGTAGTAGTAGTAGTAGTCTGTTGTCTATATCTTTTTCTGTCTTTGGACCAACTGCTTGGAATTCATTACCACTTTCTCTCCGCTGTATACCAAATAACACCTTCAAAGCAAACCCTCAAAGCTCAGTTCTCCTCTAAAGTCTTCTCCTGATCTGTGTGTGGGTGTGTGCGTGTGTGTTTGCGTGTGTGTGTGGGTGGGTGTGGGTGTGTGCGTGTGTGTGTATGTGTGAACGTAGAAGAGTTAATTTTGTATGTTTGATTTAATAATTCTATATTCATCTATTTTATTTCATTGGTGCGGTTTTAGTAAATTTCTAATATCCATACATGTAAGTTCAAACTTTATCATCATCGGTTATATTATCTTGATTAGTCTTCATTAGTATTACTATTTTTGCCTTCAGTTTCCTAATTGCGTGAAACACGTGATTTGTACATGTTATAACCAGCTCGGATATCCTCATACGTTAATAGCGTTCTGTGTTCACTTATAATTTGAAGGTTTTGCGTCAATACATACCTAGACATTACATTACATGATTATTGCTTTAGGTCCAGCGGACTCTTTCGAGCCAAATCAGGACCGGACAACCCCTGATCCGCATAAAAGATCTGCTGAAATAACCCTAGTGGTAAAACTGACAGCTCTCCGCCAGCCAGTCACTTTACAATAAAAACATCCCACGCAGGGGACGCTGAGGCTGTACTCTAATTTATCGAACCCCCGTTTACAAAAACAAAATGGAATACAAACATCATTATAAATTATGAACAAAACACATACATGTAAAATGCCTACATTGCTAAATAATAACATCAAAGGAAGCCCTAGTGACCACCTGGCAGAAAACGTCCAATATTCCCAAGCTGATCCAACAGACCTCATACACAAACAAGGAGTCTTGTCCCGGAAGAGTTTTCAAGAAAAAAGGTAGATGACTGGTCTAGCGAAGAAGAAGATAGTATAGCATATTGATAGAACAGAGCAGGAATGAGAAAGAGCAAATGAGAAAGACAGCGACAGTGGGAATTTAAAGCACTAAATTTCCAGAAAGTGGGGATACTATTTATACTGAAACCCCCGGCACCCCAACGGGGGTCATACCTAGACGTCAAAAAAACAACATAGCAAAGTTGAAATAATAATAATAATAATAATAATAATAATAATAATAATAATAATAATAATAATAATAATAATACAGGATGCTATGTAAGCGCCTTTCCCCACATCAATCAGGCTCAAAGCGCGGCGATCTGTACCAACATACACGCTCACCTGTCTCATCCACCATCACACACACAGATACACACACACAACAAATACATATCCATCACTCAAACAGGTGGTGTAAAGGCAGGGAAATCGCTATTGGAGGACGGAAAGAAAATCGAATTTTTATTTTTTGAAAATTGTGTATTGAGCCTATGGAATGGAAATAAGTGCAGAGAAGACCAAAATGATGACCAACAACACCAATGGCATCAACACGGACATCAAAGTCCAAGGCCAATCCCTCAACACAGTGCATAGCTTCAAATATTTAGGAGCCATTGTATCAGACAATGGGTCGCGACAGGAAGTCCTCTCCAGGATCGCACAAACAACTGCTGCCCTGACAAGGTTGAAGCCCATTTGGAAAGACAGGACCATCAGTCTACATTCCAAAGTAAGACTGCTGCGCTCCCTTTTCATCTCCATCTTCCTATATGCTTGCGAAGCATGGACCCCCACAGCAGATCTCCAACGAAGAATACAAAGCATGGAGATGAGGTGCTACAGAAGACTTCTGGGCATTTCCTATACCCAACACATCACCAACGACGAAGTCCGACAGACCATCACACAAGCCATTGGACAACACGATGACCTGCTAACAGTGGTGAAGAAACGGAAACTCCGATGGTATGGCCACGTCACCAGATCATCAGGCCTTGCAAAGACTATTCTGCAAGGCACAGTGCAAGGAGGTAGAAGAAGAGGGAGACCGAAAAAGAGGTGGGAGGACAACATTCGAGAATGGACTGGTTTGACACTGAGCGAAGCCATCAGGGCTGCTGAGGACAGAGAAAGATGGAGTATGCTGGTTAAACGATCATCTGTGGTGCCCCTACGACCTTCGGGTTACGGGACAGGATAGGATAGGATAGGATTATTATTATTATTATTATTATTATTATTTATTGTTATTTTTTATTATTATTATTATTATTATTATTATTATTATTATTATTATTATTATTATTATTATCATTATTATTCACTTACCTGTAGAGGTTCTTGATGAGGCCCTCGTCGTAGCGAGACAGCAGGTTATTGAGAGCTCGCTGGTGAACGCCATACAGACACATCAGGTTATTGGAAGGGTATTCCTGGAACACACCAAAATAAATTAATTAATTAAGTAAATAAATAAATAAATAAATAAATAAATAAATAAATAAATAAATAAATAAATAAATAAGCTTAAGAAATTAAAGATGACAAAATGTATTCGTCCAAAGGTTTGCGTGGAAAACACATGTTGCTTCCCAACCAAAACAAGCTTACTAAGAATACAAAATTTACTAATAACATACCGGTGATGCTGACAATGCGTTGACAAAGACGACGGCAATGCAGATGACGATAACGAAAAACGATTATATCGATGACGAGAAGAAGAAGGAGGAGAAAAAGTAAAAGAGGTGATGGACGATAAAGTAGTACGAGCAGAAGCAGTTGTAATAGTAACACAAAAAGAAGAATGAATGTGAGGGTTTGTCTTTAAATACGTCTGAATGGCATACCATCTTTTTATTTTTATTTATTTATTTCTTGTTTTGTTTGTCAGATTTTACCAACAATAATAGCAACAGCTGTAACCACATAGACAACTGTATAGTATCAACAACAACACTAACGCCGGATCTTTTGATGACTTTTTCCCAATAGTTGTTTCCCTTCGCCAATAATCGGACAATTCGTTGATTCGTCATAAAAGGACTTGTAACAGCTAGCTAGCTTCTCTCTCTCTCTCTCTCTCTCTCTCTCTCTCTCTCTCTCTCTCTCTCTCTCTCTCTCTCTCTCTCTCTCCTATCTGTCTTATCTGTCTCTCTCTGTCTCTGTGTGTATGTCTGTCTGTCCCCCCCCCTCTCTCTCTCTCTCTCTCTCTCTCTCGTCCGTTCAAGCAGAGGCCCCAATGTCATCTCCCTACAAAGGCATTTGCATTTTCCCTGTAAAACACTACCGTTGCGATCAACATGGTTACATACACAACATGGAACTCGACAACCACTACTGTTCCTTTTTGGCCAGTCCCTAGATGAGCATAATAAAGTGCTGTTTGTTTCACCGAGCCAATAATAGCTAGCTGTTTAACACTGTTCCCTCACACGTCGCTAGCGCCCTATTCACACTTTTCTGCTATCCTATGCACCAACGGGAATCCCCTCATGTAAGAGGGGTAACTCTTTCCGTTACTGTGAAACATACTTCCGGTTCTTTCTCCGCGTATTGTTTATCCGAGTGTTTTGAGTTATTTCCAAATATTCAAGAATTTTTTTTTTTTTTTGCTGCAGTTTATTATACCTTTTTATCGGGAAACTCTGGGCCGCCTCCCCCGGCCGGAGAAGGCGTAGTCGCAGCCAGTGGCGCGCCCAAACCCTACCTACCTAACATTATTTGTGATTTTTTTGAAATTTTTGCTGAGGGAGCAAACCGGGGTACCCGGAGAAAACCCTCGAGACGTTGCCCGAGTCGAAAGTAAATAATATTCAGAGAAACATAACGCCCAGGTGCTGGCTCGAACCCACACCTGTCAGGCACCATTGGTTTCTGGCTTGTGGACAAGACAAGTTAGTCCCGCCTTAGCCCACTTGGCCACAACGCTCGCTATGTCGAATAACATGAGAAAGCGTGGTTCTTTCTCCAATGCATGAAAATATTATGGCAGAACATGATGAAACATTTAGATAACTTTGTCCCATGGTGTCGTGCCATAGGTTTTCTTGGATTGCAAAACAAAACAAAAACAAAAACAAAAAATATCATTTTTGAGACTGATTTAATTTTTTTAATAGTTTTTTTTTTTGGCCAATTGTGTTTCAATTGTCTGTGTCCTTTTCATTTCAAGTGAAAGCCATTCATGTTTGTGCATACATTTTCTGGCTCTAACAATCGTCGTTTTCGGCAATTTGCCATATTTAAAAGTCACGCATCAAGCTTTGAGAAAAGCAAAACAAGCCAGACCGGAACTTGGTTTCATTCTAACCTCGTTTTGATTTATAATGGCGATACCCACGGGTTTTAATGAGAGGTGCCGGAAAGTTGTGAATAGTGAATGCCCTCTCATACAGCGAGGTCGAGACTAGACCAGCTCTGCTCCCCACCCTCATAAGTCTTGGCCCTGTGTAGTATCAGCCACGCTGCATGTGCTACCTACCCCTACCTTCTTTACTGCTAGCTGTTTACGAGGCTTTGTTTACATTTTGGACAACACGGGTTTACCCTAAAACTCGCACTGTTATTACATTAACCAATGGTAAAGCGAGCTTTCGTTGCTCAAACCAACCGCTGAAATTTGAACTTTCCATTTCGGGTCTGACAGGGAGTGATTTCCCCTGTTCTAAGGGCACACCGATACCATAGCCGCGTGGCATTTGACCCTATTTCTGAGAGAACCACGCGGCTTGAAGAATGAGTCTTTGGTGTCTGGAGTAAGGGGTACTGCCTATGCTATGAACCTAAAACGAAAAACCTTGCGAGCAATTTTGTTAACGGATACTACCTCTTATACTGGCTTCGGTAGCTGCTGGGAAGTACACGGCACAAAACTACAGAACTTATTCATTTAAACAAAACTTATTATACTTTCCAATGAGGTTTTTTCCTTTTGTGATAAGCTTAGTTTTTTTTTCAGAGGCAACATTCACTGTGAATGTTAAAAAGATCAGTCGATGCAAAAAAAACTTTCCACTGTGTTAACAAACTGCTTCCCTTCAGTGCCTCCCGTGAGGGTGCCGAGGGTTTCAGTATAAATAGTATCCCCAATTTCTGGATATGTAGTGCTTTCAATTCCCAGTGTCCGCTGTCTTTCTCCTTTGTTCCTTCTCATTCATACTCTGTTCTATTAATCTGATATACTATCTTCTTTTGCGCTAGACCAGCCACCTACCTTTTTTCTTGAAAACTCCTGGGACAAAACTCCTCATTTGTGTGTGAGGCTTGTTGGATCAGCTGGGGAATACTGGACGCTTTCTGCCAGGTGGTCACTGGGGCTTCCTATTATGTTATTATTTGGCAATGTAGGCAATTAATATGTATGTGTTTTGTTGATATTTTATAATGATGTTTGTATTCTATTTTGTTTTTGTAAACGGGGGTTCGATAAATTAGAGTACAGACTCAGCGTAACCTGCGTGGGATGTCTTTATTGTAAAGTGACCGGCTGGTGGAAGTGCCTTCAGTGTTAAAATTTAAATAACGGATTTTTATATAGCGGGTACTCCAGCCTATGACCAGACTCACCACGCTTTACATAGTCATTACATATAAGTACATGCACTCGATAAAACATCGCTTTCGCTACAATACACCAAAAGACAGAACAGTAAGGGTACAAATTATTTACACTTATGTACACAAATTACAATTTACAACTATGTACACAAATGACAGAAAAGACAAATAGAATAGCAAAAACATATTCACAGCTATTTATATGCCCGGTTAGGCCCAGGAGGAAAAACAGTATAAATATGTACAGCCGTGTATACACTTACGGATCAGACAAAGACAAAGAGGAGAGAATGGCAGCGGGATACAGATCATTCTGAATAGTGAAGTTTGAAGAGATGGGTTTTGAGGGCCTTTTTGAATGCTTGTGTTGATTGTATGTTGCGGATATGGGAGGGAAGGGAGTTCCACTGCTTAGGTGCGGAGTAAGCGAATGCACGTTGGCCGTATGTCTTAGTGCGGGTGACGGGAACCTTGAGTGTGCGAGTGTCAGCAGAAGATCTTAAAGTGCGTGAAGGGGAGTAGACAGACAGTAGATCAGCAAGGTAGGAGGGACAAGAATCTGTGAAGAAGTTGTGACAGAGAACAGAGAGTTTGTACTCTATGCGTGCTTGCACAGGAAGCCAGTGAAGGGAATGTAGTAGAGGTGTGATGTGATCGCGTTTCTTGGCTCGGAATACTAGTCTAGCTGCTGAGTTCTGAACCTTTTGTAGCTTGTCAATGATGTGTTTTGGGGAGCCAGCGAGGAGAGAGTTGCAATAGTCAAGACGAGAAAGGACGAGAGCGCAGACTAGGGTTTTGGTGGCAGTGAGCGTAAGATAGTGGCGAAAGGAGCTGATTTGGCGTATGGCCGTGTATGCAGAGCGACAGATGTTGGAGATGTGGTTGTTGAGGGACAGGTCATCGGAGAGAATGTAGCCGAGATTTCTTGCTGAGGATGAGAACTTAATGTTTGTTGTCCCTACCGTAAGCGATGTTGGGAGAGGCGGGAGTGAGGAGGAGGTGTTGTGCTTGTGAATGAGGAGGGCTTCGGTTTTATCGTCATTAAGCTTAAGCTTGTTGCGTGTCATCCATGACTTAATGTCTGTGATGCAGTTCTCCAAAGTCTGAACAGTGGAATTAATGAGAGAGGGGGCTGTGGATTTATAAAGTTGTGTGTCGTCTGCAAATGACTGACTCTCAACAGCATGCTTTCTAAGCAGGAGAAGCAGTGGCTTGGTGTACAGAGTGAATAACACCGGCCCTAAAACGGAACCCTGAGGCACGCCGCACACCAAGTCTGCTGTGCTGGAGAAACAGCCATCGACAGTGACTGCTTGTGATCTGTCGGAAAGATATGAGTGGAACCAAGCCAGGACCGAGCCGGAGATTCCAAAGTAGTGTTGAATAGTGTTAAAGAGAATGTGGTGGTCGACTGTGTCAAAAGCGGCTGAGAGGTCTAGTAAGGTGAGAACGGAGACGTTACCATTATCTAAGGCCAGCAACAGATCGTTGGTTACCTTTAGGAGGGCTGTCTCAGTGCTGTGGAAGGGTCGGTAGGCAGACTGGTTGGGGCAAAGTAAAGAGTTATCATATAGGTAGGCAAACAGTTGTTTGAGAACAATTTTTTCTATGACTTTGGACAGGAAGGAGAGGTTTGAAACAGGTCTATAGTTCTTTAGATTATTTTTGTCTAAACTTGGCTTTTTAAGGAGGGGTTTGATGACAGCAGTTTTGAGCACAGACGGAACAACACCAGAGGACAGACTCTCGTTGATAATGTGGGTAATGGTCGGGAGTAGAGGGTCAAGATTCTCTATCAACATGGGGGTAGGAATGGGGTCAAGAGAGCAAGATGTTGGTTTTGAGCTTAAGATGACTTTCTTGACTTCTTGCTCTGTTACTGGTTGAAAAACTTCCATTTTTGCGGTAGTGAGGGAAGGTGAGAATGGGTTAATGAGTGGGATCTCATGGCTGTCAAGAGCGTCCCTTATGTCAGCCACTTTCTGTGTGAAATAATTACAAAATACATCTGGTAGCTGACATGGTGGATGCGTGGATGGGAGTGATGTTGCATTGCTCTTACCCCTTAGCTGATTGCAAATGTTGAACAACTGTTTACAAGTTTCGCTGCTGCTAATTCTGTCGCTAAAGTACCGGGTTTTGGCAGTCTGGACTATTTTAGTGACCCGTTTTTTTGCAGCGGTGAAAATCTGCTTGCTGACTTCTAAACCCGATTTAAGCCACTTTTTCTCTGCTTTGCGTCGGTGTTTCTTCGCCTCGGAGAGCTCGTCCTTGATAGACTCGTACCAGGGTGCTGAGCGTGTTGCCTTGACCTTTTTCTGGGCCACGGGGGCGTGCCGATCAAGCACCGCATGAAGTGTACTATTCAGCTGATCCACAGTGGGGCAGAGTTCTGGGGTCACTTTAGCGGTAAGCTCTTGCTTGAAAGCATCCCTATCCATGGTACGCAGGCTGCGAGCCTCCCTGAACATGGGGGGAGGAGGGGGGGGCTGCGACGTTTAGTTCGCACACGACACAGAAATGGTCAGATGTTAATTCCTGGGTGACTGAAGTTGATCTAACCACATTATCGTGAGGCCTATGCATAACCCAATCTATGATGTGACCACGGCTGTGGGTGGGTTCTGTGACTGACTGAGAAAGACTAAACTGATCTAAAAGTTCAATCATTTTTGCGGTGGAAGGTTGCTGGGGTTGGTCAAAGTGAAAGTTAATGTCTCCTAAAACTATGTATGTTCCTGACAGTGTGTTGCAATAATCGAGCAGGACTGGAAATTCTTGGTGAAAAATTGCATCAGTTAATTTATTCTTCTTGCTTGGAAAGGTGCGATATATGCATATGAAGTGAATGTTCTGCTGTGGGACGGACAAACTGAGGTGAACAACTTCAAAGGACGAGTGAGTGAATGCGAAGTCTGTGATGAAGCCAAGGTGACGGGACAGACTGTTTCTGTAAATGATAGCGAGGCCTCCACCACGATTTGAGCGAGGTAACGAACATACAGAATAGCCAGAAGGGGTTAAATCAGAGCATTTACCCTCGTCACCAGTCTGCCGAAACCAGGTTTCTTGTATGAACATGATGTCAGTCTGAGTGTCTGAGATGAATTCACTCAAAGCCGTACGTTTTTCGTTAGGACCCAGTGATTGAGCGTTGAATGATGCAACGCGTAAAGGGCTGTGGCTATCGAGGTGTGAGGATAGTGGTTGAGGGGAGAGGTTGATGTGAATGAGATTGTCTGTGTTACAGCGATGAGTCTCAGGCCTAGTGGTACACTCTTTGTGTGATGCAATACAGTGTAGCGTGGGGTCAGTGTTGGAAAGCATAGGCGATCTGTTTGAAAGGACAACAGGGATAGACGAGATGTTTTGTTTACGTTTGCCTCCCCGACTAGTCCGTTTTCTGGGCAAATGACGGCCGATCGATAACTCTTTTAATCGGAACACAAGGTCGGGAGCAAGCTGTGACCACTAGTGTTACCACTAGGGTTGTTTCAGCAGGTCTTTTACGCGGATCAGGGGTGAGTCCTCTCTCAGCGAAGTTGTGGTCTTGATTTTGTGGTCCTGATTCGGCTCTTTGCAGTCCGCTGTACCCTGTAAGCAATGAATAACTAACTAACCCTTCAGCGTGATAATTACTTCCCTTGGTGAAAACTGTGGTCTGCGATACGTTTGCCTATAATGGAAGAATTCTGTGATTAACAAGAATAATGCGATATGAATAAGATTGTTATCTTTAATAACTTATCTGTCTACAAGTATAAGCCGTCCTGTTCACCGTAGTCTGTGTGTGTGTAAATAATGTAATACTTTATTAGTGTGTGTAAATAATGTAATACTTTATTAATAGTGTATTTATATTATATTTATTTTTATATCCAACATTGTTTTTCATTGAGCGTGACTGAGTTGTTCGTCAGTCAAAAGGATTTCCATGCATTTATTAATTGGGTGGACTATTTGTAGTGAAATAGCTAGAAGAAACTACAGTATGTGTGTGTTGTGTGTGTTGTGTGTGTGTTATATGTGTGTGTGTTGTGTGTGATGTATGTGTGTGTGTTTAGTGTCTGTTCATTTGTGATTTTTATACATAACTTTTATTTTTACTTGTAAAAGAAAACCACGGTTTTTTTTTTTTTTGCATTGTGGGGCATTGATCACTAGCAATGGCCATTGTGAAACCGGCAATAGTCTGTATCGTTAACTGCTCGTCCGTAACAGGCAACGTCAGTTTTTTTTTTTTCTTCACAGAAATAGAAATAGATCACAGAAAAACTGCAGACATGGATTAATGATGACACAATGAGAGAAATAATATCATGTGCTTTACGCCCTTTGGGTAGATATGTTCTCTGGTATGTGGCTTTACAAAATAGATAATATAATAATAATAATAATAATAATAATAATAATAATAATAATAATAATAATAATAATAATAATTATTATTATTATTATTATTATTATTATTATTATTATTATTATTATTTTTATTATTATTAATATTATTATTATTATAATTATTATTATTATTATTATTATTATTATTATTATTATTATTATTATTATTATTATTATTATTATTATTATTATTATACAAAGCATGGAGATGAGGTGCAACAGAAGACTTCTGGGCATTTTTTATACCCAGCACATCACCAAGACGAAGTCCGACAGACCATCACACAAATCATTGGACAACACGATGACCTGCTCACAGTGGTGAAGAAACGGAAACTCCGATGGTATGGCCACGTCATCAGATCATCAGGTCTTGCAAAGACCATCCTGCAAGGCACAGAGCAAGGAGGTAGAAGAAGAGGGAGACCGAAAAAGAGGTGGGAGGACAACATTCGAGAATGGACTGGTTTGACAATGAGCGAAACAATCAGGGTTGCTGAGGTCAGTGAAAGATGGAGTACGCTGGTTAAACGATCATCTGTGGTGCCCCTACGACCTCCGAGTTATGGGATAGGATAGAATAGGATATTATTATTATTATTATTATTATTATTATTATTATTATTATTATTATTTTAAAAAAAATAAAAAGGAAATATTATCAGTAAGTGCTTCTAAAGAGGAAGAATGGTTTGGGTTATGAATGGCAGCGCAGTGATCCGAATGTTGCTTACAAGGGTGGAGAGATAGCATTGTACAAGCTGAATTGTTTCCTGATACGGTGAGTGGCTGTGATGAATAGAATTAGAGAATTACAACGTTGTCTAGTTCTATCTGTGAAGAACCTGACGTTGCCTTTCACGGAACAGCAGTAAACGACAAAGACTAATGCCAGTTTCACAATGGCGATGGCAAGTAAATCAATTGCATGACATTTACCCTCTGTGTCCCCAGCTGAAAAGGCTGAAGCTCAGGTTGAGCTGATGATAATCAGTCACAAGAATGAAAGAGTCAATTGGCGGAACGGCCCCTTGACACAATTGATACCGCCTAAGGACAACATAATTATTTGTCAAAAACTGAGATGTTTAACCGTCCGTTAAAAGGGTCGCAATTGGAAGGCTTTGTCTGCTTCTTGACAAAAGTGGTCTCCCGTGCTTGATAACAATGGCGGCATATTTGTGAGTGGAGAAATTGTTTACCTTTGTTTTTGGATTAGACACAAGTGCAATGCTTACAGCTGCTCTAATTGAGCTAGAGATCAAAAGGTTTATGTGATTTTCTTTCTTGAGTGGCAAGTTAGTGTCTGCTGTGCTGTTTCGGTGCTCAGTTGTGCTAATTTATTAGTCGTAGTCGACAGCCTGTGTTCATACCAATAACCAAGCAGTCAATAACATTAACAGTAGACTGTGCGACGCTTCTTTTTTTCCTCATATTGATGTGTTCAAGTGATGTCACACGTTAGGGGAAAGGCAAAGCGGTCGTTATTTGATTCTCCTTGTTCTGTAAAGAAAGATTATAAGAGGGCGAAACCTGAGTTATCTGCAGTGACCGGTAGCAATATGGAGAGTGTTGTGGAGAATGCTGAACAAGTGCGCAACATTGATACCTCAGCAATGCAGGAGTCAATTGTGCAGAAAGTTAATGATGCATTATCAATTTTCACAACTTTGGATGATAATCCCAGTGATCTTGTGGCAAAGCTGATCCCTGTGTTGGTGACTGCAGTATCTGTAGTTGTGGGTGAAGTGATAAAAAATGTGATGTCAGAGCTGGAGTCAAAGGTGATGTCTGCGATGCATCTTCCATCACCGCAACCTGCACTCGAGAGGGCGATGGCTGCTGTCCGTCTTCTTACTTATGAAAATGATAGATTACAGCAGTATACCCGTCGAGAATCAGTTCGAGTATGCGGTATCCCGTACACTGATGGGGAGACGGCGGAGCAGGCAGAGGAGAAGGTGATTAAACTATTCAAGGATTTGGGGGTTGATGTCAGCGTTTCTGATATAGCTGCATCCCACCGCACTGGTAAACCGTTCAGAGGAACACGTCCTGTTTTGGTGAAGTTTGTGTCTAGGAGGAAGAGGAGTGAGATCATGAAGAAGAAGAAATCTCTGAAAGGGCTCTCGGGGTACAGCAACGTATATATCAACGATGACATTACCCCCTTGCGTGCCAGGCTGTTGGGGTTCATCAAGAAGTTGAATTACAATGCTTGGACTGTCGAAGGCAGGATTTACTGTGCAAGGAAATCTCCTCCTGGTTTGGCGCCCAGTGACCGTCCGAAGCCTGTGATGATTGAGTCGCCAGATGACCTCTTCAAACTGGGGGTGAGCAGCATCGATTATGTGGCACTTGGTTTGGGGCACCTTGCAGAGGTCGAGGAGGAACCATTTGTCGGTGACGCTGGTGCTGCTGGCAGAAGGAGCAGTTTATCAGCTCGCAATCGCGACCGTTAATGGAGCCCTGGGGGACCTTCTGAGGCACCTTCCTGTCATCAGGTACTTAGTTATGGAATGATTGTCAATTCAGATTATCCTGATCTCACAAACTATGATGACTGTATAGATGAGGAAGGTGATTTATTATGCAAAATTGACATTCCTGCGCAGAGCGGCTATATGTGTATTGAACAATTAAAAGAAGTTAAAACTTATCTATGTGACTTTGATTTTCATTTGTCTTCTGGTTTTGTTGAGAGAAAATATAGAAATTTTCTTGGTAGTAATGCTCAACATGCACAAAGCGAATACAAGGAAAGTCAAAGTATACTAAATTATAAATTCTGTGACCTATATGAGCAGAATGATCAAAAGAAGTCGAATGACGGTTGTATACATTTATGGCTGTCTAGTCTACAAGTTCTACAAGTTCTTCAGTGCATCAGAGACCATGAATTGTTGTGTTGTGGTTCTATAAGTAATCATTTGAGAGTGTGTACACATTTTGCTCTTAAATCCACCTGTGATTCTGACTGTTACACAGTCAACGCAGCAACAGATGATAATGGTGCTTTGGGTTGTCCACATAATTGTGCACTGGTCTTTGATGTATGTGCACAATCTTATGTTTTAGTTTCTGTTCATGGTATGTGTATGAAAGGAAATGTTCTGCCTATGCCTGTGGTACCTAAAATGATCAGAAGTGGGTGTGGTGTCTTTAGTGAATTAAATGATCTAAGGTGTGTTGAGTGTATTGATAAACCATTTGAGAGTCATAACACTTCAAAAGCAGGCACTGAGGGGCTAAATCATGCTCATTTTCTGCCAAAAGTGCAGTATGGTGAATGTTATCAGTTGATTCAAGAGAGTGAACATTCAGGTTTTGTAGGTATTGATGATAAAATTATAAATGATACTACTGATATTGCTGTTTGTTTTGTGGGTGATGGTAATACTAATAGTGATGTTAACCATTGTGATATTATTATATGTTGTGCTAATACTGAACATGGCACTATGTGTTGTGAAGATAGTGATTATAAATGTTGTGATGCTGATGACATTGATTTTCATGTTGATATTGTGGGTAATTGTGATGTTGATATGTGTTGTGATGACAGTGATTATAAATGCTGTGCCGATGATGACGATAATAATATTGATTGTAATGGAGATGATGGTGATTATGATTGCAGTGATGCTGATATTATGTGTTGTCATGACAGTGATAATAAATGTTGTGATGATGATGATGATGATGATGATGATGATGAGATTGATTACCATAAAGACAATAGTGATGGTAATTGTAGTGGTGTTGGTAGTATCCTAAGTATGTGTTGTGACGACAGTGATGATAAATGTGATTGTGTTGATGATAATGATGGTCATGATAGTGTTAGTGTCTGTAGTGTTTGTAAGTGCAGTGTTGTTGACATTATGTGCTGTATTGGTAGTGGTAAACATAATGACGCTAATGATGTTAACAACAATATTGACAGTAACATTGACAGTAATGATAATAATGATAACAGTTCTACTATAACAAATAGTGATGATGATAATAGTGATGATGGTGATGATCTAAATGATGATGATGATCTAAATGATACTAATGATGAGCCAGGTAACATTTCCCCCTCTACAGTCCTAAGTGATACCAGTTTTTCTTTCTCTTCTCTCCGTTTCCTTTCACTGAATGTTTGTGGTTTGTTGTCAAGGTTGGCGTGTCCAGAATTTCAGGATGTTATAAGGCATTCAGATATAATATGTGTGTCAGAAACGAAGCTTGATGATTTTGATCATGTAGACATTGAGGGATATTCTTGTTTTATGAAAAATAGAAAGAGGTATAGAAAGAAATCGAGTGGTATTGCCCTTTTGGTTAGAAATGAGCTTTTAGATTATATTAAAATTGTAGAACGTCATTCTTTTAGTAAGAGAATGCAACCCGGACTTGATAAGTATTATCGGTTAGTGCATCACCCAGTTTCTGACGATGGTTTATTTTTTGAATTATCAATTCCACGTGTGGAGGTAGTCGAAACAATCTTGTGTGTAGCAGTTTATATTACCCCCGAAAATTCAGTGTATGTAAACAGGAATGCTTTTCAAGAGCTGGCTGATACTTTAATAAACTGGAGCGATGATGTTAATGTAGTTTTGTTCGGAGACTTTAATGCTAGAACGGGAAATGTTTGTGACTTTGTAGACGAGGTAGAGGAGGTTGATAATTTTATTACTAGTACAGCTGAATTAATTGATATGTACAGCATCCAAAAAGTCAGAGTGTCGAAAGATAGTAAGGTAAATAATTTTGGCAATTCTCTTATCGATTTGTGTATTAGCCAGAACATATTGATTGTCAATGGTAGGGCGGGTGATGATGCGAGTGTGGGTAGGCCTACATGCAAAGATGTGAGCGTTGTAGATTACGTAGTTGCCTCCCCTGCTGTGTTTACCCATGTTACTATGTTTGCCATTGGTGATTTCGATGAATGTCTTTCCGATGTACACTGTCCCGTTTTTTTGACATTGTCTTTTGAAGATGTTTTATTTGACGATAACTCTTTAGCCAAGGAACATAGTGGCCAGTCTGAAATTGTTAACAAATCTTTCAAACCAGTATGGATAAAGGAGTCTGAGAGTGTTTTTGTTAACAGTATTGACCAAGAGCGTGTTATTGATATAGATTGTGCTCTGTCGAATCTGTTAAGGAATGTTTTAGACGTGACACAGTTAGATGTTAATAATATAACTAAGGAAGTAGTAGCTGTTCTGCTGTCAGCCGCTAGCGATGCTGATATGTTGAGGCATATCAATAGCAACAACAGAGCGGAGAGGACGAGGAAGAAGAAGAAGAGAATGCCGTGGTTTGATAATGAATGTAGACAGAAAAGAAAACTATTTCGTAACACAAAACGTAACCACGCGCGTGTGCGCGACCAGAAGTCAAGAGAAATTAAAAAACAGGCGTACAAAGAGTATAAAAGTACGATTAGAAAGAAGTTTGGTTTATATAAAAAAAATATGCATACCTATTTACGTGGATTAAAATGTAAGGACTCTAAAGCGTATTGGAAGTTTTTAAATAATAGTTCAAGTAATATGCCGTGTAATGTAAATATACCTACCCATGATGATTTTGTTAATTATTTTGAAAGCCTTGGTAACATTCCTGAGGAAGACATCCTCCATCCTACTGACCCTCTTGATCCTGAAACTAACTTTATAGATAATTCTAGTCTGAATTCCGACATAACACGTGACGAGGTAATAAAAGCTGTTGGTAAACTAAAGAATAATAAAGCCTGCGGTTTTGATTGTATTTTGAATGAATTTTTGAAAGCATCTTTTCCTAAGTTGTTAGATACTATTACAATGTTATTTAATCTTGTTCTAAGCAGTGGCAAAATTCCTGAAGACTGGTCAGTTGGCATAGTTTGTCCACTATATAAAGGGAAAGGAGACACGTTGAATGTAGACAATTACAGAGGTATAACTCTTCTTAGCTGTTTGGGTAAACTTTTTACTAGCATTATTAATATTAGGATTAATTTATTTTTAGAGTCCAATAATTTATTAGGTAATGAACAAGCAGGTTTTAGAAAAGGTAACTCAACCACTGATCATGTTTTTGCACTGCACTGTCTAATTGATATTTATTTACAACAAAAGAAAAGATTGTTTACTACATTTGTAGATTATAAAAAGGCATTTGATAATGTACAGCGTAATATTCTTTGGGAAAAATTAATCAACAATGGTATTTCTGGAAGAGTTTTGATAGTGATCAAAGATATGTATCAAAAAGCTAAATCTTATGTTAAAAGCCCTAATGGTATAAAAAAAAGGTAAAGGTAGTCCCATAGCCTTGTGGCCGTAGGGGAGCGTGATGTTGGAGATCACACTTATCTTGGGCCAGCGTAATGAGGGTGATGCCCAACTCTCTCCCTCGCTGCTTTACCTATATATATGGTATATCGCCTACTTTTTTTACATGTAATGCTGGGGTGCGGCAAGGTGAGAATTTATCACCTATTCTATTTTCATTGTTTCTGAACGATTTAAGGTCTTTCCTTGCCGAACATATTGATGGTTTATCGTTGCCACTGAATATTGGTAATGGGTTCAATTTCTCAGATGTTGACCAGTATTTTAAATTGTTTCTGTTATTATATGCTGATGATACAGTCATTTTATCAGAGTCAGCTGAAGACATGCAGAAAGCTCTAGATATTCTTAATTTATATTGTGCGAAGTTTGGTCTGTGTATAAATATAGCAAAAACGAAAGTTATGATTTTCTCCCGCGGTAAAATCAGAAAGTTGCCTGTCTTCAAGTTTAATGATGTAATCCTTCAAATAGTTTGGGAATATAAATATTTAGGCACCCTTTTTCATTATAACAATAAATTTCAAAAGAACTTGAAAGCCCAGAGCGTGTCAGCTGAACGCGCAATGTATGCACTTTTAAGGAAGTGTAGAAAGCTAGATTTGCCGCTTGATGTCCAGCTAGATCTCTTTGATAAATGTATCAAACCGATTCTATTGTATAACTGCGAGGTGTGGGCTCACGAAAAAATGGAAATATGTGATAGGTTGCAACTAAAATTTTTGAAAATGATCCTTAACGTAAAAACTTGCACGCCGACTTGCATGGTTTTGGGTGAGGTTGGCTGTATTCCTGTCTCTTTGGATGCCAAATGCAGGTTACTTTGTTTTTGGTATAAATTGTGTATCGATTGTTGTAACGATTCCACAAAAATGTCGGTGCTTATGTTTCGTCTGTGCTCTTATTTGTTTTTTAATAGTGAGTATAAATTATCTTGGTTAAATACTGTTCGTTCTCTTCTGGACGATCTCGGTTTGTCTTTCATATGGTTGCGTGGTTGTAGTTATTCTTTGAATTATTTTAAGAATCTAGTCAAACAACGCCTGAGAGACCAATTTTTGCAATTCTGGCATCAGAATATAAATGAGCAGAACAGTTGTATTACTTACAGAATTTTTAAGGAAACGTTTTGTTTTGAGGATTATTTAGTTAATTTGTCACCATTTTTTAGAATAAATCTGTTAAAATTTAGACTCGGTTGCCACAAACTTCCGATTCAAACTCAAAGATATATAAATATTCCCAGAGAAGAAAGGTTGTGCTCTTTGTGTGATTCAAATGAAATAGGTGATGAATTCCATTATTTGTTTAATTGTACTAATCCCCTTCTAACAGACAACAGATTTTCCCTATTGCCACGGTATTTTAGGAATCACCCAAATGTCTTCAAATTAAACCAGCTAATGAATTCGAAATCAAAAAGCACACTGAAAAATTTAAGTCGTTTTATTGGAATAATACTTTCACTTTTTAAGTAGTACAGCATTGGTTATTTATTTGTTTATTTATTTATTTTTTAGTTATTTATTTATTCTTAAATTATTATTATTATTTTTTTCCCCTCTAATATTTGAGAACTGTTTGGTGGTCATGCATGTGTGCTTCACTGTTCTGGCATTCTTTCCCTTGTTATTTGACTTCCCTGATGACTGTTGCTTTTGTTTTATCTTGTATCTCTATGCGATTGTTCTTCTGAGTGCCTATCAATTTATTATTATTATTTTTTATAATATATTTTATTTGATTATTTTTCTTTTTTAAGAGGTGTCACAAATGTTTGAACACTGTTGTTACTTTTTCATTTAGTGTATATGTTATTGTTTGTAGTTAGAGGTCATGTAATATAGTGCCGTTCTTGTATTCACTATGTATGTATTGTGTATCCCTATCCCCCCATCTTTCCCCCTTGTCTGGCTATACGGCCCCCCTGGGCTAGGAGCCTAACTTGATATTTGCTGCTGATCATTTGTTGTTTAATAAAAGGACAAAGTTCCAAAGTTCCAAAGTTCCAAGAGTTTAGCCTGTAAATTCAGTGTCATTTACAA